>JAMJFZ010001815.1:15002500-16202500 GCA_026225945.1 Cricetomys ansorgei
GTATATTTTGGGGGGCTAACCATTTGGAAGTGGACAGTAATTTTGTGTTTTTGTCCCTAGGGAGGGCCACTTTTCCTACTCCCAGCTTTATGATACCGCTACAAAGATACTTATAAAATCAAAATGCAGTTATGGAACTCAGTCTCAGTGGACACATCTACAAAGCACTCCTGCAATTAAGGATCAGAGAAAATTGCAAAAGAGAGGGTAGAGGAAGGTAAAACCAGAAAGAGGATCAGAGAGTTTACTGTGAGGTTGTATCTCCTAGCATCATAAGAAAATATATCCATAGTTTTAAAAAACATGATACTAAATTTAAAATATATTATTGTATGAGACAATAGCTACACTCAACTATTATCTGTTAAAAATTGTTGTTCATTTAAATTTATTAAATTGTTTATAGTATCATATGGTCATGTGAAAAAGGCTTATGCTTATAGTTTATAAACCTTTGCTACATCCTCTAAAATAGATCTAAATAAAGATTTTACTTGTATTATCATAAGATTGTTCCTTTACAAATTTATTCTCCTTGGGAACCTCCAAAATTCAAATCTTAAATAGAAAATGGTACTAGATTTTAACGGCCAAACCATTTCATATATTCAATGAAGGACAATGAAAGAAGAGACCACACATTTCGCAGTAGGGAGCAGAATATGAGAGGGTTTGGAGGAAGCCAAGGTAAGGAAGAATATTATAATTAAATTATAAAATACAAAACAACATCAACAACAACAAAGAAAATGGAAAATAACATAGCAAGAATGAAAGTGAAGAGAGTACCATTAAATCCTTATTTTGACTTGTGTTATGTGTGTATGTATCCATGTGTGAGAATGCATATGTGTTTGCATGTGCGAGTATCAGTGGAAGTAATAAGATATCATCAGATCTCTTGGAGCTGAGTTACAGGTATAGTTGTAAAATTAAAAAAAAAAAGTGATCAGAATTGTATTCAAGTCTACTGGAAGAATAGCAAATAATTTTTACTGCTGAGCCATCCTCGAGCCCTAGGGAAATACTTTCATGAAAAGAAAACTATTTAAAAATAGTTAAAACTAAATACAAAGTAAAGAAAAGTAGAAGAAAAATAGGAAGAGGAAAGGGCTGATATGAAATATGGAAACGTTACCAAGATATGGCTTAGCTTTCTTTATCTTTTCAATGAGATGACTGGTTGATTTTGTTATCTAGGAAGGACTTGTTTTATTGGTTAACTATAATGACAGACTAAGTAAAGAACAAGTTTATAATGATGTGCTTCTAAACATTTCAAGATCTCTACAGTTGGCTCATAGAACGAGTATTAATATATTTCTTCTAACATCAAGAGTTGCATGAGCCAAGTAGGCTGGAGAAAAGTGGGAAGACTTTGAATATTGAGGCCAATCTTTGAGTAGTCCTTTGACTAACTACTATTTAATTACCCCCATTAAGATCACTCAATGCTTAATAATAGAGGAGAATATTTTCATTCAACTGAAATATTTAAAAGCAGCCATACAGTATAAGAATCATAGGCATATAATTTTACTGATTAGTAAAATACTAACTTTCAAGTTGATTTCTATTTTTGATTAAAAAGAAGCAACCACCAAGCCCAGTTCATAAGTAAATAGAGGTTTTATTATAATACTGCAATATTCATTTCTGTATCTTCTTAAGCCAGAAAAAAGGAAAATGCCACTAGTTAATTGATAAATGGATTTTTAAATAAACATAAGCTCATTTATTTAATCTTGGGTGGAATACAGATGTGTGTGTATGTGTGTGTGTGTGTGTGTGTATGTGAATCTTTATGCAGTCAAGTTGTCAAACATAAACAAATGGTCTGAAGAGCTTAAAATTATTTTACATCTTCCAATTACAAGACAAAACTATGTTTTATAAGGGGAAAGTATTTTTATTTCAGCCACATTCTGTCAGCATTTCTACTGACAGTTCAGTATTGCCTGCACTTTATCTAAATTAAGCCGTAACATAACTCTTTAATCAAAGCCACTACCCTGACATGTAAGTGACTGATTCTAATGGAACTAGGTGAAAAAGAGACAAAAGAAGGGCTGTCGTGTCCACACCAACAGCTCACCACCCAGCATGGGCCATTATTTCTTTCAAAGCTTTCAAATTTGACATTGAACAAGAGGTTTGACTGAATGAAACAACAAAGCAATTTCCTCTGTTGAGCATGCTGAATGAATTAGTAGAGTTTTCTCCAGTTATTTCTCTCCAACAGAAAAGTTTGTTGAAAAGCAGAGACTTGTGGTTATAACTACTTTACAAATAAAACCTAATACCCACATCTTTTATTAACTAAATTAACCTATTTATTCTAAAACAGGATGATTCCTCTTCCTTTTGAATTCATGACTTCTACAGAATGATGTAACCTGGGGCAGAGAATGTCTTTATCCTAAGATGAATACACATTTGTATACTCACATGGTACTTGTGGATATATAATTTCATTTCCATGATCATCCAGATCATGTTAAGATCATCCAGATTTTGTTAAACTCCATGGGTCACAAAACAAAAGAAGACAAGAATATGGGAAATGGACCAGTATGGAAGAGAAAGGTATGATCTGGCACAGAAGAAGATGAAAGAGGATAAACAGTGTTGAGACAATAATAAGTGCATTATATACATGTATAAAATTTTCTAAGAAAATACTTAGTTTTAAAAAAGAATATAAAAATGACCTGGAAATTATTCACCAAACTAAAGATAAAATTACATCCCCAATTTTAAGATGTTTGATAATTTGAAATGTGATAGTCTGACTTAAATGTATATTAGATCATACTATAAAAACGTATATCAACCATTGAGCAATTTCTTTCTGTTTAGCTGCTCTTAGTTTAAATATTTTTTCACACATGAATTAAAGTATTTCTATAGTTAACATTACAATATTTTATTATTTTTAGATTTTTTTTCTCTAATTATTTGGTATTATAGTATATTATTGTCTAGTTAGTCATAATAATCTATGTAGGACTACAGAAACATATCTGTTGCAGGGAAAATTTTACTATATTTGAGATGAGGGAAAACATCATATTGGCAATGATAACATAAGGCATTATTAGAACACAATACTGTATTTTGGGAAAAATAAAATTAGTTTTCTTTTGGCTGGAGAGATGGCTCAGTGGTTAAGAGCACTGTTCTGGCATCTGTGGGCACCAGGCAAGCATATGGTGCAAGTTTTTACATATAAGCAAAATTAGCCATACAGATAACATGAATTTTTTTTATTTCTTAAGCCATAGTTTTTCAAATAAATACTTCAAATCCAATACACTTATGTATAATTAAATTGCATATTATATACCCAGTGAGAAATTAAATCTATAGTGTCTTTTCCCTTTGTTATATTCTCTCTCTATATTTTTTTTTGCCTAAACCTGCAGATCTATCTGTAAACTCTCTAAGGTTCAGCTGAAGACCACTCAAAGAGCAGGCAGGAGCCTTCTAGAGACATTTAAGTGATAGAATATTGGTTCTGCCACATTGCCTTAGGCCTGAATCCTCTTTTCTGGGCTCATGTTGGATAGGACAGTGACATATTTGTTGAATCTCTGTACCTTTTAGCATTTACTTGAGTGAGAGAGTGACATTCCTGTGAATGATTCATCTTAGGTAGTCCACTAAATTAAATATATTTTAAAAATATCATTTAAACCAACTCTTTGTTGGTTCTCCTGTAAGTCCTGTCAATTAAACAATGTTTTCAGAGTGCTCCCAAGGAAATCTTGTTCCTTCTCTTAGGCACCTGCTTCTGTGGCCCTTAATAATACGCTTTCTGTATATTGTTAATCCACTAAAAGGATCAACTTTGTTCTGCTCACAATAAAACACTGCTCAGAATGGTTTAGGGGTTATTAAGTGACCCATTTTTGTCAAAAGCATTTTTGTTTCTTTTCCTTTAGCTTTAGCTTTGGAAGATAACCAAATCCAAATGACTATACTAACTATTTTAAAATGTAAAACAAACAAAAGTGTGACTTGGAGAGGTGGCGTTAAGAACATAGATATTTAGACATAGATTCAGAGCAAAAGCCAGTTTATTCTTTACTTATTCAATCACTGGTTCTAGAGGGTTTCAGCCCCTACAATTGAGTCTTAAGCCTTTACTTGAAAGCCTCCTGCATCTGTAAAACCTATTCTTCAAACCTGACCCTAGAACCTTTCAGTATCTGAGACTTACTGCTGACTGAGAACATTCTGAATAGCTCCTTCTGAAGTCAGAGCTGTACTGAACTCAACTAACTCTTCTGGTTGGCTGATTCAACTCACTTCCTGTTCTGGATCAAAATCTTCTCTAAGCTGCTGGTTCAAGCTGATGTTCTGAGCTGACTGACCTTTTCTGACTGAACTCTTCTTTCTCTGGCTGAATCTTGGAATTACTCTGACTGAACTGCTCTGCTTGGCTTCAGACTGACTCTTGCTGTTACTTGACTCTCATCAACTTACTCTTCCTCCTCTGAACTCCTGTGTCTCATCTGACAGATTCTCTAAATGTCTTCCTGACAATGAGCTGAGAGACTGCTTTTATATAGCAAATGTTGGGCATGTCCTTACTCTAACTCATTCTAATAACTCTTTGATTTGTCACTTTGCCTGTTCTTCACTATGATTCACTTTCAGTTTTGGGATTAGAGGTGTGTACTCAGTCTGTACTTTACTCTGCCTCTGACTTTCAGCTTCTCAGTTGACTAGCATGCTGTGATTTAATCTCCGTTCATTCTCACAACCTCTACTACTTTTCCCTTAACTCTGAACTGACTGCGGACTCTGAACTGAGAACCATTAACTGAGAGTCATGAACTGAGAACCGTGATCTACATTTGAACTAAATTTTTCCATCTCAAGATCTGGGATTAAAGGTTTGTGCCACCATTGCCTTAATTAAGGGTGTGTGCTTCATTCCAGCAGGATTACACAGGTCTTGAATGTGATCCTTTCCCATAGCAACAATGTTGCTGGATTAAAAGATTAAATATTTTTCTACATAAATATCTTTATATCACAGTCCTGAGCCTTCACATTTTCAGAATCAGAGTTCATGTCTTGATATTTCACTGTTAGCCATGCATGAAAATTTACACAGAGTAAACAACGTTCTTCTTTTTAAAAGTCCTCTCTTTAACCTAGACCGTAATTTTAAGATGAATTTGTGTGTCCCAAAGGTATGATTTTATTTCTATTCCTTAAGAATATCTATTGTCAACAAATAGTAACTGGTGGTTGTTTTCCCTTTGCTCCTCATGTCAACACTTTGGTATTCACTTTCCTGGAGAGTCCAAAACTCCAATGACATACTTTTTCCTGCTTTATAGTTAGTACCTGTAAATATGAAATATAATATAGTCTCCATCATTGTGACCTGTCTTCTGGACTGAACCTCTTTCTCTGCATCACAGTGTGACATTTCTTGTAAGCTTATGTTTATGTGTAAGTGTGTGTATGTGTGTATGTATACACATTTCAGCCATAGGCATGTGTGCCTTCTCTTTTTTACAAAGTAAATCTTACTTTACAAGATCCTCTGTGTGTCTTGGGCTTTTATATAATTTTTCAGTATTCATTTTAATTACACATTTTTAAATTAATAATAGTAACAAGAAACTATTTTTGAATAAGTGGAGTTATTGTGTTGAAGAAAATAGTCATTCAATATAAAGCTTGAACTGAAAAAATTAACCTAACTAAAACTAGATTTTATTTATTTCACAAGTTGAAATGTTTCAACATTGAATTTAAAACACTGAATTAAATTACTCATCTTCCTTTTACACTTAAAAAATGTTAAGTTTCATCCAGGTAGTGGCACACATCTTTAATCCAAGCACTGGGGATGTAGAGGCAGGTGGATCTTTGGGATTGGGGCCACCCTTTCTGCAGAGCAAGTTCCAGGAGAGCCAAAGCTACACAGAGAAACCCTATCTTGAAAACCCTAAAGAGAGAGAGGAGAGAGAGAGAGAGAGAGAGAGAGAGAGAGAGAGAGAGAGAGAGGGATAGGAAGGAAGGAAGGAAGGAAGGAAGGAAGGAAGGAAGGAAGGAAGGAAGGAAGGAAGGAAGGAAGGAGGGAAGAAAATAAGGTTCAATATTCTTATTTTGCGATTCTTTGGAATTTTTTTTCTTTGTGAAAGGATTGAGAGAAAGAGAGACAGAGAGAGAGAGAAAGACAGTAAGAGACAAACACATAGACAAAGCAGAGAGAGACAGAGAGATAGAGAAAGCTCCTCGGTGGTTCTAAGGCAATATATGAATGAAGACAGGAGGCAGCCTTCAGTTCCTGAGCAGGATTTCCAGTGCTGTCTACTTAATGCCTTTTACTAAAAATAGGCATGCTGCAGAACATGACATACACACCTAATTCTGTTGTTATAATGTTCATGATCTAAGAATGCTTTCCACATATCTAAATATTGGCCCCAAACAACATCAACATTATCAACACTCCAAAACATGTTTATGTTCTAGTCCATAAATTAAGTTACTTTTGAATTGAGGCATGTTCATTGTTGACGCCTCTTATGACTGTATCTGAAACACAATAGCTGTATTACCAGCTGGTGAAAGGCACAGTGCAGTTTCAAAGTTAACATGTTTACTGCCTGACACTTTTGCAGATTAAACAGCTGTTAATTTACAACAAGCATTCCTGAAGCTAAAGTAAACATATAGGTATTTATCAAGTTGCACTTAGTGTTCCCACTTGACAGTAGTCCAGTCATATGTAAGAATATCACCAAGTGAGACATACATTGAGACTACACTAACATATAAATGCTAACAGGGATCCAAGCCACGTTTCCTAAATATCTGAGGTAGATGGCATGTGTTATCTCTCTGATTATCTAACTTGGTTGTTAGAAAATCACCATCCTATGACTTTTCCTACACTGACATACCTGAATGTAACTGCCAGTTTTCTAAGTTGCTCTGTGGAGAAGAGCTCCAAAAGGAGGTGGATGACATTACTAAAGAGTAGACACCAACAGAAATAGAGCAACACTAGTGTAAGCTTTGCAAGAATAAGATTAGCTGTCCACTGATTTGATATTTTTATCGAAAAATGATACCTTGAGTAGCAGATATTTATCCAGATTTAATATATATACATATACATGTGTGATATTACATTATTTTAAATGTATTTAACAGTTGTTCGATTAGATATTTGTTGATTAACATTTCAGCATATGTTGGTATTTTCAAATAATGCACATCATTGCACATTTGTTATACACTGATACACTTGGATTGCTGTGAGTTTGAGTCTAACAAAATGACTGGAGGTAAATTTTTTTTTCTGAGTTTTCAATTATTTTCAGTAATGAATCTTTTGCATACAGAGAAGAAGCATTCATTTTTGACTAGTTAATGGTCTTATTCTTCACAAAATCACATCTAATCATTCAAGATATGAACAAGCATGCTATTCTGGAGCCACAAGGAAAAGCTGCACCCTCCTAAAAAAAATCCCTTGATCTTTTTATCAATGATGAATTGGAACTTTTGATGATCATTAAGTTATTGATCCAGTGGCTTCAGTACACATTAAATATATAAGTATACACATGAAAGTACATATTTATTCGTACTTATAAACATTAGACTTTAATAGAAAGCTTTAAAAATATGGCATAAATATAGTACATTTTTAACTGTTTGAACACAGCTTTTGAATTATAAGAAAAAAAAAACTATTATGTCTACTTTGTGAACATAAAATTTTCCCTTTGTGATAGGAATTCACCTGTTTCTTAACCAAAGTATCTACGATGTGCTGTGCATGTGATTTTATATTTATGTGTACATATATATGTGTACATATATAAATATATATATATATATATGTACGTCATTGCTCTGATTTTGATTTTTATGCTTCTAAATAATCCTTTATTAAATTGCTTCACTGATAATTACTTTAAAAAGCTTGCATTAGTACTGTCCCTTTAGATATGATACTAAATTTACATTAAGGCCTGGTTCATAAAGAAAATGTTTATATGTGTATAAACCTATATGTTTGTATATATATAGCCTAGAATGATATGCAATAAAATAGAAGAGAAAAAAGCAAATATTATGTTAGATCAAAGTTTTAAAAATGGGAACTTTCCATTTACCTACAGTGACTATTTTTATAAGAGAGTAATGGTGGTGCAATAAAATAATTATAGAAGCATTTTCCTTATATGAGTGACTCAGTTTAGAACACATCTAAATGAGGCAATTCAAAAACAACTCCATTGTTGAATGTTGGATTTTCATATGTTTTAGAACATTTACATCTGGAATCTGTTATGAAATGGAAGGGATTCATATTCATATTCCATTACAAGGTGCTTTTTGCCTTGGAAAATGGAACAATGTCAAAATAAAGAAAGGAAATATTTCATAAAAATATTTTCTTGCAGCAAAATGGGTGTGAATTTTGTGAAAAGATAGGAATATAAGTGAAACACTGACATGTATTTCAGCAGTATTAAATTTCTAAATTTACATATAGGTCACTTTACAGAAGTAGAATCTGACAATTAAAAAGAAAGAGCCAGAAAATAAGGACTGGTTGCATTATTTCATGCTTATCAAAATGTCCAAAAATCAGTAGCAAAATACATATTCAGTACAAGCACTTTGGGAGAAAATTATATTTAAATGCAACATATGACAACCACGAGTGAAGAAAATTGAGTTACCAATAAATGTAAAGCCAAGAAGAATCTAAAATATTTAAGATGAAAAATAATGGCGAAAGAATTTATGAATTTTTTTTTACTAATTATTTTGCAATACTTACAAAAGTCTTTTGAATATCCAATGAAAGAACCAAAGATGAGGAATGAATTTCAAGATGTAGTGAGATCCACAGACAATAAGCTCTTATCATATTCATTTTCAGTGTTTTAAGTGGTAAATCTCTGTTGTATTGTGAAACTTCCAACTACTTTTTTTCCTTGGGGTAACTTCTACAGAAAATGAATAATTTAGTCACACTACTAATTAAAAACTAAGTAGGAGCCCCACTGCCTATGAGAGTTGAAAAGTAGGGTCACTAATTATCTGTTACTTCAATTTGTGGTCTGAAATTGTTCTAAGCAGCATAAAGAAAGTATGCAGAGAATTTGCAAGACCAAACCAGTACCTTAAAAACACTCGTAAGATCTTAGAGTTCTCACAGTTACGGTTTGTTTGTGAATGATGACTGTGTCTGTGTTTTGTATATTCTGTTAAGTTGTGTGTGTATGTGTGTGTGTGTGTGTGTGTGTGTGTGTGTGTGTGTGTGTCAGAGAGAGAGAGAGCTTTTGTCCTTAAAAGCAAATGTGGAATCTCTCACAGAGCTGAAAAAAACAGTGCTTTTTCTTTTTTATTTTATCTAATTTTGAGATAGGATCTATATTTGTTTCCCAGGATAACCTTGGACTTGCAGACTGTCTTAATTAACCCATCTGAGATTACAAGTGTGAGCTGTCAAGCCCAGACCAATTTGGTAATACATATACTATTAAATGTATTATCCTCACTTGATAACACACTATCATGTCAAACAGTATTTTTCTTCTTTGGTGACATACATTTGTAATCCCAATATATTGGAGGCTAAGAAGGCATCAGAGTGAGCTCAGGACTAGCCCAGGATACCCAGCAAACAATACTCTATCTCAAACTAAAACACAAAATGTCATTTTCATTTATTTTATATTAGTTTTACAAATAACAATATATTACATTGAAATAGTAAATAATCAATACATTTTCCACTTAGAAATACATATAAATGAGATACTGCCTCAATTCAGTCCAGTTCACTAAATTTTGGGACATAAATTGTATAGTCTGAGAAAATAGAAAACTAATGTTGAGCATAGAGTCTTTGTCTTTATATTGGAGACAGAACTCCTGGTTTTGTTGATATATTTTAACAAAACCTGACTTTTGATTGAAATAATTACAAGATAAACTGTCTACTACTCATCGAAGGAAATAGAATTATTAAAATATATCTTGTTCAGCATTACACTTTTGAAATTAAAATGTTAGTATCTTAAAAATTCTACTTCAAAATTCACTGATACAGAAAATATGACAGCAGTCACACAGTTTAAATTTCTTCTCTAGAAAAATTTATGTTAACCACATCAAGAGACACATATGTGCTGGTAGTAATAACTAGTCAGTAATCATTTTGACATTCCAGAATACTGAAATAGAGGAACCATGTTATCCAATAAAGAACAAGTAAATTAGGATACACATGTTTTAATTACACATTTCACACTGAAATAAAATAAAATAAAAATAAAATAATTTATCTTCAACTAATTTATCTAATAATAATTTTGTTTCTTTTTTTTTCAAGACAGGTTTTCTCTGTTGTAACTCTGTCAGTCCTGGAACTCACTCTGTAGAGCAGGCTGGTCTCACAATCACAGAGATACATCTGCTTCTGCCTCCTGGGTGCTGGGATTAAAGGCTTGTGTCACCACTACCCAGCTTAATTATAATTTTTAAAGGTAATTTGTATGCTGGTCTTGGAAATTAGGATTTCCTGTATATTTTATAACAAACATTATTTTATATCTTTAAAATGTTTGCCAACTTCTCAAGTAGAAAATAATGAAAAGGCACATTGAACAGTTCATTAACAAAACTATAAATTCCTTACTGTTCTCCAAGATCTATGTTGATAAAGTGCAGCCATGAAATTTTAAGAAATCCAGAAGCAGTGCTCTGGGGCTCTGAGCTTTGTTAGTGAACACACCTTTAGCATGAATAGGACTGGGATTGCCTAGTGTCAGCTATGCAGATGACACAGTATATAAAACACTGTTTGCAACTTCAGTCCATCAAAATTATGTTGAAAAATAGTAGATATTTATATCAAGCTGTAGAATAATAGCCCTGTGTGAAAGTTAAGATCCACATTCTGGGGTCTATTTTCAAATGCCTTTGTAGTCTGGATGGCATGTAGACACACCTTTAATCTAGTACTCAGAAAGCAGTGATAGAAAGCACCCTTAATCCCAGTATTCATAAGGCAATGATGGTCCATGCCTTTAATTCCTAGGGGTGGCAGAAACAGTGGAAGCAGACACAGGAAGCAGAACTCAAAAGGAGTCAGTGATAGTCAGTCAGCAGTAGGTCTCAGAAAGCTTCTAGATTTGGGCTAGCAGTTTAAATGTTCTAGATTGTTTGAAGGACGAAACATTCCAGTTCAAGGCTTAAGTGTAGGTTGTAAAGAGTACAAAATGCCCTAAGGGTCCAGAGCTCTAGGCAAGAACCAGTGATTCAATTAGACAAAGGTATAAACTGTCCTCTACCCTGAACCAACATCTACATCTGACATGGATCTATGAATACATCTACATCTACATTTACAACTTCATCAAGCAATGCTAGTCTTAAAATGTCTACATTAAAATCATGACAAACAATAAATACTGAGAGTATTTCCATACAATCATATTAAGTTTAGAGGAAAAATGATGAACATTGCAAATATAAATGTAGATGCTAGAGCATATGTTACAAGAATTACATGAACATAAGATAACACTGGGCAGCAGATCATGTTTGTCTTATGTTGTCTTGAAATTTTGTATAAATCTAAGAGACTGGAAATGAGAACTTGACTTACTCTATGCTTATTCGTATGATTATTGTAGTATTGGCTTTTAAAGAAGGAAATGAACCAGAAATTAAATAGGAAGTCTGTGAATTCTTAATTTGCCAACCTTCTGGTAGAAGATCTCATGATAATGCTTTACCAGTATGAAAAGATAGCCTCAGCCCATCTAAAACTGCTATGGTTTTAGCACTCTTACTATTTATTATGATATAGAGAATATTAAATTCAGCATGTTTTGATGTCTCAGATTCCTGAGGAACATGATTTCTGAAAAGGTGGTGCTTTATAGATCATGTTCTTTGGGACTCTACAATATTTAGCAGGAGTAACTGAGATGGGAAACTTCTTGCTATTTCCCTGCACATCTTTGAAATATAAATCACAAGAACAGAATATGAATCACTTGAGAATGGAAGTCTCAGTAAACCAACTACTGCCAGACTGCTTTATAACAGTGAATACTAATAATTTTTCCTTGACACATTAATACTCATCTTTTTATTCAAATATTAAATTATTTCAAGCACAATGCTTATATCAAGTATTATTGTAAGCAATTATAATAAAAATTATAAAAAATGTAAGCAATGATGAGATTAAAAAATGAATATTCGATCTCCATCAGGTTTCATAAACAATTCAGGTTATAACTTTTCTGTTTAGGCTGATGGAAAAGACATTAACGATATTGCCTTCAGATTTAATCTGGGCTAATCACATGATATATGAGTTAATATTCTATGATAAAATTGTATATATATGTGACAAATATAATGATCCTGAAAAAGTAAAATTATTATAACACATTATTTAATTGATTTTTTAAAATTAAATTTAACAGTTAAGCTTCAAAGTTAGTTTTTTACTAATTTGTAATCTTGGAATTATGTATAGTACTTAGATAAAATAAAATAATTTATCTAGAATTTCATCACCTCCAGAAACAAATAAGTATATCTATATATATCTATATATAGATATATATAGATATAGATATACTTATTTGTTTCTGGTAGTGATTATAATGCACACAGGTATATTTTCTTGAGAATAGACCTTTGACTCTATAAATGATAAAATTTGTATCTTTGTAAACAAAATACAAAGATGAACCTCATAGGTATGAAAATAACTTGAAGAACAGTATAATTTATATAATATACTTTATATTGTATTGTGTGATTATAAATATTCCTATCACTCTTGAAAAACAGCTCACTTTTTCATTAAAATAAAAACAAAATCAATTAAAAAGTTAATATTCTAAAAATTTTAATAAAAAATTTTAAATTGTGTTCACTGACAGGAAAAAAATGTCATGGTACTGTGTTTACTAAATATTATAATTATTTGATAATTCTTTGTAACCAAGGTAGATTCTAACCAGAAGTAACTAATCTAACCAGTGATTATTTATTGGAGACAGATGATATTTCAACAGAATTTGAAGAGGACTAATGAGTAACAGCTGGATAAAATATCTTAAAGGCTTTTATTAAACTATTTGCTTGTTTCTCAGGAGTTGAGGGTGGATTCCTGTTGCTGAAGACCATAAACACTTAAGAATTTGACTTGGGTAACTTGAGTTGGATCGGATCTGACAGTGTCTTTCCTGGTATTCTAGAAAATACTATACAAGCTTCAAAGGAAGGAAGTGATTCATGATCCCTACTCAGGAACAATAACTATGGACCACAGCAATTATCAGAGTGACAATATATACAATAAGGTACATTAAGTTGCACTCACAAGATGGTGGCAACAACCAAATATATAATTAGATTTAAAACCTACTTAACAAAAGGAAAATCATGCCTGGTATTGGATATCTAGGCTGCTTCGTGGGTCTAATGAGATCATAAAATAAGCAAAGAACCTACTAGTATCACTTAAATAGACTAATATAAATTCAGTCACTACAGGTGACTGTTGACTGCTGGGAAGAAAATCATCCTCTTGCAGGAATGATCCTCCTTATTCCATTGTCTGGTTCAAAGTGGTCAGCTTTGAAACCATACAATGTAAACAACAGTTATGGATATAGCAAGTTGCAATTACATATTGCATACACATACCCAAATGTAACAATTATAATAAAAGGAAAAAGGCTGTCAACTTGAAAGAGTGAATGGGAGTGGTCTGAGGGAAGATAGCTAAGTGTGACAGCAGGAAGGAAAAAGAGGGGAAATGATGTAATTATATTTCAACTAAAATATTAAAAATAAATTCATATACAAGTTTTAAAAATTGATATGTAAGTTACATTTGATGAAGACATTAAGAAGCAAAGTAGCAAATTTTATATTCTATATTCTGTATGTTTGGCTGATGAACACAATTACTATAAACCAACTAAGTGAAACAAAACCAAATATTGAGCACTAGATACCTCCATAAGAAACAATGCATATTATATTTTGCTTTTATAACATAAAACGAAAATTTTGATAGAAGTTAAAATTCCACAAATTAGTTAATATTAATAACAAGAAAACCTGTTTTGGAAGTTTATTTTTAGTTATATTTAAAGTAATTATTTTTGTGCATTATTGAAAAAAGGGATGCATAGGCCTTTGCATTTTGTATTGTCTGTAGGTGTTGGATTTATTTGGGGGTTGTTGATTGGTAATGAATAAGCAATCAGAAGAACATCTAAGGAGTTCTGAATCAAAAACACCTGAGCTCAGATGCTCAGGGTACCACTGTGAGTATAGCACTTGCCATGATGGTGGTTTCCTCTGTGAGGTCTGGCAGAGTTTATACCTATGAAAATACCTACATGTCTTTCATCCTGACCTATCACAGCAATGTACAACTACAAAAACAATTTTAAAATTTGATTTTGTTGATAGATGTAAATGTTAACTAAAACTTTCCTGTTACTCCTTAACTGTTCACAGTAAAACACACCTGTATTCCCAGTATTTGGGAAGCAGAGATAAAGGATTGTGGGATCACAGATAATCTGGATGATACTAAAGAGTTCTATGGAGCCCAAACAACATGTCTAGAACCATAAATAAGACAAATAAATAAAACAATGTAAAACTTACTCTTTCTATAGTGCTTTCAGCTTTGTAAAGCAAACTAGAAAAATACCTTACATTCTAATGAAAAAGCTTTTAATGAAAGAAGTCATTTATATTTGTTAGAATAGCAATAGGAATCTTGGCTTCTGTTATTATTTTCTTTTGGTTTTTTGTTTTGCTTTATGTAATAAAATAAATAAGAAATAACAGAAGGTATTTAAGGTAACAAAATTTCAGACATTGAATGTGGACATGCTAAGTTTGAAGCATTGATGGAAATTTATGATGGTAGATGTTGCTAAGCATTTGCTAACTTTGTTTGTAGGTTACCACAAAGTGAGTCTACAATGAAGGCTAGCTCACTATTTTATAAGAAATGAACCAACATGAGTAATTATGCTTAAGATAATGTAAGTCAGATGATGTAAATAAGAAGTTTACAACAAAGTTTGAGTTTGATATACAATGAATAATAGGTCAATACATGAGTCAACTTTCTGTACAGAATTTCTTTCATTAAGTCAACAAGGTTAATTGCTTCTGGAGCCAACTGTTCATATGTTGCTATAACATATAACACACAGACACACATACACACAGACACACACACACATGTTTAATGTTGAGGTTGTTACCAGTTTGCTTTTGTAACTTACTATATATTCCCTATTTTTTTTTTGGTTCCGTGATAAAATACTTACCTAAAGCAACTTAGAGAGGAAAGAGTTTATTTGGCTTACACTTTGACATTACAGTCCATCATTGAGGGAAGCCAGAGTATGAACTCCAGGCAAGAACTCAAGCAGAGACGGCAGAGGAACACTACTTGTGCTCAGTTTGCTGTCTGGTGTAATCCAGGAAAACCTGCTCAGGAGTGGCATTGCTCCTATTGGGCTGGACCCTCTCACATCAATCATTGATGGTAAAAGCTTCCAGGAACTTGCTCTAACGTCAAAACCTGATGGAGGCAATTGCTCAACTGAGTCTTTTTCTATTCAGACTAGCCTTATTTGTGTCATGTTGGAAAAAAACAACCAGCACAATATAGTATTTTATTTCAAAGGAACATTAAAATATGAAATAAGTCAATTATGGCTGCTTATGCCTGTAGCCTCAGTCCTCACAAGACTAAAATAGGAGGATCACCATGATTTTAAGGCAAGAATTGATCATACAGCAATACAATATTTGAACAGAAACCAGAAAAACAAGGACAAAAATTACTTTTTAAAAAATTTTATTTTTCCTTCATATGTAAAATGTTTTGCCTGCATATGTGTGTGTGTGTGTGTGTGTGTGTGTCACTTGCTGTCTCCATGTCTGCAGAGATCAGAAGTGTGCGTCAGATTCCCTAAAAATACAGTTTCAGACAGCTGTGAACTGCTGTGGGAGTGCTGAGAAGTGAACCCAGGTCCTCTGGAAGAGCAACAAGTGCTCCTAACTGTTATATTTCTAAGCCACAAATGGGATTTTTAAAGTAGTATTCTATGTACTAACTAAGTCAAGTCTTAATTTTCCCTATAAACTTTTAGAATATAGAGTTATTTATCACAAACAAACATTCATATTTTACAGGAAAATGAGAGACCCATTTCAATACCCTAAATCTCAACCTTTTTGTTATTAACTTTACATGGTAATTTTTATTTGTTTTTGTTTGTGTTTTATTAGTTCATTGAGACTTATGAACAGAGTGACAATGCACACACATGTGCAAATATCTATGGAATAGGATGTTGAATAAGAGATTGTGGTTTTATTTCTTTTGTAAAATTCAAAACTTTGTCAAATAGCAACCAGCATCATTTTGCTTTTTCTGATATCTTATTGATGAGTCTCTTAGTTTAAATAACTAAAGCAGAAATTATTTAATCAGATTAAATCATATTAAATGTAATCAGATTAAAATCATTCCTGATTCAGAAATAAAAGAATTGCCAGTTTTTGTGTATCTACTTTTTTCTGTAATTTTTATATCATATTTGTTTGTTTCAAGACACAGTTTCTCTTTTGTATCTCTGGCTGTCCTAGAACTCACTCTGTAGACCAGGTTGGCTTCAAACTCACAACAATCTCCCTGCCTCTACCTCCTGACTGCTGGGATTAAAAGCATGTACCATCACTCCACAATTTTCATGTTTTTATCAGGGGTATGGATACAAGATTTAATTCAGCATTATAATTTAAATATTTTCAAAAATTTTAAATACTCATTTAAACTTGTAAAACTTATGAAAACACAATACTATATCTTTGAATGCTATAATAAATTAAGAGACTTTGTAATGTCAGGTAATGATTTTTTAAAAACATTTCTATAGGGCTGTACTGGATAAGCTCAAATCATTTGGGAAATGGGAACTTCAGGTGAAAAAAAATCTCTTCATCATATGGTCCCATTAGAATGTCTTTGGTAAATTTCTTTAATCAATGATTAATGATAGATGTGAGAGGACATTGACTGTGAGCAGTGGTACCCTTGGGCAGTTGGTCCTGGATTGTATAAGAACAAAGGCTATAAAAGCCGTAAGGGAGAAGTGAGTAATTAGTATTCATCCTTGTTCTCTATTTTAGGTCTGGACTTCAGGTTACTGTTTTGAATTCCTCCCCTGACTTCCCTTCATGATAGACTGTAAGTTGTAAAGAGAAATACATTTTCATAATTTTCATATTGCTTCACAACATTTAAAACAGCACTGTAATTTAAGCGTTTGCCAAACCAACATGTTTCCTTTAAGCAACCCATTTCTCACCAAGTTGGTTTTGATTGTAATGTTTATAACAGCAATAGAAAAGAAAAGAGGACAAAGACTACCCCTAAATCACAACTGAAAACTATCTTTTTTGCTGAAGATGTTATTAGAAAAAGTGAAGAATTAATGTATTGAGTCTAAAGCAAAACTATTTTTAAAGTTTATATGAATGATAATGTTGACTAATAGAGATAATTTTTATTTATTGTCATGAACACTTTTATCTCATAATACCTCACCTTATGAAATTGAATTTGTCCTTCTAAACATGTTAAAAGGGGTTATTCTACCTTACTATATGTTAATATGTGTTTTGAGTAATTTCTATTTTTTTTTATATTTGCTAGTTAGTCATGGTGGTGCTGTATACGTGATTAGAACATTTTTTTCTCCGCATGACTGTTTTGGCTTAACTTCATAAAATATTCCTTATATTTGAGATAATTTTCATGTTTGCCTCATAGCATTTAAAACAGCTATATCAAACTATTGCATTTCCTTTAAACAACAGTCTTAATGGCTTTATAAGGTTTTTAGGAAAATACAAAAACAACAAACTAGCAAATAATGAAAAAGGAAGTCATGAATTTGAAAAAGAAGATGGAGGAGTACATGAGAGGTTTGGAGGGACAAAAGCAAAGGGGAAAGTGTTGCAACTATATTATAATACCAATATTTTTCAATTTTTAAGATTATATTTTATCTATAAGTGCTCTAATTAATGAAGGGACTTTGAGATTTCCAGCTTGATTCAGTATCCTTTCAGAATTTTTTAAGATTTCATACACACAAAAATTCACAAACAGATAACATTAGTCTATGAATTGAATTTAGATATGTTTTAAAGGAGTCTTCCAAAATAGAAGAGTTATTTAATAGTTGCATATTTTACATATGCTTCTATATAAAGAAAAAACACTTTGTTTTTAATTATATAATTATTTTAATCACTTCCTTGAAGAGTAATCAGTGGATTATAAATAGGTTCATTTCCAAAGTGATTCTCATTGTCAAACTAACTTCAAGAGTTCAAGTTTTAACCAATGAATACAGTTTATGAAAACATTTTGTTTTTCTCCAAAGATTCTTCAATGTAATTCTAGGTTTGAGGATTTTAGTCTTTTAATTTTCTTTTTATTGGAGATAATGGGAAATTTTGTTTAAATATGTACAGTTCTTATTATTAAAGTTTTAATTCAAATTTCTAAGTAAGACTTAGTTTTTATTATTTATTTATACTTTTGAGAATATAATGTATTTGCAACTTTTCTCCCTTTCTTTTCCTTCCTCCAAAACCTCTCATATGCTTCTCTTTGCTCCCTTTCAAATTTATAATCTCTGATGCTCTTGAGAATACTGAAACCCACGGCTTTCAATATAGTTTATATTCAGTTGAAATACTTTCAGCACAAAATGTTGTAAGTTCAAATAAATGGCCAAATTCCATATAAGGTTAGGTTTGTAGTGTAGTATTAAAGTCTTTGCTTGTTTTTGTGTATAAAATACTTTGTTTGATCTCAATTTCTGAGAAAAAAAATACAGGAGTCTTAATGAATCAAACAAATATACCATCTTAAAATTATCATAACAATTATAAATTATAATGCATTGAAATAAATTAACAAAATCTGTTTTAGAACTAAATTAGTAAACAACTGAGGGAAAGGATGTATAGTTCTGCTAAGGGTGGTTCATCCAGGCTCTGAGAACATATCTAAGAAACTTTTAGAAAATAATTTTGCTTCATAAATCAAAACTTTACAGAAGCTCACATATTGTGACTTATCAACATAATACTCCTGTTATAGGTAAATCTACTATTTAAATATGATGGTCTATAGAAGAATATTTAATCTTTTAATGCAGCAGCATGGCTGCTCTCGGAAAGGATCACATTCAAGGCCTGTGTGATCTGGCAAGAATGTACCACATAGCTTTAAGTAACACAACTAAGAAGGCAATGATAGTCCATGTCTTTAATCTCACCTCTCAAGATCTAAAAGGAGGCAGTCAGAGAATCAGTCAGATAAGACCCAGAGGCAATTCAGCCAAAAAAGTCAATGTCAGACAGGAAGACTTACTTTGGGAACAAGAGTCAGCTAACAGTGAGAGTCAGTTTGAGAAAAGCACAGCAGTTCGCTCAGAGAAGTTGAAGGAGTTAGCCAGAGTCAAGAGTTCAGTCAGAAACAGTCAACTAGCTGAGAAGGTCAAATTGAACCAGTCAGCAAGTGAGTTGAATCAGCTAACCAGAAGAGTCAGTTGAATTTAGTACAGCTCTGAATTCAGATGGAGCAAGTCAGAACGAGTTGGTCAGCAGTAAATCTCTAGACTGAAGCATTCCACATTTATGGAGGCTGAAGCCTTCCAGGTGTAGACTTAATATTAGATCGCACAGGGGGCTGAAATCCTCTAAGAACAGGGGATTGAATAGCAAAGAATAAACTGTCTTCTGGCATGAATTCAATAAAATAATTAATTAAATCAATGTTCACATCGATGCCTACAACAAATATAGTATACAAAGATTTTGGATCACTGATGTATCTCATGATATATTTAAAGTTAACTAAAAGGAAATATTTATCATCAAATACTTAGAAATATTTTTTTCTGCATAGATGATTATCTAAAATAAAATGCTTTGTAGTAATACATAGCAAAACAAATTTAAAATATTCATTTAACTTGTGTAAATTAGAATGTAAAATTCTATGTATTTGTATGTATGGATGTTCATAATTAAACATGGTTTATTCTAATTTATTTAATAAAATATTATAAATGAAATAAAATATGAATAAAATATTTTAATTTATTTAATAAAATAAAGTAAAATATAATTTATTTAATAAAATATTTAGCTTTAATATTTAATAGTTTAAAATATTTAGTTTTAAGTATGAATAGTAAGGTATAATTAGAAAATTATTAACCTTCCCTGGAACTTCAGATTGCAGATAATTTATATAATTTTGTATTCAAATCTCCTTAAATTAGATTGTGCTAATATTTTTTAAAATAATTTTTGAATAATTGAAGTCAAAGTCTTACTCATTCAAGTGTATTTATATTTAATGTAATAATGATCTTTATGGCATATGGATGGTATATTTTCTATTATTTTGGACACATGAAATATTATGAACAATATATAGACGGGCTATTTATCGAACTTTTCTTTCTCAGTAATGATTCAACTGTAAGAATTGATCTCATCATCATAAAATCTGAGTGTTAATGGGAAATACCCTGACCCTTAACTTTCATTTCCAATTTATAGTAACTCAGTTTCCTAAAGATTATCAATTAGCAAGATAAGAGATAATTTTAACTGAGAAATACAACTGTATTGAAATCCAGAATGTAAAGTTCAGTGAGTCTATGACCTCATGGCTCATGAGGCAATTTCTATATAACTGTGCGCCTAACTGTATTTTGAGTCCACTCAGGCCTCTACTCAGCATTGCCTCTGGCAGCCATAGCAGCAGACTGAAAACATAAGCCTCATAGCAGCATCTGGCTTTGTAGAGCAATGCACAGATACATGTAAGTATTATCTATTGCAAAATCATTTTCTAGGCATTTGAAATAGATTGTTCTTGTCACAGGATTTCTTAACTAGTATTAGAATCTAAACCAGCATTACAGTGCTCCAAATTTTTCTTAACTATACCTTATTCATAGCATCTCTTTTTTCTATTTCAAAGAAGCAAAGAAGAGTGCGACATGAGTTTTAGGCTCTGGTACTCCTTTTTTGTCTCTTCATTTTTTTTTTTTTCCAAACAGTTACAGTTTATTTTTCATACAACTGATGAAAATTTATGAATTTAAAACATTTTATAGAACTTATTTATAAATGGTCAGTAGCAATAATTTAGAAAGGGCTAGTTCATTTTATTGATTCCCATGGAATTTTCTAGATCTAAATTATAATTTATCTCACATTACATGTATTGTTATTGCAAAGCTACTGTTTTATATATCTTATTTATTTTTATTTTGAGTTGGTAATTAACATTATTTTCTGCTTAAATATTGGACATTTTTCCATGTGAATTGGTATATGGAATAACTTAGTACTGAACTATTAAACTATTTATTAAAAATATTTCAGCTAAAATTGGAGAAGGGGTAGATTACTGTCATTTAATAAAATGCCTTGTTTTCCTGGTGATTTGTGAATTTACAACAATTACCCTGAGCATTTCTCTATCTCACTCTGTTGCAAAAATTCTAGGTATAAATTATGTTCAGTAGGCATGGAGCTAGGGGAGTGTTAGTGTAGATGGAGAAAGCATGAAGTCAGCATAGCATCAAATTTTAAACAATTTTTTATTATTGGTAGCTCTAGAGTTAGAGCTATAGCAACCCAGTCCAGAACGTGTCTTTGAATATTAATTTTAGCAAAGTGAGTGTACAATTGAGTGATGGGATCTGTATAAAATGGCAATTCTAGGAGCAAACGTTCTTTGGCAGAAATTTGAAAGAATTACTAAGATTTAATGATTGTTTCAAACTCAAAAGTGTGTCAAACAGATTAAAATTACCTTTAATTTGAGAGAGGCTTGACAAATGGCTCACTAGTTAAGAGAGTATAACTGTTTATATAAGTCCCAAGTCTAGTTATAGTTCTTGTGTCAGGCATACACTCCCTATATCTCTAGATTTAGGGGATCCAACTGCCTCTTCTGGTCTCCGAGGGAATCTGTACTCAAATGCACATAGACTCACACACAGACACACATGTACACCCTTTAAAAAAAAAAATATATATATATGGAAAATATTTGGAAGGGAATGGAAGTAATAGTACAATCAGATTAAGGGCATTTCTTGTAAGAATATGGATCAATCTAGTATTTTTGTGATTCATTCAGTTGCATCTATTTAAAACACAAAACTCATTCAGTTTATATTTTGTGATATATATTTACAGTGCTGTGAATTAAACAAGTTACAGAAATACAAGTGCTTATATTTTGAAGTTTGAATACAGAATATCAAAGATAATTAATTTTTAAAGATAAAAATATATTCTTCTTAATTCTTTATTAGACTTGTCCACAGAAAAAACAAAGCTTTTCCAAACTTGAAGGAAATCGATTGGTTATGATATATATTATTTCTGAAAATTATTGAAATTATTATAATCATATAGAAATTTGAGGGATTTCATTCTTCATAACAAATGTTGACTTTCATTATTGCTTTTAATTAAATTTTAATATGTATTTATGATCATGCTTTTATATTATTTTTAATATTAAATTTATTTCCTATCTATTTATCATATCGTTATTCCAAACTAACAGAGTACTTTCTTGGTCACTGAATTTTTTCATTAGTTTTATATAAAATGATATATGAATTTACTTGCAGTAGAATAAATATGTGTTTCATAATTTTGAATGCAAATACTTGTAAATAAAAAGTATATACAAAATCTTATTATCTTTCTGGTTTTACTAAGTGTTGAACAAATTTCTCAGTCCATATGAATCAAGCCATAAAAATTCTTCATTCTCTGTTCAGTTAAGATAGTATAATCTTGATTATAAAAGATGACACAAATAATTAGAAGTCCAAATTATAAAATATATTACTGATAAAAGTAATATGTAAAGTCTTTATGAATATAACATTTATAACACATGAGAATTTATCTTCTAAAACAAGGTCTGTATTGCAAATAAAACACAGGGAGATCTTTTGTGTGATACATGTGCTTAATTGTAATTCCAGTACAAGCTATGTATATGACAATAAATTACCAAAAAATCACATGAAAAATAACCAATTATTATTTGGAAAGTAAAAAGGAACTGACAGTAAGATGTTGCCTCACATACGTGAACTCACTCCTATTAAGAAGAGAAAGATAAAACGTGCTCATGAGGATGTAGAGAAGATAGAATCGATGTGCAGTATTGATGAGAATGAAAGCTGCTTAAGAGCTGTATGCTTAATAAACAAAAATACTCCAAAGGTAAGTAGAATTGGATATGTACTATAAGGAAATGAAATCATTAGTTTGGACATACACCTACATCACCTAATTTTATTTTTATTTTTGAGAATTGATCTTATTGTATCTCAAGGATACAATAGGAAGCAATTTTGCTTTCTGAGCCTCATGAGTAGTTGAGAGTACAAGTATACATCGTGGGCAGCTGCATTGTTATGTGAATTGAGGCAATATTCACAAAAGATGGAAATAAAAGAAATATCCATCAATTAAGACACAAACTGAGAAAATATGATACATTAGTATATGACATATACATGGATATAGAGAAGTTATACTATGTAAATACACTAGACACAGAAATGAAATATCTTGTAATTTGATTCATATATAGAAACTAAAATAGTTAACCATGTAGAAGTGAGGAGTAAGATGACTGTTACACCGGGCTGAGCAGAGTGGAACAGAGGGAGCATTGGAGCAAATCAGTTAATCGGCACAACTAAGCTATAATTAAACAGGAACAATACGTTCTGGGTAATTTTGTCCAATGTGCTGGTTGTCAGTGATGAAAATGTACGGCATATTTTAAAATGTTTAAAGATATTAATTTGGAGATTAGAGCAATGCCTCAGCAGGTAAATCAGATGCTGTTCTTTTAGAAGATCTGTACCCACATTTGGCAACTCCCAACTGCCTGTATCTCCACATCCAGGCAATCCAACAATGTCTTCCGTCCTGCATAGGCACCTCTCTGTACACAGAGTATATGTATATAGAGAAGCAGCCTTGGACACAGAAATAAAATAAATATTCTTTTAATTAAAAAAAGATAATTCTGAATATTTATACTTTGACATCATAAAAGTTTTAGAAGGAAATCATTCTTAACTGTCTTTAAACACTGTGTGATGTGTATAAGTAGTAAAACAGAATACTGATATATGAAATTAATGTTTGTTTCAATCAATAGTTTAAAAAATTCAAAATGTGAGATATTATCCAGGAGGTCAGGTTTTGTCTAATTAATTTCAACGATCTGGAAACATGAAAGAAGAAAGGCCAAAGTGTTAAAAGTCTGAGAAATTGATATACTTTTATTGGCTAAAAGGAAAGACCAGAGCCACAAGCTTAGGATGAGGGATAACCTCTTCATGTAACATACTCAGGGAAGTAAATGACTTCCTGTATCCCACAGAAAGAACACTGTCCTTCCTGAACACTAACAGTCTTGATGCAGGTATTTGAGATCCCAGCTACAGAACTGTGAAGTAAGTGTTGGATACTTTGTATCCACAGCAATTAAAAATTGACATTGAGCCTGTGTATGCCT
The DNA here is from genome assembly GCA_026225945.1 of Cricetomys ansorgei. Taxonomy (NCBI): domain Eukaryota; kingdom Metazoa; phylum Chordata; class Mammalia; order Rodentia; family Nesomyidae; genus Cricetomys; species Cricetomys ansorgei. Next base: position 15,027,240 of record JAMJFZ010001815.1, read on the forward strand.
GTATTAATTTCTAAAGTTTTAATTACAATAGAAAATTTATCATGAAGAAAAATCTGTGTACTAAAAATAGTATTTGTAGTCAGCAACTCAAGTATTGAAAACTGCATTGATAGCATATTTAAGTAAAAGAAAAAATAAATAATGTAAAAAGAATAGTAACTTTCACAATTATAAGTCACTCATATATCTAAATATTACTCAACAGTAATTTACATATGGTATAATTTAGAATTTTGATATGCAAAATCCACATAATTATCACAGTAATGTTTCTTCAAGATCAACTATGCTTAGCAAATCATGCCATGACATTGTTAAGTATGCCAGAAGGATTATATATTATTTATTCAGGAGAACCACTAACACTAAGTGCCATTTGCTTCTCTACACTTTGAAAAGAAATATGAGCAGCCAAAGATGCATGTCATAATTAGGTGCTGATTCCTAGAGATCAATGCTGTGAGTGTCTCCACATAGTATAAGTGTCACATTAGTAAAAAGGATTGTCCCATTAAAACTCATGAGACAATGAAATAAAGCAAAATCAAAATAAACACAATGCATTAATCACATCTCTGAGACTCCTTTTCTTTATGTTAAAGAAGTTTAAAAATTACATGTGCACATGCTAGAATTGATGGAGTATCTGGTCATCCTGGACTTGTATATTCTGAGGTCACTGGTTATTTATCATTGTTTAATGTTTGTAAAGTGCTCCAAAGATGAAATTACTCCCTAGGTGCCAAGTAGCCCTATCAAGACAGAGTAAACCTAATGATGGAAAACAGATGTTAGCATTTTGCAAAACTCTTTAGAGGAAAATGAGTATTCATCAAATAAACAAAACAAACCACGATCAGAAGAGACTTTCACACGCATAAATGAGAGTGAAAGATCAAAGCAACCACTAAGTCCATAGAAAAAAATCTAACAACAACAAAAAAGGCTCTTTACACTGTGGGTTTCTGGGCCAGAGATAGCAGGGCAGTCATGCTGATGAGAATTATAAGAGTGAATACAATGGGGGTCATAGCCAGAGTGGCCAAGGTTCCTGAAACCAAAGTAGATATTGGATAGAACATAAGCAGTGCACATTGTTTATAGAAATCAATTACATTTGCAAGTTAGGATGATGACTAGCTGTCCATAAAGTGACTTCCTGATTTCATTATGTATATTTATTTGAGAGTGGCTAGGTACCTGATATTGAATGTAACTCTAGGATAATAAAATATCCATCAGTGATGTCTAAAGCAGATGGTTTATATTATTAGAATCATACATGGCAAAATGAAATTCTTGGGAGATGGATATAGCCAGGTTTTTTTGTGCACATTGTACTGGACTTAAGAACAATATGCACAGGAGCACAGACTGGGACAAACCCAAAAGAAGATTGAAGAAAGTAGTGATCCTATGCCTATACCATGTTTTTCATAGGCTTTGCATGGGCTTGACCTCTCCATTCCTTTCCTTCTCTCCCCCGCCTTTCCCTCTGTTTATTTACTGTAAATTCATTTGAGCAGATTTACAAGTAATACCTATGTGTAAAGTATAAGCATTTCTCTACTAATCTACTCATGTATGCAGCATGTATGTAATATTTCAAAGCTTTATCTGTTTTATTTGTGACTATTGAGTATCTGGCTTTCTATTTGTCAGTTAAACTTAAGATTAAAATTTTCATTGTGTGTTAAAATATCCACGATTTCTGATTATGACGTCTAACGGACAAACTATGCACCCCCTTGACAAGTGGCAATATCTTCAGTTCTTCATCCACTCATATTTCCCCACTATCATATCTATGATAAAACAAAGAGATTGGTAACAATATTGGCCAAGTGATTACCTAAATTTTAACTATGAATAGCGTGTGATTTAATACACTGACATGCTTCATAAAGCTACCAAATCTGGATCTCTCTTTATCCAAAGCATAATATTACATTGTATAATATAATATTTAGAAAATGTGTAAACTTAGATGTATCCTATCCTAAATCAATGAACAATGGAAATGGCTACTTGGGGAAACTCTGGGCATTTATAGTAGCATGTAGATGCTAGATATTACATGTAATCTAAAAACTTCCATAGGCACCCTGTGAGGTGTGAATGAGATGCAGCAAGAATGGAGATGACATTTCCCACAGTGAATCTGAAGCAGCAACACCTACCTCGATGTAGGTGTGATGGTCTGGGTGAGGGAGACAGCTGTGTTTCTGCCATAATAAGTTGTTTATTACCGTGATACACTACAGGGAAATTACATAAGCTAGAGGCTCTGACCAGCTAGACCAATTTATGAGTCAAAGCCATTTACTGAACATTTTTCACTAGAATAAAAACAACCCTTCAAATTGATCTGTAATTTGACTCTGTATAAAGTCTGTCTTACTCTATCTGAATTAGAGTGCTTTACGTGAGGTTCTGTTAAATTCATGTGCTTAAAGGTAGCAAAATAATGCCTTCTTGAAAAGAAAACTTTAAAACGTGATAAGAATATCAAACATGTTAAGTAGCATTTGACCCAATGAATACTGCTCTTGTTATGACAAAGATTCACAAAGCCAAATCAAAGTTTTAGACCAGAGGAACAACTGCTCCTACAAACAGATAAATTACTATTATTTGATTTCAGCTTTTTCACTGCCTTCTCTTTTCCTTCCATGGAGCTTTGGAAAATATACTCATATATCATCTGTGTAAAATAGGAGCAATTTATGTCCCTTCAACTGTGAACACCAATCACATACAGAAGTTTGCAAATTTACATGAGACGGAAAACAATTTCCAGGCAGTCAACTAAGCAGCAATAAAAATTACACATGCATCACAGCATTGGGAGACAGAGAAAACTGACTTTTCAGAGGAAGAAATGCAACCCCACCCCATATAGAGATGGCTGGCCAGAGCAGATTCTCCATATAACAAAAGACTGTACCTGGAAATGGTGCTGCATTCTGACAAGTGAAGCCAATATTCATGGGCCCTCATGTGCCCAAGACATCCTGGAATAATTCTGCTCTGTAGAAATAGGTGGCTCCTGTGAAGCTTGTGTCATTACAAATGTATTTGTTTGGTTGTCAGTACTTGTTTTAAAGATAACAAATTATAATTTTCTATATATTATAAACGTAAAAGTTTCCAAAAACTTATTGGCTTTGAAATCATTTTAAGTAGAATTCCTGCATTTAAAGAAACATATTTTATTGGTTTTGTATAATTAAGATGGTGTAGTGTTAGGAGTATAGTCAAGTCAATTGATTATAAAAATGCTAATAGTCTCTGGGTGGTGGTGGCACACACCTTTAATACTAACACTTGGGAGGCAGAAATAGGCAGATCTCTGTGACTTCTAAACCAGGCTGGTCTACCGAGTGAGTGATTTCCAGGATCCAGGACAGCCAGAGTTAAAACAGAGAAGCCCTGTGTCGAAAAGCCAACAAAAGAAAAAAAGAAAGAAAGAAACCTATATCCATATTTATTATGCATACAGATTGCATGTGTATTTACAGTGTATCACACTCTTAAACTTTAATTTTCCATAAAATTTTATCTCAGCAGTTATTATCCATTAACTGTTATCGATTTTTTAAAGGAAAGTGTATTTTTATCAAAACAAAAACAAGCACTGTTAAGAAACATATGTTTAACAATGTTCACAGTGAAAGCTGTGTGTATCTGTGTATAAAATCTCTAAAAACATTGTTAGATAATATGAAGATTGGTTAATTTTTATAAATTTCATGGACTTGAATACTCATATTCTTATGCTTATTAGAACTTTCATGAATAGATGAGCTTAAAAAGTCATTACAGGTTTACTTATGTAATCATCAAAAAAAAAAAAAAAAAAAGAAAACCTGACAAAAACCCTGAATAAACACTAGCTTCATTTTAATGTCTGGTTGACTGTAATGCTGCCTCTCTCTCAACCTTGGAAATTGCTTATGCAGAAACTATTCTCTCAATCTCAATCTCTCTCTCTCTCTTTCTCTCTCTCTCTCTCTCTCTCTCTCTCTCTCTCTGTATGTTTACGTATATATGTGTATGTTTACAGAGTAGTCTCTGTGTGTGTGTGTGTGTGTATGTGTGTGTGTGTGTGCATCATTTGTTTAAAACAAGGACTCTCACTGTCCCTGAAATTGTCAATAGAATAAGATGGATAGTCTTGAAACCTCAGGTATACATGCCTCTACCACAACCTACCCTGAGATTACAATTGCCATTCCACTATGCTTGGCTTTTTGTGTGTATGTAGGGAACAGGATGCTGGAGATTGAATTTATGATATTTTTCCTTGCAAATTAAGCTATGCACCAGCTGAACTATCTTACTATCCCTAAACTTGACTAATCATAACACTCATGTTTTTATCAGGCAGATAATAAAATAGGTTTAAAACACTGACTACCAGTGTAAAGATAGACAGAAACACTGGATGTATATGCAGTGATGCAAGAAATTTACTTGTGTGATTTTGAAGATAAGAGCAATTTTAGGAAAGTTAGGTGAAGATTTTCTAATATCTGCAGCTATTCAAAAACTTGTGTAGCTTGTTACACAATTGTCTGTTGAGTATATATTCTGTTCCAGAGATGTATGATATAAGAAGATAACTGTTATAGAGAATTAAACCTCCTAAGAGAAACTGTTACCCCAATGTCTTCATATATAACTTTTATGTCAGTTGAAAACACCACTAAATAAAGAATACAGTGTCCAAAGAGAGCATAATCGTTCAGAAAATAACAGTGGATGACACCCTGATATTAAAGATTAGAGTGACTCTTGGCTAGAGTTTCTAAGTATATCTGAAACTTTCAGAAGTCATTGAGATCAATGTCTCACACACCAGTGAGCAGAAGCATTGGGGATACACAGTAATGGTATATTGTGAAGTCAGAAAAGTAAGACTTTCAATTTAAGATCGTGTTACAAGAAAAATTCATATTGGCCGAATGGATAATCCAAATGGACTTTGAATTCTTGGAAATTTTATGAACCAAGATTTCTCCCCTTTAAGTCTTGTAAGATGTCTTGCTCTAGTCTATGGTACAAATAAAATTAATATTTTGTTGTCAAACATATTGAAGATCTCTGAAAAAATAGTTTATCAATTTTCAGTTTATAAGAAGATTTCAAAAACAACCCTCCAAAAATCTTCCTGATTTTATTGTGTCCTATATAGCAGATGTATGATATTTCCTGTGGTCCAGGTGTTAGCAAAATAGATCTCTAAAATAAGCATATAATCATTTGTCAGAAAACAAATACAATATCTATGGTAATGTTTATTTAGGGAGAGAGAGAGAGAGAGAGAGAGAGAGAGAGAGAGAGAGAAAGAGAGAGCATGCTCTGGCTGAACATGAGACTAAGAACCATCAAACATGCTACTGAATTTGTTTTGTTTTGGCCATTGAATCTGGGCATGTGGCCAGCCCTTATGAGCCATTTGTATACCCACTGAGCTTTTGTTGGAGAAAGAAAATTTGTCATTTGTGAGTGATTACCAACATGACCGCTTCCCTTCTCAACACTGGTGCTCCATCTGCACAGACTTGTGCAGGACCTGTGCATGCTGCCAGAGTCTCTCCAAGTTCATATGTACATAAGTCCTGCTGTGTTGAGACACCTTTGTTTCACTGGTGTCACCCATCATTCTGGCTCTTACAAGCATTCTCCCCTCTTTCCTTGAAGGCTCCTTGAGGCTTGAGTGGAAGGCCTCTCAAGATATGTCAGCAAGAAGTTCTGTCTCCTGGAGAGGACTTAATTACAATCAGATATTTGTTGTTTATTTATACAAGCTTTGTACAACTATTGCAATATCAGATCTTGGAAGCTGAACACCATTGTAGATTGAAGTGTTTGTAGCTGAGTTAGTATTTACCTTTCTCCTTTGGTAGTATGCAGAGCATTTTCCAGTACCATCAACACTAGTCAATTTAGGCTCTAGGTATGCACAGTTTAGTGAGTTATGTAGATGTCATTTTCAGCAATAGGTCCTTGAATCAGTTTGTGGAGAGTAACCAATAGATTTGGTAATAATGTGGGTTGTTTGGGGATCCCATGGGCCTCTTGGCCAACAACTCCATTAGATGTAACTAATTCCTGACACTGGATGTTTCATTTGTTGTTGAGGATCCCACTAGGGGCTCCATTTTGCTCAATATTTGGAAATTTCATTTAAATCACCTTCATATGTGTATATATTTTAGGAAGTTCCTAATGTATTGAGTTTCCGTACTACCCTTCAAATGACCTTTAGTTTCTGCTGTCCCCCACCCTATTCCTGCATTCCCTTATTCAACTCTTCTTTCTTCCCCCTTCCCATTTGATACTTGGTTTCCAGTCCCGTTGCAGGTCAGTGACTTTTAAGTTCTTTCTATATGTCAAGGTCTCTGTCTACAGAAGGACCTATAACTTGAGAGAGTATAAGAAGAGAAAAGGGAATATAAAGGAGAAGAAGATTATCTGGATTCAGAAGATGATCCAATCACAGGGAATGGATGGTCAACTGTGACACTGGACATTATCCTAAGATTGTACCAAATTGTTGATCCAACTATAAGCACTGGAGAAAAATCTCAATTTTCATGAGTATTTCTTTTTGTTTGGATTTCTCATAGAAATCTAAAATAATGAATGTGGTTTCTATTGTCCATGAAGAGAATAGAGAAATAGTCAATGGTTTCCTTTATTTCCTTATTTTAATTCAGCATTCTGAATATTCATTAATTAGTTAATGGGATAGATAATGAAATGTTTCTATAAAATAAATTATATAGGCTATCAATCCAATTGATCACATTTAAATGTGGTTTTTTTTGCACATATAACATCATTTCATCTCTTAGACTGACATGATATTTTTACAGTGTCAAAGATCTTGCTTTGAAAACTTTTTTTGTATATTGTCATTATTTGAGAGGTTGATGCAGCATATTATCAAATTACCTTTACAATTTCTTAGTCAAGCAACATGTTACTCTTTTGACTTTCATTTTTAACAAATAACTTCTACAAGAATTAGGAAATATATTATTTTTAATTAAGTCTAAAATTATGGTTTATTGTTATAGCTATGAATGTGTCTAGAATATTCATGTAGTCATATACATTACAAACTTAAAACACACACTATATTATTGTTATTTTATGTGTATTTTCCTCTTATTTAAGAACGTATCTGGTAAATGTGAGTGAAAAATTCATTGAGACATCCTATGCTTTCAAACATCACAATGCCACCATGATTGAGAGCATTGAAAAATGTTCAGGAAGTATGCTGTTTCCATCTCTGTCACCTGCTAGAAATCAGCCAAAAAACTTGCAAGAGCTTGAAGTCTAATGCACTCTGAACTCAGATCCCTAAAAAGACATTTTCCTCAACACCCTGGACTTTGTTGCTTTTTCTCTGATCTCTGTACCAAACTTGCAAAGCATGGCTATTCTTGCTCTGCCCTTCCTCCTTATAGCTATGTAGATCTTTTCAGTTTGTTTGTCCTCTTGTATTTCTCTCAAACTTTAATAAAATTGTCCTCAAGAAGAAAAAAAAAAGGGAAAGAGAAAGAAGGAAAGAAATAAAAAAGAAAAAGAGAGAGATAGAGAGGTGGAGAGAAAAAGAAAAGAAAGAAAGGAAGGAAGGAAGAATGAAAAGAGTTGGAGAAGAAAGTCAGTGAAGAACAATTGGAATGGTGCTGCTATAATTTGGAAAAGCTTCCTCACATATGGTTTCTCTGTTCAGTTACATTTAGGAAAAACCTAAGTAAAGAATGATAAAAAAAATTGTCTTTTCATGTAGAACAGGCATGGCAGAGCTTACTGGTTGCAGTAGAAGTCGGTACAATCACCAACTGGCACCAGCAGGGTCACTGGAGGAGTGAGGGCCATAGAAGCATCAAAGGTGCGAGTAATGTTCCATATCATGTGGTTTTGCTGGGATTATACATTTAATTCTCTGTACATGACATTTAAAATGAGTGTTTTTATTCTGAAAGGCATTTTAGAAATTGTGTGTACAAAGACAGTTGCAGATCAAGTTGAATGTTCTCCTTTGGGGTCTGGGAAGCAGAAGTAGAACTTCTGTAGATGTCCTATATTGTGGAGTGTGGATCAAACAATAAAAATGTTAAATAAACTCACAGAAAGGGTATGGAAGAGCATGACTCTTTGTAGTATAGAAATGTAGCCGATTTGTATAGGGCTGTGAATGTAGAGGGTAATATTTCTGTGGGCTAGATCAAGAATCTAATTCAAAGATGGAATAGAGACATTACTTACAAAGGAATTCTTGGGAGAGACTGGGATGTCAAACAGTATGCTTGTTAAGAGTTGAAAAAAAATTAATGTTTTATGGAGTCAGAGGGAAGTAGTTTTTTCTTTTTATCAGCTAGTGCAAAGATGTTGAACTTTACAGGTCATAGTGAAGAGTTTATATTTAATTCTGAATAATCAGAATTAACTATGTTAAGGAAAAGGAAGAAGTAAACCCATAACCACAAATTTCTAGATAATCATCTCTAAGAGAAGTGCATTTTGGTAAGAGGTGACAAGAATGGAAATATGAATGATATTGTTTAACACTATTTCATTAGGGTTGGTTATTAAGATTTTCAGGGAGGTTTGTTGTTGTTGGTGGTGGTGGTTTTAAAACAAATGTCTTCATATGGAGCCAGGTTGTCCTCAGACACACTTTCATGTCTCAGTTTCCTCATTAGGAAGACCAAGCATGTATGATCAAATTTGGTTTACTTGATACTTTTAAAAATGAGAATATTGTGGGAATTTAGGATATTTTCTATACCATATATGGCTGAAATAATTGTATGTTAATGAATCTTGTTAGCTAAGATGTTGATGGTATGCCTTTCACATGAGGACAGTGCTCAGGGAAACATTGTTTTTACTTTGAGCATAGCTATTTGAGCTATAAAACAAGTACACAATCATTATTACATTGGTGACCAGTCAAATAGACAGCTTTTATAATCTATGTTGCAGGAACAACTGATGTGATAGATTCATGCTCTTACATAGAAAATGTTTTGTTTTCCTTTATTAGAGTTTCAAGTTTTTATCAATCATTTTAATTTGAAATATGATCCAGAAACATTTTCTGTAACAAAATAAAGGCTCAGAGTCCAGAATTGAAGATGAAGTAGCAGACTGTGAAATGAGAAATATGTAAGTATACCTTACCAGACTCAAGCTGGTTGTACTGAATGTGGACTCTAACAGACAGCCTTAACAAAATCCCAGCTTAAACTTCATGGAAATACTAACAGTCAATTTGCCTACTCTTCAGTGCTCTCTCTATGTCAAATATTGAAGAATTTTTTTATAATAACGCATGTTTTCTCTTTTCAGTGTCAGTTGTCAGAATGTGAATTCTGACAAGAAATGGAACATGCTTAGTGTATTAAAGGCAGAAAAGTCTTAAACATTCAAGTAGCACAGAATTTAGTTAGAAAGGTAAAATGCATGGAAAGCGTGAGATTCTGTGCAGTATCTCAGTCACAAAAATTTGAGCATGGAAGCATAGAGTTGGGCAGCCTGTTCAAAAGTTAAATAGCTGTAACAGGATTGTGAGATGCCTCAGTGTGAAAAGATTCTTGCTTCCAAGCTTTATAACCTGTGAGCAAACCATAGAACCTACAAAAGGAAAAAAGAGACTCTTGAACATTCCATTTACACATTTACACACATGTGTTGGCATGCATGTGCCCAAGCATTAGCACACACAATAAAAAATATAAATAAAAATATATACATATTAAAATAAAAAATGTACATAAGCAAATAGGCATACAATGTAATAAAAAATAAAGTTTGATAGACAATAAATATATTATCTTAGCTACATCTTCAAATAACACGTCCTGTGAACAGAGACACGTTAAATTGAGTAACAGGAAGTGCACTAAAATAAAAGCAAGGGAAAAAGAACATAAATAGAGCCTTTCCTTATCACTAGTCATTGCGTACACAACACAAGGGATGACTGAAGACAATTGTCTGGTGATAACTCTTTAGAAATGAGCAGGAGACATGTTAAAGCTTCAATACCATAGAAACTACGTATTGTAGCCACTATAATGATGCCAAAGAGCATGATTATGTTTGCATGTTACAAAGATGACTTTAATGCTGTTTACAGTGCTCTAAAATAAAAGAATCATGATGTTAAGAAGATGTTAATAGATATGTCTCAAGACAGTACTAGTCAGTGAGGTTAAACAAGAAAGGATTGTGGGAATTTCAAAACCAGAATCAACACCACCTAGTGACTACGCTACTATGCTAAGAGAATGGGAACTTAGTGTCAGAGAGGGCTATGAATCCCTCAGTGTGTTTCTGAGTTGACTGTACTGTTACTCTGCTAAAGAAAAGTAGCATTGACAAAGTACTAGTGATGCTGAAAGCATAATTCAATATTTCATAATGTTGGAGGAGACCACACCCACACTGGTAATCACTAGGAAATAAAAAATCTATTAGGCAGGAGAGAAATTGAAGCTTTTTTCACAAAACCCAAATATTAGCATATACAAAAAGAGAAAGTTGGGAATTTTAAAAGGTCAGCCACTAAGAATGCATTATATCAAGTGAAGACCCTAACATTAAATAACAAGAAACAAAGATATTTTAAAGAGATAGGAGCCAGAAGAAACGCCAAACAGGACTTGACAGGTAGACTTGGAAAGAGATGTCAGATAACTGCTTTCCTCGTAAGCTTTAGGACCAGAGAGTAAACACCTTGAAGTGACCTAGAAATGCTAGGCACAGTGGTGTACACTTATAATTCGAGTATTGAAGAGGCAATGACAGAAACATACTTGGATCTCTCTGTACTGTAAGTCTAGCATAGGTAATAAGTTCCAGAGTAATGAGAGACCTTACTTCAAAGAAGGTGGACCATTTCTGAGGAAGACACACAAGGATGGCATACCAACTTTGTTGTGCTTTAGTCCTTATGTATGTCTCCACACAGACACACACACACACACACACATGCACACTCACACACACACACATAAACACACACACACATACACACACACACACCCATACACACACGCACACACACATACACACAGGAAGAGCAAGTGAACAAATCAGAGAGACAAATAATGTAAAACCTAGAGGAAAATGGTTTAAAAATGTGAAGGTAGGAGCTGAAACTAAGCAACCCCACTGTGTGAAAGTACATATTTTCTATGATCTATATTTCCTCTGTCATTAAGTAATATTTCATCTCATGTGACTATCTCATATAAATACCTCTCTATTCTATAATTGGCTGTAATGCTTTGAATATATTTTCAGAATCCTCAAAATTTAAAACCAAAATATTAAGGAGGTTTTTATTTCTGAGATAATATTAAACTTCAGACACGTTTTGAGTAGAAGCATTCTGTTTCTGTTAGTTTAGTTAATGCCAAAATTTATGTCATCACACAGTTCTGCAATATTGACTAGGGTGGGAAATCTTTAACAGTGGGTAAATCAGTTCATCATACATGGTGCTTGCCTAAAAGTGGCGTTCCTATCAGATGTACAGACAGGATTAAGGGCTTTCAAGAAACTTAAGTAAAATAAAATTGTTAGTGGCTGCAGAAAAGAAGTTTCTATTCCTATGAACTAGGAAGTCTTTATTTGAATATATCAAAGAAAGTAACTTCTATTTTTCTGATATTAAACTTGTAATTGTTTAATATTTAATTTTGGGGTTGGTGGTGAGGATAAAGTTTCACTATGTAGCCTTACCTGGCCTGGAAATTGCCATGTATACCAGGCAAGTCTTGAACTCACAGAGATCTGCCTGGGTCTAACTCCCTAGTTCTGGGAATGAAGAATGTGCTACCAAGCCTTGTAAATATTCTTTCAATGCAAAATGCATGTAGTATATAGTGGATGTCTAAAGCTTTTTTAAGTTTTAGCTAAAATATAGCTGCATCGTTTCTCCCCTGTCTTTCTTTTCTCCTATCCTTCTCACGTGTTCCCACATGCTCTCTTTCAAATCCAAGGCCCCTGTTTATTTAAAAGTCAGCTCATACATGCATAAATAAACGTACTCACACACACACACACACACACACACACACACACACACAACACACACACACACACAGACACACATATTACCTAAAGACATAAATCCAAACTTTTCAGCCAGTATAAAATTACTGTATATATGACTTCATTTTCATTATGTGTCTCACTTTATAAATTACTTAAAGTTAATAGTAGTCTTTCTGTGCATGCCTGTATTAAAAACATTTTATCTACTGAAGGGGTTAACAATATCACCTTCCATCATCTTATTGTAACTTATACCTAATTGTTATGATCCATTGTTTATGAGTCTGAAGTGCTTCCATCGTTTTGCTTTTATTTTACTTTATTTTTCTTCTCTCCTATACATATCTCTCACCCTCCTACCCTTCATTTATTACTCCTAGCTTCCCCATGCTCCCCACCCCAGATATTCCACTGTACCCCTCATCACCCTGACTCTCCCCAGAAAAAAGAAGTTCTCCCAAGGAACTAGGCAATCCATCAGGAGGAAAAGGATCTGAAGGGCAGGTAAAAGGGTCAGAAAGCCCTCAACTTCAGCCTGTAGGAGCTCCACATGAACACCACCTAGACAACCACAAGACATAGGAGACCCTTCAGGCTCCATGTCTGCCACTTTAGGCTTTTTAATCCCCCAAGAGTAATGGTAAATCAACATTGAGGGGCTTTTACTCCTGGTGTCTTCAATCTCTCTGTAACCTGCAATCCTTCCGCCCCTTATTTAGAGAAGTTCCTTAGCTCTGCATAATGTTTGGATCTGGGCATTTGCATCTGCTCCAATAAGCTTTCAAGGAAACCTCTCTGATGACAACTGGGCTAGGTGCCATTCTATGAGCAGACCTAAGGCAGTAAAACTCACTGGTATCTATGAAGGAGACCCTGGCAAGGACCTTTAGCAATGGGGCATGTGGAGCCTGAACAGGCCATCTCCTATAACTGTGCAAGTCTCCCAGTGGTGAGACTGGGACACCATCCCAGCCAAAAAACCTTCAACCTATAAGCTATCCTCCCAAAAGTACTTTCTGGGATAATGGAAGGGCAGAACCCCATGCTTGATACTGCAGGGAAGGCTGGGAACTAGAGACTGGACAACCATGAGGTGATGTTGCTGTTGTTTTGTTGTTATTGTTATTTCAAGACAGGGTTTTTCTTTTGTGATTCTGGCTGTCCTAAAACTCATTCTGTAGACCAGGCTGGCCTCGAACTCACAGAGATTTACCTGCCTCTGCATCCAAAGTGCTGGGATTAAAGGCACAAGCCACCACCACCGGGTTCAGGAGATAATTTTTAGTAGTATCTTGCTTCCATTATTTTTAATGGTTGATAACTAAATTGTACATAATTTCAATATTAATCTATGCAACCTATTTTATTGTACATGATTGTTTTAAAATAATAGCAAATATAACGTTCCAAATGACATCATTTTTCTGACCATATATCATAAATATTGATAAATTACAAAGCAAAAGTTCCCAAGGAACCTAAGTTTTAGCTTTCCCAATATGTTGTTTTTACAATTGTTCATATGTCCTGTGATTTCCTCATTATCTATGATAACGTCATTTATTTCTCTACTTTAATTCTAGTTCTCTCTTCTTGGACTATAGGTACGACTTGTTTTGTATTCTGTCATTTATCTAAAGTTTAACAATTAGGATGCCATGTATGTTAACTTACTGAAAAAGTCTTTAAAAACAGTTAGATGGTTTTATGGTAAATTGACAGTCATTTTGACACAACCTAAAATTACTTGGGAAAAAAGACTCAATGAAGTATAACCCAGATCAGGTTGGCCTGTGGTGTGTCATTAAGGAATAATCTTGATTAAGAATTAATTAATATGGGAAGAATGAGCCCATTGTGGGTGACAGTACTCCTAGGCAAGGAATTCTGGGACTATGCAATTGTAAAGAGAGGACTGAGCATAAGGAAACATTCATGAATTGTTGTCTTGACTATGAATGAGATATGAATATTGTTTTTAATTCCTTCTATCTGACTTCTCTGAAATGCTGAACTTTAACTTATAATTGTAGAAAATAACAAAACAAACAAAATAACAAAACAAAATCAACAAAAAACATGCTTTGCCAATGACTTGATCTTTCTCAGGTTATTTTTTATCAAAGCAACAGAAATGAAAGTAGGACAGATATGTGTCAAAGAAAGAAAGTGAGGAATAATATTTTGATACACTATGGCTTTCAATCTATTCTGTTAGTTTTTACTTGATGTCATAATTAAAACTGGTCTGAAATAAATTAGAACACACAGGAGGATTTTTAATACACAAGTGCTTCAATGAATTCATCAGAGTTTTTCTCATCTAGCCCGTATTGATGTGAATAAACTGTGAGACAATAGCGGAGATAGATTGCTGGCATGTTTTCAATGATTGGCTCATGCTATTTTAGGAGCTAGGAAATGAGTAATTAAAAATTATTCTGCAGTAAGGAATAAACAAAATAGTAATTACATAATCATGAAGCTTCATGTGCTTGCATAGATTTGATAAATTATTCATAATGTCCCAGGTAAAAAGCAGAATTTAATAGAAAAGACATGACTATAGAGGTTGGAAAATATTTAGAACTCTGGTCACAATCTACATCTTGGTTAGTGTCATTGCATCCCTTGATGGAGAGCATATGTCTTTTTTATTTTTTTGCATTTGTTTCAGACTCTGTAATGTAGTCTGATAAATTTGTTGTGACAACTAAATCACATAGTTATAGAAATAGTGCCATATGAAGCAAAGCAAAATTTATCAGAGAATTCTTGTAAAATTTAGTCTTCATTCATCAGTTTTATTTATTATTTGATTGTCAGAAAGTTGAGTTCATTATGATACAAAGTGAAACTTACAGAATATTTTGAGTATCATAACAAATCATGTAAAAATTGTTGATTTCTTGCTCCATCTCAAATTTTATATCCTTTGTTGGCTTCTCCTTTCAATGCAGTAGAATTGTACAAGAGAGGAATAAGTAAATAAATAAATAAAAAATAAAAAGAAGATAAAAGTTTCACATTTATTTTTTATTTTTTTAATTTTTTCTCCTCTTATACAATATATATAATACCTCCAGACCTCCCTTCTCCCTTCCTCTAAACCTCAGCATCCCCCATCTCCCCTTTCCACCAGATCTATCTCCATCACCACCCACAAACTTCTTCTCACCTCTTCTTCCCAGCAAAGAGCAGTTTACCCAGGTTTACTGATCAAACAGGGCATAGCAAGACAGAAAAGGCCAGGGACCATTCCTTACATCAACAGTGGTCTAGGCAATATGGCAGTAACAATAGGGTCCCAAGGGAAGGTTAAACGGTCAGAGACTCCCACACTCCAACCTGTAGTTGTTTTTCAAGAACACCAATCCAAACAGCCATAAGATGTATTCAGTGGATTCTCCAGACTACATGTCTGTCGTTTCAGTCTCTGCTGGCCGCTAAGAGTGCTAGCAAGTTGACACGGTGGGGCTGGTTCTCCTGGTGTCCTTTACCCCTTATGTCTCTGCCATCACCATCCCTTCTCTCCTTCTGTGGGGTTCCCTGATCTTTACACAGATCTTCAAACACTCAGATGATTTTCTAACTCGAAAGTGCTTCAAGCACTCCTGAATTCAAAAAAAATGTGATTACTTAAAATATTTTCATTATGGGTTAGACCATAAAAAGGCAGATAGTAATTAATTACATTTTCTTCCTTATGAAGACAGACATCCTTGGAGGAATGATTCAAAACCCAAAAAAACACAGCACTTTTCTATCATGTGGAGATAAATATCAGGAGGCAAAATAAGCAGCCTGGGGGATTTGAGAATTACTGAAGAGAACGCTTCACCCTGTAATCTGGAACCATCTTACTGTGGAAGTAACAACTGTGCACAGACTTCAACAGTACTGAACACCATATCCAGGTCAAGATTGCAGGGATATGCATCTAAGAAAATGGATACACATAGGCCATCTAGCAGTTTAGATATTATTGGTTTAAGGGAGATAAAGAAAGCATGTATGCTCCAAGTCCAATGTATGAATAAAAGTACTTAATTAGGAAGAAAGAAGGGAGCACTGTGACATTACCAAAGTAAGTATAACTCTAAAAATCTTACTACATGAGACCCGATAGTAAACAGTGGATGGAAAACAAAAATAACAACAACAAAAGTAAATAAAACAATGTCATTTTTGGAGAAAAGGCAGTAAATAGGTGCTCCTCAATAATACCCATCCAAACTGCCAGGTCGTAAAGACAGCTATAGGCTCAATTCTACACTTCTAAAGTGCTGTAGAATGTGAGGTACCATTTGTACATGCAGCCACACTCTGTACCTCAGGATAGGTGCAAGGAGCTCTGGTTCAAGTGGGGGACCTTTGGAACAGAGAGCTTGTTTGTAGTACTCACCTAAAGAACTTTCCCATTGGATTTCTATTTGTCTTTTTTCCTTCAAAGGTTTTAACTAGAAAGAGAATAAAGACTTTGGTAGAATTATCTCCTAGCTTACCCATGTGGACATTATATCTGGCTTAATTGATTCTGCTTAATGATCCCATTGAATAATTTCATTTAAATTTGAAAGGATAATTTTCAAATGATGTAAAATAAAGAGAGGCTGCAGTTACTAGCCACACTGGAGAATAATCTCACATTGTAAAATCAGTTGGCGTGGTTTCAAGTATAGGCACATTTAAAATGTAACTCAGCTTTTTAATCATACAGCAAAGTGAAAATAAATAATAGTGTATTACAGAACCAAATTGCATGAAAGGAAGCATGAATACATAGATCATAGTGGATAAAAGTTTCAAATAAATCCAACTGGTAGTTGTAAAAATGGAAAAGCATTTTTAGTGTGAAAAACACAGATTGTGTAGACTATGGTAATTTTATAACGTATTTCAATGAGGTTTTGAAATACTCAGTGGAAGTTTTAGTTAAACACTTTTAAAAGAATATTCTGAATGGCAATAGCATCTGCCAAACAGCCCCTTCCATGAAGCTTCTTCCCACGTTCTACTTACATATAATCATGCACACGTTAAATGCTCTCATATGTGGGTGGTAACTTTGAGTCTTTAGATGCATGTGCTTAAATTCATTAATTGGCATATATTTAGGCTGTTTTTTGTTTCCTGGCTATTGTAAATACAGCAAAAATGAACATGAATGAGCAAGAATCTCTGTAGTAGGATTACCCTTTTAATGCGGGCAATTGATCACTCAGACACCATAGGCTACCAATAGAAAGCACAATCCCAGATATTGAACAAGAATTTTCATGTTGTCAGTCAGTAGGGCCTATAAATCAAAAACACTTTAGGCCATTGCCATCACTATTGGTTACCCTCAGTAACTTGATGAAAAGCCACTCTTGCTGAAGAAAGCAAACACTTGAACTACAGGGTATGCTGGCTAATCTTGGCTGTCAATTTGACATACTTGGGAAGAGGGAAACTCAGTTGAGGATTTGCCTCCAAGATTGGCTTGTGGCCATGCTTACAGGTGATTTTCTTAATTACTAGTTTTTAAGGGGCTTCAGCTCACTGAAGGAAACCATCTGTTGGCAGTTGGATCTGACCTGTATATAAAAAGTGATTGAGTAGTCTAGGGGAATTCATAAGCTTCTGTGATCTGCATGGCTTGGGTCTTGGGACCCTGGATAACACTGGTTAGGGAATGAAGGACAAACCTCCTGATGCATAATCAATAATGTCGTGAACATGTGGATTTTCTAAACACTGCAAAATTGAACCTCAGATTATTTATTAGGTACAGCATAAGAGAATGAGTTAGTTTTGGTAGGAAGTCTCTATAGGCAATCAGCCTCTGGCTGTAAACATTCATGTGGAAATAGTCACACCTACTAACTATTGCACACATGGATCAATCATCCACAAACACTCAGACTCAGACTCCCTAAAGCTATGTCATCTCTGTTGAGTCTGACCCGCTCCTCCCTGTAATAAGAAATAGTCTTCTATGGTTTCTGATTCCGTTTATGCCTTCAGGATCCTGCTTTAGTTTGCTCCCTTATTTTCCTCAATGATGGACTATAACCTGTAGGGAAAAATAAAATACATTCTCCATAAGTGGCTTTTGTCATGTTGTTTTATCACAGCAACAGAGACAGAAACAAGAACATGTAATAGGAAAAAACTAGGGTACTATGAACCTGAAAGTTTTACACCTACTCAATAGCATTTGTAGAGGTTTAAAGTTCTATGCATGCTGCTAGGGTAGAAAAATAGTCAAGGACTTACCCAGCATTCAACTATAAAAACTGCAGTAACAACTGGCCTGGCAAGAATGCAATCTGGCTACAACCATATTCTGAAATGGTTTATAACTTGTTCAATTTAAAAATGGAACTCATACCTGTTACCATTATCTGGGCCAAAAAAAAAAAAAAAAAAACCACTTTTATGGGTCATAGGCTTACCAGGAAAACTTAATACTATTATTCTTCTAAAATGAAATTGTAATAAATTGGACCCTAAAAACGCAAACAAACTAAACAGCTATATGCAGACAGTGGTTACTGGATCTTGCTGTGAATATCACTGTAGAAAGACCTAATCGAGACTAGAGCTCTAGTGGTCAGGGTTAGAAAACATGAAATGATTGTAAAGATGTATAGAGACAGAGTTGCCTTAGTACCAATTTATATGAAAATCTTACTAAAAATTTAATATTATTGACTTTCTGTAAATGATACTGCTTTGTAACTAATGAACCACTTAAGCCTGTGATTTTCAAGAAAATTCATCCCTAATGAAAAAATTTCAACAATATATTGTTAAATATGTACTCTCCAGAATATTCTCACGTTTTCAAAGTAAAATTGATTTTGTGAATTTGATGTAAGTTCAGCACACAGTGAAACTCATCTCTAAATGCCAAAATTGTCATTTCTTTCTCTTCGAGTATTATTACATTTATTTATTTTGGCAGGCTGGAACATATGTGTGCCACATGGAGATCAGAGAACCATTTGCTGGTGATAGTTCTCTCCTTTCATGATATGGGTCCCAGGGCCTGAATTCAGGTGGTCTGTCTTGGAGTTAGCACATTTCATCTAGAGCTGTATAACAAACCTGTCATTTTTCTTTTTAAATCATGTTGTATTTGTCATATGAAAAAAATACTCTCTATGATTTGGCATTTTATTTAGGATTAGAAATATGTGTCTTGTAAAGAAAATGATTCTATGTATGGACCAATAGATATGCTAGCTAGGAAGGGAGCTTTGGAGGCCTCAACCTTACCCAAAGAAGTATAGACAACTAAAGAATGCAGAGACTCCTCAGGAGTCTTCCTCAAGGAAGAGCACATCAAGTGGTTATCCAATACCAAATAGTCAGCCTTGAAAGCCACATTCATTCAAGTAACGTTATATGGAATAAACCAGTTGTTTTATGTATTTAAAGTATCCTTTGTAAAGAATATTTTGGTGAATGTTTTTAAAAAATCAGTATCCTCTGTTTGGTAAGCTAAGGTGTATTACACACTTTTCATGTACATTTTAACTAGATGAAATAAAATGTTGAAGGGTCTTAAATTAGAAATGAAACAACAGAAATATATTTAGAAATGTCTCATTATGCTTACTTATTTATGCTGTAGAGTGTACAGTCATTTATCTAGAAGTTCTCACACATTTTTATAAAATTTGTAAATGTTTTACAAAATTCTATGTAAATAACCTATAACTCCTCAGCATTTAGAAATGCTGCTTGAACAATATTCAATTCTACCTGATATACATGTAATCTAGAAACATATTTCTTAAGATGTCTTAAGTAAGACATCATTTGACCTCATAATATTAGCATGCATATTCATTATAGTCATCACATTTTATTTCTGGAAGCATATATGCACCTATATACATATGTGCATATGTTTTCATTTTACGTTTTGTTTTAGTTTGAGGTTTTGGTTGTTGTTGTTCTAGTTTTGCCATGATAAGGATGAGATAGAAGTTCAGGGTTTGCTAAGAAATTGCTTCATTGATGAGCATTAGTCAGCTGTGGCAGTATGCTTTCAGTAACTTTTTTCTCTTCAGTCATTTTAGAAGGTAAATATCAAAAGCATTTCATAATTTTTCTAATATACAACAGTGAACACCTTAAAGTTGGTGAAATCTAAGCTTGAGCATATCCCACATATGAATGAGAGCTGCTGAATCATGTTAATCAATCTAGAATTTTCTGAGCAAATCAGCCCCAACCACACTGCTTAATATTTATGGTCTATTAACTGGGACCTGGTCAACAGGGCAATCACATGCTTTAAGACCAAATCTATTAGGAAAAATAGAAGAATGGTAAATAATCTGCTCACCATTTTCAGCAATACATTGTGTTGTTGGGAAGTAAATGCATTTTATATGATTGTCAGCTAGAATCAAACATTTTTTGCATCATCTTTTAGAAACTCAATTTCTTCATAATTTTTACGTGCATAAACATAATAATGTATACATTTTGAACAATTATTCAAATATAATATCTATGGCCACTTGATTCCATAAGGATAGAGTATTAAAATAGCAGTGTAGTTTAGAAGAAAATACAAATCAATACTATTTGAAATTATTTGATCATTTTAATAATATATTGAGTATTAAGTAAACAATATTGCTTCTCAAGTGCTAGGATTAAAGGATTGTACCACCATACATGGATACCTTAACACATTTAAAATATCTGTGAAAGAGCTACTCTAATGTAACATTATATTCAATAGGAAAGGCTAAACATTTTAAATATATATTTTTAATTTAAATAGAATGACATTGCTTTGTTCCCTCCATATCCTCCCTCTAACTCACAAATACTTTGTGGAAACTACTCCTGTGTCCCATTCCTCTCTTTCAAGTTAATAGCACCATTTTATTTGGTTACTATTGACCATATCTGATGCCCAATGTAGAGATTGGTGAAAGAAATTTGTATTGGTTAATTTTATGTCAACTTGGCACAATAGAGTCACTTGAGAAGAGGGACACACAGTTGAAAAATGTCTCCATATAATTATATGCTAATCTGTTGGACATTTTTATCAATTAATGATTGATGTGGAGGATACTGCCTATTGTCTGTGGTGCCAACCCTGAGCAGGTGGTCCTGAGTTGTGAAAGGAAGCATTCTGAGCAAGCCAGGAGTAGCAAGCCAATAAGTAGCATCCGTCATGGCTTCTGTTTCAGTCTCTGCCTCTAGGTTCCCGACTTGAGTTCCTGTCCTGACTTACTCA
This sequence comes from Cricetomys ansorgei, assembly GCA_026225945.1. Classification (NCBI taxonomy): domain Eukaryota; kingdom Metazoa; phylum Chordata; class Mammalia; order Rodentia; family Nesomyidae; genus Cricetomys; species Cricetomys ansorgei. The sequence goes on from JAMJFZ010001815.1 coordinate 15,048,586, forward strand.
GTGAAGAGTGTGAGCTGAGAGTTGTAAGGTGAATTAAGCCCTTTCTTCCCCATGTTGCTTTAGGTCATTGTGTTTGATCCCAACAGTAGAAATGCAAGTGCAAGTGAGGCAGAAATGACAAATGACAAAAACTTCACCAGTCAATCCAACTCTCATTATAAAATAAATATTATGTGCAGAAAGTATGAGGATTTTACAGACATCCAATAGCTATGTCACTTCCCGTATGTAGAAAATAATGGTAACTCAGTTATTGGGAGTTCTTCTCCAAGGTTAACCAAGATGTTAGCACATTTACTTGTTTTTATTCTTACTTCTTTTCCTTTATAAGATTATGATATAATTAGATCACTCCACCTTTCATTTCTTAAAAATCCTCCCTCCTTTATTTCTTTCAAATTCATGTCCCTGTTTTTTTTAAATTGTTGATTATATATCAATACCTCAAAAAACTAAAATTTAATTATTCTATAATAAGTGTCTTTACATATTGTTGAACTAGTCATGAATGTCTAGATGTTACAGAAGAATTAAAAGGTGAATGGATGCTCGTTGTCTACTGTGGATTAATTAATGGTATACTTGGAAGTCCAGTGCACAAGGAATGTGCTAAACCTTACTCTACATTTGAGAGCATTTTCTGAAGACTCAAGTAATCTAAACCCAAATGATCACAACTGAGTGAAGATGTATTATAGACTTTTCCTGAAGTTAAAATAACCAAAAAGAGACATTTGTGCTATTTTGTAAAGAAGAGTTGAAAAATTGTAATGGGAAATAGAAAAATAAACAATATGGGACTTTAATGTCTTACATTTGTGTGTGTGTGAATCTACATTTACATGTATAAATACGTATTTAATTTGGAGAAAGAGTTATGTGCTTTCAATGTCCACATGTTCTCATTTAAATACTTATAACAGGGCTCATTTATTGGAAGTTCCAAGTCTTTTTCAGGGTTGTCTGTGTTGTCTTATTTTTAGCTCTGGAAATTTTATTATAGTTTAAAAAGAAAACTGGGGCAGACAAGACATAAATCTCAGCAGTTGCCATGAAGAGGAGGAAAGAATTTAAACACTCATGGAGGTCACGTACATGGCAGCAAGCATCTACACTGCATAAAATGAGTATTATACAAACACGAAGAAAGATCAAAGAATCAGACACAGCAAACATAGCCCCTGACACCACCTGAATGAAACAGGAAAAAAAAAAAGGAAAAGGAAAAAATAAAAACCAATGGACCTTTCTGAGCCAGAACTCTGTCAGATACATTCTCTTTTCAGTTGCCCATGGTCTTTGTCTAGGACTGGACACTTGTGAAACTCCTTTCTTCCAAATTATCTTGTCCATTGATACTGCTATAGTTCTGTTTTTGTTTATGCAGCTGTAAGCATAGATGTAAACAATGAATTTATATGATTGTCATTTGTTATGGCAAAAGACACTTTATTCTTTGGTATTTCAAAGCCTGGTCCTAGAAGGTTTTAGCTTCCTCTGTATAATCTACTCTTAAACCTAGACCTAGAAGGCTTAAGTCTCCACACAATCTAATTTGTAAATCTAGAATGTTTCAGCCTCCATGTCTTACTACTGACTGAGTACACTCTGACTGACTGTCTTCTGAACTACCTCCTTTCGCTTTGATCTGTAATGTAAACTCCAAACTATAAATCATAAACTGTCTATTTCTGACTCTCTGCTTTCTCTCTGCTTATTCTGGGCTGGCTGTGTTCTTCCTGGCTTCTCTTCTGAACTGTGAGCTCACTGCATTCGAACTGTCTGAATGAACTAACTCTCTAACTTAACTCTCCTTCTGAACTCTCTGAACTAACTCTCCAACTAGAAACAGTTAACTGTGAGCTGAGAGTCTCCTGAGAGATGGGCATGTCCTCACTCTGACTTAATCTCAGACTTCACTCAGATTCAATCTCAAGAGTTTGGGATTAGAGGCATCACTACCATAGCCTTCAGAGCATTTCATCCAGATCACTTTGCTAGAGCAGCCATGCTGCTGGATTAAAAGTCTAAAATTAAAAAACTAAAAATTAAAAGACTATTAAAATGTAGAATGTAGTAAGGAATTATACTGGTCTCATAAAGTGGTAGTACCCATAATAATATATTTAGTTTCTGGAGGATTCTCCGCATTGATTTCCAGAGGCCCTGACAGTTAGCAATCCCACCAACAAATAATAAGTTTTCCTTTTTCGCCATAATTTCTTCAATATTTGTTATCAGTTGTTTTGATGATCTTAGCAATTGTGACTGGGGTGAGATGAAATCTGAAAATTATTTTAAATTGTATTTTCTGAATAACTAAGGATAATGAATACATTTTGAGGGTTTAAAAAAAATTTTTTTTTGGATTTGTTTTTTTTTTTTAAAGCTATTTTTATTTCTTCTGAAAGGACAAAAACCAAAGCAGCCAAACTTTAGTCAGGCTTCTAAAAGTACCAAAACTGTGTAGGCCCAAGTCAGGGGCAAGATGATTCAAAACAGTTCCCAGAACTAGAGTAAGGAAAACAATTTCCAAGGCAAACAAGATATGGACTGTTGACTAATGGCCTTGGGCTAAGAATTTCTCCCCATCTGCATTGACTAATGACTCTCAGTTTATATTTTCTAGTGCCCACAACCTTGCTATATGCCAGCACCAATCAGTTTAAAGGTCAATACTTACATCACTATGTAACCAATAGAATTGTGCTTCATACCCTGTTGCTAAGCTCTGCCTTTGAAAAGCCTATATAAACTATACTTACAGTATGCTGGGGGGTTGCCTTCCATTCCTTGTTATAGGAATCTGTGAGGGTGGACCCCAATGCTTTGGAAATAAACCTCTTGCTTTTGCATCAATCAAGAGTCCTGATGATTTCTTGAGGGTCTCCTTCCATCTGCTCCTAACACTTCTACTGAGAATTCTCTGTTTATATTCTTAGCCATTTCCAAATTAGGTCATTTGTTTCCCTGAATCTGGTTTTTTAGAATTATTTGTTATTCTTCATATTAACCTAATATGACTGGTAAAGATTTCTTTCCATTATATGGCTTCCCTTTCATTTGCTTGATTGTTTCTTTAATTCTACACAAGGTATTTATTGCACAAAAGGAGGATCATAAGATCACTTCAGTTATGTTGTTTATGTTTACTAAAGTTGATGTGATTTGTGAATAGCTTAAAAAGTCCATAACTTTGGAAAGTGACAAGGTGAATACTATCTAAAAACAGAGTTTTCTCTTTAAAAATTTAAAAAAAAAAAATAATAATAATTTTTAAGGCCTGGCCTAGAAATGCACACCTTTAATCCCAGCAAAGGAGGCAGAGCCAGGCAGCAGTCTGAGTTTGAGGCTAACCTTTTCTACAAACTAATTCCAGTATAGCCAGAACTATACATCAAAATCCTGTCTCCAAATAACAACAAAACAAACAACAAACAAGAAATCATTTGAGATATAATTTTACCATGTAGTCCAGAAGGAAATCCAACTTTTGATGTGTCTGCCTTTGACATAGTTTAACATATTCCCCTTGTATCAGACTCATCTAAGTGTACTATTCTTTAATTCTTTTCTTTGTAAAGCCTTGCCAATATAATTTTATAATCAAATAGTACTAGATACAGACAATAATTAGCCAATATATGATCTTTTAAAAATAGAAATTTAGTACAATAAAATGAAAATATTTATTGAGAATTGGTACATTGAAAAAAATGATACTATAATTATTTTCCATTCATTTAAATAAACACCTTATTAATTGCAAGTATACTAATCCAAAGATCATCATATTTCCTCCCAATATATTGTGTTTTTTTGTCTAAATCTCTGTGTTTGTTACTTAAATCACATGTTTATTGAATCAGTGATCTGAAAAGACTCAAATGACAGAAGCTTGTGCCATAAATAGTCTATTTGTAAAATAGAAACTGATACCTCTTTTATGTGCACTTGTGTGAATAGCAGTAAGGAAGAGCAAAAGAGAAAGGAAAGAATATAAAAAGTGCAAGTAATAGCATATTGAAAAAATTAATAACTGCCATAATTTTTATTTCCATCACATAATAAAATAACCATAATTAGTAATTATAATTTTAAACTCACTCCAAAGTGCAAGTAAACCTAGGGTGAAGAAAATCCAAGACATGCTTGTTTTCAGTGTTATTTTCTGACAACAGACAAATTAGCTGATACAGAGCAAGGTAATATGACTCATTTTCTATAAAATTTCTGGCAGTAACATTAATGGATGTGAAATGCCTGAGATATGGTAGTATAACTGAAAGAAAGATCTGTGCAGGGGTCTAGCTGCTGCAAGCCTGTACATGGGAGATCTGTTCCTTCATTAGATGAAACTAAAGTGCAATGAATGTGTTATCAATCTTCACCAAAACTCTTGGAAGAAATTTAAGATTCCAAGCATATACCAAACTTTCCTTATGTTGGATTTAAAAAAGGAACCAATTAAATGAGGACAACCAAAGCTTAATAATATTGAACTTTCTTAAAGTTCTTACAATTATTTTCTATTAAAATGTTTCTTAAAGTTTCTGATGGGTTTTCTTAAAGTTTTTAAAAATGTAACACTTTTCTATCACAATTATTCATTTTTAAATTCCAAGAGACTTACTGAGCTTCGCATACATTGTGAAATATGTTTTCCTCTGTTGTATGAGGAGGCTTTGAAATTTTACTAGATTCACAAAAATAGAACATGCTAAATACCTGACATTTTAATTGATTCTTTCTCAGTTATTTAATAATTTTGTTAAAACTAAGGCGCTAAAACCATGTGCATTGAATTGGAAGGTTCAGAATGCATGTTTAAGCTAGTCCTTGAGGTTGTGACACTTTTCCTCTCTAGTTTTGTCTCTGCTAGTATATAGTCCGCAGCCTTTTCTTGCTGCTATTTCTTGTTCTTAATGAGATTTCTTACTATTCTCTTACCCTGAAAGGTTTTGTTCTCTGTCCTTCTACTGTGAATATCATGTAACCATATTTATAGGTATTTCAGAGTTTGTTATACTTCAAAACTCATCATCTGGTACAACTCTCTTTTGCCATCTGACTCAGAAACCTTAAGGTTTTCTTTTGTGGAATTATTACTAGATTTTTCCAATTTTTAATAACTGTTTACAGTTGCAGTTTCTGCTCTTTTTGCTGATATGAAGTATAAGAGTCGTTTTGAGAGCACAGTGTTATCTCTTTTAGTTCTCAAAAATCTGATAACACCTCTCTTTTTAAGTGATAGATTCACAATATTGTAATTCCATCCTAATCATAGCAATGTGACTGTCCTTAACATAAATGAAACCATCTCCCACAATTTAGTTGTCTTTTTGTTCTTCCATTCAATCTCTCTCTTTTTCTTTATTTAAGTAGACTAGACTATTCCAAACTATACCATAAGAGCATAAAGAGTAATGTGGAAGACTCAAAATTATTCTTGTTTAACCTTATTTCTACAAATCTTCATAAAACGGTACTATCTCATCTAATGAAAGCAATAGATACTGTATTTTGAATGCCAGGATGTATATTGAGAAATGTGACTAGATGCCTTACTGATAGTTTGCAATACCTTATGTGATAATTAACATTAGTCTTGCTTCACAAAAGACCAAATTGAAATTTAGAGACTATAAGTGACTTCCCAGCTGAGGTACTAAATTATGAATGAGTATTTGGCAATACACTCAGACATTTTTCAAAAATAAGCAAAGGTATTTGTGGCATAAAAACTAAGGGCTAACTCTGTCGTGCTGAGTCTCAGACTAGCGTGGCAGGTGAATGTCTATGATTGGAGAAGTCTTCTGCCTCCAAAGACAATGGTGATGCCAGCGATTCATGGTCTTGCCATACAAATTTGACTTAATTTTCTTTTTTTGAGGGTACAGAAGTGGGGAAGTAGAACAGGGAGGAATGGGAAGAGGGAAATATCAAGATACATTATGGAACTCAAATCATTAATAAATGTATTGCAGAAAACAAAACAGAATCAAGGGCTATTTCTTAATTCTCATTATTCTACATTATTGTTTTGATACACCACTGAAGAAAAACAAAACGATTAACAAGACTTTGTTGGAGATTTCAACTTTTTCATGGACTCTTGGAATTATAGATATAGAAAATCAACGTGGGTGTCAGAATTTTGTTGGTAACTAAGAAATCGAACTCACCTTTAGTAATTGGTAATTTGTTTTCTTTACTTACTTAATAAATAACTTATCCTTCATTTCATTTATATAAATCTTGCTCATATGTGTCATCTCTACTATTTGTTTTAGAATATGCATTTAAGACTTGAAATAATGAATGCATAGTTGCATACACATGTACACCAAGCACTCCTTAGTCAAAAATTTATATGACATCAAAGAACAACTAAGCAACTAAGCTGAGATGCTAAGCATTGTCTACAACTCTCCAAAAAGTCTACTTTACTGGAAGGTACGCTGTGTGCTACCAAAAGAGAAACACAATCAGGTACAAATCCTTCGAGCTATAGTGGTAATTTCCCTGCAAGATGCATTGGTTCAATAGTGGCCCAAAAGTTTCAGAAGTAACCAAGAGCTCTCTGATTCTATTTAAAGCCCACCCTATGAGATGGAACTTCTGAACAACACTGCTTGTGCGGCCAAGAACCTGAGAAGATAGATCAGAGACCCAGGCAAAATGAAAATACTACTCTGCTGTTAAAGGAACAGAGTAATACAACATTCTGCTCGTAGATCAGTGTCTTGCTCAGCCATAATAAGAGAAATTTCCTCCTGTAGGATAGAAACGAATACAAAGGCCCACAACTGAAAAATGTACAGAGGAGTGAGATAGTTTGGCACACTCAATGCTAATGGATGTCTCCATCAAATCTTTCCCTTCAGGGCTGAGGAAACTTTACAGAAGAGGAGTCAGAAGAATTGTAAGAGTCAATGAGAAAGAAAGACATCAAGAAAACAAGGTCTTCCAGACACATCATAAAAGTATCTCCAATTGACAACTGCTGGTAAAGAAAAATTATTTTTCTCCAGTGGAGTCTCACTGGGCATACAACCGTATGTAATGGCAGGCCCCATACCCACCCATCTAGATGCACTAGATGGTCAGCACAAAAGGAACTCAATGGCATTTTGGAGATTTTTGCCCAATGATGCTTTCTTTTTTTTTGTTTGTTTTGGTTTTTTTTGTTTGTTTATTTGTTTTGTTTTAACTCACGGATTCTTACAAATTATTTTGCTGATATATTATGGGTCCTGATTTTGATTTTATGGTTTACTGTGAGTGAAAATGTGTTTGTCTCTGTATCTGTATGGTGTGTGTGTGTGTGTGTGTGTGTGTGTGCGCTTTTTCATTTGCTCTTTGGTTTTTTGTTTGTTTGTTTACTTGTTTGTTTTTGTCCTATTCTGGTTTGTTTTTATTTTTATATTATCTCATTTTTTGGATGCCTGTTTGTTTTCTAATGAGAGAGTGCAAGAAAGGTTATGGGGCTCTTTTGGGGGAAGGGTGGGAGAAAGTTTTGGGGGGATGGTGGAAGAGTTGGCAGAGGGGAAACCATAATCAGAATGTACTGTATGAGAAAAAAAACAAACTATTTTTGATATAAAAAAGAAAATGACAGTCTCCTTGCTAATTTTCCCATGCTTTTAATAACTAAGTCACATTGATTGTGTACTTGAAAATAGTATTTTCAAAAATAACTGACAGCTTGAGTAAACTGGACATAGGGGTGTACTGGCTAGACTTTTCTCAACTGACATAAACTAGAGGGAAGCCCACCTGAGAAAATGTCTTATTGAGATTATCCTGTAGGCAAGTTTGTAAGAGCATTTTTATGACTGAAGATTGATACACTAGTGGTCCTTGGAGACATAAGAAGTGGAGATGAATATGAGTCAGGAAAGCAGGTCAGTATGCTGTGTTCCACTCACCACCTGTCTCCAGGTTCCAGCTCTGCTTCAGTTTCTGCCTTGGCTTCCCATAATGATGAGTTGTTACAGAGATCTTGTCGCCAAGGAAATTTTCCAGCCAAGTTGCTTTTGGTCATTGTGTCAATCATAGCAGTGGAAAGCAAACTAAAACAAGGTTCAAATAAGTAAGTTAGACTTGACTGTTCTCTCCACATCTCAAATGGGTAATCAGTTTGCGTGAAGAAATAATGGGATTAACTGATGTCTGCTAGTCTGTGTCCATAACTAAGTTCTTAGGCTGTTGAGATTCCTTACTAGCTTTAAAATACTGCATTTGTTTTAAAAGTTCAGGTGGTACAAATAAAATGTGGAAGAATGTGGGCTCCGGTGAAATTTTTTCATTTCTCAAGGAGTATTTAAATCCTATTTAAACAATTCAGTTCAAATAACATACATTTTAAGTGTTATTTTTGTTTACATGATCAAGTACTTGACAAATCTCTGGTATATTTAAATATCTAACTCTCAAGTTATTTACTAAGCTAGGGCACTGGTGACATAGTGAAAATATGAACTGATAATGTAATAGACACAATATTGTACATATCACTAGACTCTTGTTAGTAATTCAGCTTTATTAGTTAGTTTGATTACTCTCAATGAAAACCACTTCTATTTTGACAAGAATATTAAATGAATGTTCTTAAGGAAGGCCTCTCTCTTTCTCATCTCCATTGTGCATAGAGAAGAACTGGGGATTTCTATTATTAAATCTACTTAATGTCATATTCTGTTTTCCACAAATAGGTTGTGTATATTTGATAAATTCTCCTGATACTATTGGCATTGATCTAATCAAATCAGATGATAACGTTTTCACACTATTTCATATTTAAGAACACTCTACTTTAATTCTAATTCATACATCTTTAAAAAATCCATATGTGTGCATGAGAGTGGCTTTTATAAACTATAATGATATAAAGTCAACAATTATTATAGTAAACTTTTATCAGTCAATGGTGTTGTCATTATTTTACGAATGACAAAATTCAGAATAAGGAATGTCAATAGATTTCTTATTCCACATACCTTTTTTTTTATTTTCTCCAGTAAAGCTCCAGAATGTTTTGGCTGTCGTGAACTGGCCACACAGAAGGTCATTTCTCCTATCTCTTGTCTTCTCAGCAAGAGATAATACTTTAAAACTTTCTGCATTTAACTAACAGCTCTTAATACTTATTGATCCAGCTGTCAGGAAGAGTATGTCTCAGTCTATGCCCAAATGTACTTGTGTCTGCCTTATGTTTCCCTGGAGGCAGAAATTTGAGAACAGTTATCAGAGCATCCTTAAGTATTCTCTATTCAAAGTCAAGGATAATCCATTTACATGATCTGTAGAGATGCACATCTCTCTAAATCCTCCCCTAATATTCTTTCTAGTTCTGAGTCTCTTAGTATTTTTCTTTATCTACTTTCCAACTCCTTTACTATCTACATTACACATTTACGTGGTCTCTTCTAACAATCTCCTATTCAGGTAGGAGTCACACCTACATACTTTTCCTGCCCTGCTTTCTTCTCAGCAATCACTGTTTATCCCTGCTTATGTTGTTTTTGTTCTCCTCTTCTAAAAGGCTTGATTTTCTACCAGAGTAAAATCTTCATGTGGTACTGCATTAAATTCTGCTACATTTCTCTTTCTTCCTTCCTTCCTTCCTTCCTTCCTTCCTTCCTTCCTTCCTTCCTTCCTTCTTTCCTTCCTTCCTTTTTCTTTCTTGTCGTCTTTTGGATTTTCAAGACAGGGTTTCTCTGCTGTAACTCTGTCTGTCCTGGAACTCACTCTGTAGACCATGCTGGCCTCGAAACACCTCTACGTCCCAAGTGCTAGGATTAAAGGCATGTGCCATCATTGCCCAGCAATTCTGCTACATTGCTAATGTCAGTAAAATAAAACTCTCATTTATGTCATTAAAACTATAATCAAATATATAATTCACAGGAAATACTGGAAAATTAAAACATATTACATCTGCCTGTCTTGATGCTTTGTATTGTTCAGAATCAGTCAAAGTGTTTAGTTTACATATCACTTTTTCTTAAAATTGTATTTAATTCTCTGCTTTGCTATTTTGAAAAAAAGATGTATTCATGTATTCTGTTGAATGTATATTTGCATATGTGTAAATATGTATATGGATACTTCCACATATGGGAAAGCAGAGGCCAGAGGATGACATGAGACATCTTCCTCTATGACTCTCTACGTTATTCCTTTGAGACAAAGCCTCTCTCTTTGAATATGAACCTTTAGCTCGCTTCTTTGGCAACGTGACTAGACACCATGTTCTTGGGATCTGCCTGCTTTCTCCACCTCGATATTTGGATTACAAGCATATGTGGCCATGTTTTAACTTTCATATGGATTTTGGGGATTGAGTCTCATTGAATACTTGGATCCTAATTACCCTTTCCACTAAGCCATCTCCTCAGTCTCAAATGAATACATTTAAATATAAGACAAAATGTTTTTAGTTAGTATCAATATAGTATTGACGTTCGTATCTCTGAAAACTACTTAAATGTCTTTGATCACTATCTGATCTTTCCACAGGGGGAAAATAAAAGTACAAACATTTGTGATTACTAGTTGCCTCTTTTATTCACTTTAGATAAGTGATTTTGTTTTGAAAACTTAAAAGACAAAGCAGCAAATACGAGGCTAAAGAGATGGCTCTGAGGTGAAGAGTCATGGCTGCTCCTGCAGAGCACTCAGATTTCATTCCCAGCACCCAAATGGTAGCAAACAATCACCTGCATCTCCAAGTCTAGGGCATTTGATACAGTCTCTGGCTGCAACATGAACCAGGCAAACTTGCAGTAAACAGGCATACATACATGCAAGCCAAGCACCTGTACATATAAAATAACAAAAAGGAAATTTTAAATATTTTTTTAAGAAGCAAAAAGGCACTAAGATTTTTTTTTCTGCCAGTTATTTTGAGAGGCTTAATTTTAAAATTCCCTGGAGAGCACTCAGACATTTATGTGATTTAATAGCTTGCATGAAGTCAAAGGTACTTTACATTTATATTTTATAATGAACATTTCCATAATTATCCATTAGCATTTGATTAGATGATATCACTAAAAATATATTAATGTAGCTCTTATTTAATCTGCATTCTTTTCTAAGGAAGTGCCTATCGAAGAGTGATAAATACAACAGTATCAATAATACGAAATCAAACTTTACTTCAGACCTTTCAGGGGGGATAATTAGATTGCATGGACTTTGGCTTGCTGAGGGATATCTTAACGCAAGAGGAATGACAGGACCATATTGCATCACAGTGGAAGGACATAGCACAGATGGGTCAGTCATCATCAGCGTGTTCAAGTTTCATATGGTTAGAGCCCTGCTTGTATTTTTGGATACCACAAGAATAGGGTTTAATTTAAATACCAATAAACCCTGCAGGGGATATAGAAACTGAAATGAAAGGTAGAACAAAATGCAAAAGAGAAAATGTTTGTTGTTCAATTATGTCTCCAAGCAGTCTTTAAAGAGTCCAAATAGTCCACTTAGAAAAGTATAACTCTTAAAATACAATGGAAAAAGCAGGATGATAAATATTAAAATAAGCAAGAATATTAGTTTTTATAAAATAATAAAGATACGATTCTAATGTACAACTTGTTTTACATTATATTTCTTGTAACAAACTGTTTCAAACTACTTTTTGAACCTAAAATATCAGTGACCTTTAAGAGATAAAATGATGCAGTAATATAATTTTCATTATAAAATACTTACAATGCTGAGAGACATAGCTCAGTAACAGAATGCTTGTCTCTCAGTTTTGTTTACTATAATATGTGTATTTATATACAAGTAATTTCAATATAAAACCCACATTATCTAAACTGTATTTAGAAGGTTCAGTCCTTCATATTGTAAAGAAGCAAAATATCAACATACAAAAGAATTAGAGTCTGCCAGACAGGGAATGTGCTTCCTAATATTACATCGTGAAGCACTTTATATGCTTTTACACATTGTTGGAAATTTGTTTTAATTTTATTATTTTGTTTTCATTTTCAAGACAGGGTTTCTCTGTTGAAACTCTGGATGTCCTGGAACTCACTCTGTAGACCTGGCTGGACTGACAATTAATAGAGGAACACTTACCCCTGCTTCCTAAGTGCTGAGATTACAGGTATGAACCACCACTGCCCAGCATTGGGACTTTTAATGTAATTCAAGCTCTAATCCCAATTTATGTTTGTTTTAAAAGTGTCAGAGGTTGATAAATATGATTCCCAGTATCTATGAGAGAATCTTGATAATAAATAATTTGAGTTATTCAATTATTATTTTATTTGAATCATGGAAAATATAGAAGAATACTAGCTTCCATGTAAATCAATGAGTACATTTTCATAATAATGTAAGTTATTATGTGCCATGGCATTTTAAGAAGCAGTGCTATCAAAGGGAAAAGGCAGAAGTATTTAATAATTCAGGTTTAAAAAATTGGACAGTAGATACTTAGTGTCTTTTGGGCATGATGGAACCAACCACTGTATTCACTAACTCACTGTGGCTGTGATTGCTTGCACAAGACCTTCAAAAGATCAAAACAAAGCCAGACAATGTTATATTTATCATTAAGAGGGGCTTAAAAGCCTCCATCCTTAGCTGCATAGCTATATGCACTTAGTGTCCTATGATGGAAGTACAGATTTCTGTAAGGACAGGGCTCCTGATAGGTGGACCATACCCCAGTGAGTGGCAGCATAATGGAGTCAAAAAGTGAGTTAAAAGAAAGCTACACTCATAAAGACTCAGCAACATAGCTGCATAAGCATGAGCTGAACAAGGAAGACACGAATAGATATGATAAAATGGAACAGGAAAAGATAAAGCAGGCCCCAATCCTACACAAAGAAATCCAGACTACTAAGAAATCCAGAGAATGAGAAATGGTCTTACCAGGGAAGAATACACTAATTGGTTACCCAATACCAAGTGGTCAGCCATGAAATACATATACAAGTAGCATTATAGAGAGTGAGCAGGATATATATATGTATATATACATGCATGCAGCAACAATTAAAAAAAGGAGGCTATAAATTTGAAAGAAAGAAATGACTGGCATATTGGATGGTTTAGACTGAGGAAAGAGATAAGGGAAGTAATGTAATTTTAATCTAAAAAATAAAAAAAATTAAAGAAAAAAGAAAGAGGTCAGAATGTTGAGAGCTGAGGTGAATGTAGGGGGATTGAGGAGGATAAGTGGGGGTATATATGGTCAAAATACAATGTATGAATATCTCAAAAATTAGCAAAAGTACAAAAACAAAAGGGAAAATAGAGTCCTTGTTTAGAGCTATCCTCTGCCTTTTTACAATTATAATAAATGGAGCTGAAATAAACTGAAGCAGCAGGGACAACTGAGCAATTAAGAGGCGGATAGGAGGCATTTCCTAATGGCTCCCTGCAAAATTGCAACCAATTTTCTGTGAGCTAGAACTAAGTATCTGTTGTGTCAACTTTCTGAGATTTGCCTTTGTGCACCACAGCACAACACATTCAATCTTGAGAGAAGCATTCAATAAATTATTGAAAAGGGGCTGATGTATTTTGTCTTTTGATGCAAATTTCGATTACAAAGTGGCCACACAGAATTACAGCATTAAACTGTACTACAAAAAAAATGAAAAAAAATTATTTTAAATGTTTCCAAAATCATACACAAATCCAAAGCTGTCAGTTTCTCAAATTGACCAATATATATGACTGCTGAGTCTAAGAGTCATCCTTCACAATGAACTCAAGATGCAACATGAAACACATTTCAATTTCTAATCACTATTAAAACACTCTTGTCATGATTTTCAAAGACTAATTTTGTCCAAAAAAAAAAAAAAAAGAAAGAAAGAAAGAAAGAAACTGGCAGAAAAATGGTTGCTGGCTTAGAGGAGACTTGTAACACAGAGCAGATAGAGTCGTGCTCCAGTTCTGAGTAGGAACTGCCATTGCAACATGCACTCTGTATGTGATGATGATTTACCCTCTGGCCATACCACACAGTGATTTCTGTTGCTTTATTCTCTGTCCTCTGCATTCTTCTAATCTCATTTCTTCACAGGAACATTGATTCTCTTTAGAAATCATCAGGATATCTTGTTTTAATATTTTCTGTATTTACTTACTTTATTCATGGAGTCCAGTTATTTGTTGTACATGATCACAGGAAGTGCGGTAATCTACTCGGTGGGGGAGGAGGGAATATGGAGAAACTTCCAGCCACACTTTTAGGGACCTAGTCCTAAGCTACTCCCTTTCCGCAGCACCCATCAACTGCCAATTTTTCTTCATCAGATTATGGATAGTTTAAGCCCTCATCAAATTGTCTCTTCCTGCTACAAGAATTCCATTCTTGTTTTTGTTCTAAAATTCACTCTATTCGAATAACATTGATACATTGTTACCAGTTCTCATAGCAGTTAACATTTCTAATTCATCAATTCATTATCTTCAAATTTTACACTTTAGTGATTAACAGGTTCATAAAGCATCTAACTTGTCTAATATTATTTTCATGTCATTCAATATCAATATGTAACTTTGTTATTACATGTGAAATGTGTTCGTGTTTTAATATAATGGATAAAACACACAAAAGAACCCAAGCAAAAATATAAGAGAGGCTGAAATGAGGCTTACACGGACTTATATGCCTATGAGAATTCAGAGAGAATGATTTCAACCTTCATTCCATCAAGATGCATTATTTATTCTTTTATTCCATTAATCCATTTTCCCGAATATTATACTTCTATTTACTTTCCTCCTTTGTCAACCCTGAGAGCTTTTACTTAATCCTGATCTCAGCACTATTGAGTACTATAATCATTCTTGGAGTAAGTCTGCTTGGGGAAAATTTGCTCTTCAGTGATCCTTACAGAACAAAGAATAACATTTCACAATGCATTAGGAACATTTTAAGTGCAGAAAATATTGTGTGTCTATCTCTTGATTCTGTTGGTTTACTTTGCACAATACTTATTGCTGTACTGTGGAAGGAAAGAACTGGCATTCGATAAATCCCTATTTTTAAAATATTTTTGTTTTGGAAAGTAGTACATGAGTATATTAATATACTATATATATCATATATTTTTAAATGTCAGAAGCCTTGGTAATCAAAGAATGATAACAGAGATCATAGCTGCCGAGAGTGTCCATTCTCCAAGGTCTGCAGCTGAGTGTGCTTCAGTTGATAAGACTTCCGAGCAACAATAAACTCACCTGTTTTGCATAGTGATCAATGAAAGTTTTTTCTTACATAATGTAATATTGCATACTAACATAATAAGAAGTTCTACAAAATGTATTTATTGATAAAACATATTAAGAGAAAATTAATGCATTCTTTTCACTAGTGCTAAAACCTTAATGCATTCTACTTCCAGTCATGAATTACAAGTTCCAGTGCTATCTTTTGGAAAAATCTTTGCAAAAACATACCGTTATTAAATGTAATCATCTACTCTTATTATTAAGAGTGGCTCTGGTGCCAGAGAGATGGCACAGAGATTAAGAGTGCATTATGCTGTTCCAAAGGAACAGTCTCCATACCTAGATATGGTTCTGATGAGTTACAACCTGCTATAATAGAGCTCCAGGGACTTCAGTACTTCTGGCTTCTACGGACACTCACATGCATGTGCAAATTCCCAGACACACACACACACACACACACACACACACACACACAGAGAGAGAGAGAGAGAGAGAGAGAGAGAGAGAGAGAGAGAGAGAGACAGACAGACAGACAAACCTAATTAGAAAGTATAATAGATCTTTAAAAAAGATTTGCTTTGAGTTGTTATTTAAATAAATACCTTAAAAAGAAAAGTAATTTGAGGATTTGGAGTTTTTTATACTCTCTTCTGAGAGGTACAGTATTATTTTGGCTGGTGCATGATATTCGTATAAGCTTTATATATGTCATATGAAAAATACTTGGGACAAGAAATTTTCAAAATTAAGGTATTTTTTTCAGAAATTGAAATGCTTCCTCATATATAATGAGATAACTTTTATCAGGAAAAAAAAAAGCTGAAATGCCACAACTCAATTCTATTTCATAATGCAAATCAGTTGATTTGTAGCATTTAGATCTATTTAAAGTAAATGTAATTGAAGTTACATTTAAAGGATGCTTTCGTATGATTTTAATAGGACACATAAAAGATGATTTAACAGCCATCTTTATTCAGTAAATAACCATCTGTCCTGGCTAATTTATGTCAGCTTGAAACAAGATAGAGTCATCTAAGAGGAGGAAACCTGAAGTGAGAAAAAGTTCCCATAAGATCCAGCTGTAGACAAGCCGGTAGGGCATTATCTTAATTAGTAAATGGTTTGGGAGACCCTAGACCACTGTGATTGTTGCAACCCATAAACTGGTAGTTCTGGCTTCTGTAAAAAGGCAGACTGAGCAATCAGTGAGCAGTACTTCATTATGGTATAAACTCCTACTACCAGGCTTCTGCTCTGACTGCCTTCATGGTAAACTGTCATATGGAAGAGTAAGTAAAATAAACTTATTTCTACACATCTTGTTTTTGATCATGGTCATAGTAATAGAAACCCTGATTAAGACATTGTATATTCTGAATATTATCTTGTTAAACTCCTAAACTCATCCCCTCAAGTAACCTTATGTTACAGCTTCAGGTCTTGTTGTATAGTTGAAGTCTCAGTAAGGTAAATAATCAGAATATATACAGAACAATGTCATTTTAGATTAAAAATAACATTTAAGCATTGTAAAAGTCAGAAATGTGTGTTGAAAGTGTTGATCATAGTAACATAAATTACTTAAAGTATATAATACTTAAACCTTACATAACAATATATTGTATTTT
This sequence comes from Cricetomys ansorgei, assembly GCA_026225945.1. NCBI lineage: Eukaryota > Metazoa > Chordata > Mammalia > Rodentia > Nesomyidae > Cricetomys > Cricetomys ansorgei. Next base: position 15,065,442 of record JAMJFZ010001815.1, read on the forward strand.
GTATTTATATACAAATGCAAATATATTTTGAAAAGCAAGATGTTTGTTTAACAAATTTTCAACTATTTTGACAGCAATTTTAAACAACAGGAAATTTTTTTTTAATATCTCCTAATAGGTCATCCAGATAGTATGAGAGATCAAGATTATTTCTTTATTATTTTTATAAATATTGTATAAACAAACAAGCTTTGAATTCTACAAAGGCCAAAAGTAGCTGATTTCCAGGCAAGACCACTTAAACATGAAGAGAGAACACAGAATTCAAGGGAATATTTCTTCTTTAAAGTCAAATTCAAAGCACAAAAGTAAGGAAAAAAAAGTACAGAAAAATAATAATTTTGAAAAGATGAAAGATGCCAATAATGATGGCCAAAAGCAGACGTACTGAGAAGGAAGAAGAGAGTTTTCACAACAATGGAATGGAAATCATATTTCTACTCTAGACCATTCATAATAAATCCCTAATTATTTTAACAAGTCTAAAATTTTTGAATTTTCAGAATCTTAAAATGCTAGTAAAATATCTCCTCAGCCTTTGTTACATTTATCTGTGATCATTCTTTAACTAATTTAAAGTTATTTATCATAGCATAATAGGATTGTTAAAAATTATATTACCAGTTAGAGTGGCTTATGGTCAGACAAACAATAGGAGAGTCTGAGATCAAAAGAAAATTTTGAGTTCAAATCCAGTTTGGGCTGCATTATCAATATAGTGAGTTCCAAGTCAGAATATACTGTCACATGAATATCCCTTCTTTCTCAAATGTCAAGCACGTTGAATCTGTGTTTTCTGAACCACAAGTTCATTTCATGAAAAATTGCTATTACTACCTTTAAGCAGGTCAAGAAGAAGATTTGATTTAAAAAATAAGTAGAAGTTTGATGAGCATAAGGCACTCATGTAAAGCTGAATACATAAACATTTAGAAAATAAATGCATGTAAATTGTCATATTTCATTGACTCTTCTTAAAGAGTTTAGATTATAATTCAAATGTCATGAGCGTTATCAGTCACTTTACTTGGAAAACACTCCTCTTGTCAAGGAAATCAATAATAAAACAGGAGATAAATAATTCTGATTGAATTTCAGAACTCTATAGCTCATAATTTGTTCATAGACCACAGTTTTCTCTGATTTTTATGAATTGCTTATACACCATATACATTTCTTTTGAGTAAGTCACCATCTATTGCATTTTTACCTTGGATTTTTATTAGTTTATTATTGATGAGTATTACTGTGACAAAAGTTATTGTGCTGACAGCAGTGAATGACTATGCAATGAACTTTATAAATCTTCATCCTTTAATAAATATAAATATAATAAAATGGTGTAATGTACTAATGCAATTTTAGAATGACTTTAAATTTTAACAAGAGTTTTTTTTTAATAATGTACTATAATTTGTCTGGGGAAGTGGCTTAATAGGGAAAAAGCTTGCTGTGCAAAGGTGAGAACCTGAGGTTAAATCCTCAGCACTAATAGGTCTGTTGTAGTGTGTTTCTGTAATCTCGGCATGCCCCTAACAAGATAATGGGTGAGAAATAGAAGGGACTATTCCAGGAAGCTCATGGGCTACGCAAAACTATGTACATAATTGTTAACAACTAAAATAGCCTATATCTCAAACATGACGGAAAGTGAGATTGTCCCCTGACCTCCACACATGTTCTGTGGTGAATGGGTACACTCATATAAACATCATATATACACACATAATAGATATATGCACAAAATAAAGTTGCATATAGATATATTTAGAATATATATTAAAAATTTATTTTTGTTACTACTTATAAGAAGAAATATTCTACACGTATATATAATAAATTACACACTGAATTGAGTTTTGACCGCAGAAGAAATTCAGAACTCATTTAAAATAAATAGTATATTAAATTCAATTTTTAAATCCTTAGAAATATTTTTTTGAAAATATAATAATTTTTTTTGGTTGATTTTTCAAGACAGGGTTTCTCTGACTGTCCCGGAAGTCATTCTGTAGACCAGGCTGGTATTGTACTCCCAGAGATCCACCTGTCTCTTCCTCCCAATTGCTGAGATTAAAAGCTTGTGCCATAACCACCTGGTGAAAATATAAGTTTAATGCTCTTAAATGGAGACTATTAGTATTATATACTCAAGCTAATAACTGAGCATATAAAAATTATCTAGTAAATCTAGGCAGTTGAAAGTCACTCCAAAATATTTATTTACTAATCTTTTTACCTTTTAATTCATATAACTTTTTATCTGATATGTATACATGTATGCATTTACATACAGGTATATGAACACATTTAAATAGTTTTAATAGCTTTTTAAGATTTTCACACATTATGTTTTTATCATATTTACACCTTCTCCAGCTCCTCCCAGATCCATCCACCTACCTTACTCACCTAATATTGTATCCTCTTTGTTTCCTTTAATATTTCAAATCCAATTTCTGCCTCCTATATATTTGTGGGTGTGAGGCCTTCCATTGGAGTGTGGTCAGCTTATCAGGAGCCACAGTCTTAAAGAAAACTGACTCTGCATTTGCCAGCAGCTATCAATTTTGTGTTGATACTTCATGTCCAACTTCCCTCTCCATGTTGAGATTTTGTTTGACTTGTGCATATTTTCACAGACACTATGAGTTTATACGTATTTCTCCTCCTGTGCCCTGAAGACAAGGTTCCTTTCATTTCTCTACTGCCTTTTGCTCTTCAGGCCTTCCATCTATCCTATTGTAGCTATTCTCTGAAATATAATCATTATGTATAGTTAGTACTAGTCACATCAAGATGAAGGCCTCCACTAGAACATCACTTGTCCTGTACTAATCAGCTCTGTCTTGAAGGTATCAATCTTTGAACATATTTGCCATTGTAATTACTGACTAGTTATAAGAGGCCCCTCTGTACAGAGATTGATGCAGAGTTTCCACACAAAGTAGTAGTTTTAAAACACTTGCATGAGCACCACACAAGTATCTATACAGTGTTTTCTAATGTGATTTCATCAGAGACCTTATAATTTAGTTATTTACTCATAGGATTTTTTTTAGACAAAGTTCCTTTCTTGTAAGTCTGGCTGTCCTGGAACTCATCAAATTCAAAGAGATCAGCTGCCTCTGCCTCCCAAGTGCTGGGATTAAAGGTGTTCTCCACCACCACCCAGCAAACTTATAATTTAAAAGAAGAACAGTAGTACAGACTTGTAAGCCATCCCCTAATAACTGCTATTTTTTTAACAGAATTCCAAGGTAAGCATGTACGAGATTAATCAAACATTGTAAAAACAACTCAATATTTTACTGTCTTTATAAAATAAAGTTCTGTAATTTTTCCATTCATACTCTTCCAAAAAAAAAAAAAAAAAACAGAACTAAGTGCCCTCTGAAGGCTATTATTCTTCAAAAGTAAGCTATGGTATTTAATTTAATCTAACTAAAAATACCTTCACACACACACACACACACACACACACACACACACACACACACATACACTCCCACATATTAATAACACAATACCAAAGACAAAGCAACAAACAAAATTGATACATTTTACTACACATAGCACACAGCCAAATATAGTTAGTTGCCCATATCATAAAGTAAAAATGGTGTGTATGTTGTAAAAGATCAAAGAATACCTGGACAGGTATGATTTTTGAAGTGACTACTTGTGGAGACATTCACTATGTATGAGCTTCTGAAAGAGGCAACGCATACAAACAAATATGGTACAGTTCAATATTTTTAGACATATCATCTACATGTTCATAGCTACAAAGCTGTCTACCCATACTCAGATATATGTTTGTAAAAGTTGTTTATATATACTCAGATGTATGTGCATGCATATTTAATATATGTGACATTAATAACAAAACTTTGCAATTATACACAAAAAAGAAAGCTTGATTCTACCCATGTAAGGCATTAGGCTTATTTGATTATACTAATATATATATATATATATATATATATTTATATTTATATATTATATTATTTATACATATTATATATTATATACATATAATATATATTATATTATATATATTATCAAAAAATTGAAGAAATAAATTTTATAAGGAAAACTATGCTTTGGGATATTGCATTTACAAACAAAGGATTATAAAACTTTGAATAGTATCATGGGCACTACTAATTTAAATATACTACTTATGATACACAAGATGGCTCAGAGGATAAATATACTTGCTTCCAAGCCAGAGGAGATGAGTTGAATATCTTAGACATACATAGTAGAAGGAGAAAACTGATTGCTTTGTCTTCTGACTTCCATTTACATATCATTGCACATGACTACCCTCAAATTTACATTAAAAGAATCAATAAATATATGAATGTAATAAAATTTTAAAATATTCTACTTATTGTCATTGTTTTACCTTATTTGAGCACAATTTATATCTGCTTATTTCCCCTAGTCTTCAAAAATATGTATCAATGTATATTAGTAGACCTTTTTTTTTTCTCATATGGCTTTCTTTAGCCCTTTTTGGTCTTTATTGTCTTTTGATTGGATATTTTGGTTTCCAGTTTTGAGTTTTAATGGATTTTGTTTATGTATTTGTATGTGTGCCTGTGTGTGTTTTTGTTATGCTTTTTCTTTGTTTTCTTATTTATGTATCATATTGTTTTTTTCTTTCATTTTTTAAAGAGAGAGATAAAGAAAGAATGGACATTAAATTCAGTGGATAGGTAGGTAGGAAGAATCTGAGAGTACTTGGGACAGAGGAGACCATGATAAAAATAAGTTATATCAAAAAATGTATTTTCACATTTTTTCTTCAAATTATATTCATTGATGCAAATTAGCGTATATATGCCAAAGCTGTTCTCTGAAGAGGAGAATGAAGCGCTGCAAATATTTATGGCAACTTAAACAGACATTGATTTTGTAAATATCCACCTCTAAATCAGATTGATAAACATATTCATATATATCATTCTTACTATCTCGAGCAAAAAGAACATGATGTATGTGGGGAGAAATTGGTGCAACTAAATTCAATGAGTTTTTTTTTCTTTTCTTAAAACTAGCTGTTGTATATATTACTTTGTGTGTGTGTGTGTGTGTGTGTGTGTGTGTGTGTGTTTCTCTGCAAATGTACTTGCATGATTGCCACCAAGTACATGTAGAGGTCAGAGAATAATCTTCAAATCCTCCTTCCCACCTTCACATTGGTTTTGCATATTTAACACAAGTAGCCTGTTCTGAGCAGGTGCATTTTACTACTGAGTCATCTCTCTAAGTCCAGTAACTTATTTATGTAATACAATGTATGTTATATTAAACATATTTTTATGAAAGATACTATATTATCTCTATTTAATTTTGCCATATATTTATACTTATTAATGGCTAAAATACATGAACTCAGCCAATAAAGTTTAGTACACATTTTCATTTAAATGCTATGCTCCACAACCTTAATTTCACATGACTAAACACTGTAAGGATTGAAATCCCATGCTGGTTATTATTTTCAGATTATACCTAATGTTATTACAGCCTCATCACCATCCCATTCATTGCTACTATCTCTAAACTCTGTGACATACTCTGTTCTCATATATGCAAGCCAGATACTTCCACACCCAGTGTCTAGACAAACTTTGCCCTTTATGACTTTGAATGTACTTCCTGCATTTATAGTCACTGACATCATTTGTCTCACTTTACAAAGCATAAATACCTTGCAGTTTTTATCTGTGTGTGCAAGTCAGGTAGAAGATACCCATGTGGGAGATTTATACTCAAAAGTGAGGCATCCGTGGAGACAGTAGAAAAAGGAGGATCATAACCCCATAATATGCAATGAGCAGAGACAGATATCACCACAGCATCTAGGGCTGAGCTCCACAGGACTTGATGATTTTGAGACAAGCTGAGTTGTAAATATATATATGTATGTGTATATATATATATATATATATATATATATATATATATATATATATATATATATAACTTTCTATTGTTTATAAGACACTCAGTTTATGGTAATTAGTTATTTAGAAACTTACAATGACAGTCACAGTATTTATGTTACAGGTTAGGAAGAAGTGTAAACTCTATTTAAGGACTTTCTGATCTTGGTAACATTCAATTCATATTTCATTACACACAGGATGGATTTATTATGGTAAGAGGAATTAAAACCTTTTGCTGTCTTCATTTGGAGAAGGATTATAGCTTCAGGATATCCATGTGAGTGACTGTTTGCAAAAGTGAATTTGGGGAGTTTAATTTTCCCACTGGAGGAGCCATGGGATACTCAAATGTGTATAAAAATTGTTTTGTTCCTCTAAGGATCCTTATATAAGACTAACATTGGAATTTGTACAATAAAAGAACAGGATTATCTCCATCGGACTAGAGCCTTGGGAGCTGGAGAAATGACGCATTGGTTTATTGTATTTGCTGTTCTTACAAAGCACTGGAATCCAACTCTAAGCAGCCATGTCAGGCAGCTCACAAATGTATTTCATGGCAACTCCAGATGATACAATGCCTACTTCTGCTTCTCTAGTGAACTAACAAACATACAGCATAAATATGTGTGCATAGACACACACACACCACACCACACACACAAGCTCACACACATACACAAACACACACACGTACAAACATGGCAACATATCACACACAAAACTACATACACACCACACCACACACAAACACACACATACACCATACGCAAGCATACACACATCACATGCACACACACACATGCACACTTATGCACACAGACATAACACCACACCACACCCAAACATACACCCAGCAAGCACACACAGACACACACACAAAGTACATAAATAAAAATAAAAAGCACATCTTTAAAAAAAAAAAAGAAGAGTTGGCCTTATCCACCAGTAGAAGTTCAGAAAAGAACAAAGGGAAAAAGGTGCTGAGGAAAGGGAGATTCCTTTCCCTTGCTCTGATCTGAAATGTCAGTTATGATCTTGTTTTTACAACCAAACAGAAACCTTCCTCCAGACCTTCCTACAAACACAATTATCCTGGCTCTCTTCCTGCCATTGGCCAGAAACTATGCCATCAACTCATCTGTTTTTCTAGAAGGGAACTGTTTCCCTACAATTTGCCAATGTTTGTAATTACATATTACAGTTCCTTGTAATGCATTACATTTATAAACAGATGCATCATATTTCCTATTTCTCTAGAGAATGACAATAAATATAGAGGCTTGTACTGATTTATTACTTTTATTCCAGGCAATAATTTTCTAGTAAGATTATAATTTTATCACATGAAAAAAATTTGCATATTGATTAGAATTCTTGTCTTTGAAGGTAAATTTCAGAATTGTGCAGTGTGACATTGACAATCCATTTCTGTCATTGTAGATTTTAAAATGCTCAGATCTTTTGTGGACAATATATTGTACATGTTGACACTTTAGTAAAGTCAAAATTTCTGTTTTGTACCTGAAGATAGGGACTAAGAATTATTAAATAAATAGGAAAATAGATGAAACAACCTGATATATATTATTAACAGATGATGAGGATATATAGATAGATAGTTACATACATACTATACTTAGGCCATCCAGCCTCTAAGTATTATGAAAATACTATATGAGTGTAGAATCTTATAGACAATTCTTTGTGAATCATAGATTCAACAGAGCCTATAGCCTTAGATAACATGATCCCTGCATAATAGGTTGTTTGTCCCCTGCCTGGGACTATTCATCTACTATCTTTGTTTCACTATTCCTTCAACTTATCTAGATTTCTACTTTGATGTAAGTTCCTTTGCCTTCTCCATATTCGAATACTTGAAACTACTGTCCACTTGCCTTAGAGTCTTCCTCAAATTGCCCACTTTGCATTTTTATGGCATATGATATATGAGCCATGTTCTCTACCCCTTTTTTCATGTTTATATGTTTATTTCAATATAATGTATTCCCTTAAAACAGATATTCTTATCTTTGTTAAGCTATTATTGCTTATTCAATAATTGATGACATTTACGTGAATGAATAGATTTCTGTAATTTTTTAAGGAGAGTTGAAGCTTATTGAAAGATCTTGATACAGATACAAAACATTAGAGTTAAGATTAATGAGAAGCAATCAGAAAGACACTAAGACACAGCGTATAAAGTTGGTATGAACTTATCCAGGAAGAGGAACCTGGCTTTTTAGTTAAATGTTCCATGACCATTCTTAATTTTAGGAATCAATATAAATCTTTTATTTTCCCCACAGTTTTAAGTTAAATTTACTTACGACATTCTTTAGTTATATAAGGGAAATTTACCTAAGATTTTATTAAAAGGATTGAATTCAACTTTGTGATTTTGATATTCTGCAACCTGAGACATAATGGATTCTTCAGACCATTTCCTATTTCTAGAGGTAAATCCCCTAAACCATAGGTATATGAGGCAAGCAGCTCAGTGGGGACATCTCACACACGGAGCAAAAAGAAAAGAAAAAAGAGCCAGCATTAGCAAACAATAACTTTTGTTACTATTATTTTGTATTACTTGATAAAGCATTGAAGAAAAGAAAAAAAATGATTCATTTTTCTTTCTGCCCATTTTTTGGAATCTGAGTTTTGGAGACTTGATTTTGATTTCCCATATCTATTGAATAGCTAGTGTAGAAAGAGTATTTCCAGTAGCTGTTTAGTTCTCCAAACTACACAGTGTAACTCACTATGTCTATTTAGTCAGCTCCTCCCTCTATCATATGCCCCGTCAAACCTCCACAGGTAGCAGTGATGTTCACATAAGAAAACATAATTTTTTTAGATAATTATAATTTCACATTGTTATTATCTAGAAAATTATATTTTAATATTATATTAAAATATTTTATAATATTTTGTGTGATTTGACATTATTTATTATTATTATTATTATTATTATTTTATTATTATTAAACTAATGTCTGTTGCTGGGATATGTGTAGAAGAATTAATCAATAAATTTACATGAAGAATTCAGAAATATTAGAAGTTGTTAGTCTGAATTTTCTAAGGCAGTCTAAATTAGATAACCAGCTGTGCAGAATGGCTATATTAAGCTAGACTAATAAAAAATTTTTTTAATTCATATTATCGATATATCTAGCTATAAGTTTTTAACATGAACATTTTTATTGAAAATAGATTATTCTCTCATACAATACATCCCAAAACAATTTCCTCCCTCGTCACTACTCCAAATTCCTAAAACCTTACCTCTCTTCCAAATCCACTCCTCCTCCATTTCTCTTTAGAAAAAAAGGAGGCCTCAAATGAGGAAAAAAAGCTGAATATGATAAAAACAAGATACAATAAGACAAGAAAAAAGCCCTCATATCAAGGCTAGACAAGTCAACCCAACAGGAAGAAAAGAGTCTCAAGAACAGGCAAAAGAGTCAGAGACACACTCACTACCACTGGTAGGAGTCTCACTAAAACGCCAAACTAATAACCATAACATACACAGAAGACCTGGTACATAACCATGCAAGCCCCAGGTTTGCTGGTTCAGGTTGTGTGAACACATATGAGCTCTGTTTATTTGAGTCAGTGGAAAACATTTGCCTGGTGTCCTCCATCTCCTCTGTATATTTCAAATGAATACTTATAAATAATGTTTACATGGATATTGTTTAAATTTTGAGTAAATGTATTCATTAATTTCTCTCTCTCTCTCTCTCTCTCTCTCTCTCTCTCTCTCTCTCTCTCTCTTTCTCTCTTTTTCTCTTTCTCTCAATCTGGGGTCAAATACAGGATCTCATGTATCCCACTTAAATTAGTATCATTAAATGACACCTGATGCTTTAATTACTCTTGTTTAAACAGTATCTACAAGAAGAACTAAAGAATCATAAGGCAGATTTAATAGAACATTTAGTAGAACATTCCATATTTATTTATTAAAATTAACACAAAAGATCTTCCTTTGAAGACTTCATAAGGATGTAGCCATAACAATAAAATAAATCTGAATAGTCATTGAAAGTTTGGTGCTAAATAAGAAGAAGAGTGGAAAATAATGTCCAAGTGCACTATGCAGTCCTTTTTTTTTTTTGTATTTGAGAAAGGCCTACTTAATATAACTGTGTGAATGCCTGCAGCTGCAGACATTTGAAGGATCACATGAATGTATTTGAATGGGTAATCACTCTAAAATATGACAGTATTTCACTTGAAATCTCAAATAAAAAAGGCTCGTGATGTGATGATCTCATACAGGACCAGAGAGAAAAACAAATGCTGCCATTATCATAAAGAAGCTAGAAGTGGACTGAAATAAAGCATTGTAGAAGTCTTCTTAATAATGTCCTCAACAAGATAACTGGGTTCCAGGAGACCTTCAAGACTTCATTCCATACCCAGGTGAATAATAATCTGGGTTTTGCCTATGATAGCATACCAAAAGTTTCATGTAATAATTGATTTCTTAAAAATATTTCACCCATATTTCTATGGCAAATTTTAAAAAATCCTCTAAATAGAGAAAAAAACAAATTGAAAAGTACTGAAGTATATTGTCTATCAAACAACTTAAATTAGGAATACTGGATGCATTTGTTTGCTTTTGATAATTGGACATAGTCTAGAGTCACCTAGGAAGAGGGACTCTAAATTAAGTAATTGTATCTACTGGATTAGCCTGTGGCCATGTGTATGAGGCATTTTGTTAATTGCTAATTGGTGTAGAAGTTGCTGTCTCAGTGAAGGCAGTACCATCATTGAGCAGGTGTTCCAGGGCTCTATAGAAAAGGTAGCTGAACAAACTGCAAGGAGCAAAGCAAGAGTTTCTCTGTGGTCTCTATTTCAGTTCCTACTTCCAGATTGATTCCTACCTCACTTCCTTCAATGAAACATTATGACATGGAAATGGAAGCAAAGAAAACCCTGTTCTCCAGTGTAGAGGAATATTTGATCGTTGATCCAACAGCATAGCTACTTTAGGGCAAAGAGAATGTTAGTCAGGCTAATCCTGTACTCTGTGCTGATGGTAAATGAAAGAGAATTCTATGGTTCCTCTGTTGACTAACACGGAGCTATGAGGAACACTCTGTGTCTCTTAGTTTGACCTTTGCCTAGTTGCAGAGGACTAAGGTTCTAGGCAACCTTTGCCTAGAAGCAAGGTTTACTGGTCTGGCATTTGGGAAATGAATCATAAGTTTCTCTTCATTATTTCAAAATAGGATTTTATATCTGAAGGCAACTTAGCACTGTCCTTTAAGCCAACTCATAAGGCAATGGTAGCACACACCTTTAAACCCAAAAGAGTACTACAACTGTAGTAGCACTGCTGGTGATCATAAATATTAACAAAAGAGTTCACTCACAGGATATTTCCATGAAGACTTCTCCATAATTCAGTATTAAATTCTAGGATCAGCATTTCTACTTCTTAATACTTTATCACTCTATACTTGTGAGTTGTGTTCTGAATTAATATAACAGCATTTATGTACTACTGATTCCTTGTCTTATTTGGCCATTAAACAGTTCATTCTGAAGAGTTTCTTAAACTGTAGAGTTCCTCAATATGCTTTAGGCATTAGAGTTGTTTTCTAAAATCTGTTAGTTTTACAGGTAACTATGTGCATACTCGGCAGAATACAAGGATTTTGCTGCTTACATTTTTTTCCTTACTGCAGATAATTTTAATAGCTTAAATACCCTTCAAATGAATCACGAAAATAATGTCAGCTCTAAATCCTTGTGGTTCCTTGTAGAGAACTCTGAGCTGTACTGTTAGGTTCTCTGCAGAATAATATTTTATAGTTTCCTACACATCAAACAATGCAGAGAATTCAGTGAAATGATAATAATGACACTTCCCATGAAGATAAAATGAGTTACACTATGAAAATTGTTTTATTCAGACAAAAGTTGGTGTAACATTTATAGTTTTGCCTTATTTCTTTTATTTTGCTTGGTTTCTTATTATTTTCCTGTTGTTGGAATAAAATACTCTGTGAAATGAATCTTAAGGGAGAAAGACTTTAGCTTAGCATATACATCAAGGTACAGTCCATGGTAATGGGCAAGTCAAGGCAATGGGAGCTTTAGGTAGCTGGTCACATTGCATCCACAGTCAAGAAGCCACCCATTATTATTATAGGCTGCTGCTCACCCCACTCTCTGTGTTAGCAGTCCACTTTCCTTGCCCAAAGTAAGATCCTACACAAAATTAATGCAAGCCTTCCTGTATCAGTTGATAATTTCTACTAAGCATCATCAAGATTATAAGCTCCATGAGACAGAAATTACTAGTGACATATAATATTATCAAAAACAGCATAAGTAAATCAATACATGTTACATACAAAATATTTGAAACTCTAAAATAAACTCTGATTAAATTATCATATCTTTTGATACATCTGTTATAACTGTTAGTTTAAATTTTTAATGTTCCACTCATTGATATAGGAAATAGTTACAAAGTAAATATTTTCAATACTTTATACAACTGTATATATGTTCCTTTTAAATTACTTTATTATCTAGATACATGGATCACCAGTTTAGAGCATGTCCTCGTCTCACATAGAACTCCACTTTGATTCCCAGCACATACATAGAGAGCTGTAAGGGACACCATTCTCTCTAGACTCTAAAGACTCCTAAACTAAAATGAACTTACCTACATTCACACGCATGTATATCTAATTGAAAGTTAAAATACTAACAAATATAAACTATAGCATTACTCTTCTGTTTGTAATTTATAATAGATGATAACTTATGAGTGGTTAGGAAACATTACCTTAGTGAAGCATGCTAAAATGCATTTAGACAAAAGGCAAAAGGCAAAAGACTAAAGGCAAATTTTATGAGTCTTCTACTGGTTGTTTATTATAATGTTAATGGATTAAAGTAGATAGCTAAAAGTATTAAGAAAATTTAACTGCAAAAAATCAGAAGTGTTTTCATCATACTCTTCTATTTCCTTTAACACTATTGAGTCTAGTTATAAAACAATGGTTTTCACTTCCAAATCCTAGTGAAGTATAAATATATCTCAAACCATTATTATTTTGATGCAAATGAAAGGAAATGGACTCTTTAAAGATAGGTAATCCAATCTTCTCAAAAAAAAAAAATGTACGCAAATGCTATGTTTTCATTCTACCATGAAGCCTTCAGGAGAAAATCTGTCTTTGTCCATCTTGTTTTCAATAAGATGTTTTGTTGGAAGTTACAATATTAATAAAGCTAGTATTATTATTATTACTTGCTTTGCACTCATATAAAGACGTCAGCATCTGTTCATTAAGTAGATTTCAAGAAATAAAAACTTTTGGTGCTGAAAACACAGCCTTGTACAAGTAAATGAATTAACTTAGTGCTAACAACAGAAAAAAACATGAACAATAAAGAAAAAAATGGTAATATTTAAAATTAAACTTTGCTACTTGTGCTGTAAATATACTATAATTGGTAAATAAATGTGATTTATAATTGGTGTCATCAAGTGCTATATATTGAGACTTCATGCTTCTGTGAAAATACCGTGGTTATGAATTCACACAGCTTGAATTATACAGACATACAAGAATCATCATTCATTTATAGTGGACAATTCTAAAAGACATGAGGAAAGTAAGTGACTTTAAATGTATAATTAATTTCTATCACATTATAATTTTGACTACATGCACTGAATTCATGTGTGGGCATGAGTGGGTTTTAAATTATTGAATCCAGGTGAGATAGATAATAAATGATTTTATTAGAGAATATTTTGAAGTGCCTGATTCTAAGCTGTTTGTGAAACAGTAAACTCTGACAGCTTAGTAGTTCATCATAACACAGGGATTAATTCATATATATTTTATGAAGTACTCCTATAGCAGCAGGTATTCTACTCATAGGTAAAAGAAAAACTAAAATATCGTAATAGGCAAACACAGTACTTTTATCACTGTTGTGAAATATGCATATATGTTACAGGGTTTTGAAGTTTTCCAGTCATGTTTTATCCCTACCCCTCCATGCCCCTGTCATGGCTTCTGATATAAAAGATCCTTATCAGTGTATGTTTGTATGTATATATGTACATATGTATGTTTGTAAGGTTGACTGGTATTGAACAACCAGCTCATGTATTCTTCTTGGGGAAGATCCTTTCTCCATTTCCAGCTTTCCTAAGTTGCAAACAGTTCTTTGGGTAGGGTTGAAGCATCGTGGACTTGAGACCCACTCAGGAAGATGGAGACTATACCTAGTACTGGAAACCTAGATCATTACTTAATGAAACGAAAGTCATAGCCATTGGAAGAGAATCTACAACCACTACTTCACTAAACCATCATAGTCCCCAATGGCAATCTATAAGCATTTGTTCTTTTCCCCATGGATAAATGAAGCCTTTGCCTATCATAAAGGAAACTTCTATTTATAACAGTCAGAGACCACTAGAGAAAAGACACAATCAAAATGAAGAGTTGTGTAGCCTAATCCTAACAAATATGTCTAGAAAATACTCAGTCAGTTAAGCTCCTGTAACATTGCAGAGACGGTAGACAGATTTTAAAACACAGATTAGTGTGTTTGCTTTCAGAATGTGTCTTCTAATAATGACAGAAACTATATTCATCAACAAGACTGTTCAAATGTAAAGTGAGCAATAAAGATAGAAATGTACAAGCCAATCTTGACAACTAGATTGACTAGGTAGAAATAATTTTAAATTTTAATGTTTTTTTAATTCTAGCTGTCACATTTAGCAAAATTTCAAAGTAGTTTTTTTCATACCCCTGTTCACCTAAAATATATTTGCCATGAAACATCAATTTCTAGTACCCCATTGTCTAAAGTTAATTTTGCTTTAGGCTTTTATTTACAGATTTTAGTCCATTTTAAAGTAATTGACATTATAAATGTAGTTAATTGTACTCACGAATGTCTAATTTCTAATTATATCATCCTTTTGATGTTATACTTAGTATTTTATAAATTATTATTTTGTATTGTTTTTGTCATTACTTTCTCTTCTGTAGAATTAATACTGACACTATTCTTTCAGTATTCATATTCCAAAAATATTTTAAATTAAACCATCATATTTTAAAGTTAACTGGAATTTCTTCCATATCCTATAGAATGTAAGAGCCTTAAACATTTTAAACTCATTTAATCCTCTCCATATATATTTGCATTTTTTATAAATATGCAAAAATGTATAGTATGTATATAGCACATATATAATATATATATATATATATACACACACACACATATATATATATATGTATATATATATATATATGGCATTATTATTATGTGAAAACTTTTTACCATACGAATTGATATCATTTATTTTCTTTTTTGTTTTGCATTTGAGAGCAGGGGATCATTGGTTCAAGGCCATTTTGAACTGCATACTGAAACTTTATCAAAAAATTAAAACATAAAATGCCTTAAGATCATTATCCCTACTATTATATATATTTTATTCATTTAACACATATTTCACTACAAATGAAATATTGTTATATTCAAGGTCTAGTTGAAGTCCAGCTGAAATTAATGGAAATGTTGATGGAATCAGAACTCTTTCTGCTTTTTTTTTTTCTGAGCATTGTTTAGGTTTACTGAGTCACTGCTAAGTGTTTTATAAAAAATAATAATGAAACAAATATTTTTTGAGGTGACATGAGAACAAAGAGGCTGTAAGAATAGAAATAGTTTTTAATCTCGGAGGGAACTTGTGATAGGTCTTTATGTTTTTTTGTTTTTGTTTTTGTTCTTGTTTTTGTTTTTGAGACAGGATTTTTCTGTTATAACTGTGGCTGTTTTGCAACTCACTCTGTAGACCAGGCTGACCTCAAACCCACAAAAATCCACCTCTCTCTGCCTCCTGAGTGCTGGGATTAAAGGCATGCACCACCACGGCCCTGAGGTCTTCATGGTTTTAAATACTCAAACTTTATCACCCCAAAAACAAAGATCTTCAATACAAATTGGAAGTTTAAATGTAAATGGGATATAACCCCACTGAAATAATACTTGTTTGTGGGAGTTGAATGGTAACTCTGTAACTGTACTATATTGCAGTCTTTATAGATTCTGATTTAATTCTAAATTTCACTTCCCACCAAACTCATTAAAATGCAAAATTTATACTAAACATTGCTTACATAATTATAAAATTAGTAACTAATTGTTCTATTTCTGGAAGTAAAAGGTTATATGCAGGAATTTAATTAGTAATCTGGCAATACAAAATATTCAACACTGGTACAAAACATATGCACATCCTGGATTTTATGCAAAAGAACTAGATTTGTAAAGGTCAAGTGTTTATAATAAAGGGTTATGAAATAACCAATTTGTAACTCACAAGATGAGCAGCTTTTCACCAGAAATACAAATTAACTTCTCAGGATATAAAAGTAGGTTCTGAGTTCAGAGAGACCCAGGGAGTTCAGAGAAGAAGGGAGTGTTCAGGGAGTCAAGCAGTCTGGGGCAGAGACACAGAAGAAGTTCAGCAGAAAGAGTCATCAGACAATAAGAGTGAGTCAGTTTGAAGCTGAGCAGAGCAGTTCAGTTCAGTCAGAGAAATTGTGGGAGTCAGCCAGATTCCGCCAGAGTCAGAAGAGTTCAGTCAGAAAAAAATCAGCCTGCTAGTTTGAACCAGCAGCTTGGAGAAGAGTTTGATCCAGAACAGCGAGTAAGCTGAATCAGCCAACCAAAAGAGTCAATTGAGTTCGTTACAGCTCTGAGTTCAAAAGGAGCTAGTCAGAGTAAGTCAGTCTCCTCAGAGGCTGATGCTGAAGCTATCTAGGTCCAGGCTTATATCTTGAAAATTACATTGTATAGAGGCTGAAAACTTCTAAGGACCTGGGTTTTAATTAGCCAAAGAAAAAACTGCCTTTTGTCCTGAATCTAAATCTACAACCTATACATGGTAAACAGTGCTGAACTCCAGTAAACCTGAGGGTGCAATTGAATCTTATCTAACCTGTAAAAAGCATCACATTAAAAAAGTAAAAGCTTTGTAACTTAAAATGAATACTCTTATGACTCTATTACAGTAAGCATAAGTGTGTAAGACTGAAAACAAAACTTGTAAAAGACTTGCATGTGTACTATAACAGTAATGCTCAGTAGGTTTTATACAATGCATTTATTTCCATTTATTTCTATTTGCAATGCCTTAAATATTTACTTGTCACCTAATTAATTCCAAGAAAATAGATCATTGTTCAATCATAGTATGACCTTTCATGTCATTCTAGTAAGGAACAAGATAAATTTTTTTTCCTAACACCTTTAGTGATGTATTTTATACTGGAGATCTTTTAACAGTCTATTAAACTGGAACACCAAACTATTAAGATAAATAAGAAATTTGAAAGAAAACCTGCCCTTATAAAGATGACATGAGAGTCTATGAAAATGGTGACTAAATCTAAGCCTGTGAGATGGAAGTGTATGGAATGGAAAACAAGAAATATTTTCTACACCTAAAAAGTTAGAAACAACCTGTAAAATTTTTAAAAATAGAATCTTAAACTGTAACACCCATGCCATTTTATCCACCCTCAAAAATTTAAATCAAAATGAGTTACAATTTTTCAAACCACATTTTTAAAAACTCAAAATCATAATACTTAATATTCTGCATAATAAATGTCTAAGACAAAGTAATACCCTTACATACTGCTCCTGGGTGTATAAATGAGGACAGAAGCAACTTCCCAAAACAACAATAACCTCTACAGCTCTACCAGCCCATGATGTATAACAGAAATATGGAGAAAAAATTTAAAAAAGAGCTAAATCAAGGAAACTTAGCTTACTTAGCATACTTTATATATGGAAAAACTGGGCCTAAATTTGTATAATACTCTAGATACTCAAACTGGTAAAAGGAGTCCTACTTAGATTCCCCAGTTACCAAGAGAAGAGAGAATATCAGAAACTTTTTATAGGAGTCAGGAGTCAGGGAACCAGAAATTTATCTATCTATCTATATATCTATCTATCTATCTATCTATACACACACACACCTATGTATGTACATACATATGTGTGTATATATATATGTATATATATACACATGCATGCATAAATATATGTGTGTCTATAATTTACCACATTACTGTATATAAATATTCAATGATTTTATAATGTAAAAATACTTTCTGATAAAGAAAGTAAAAGAATACTCAGATGGTTGTGTCAACACAGAAAACCCATCAACCAAATGTCAAACAAAATCTTTGCTTGCTCATGGTACCAGAAAGTTTTAAATTTTTTCTTTAGTATATGCTATATTTAATTATTGATTAGCTTTATAAGTTTGCTCATTTTGAAGGATATATGGCCTGCAGATTTATTTTACAGATATTGTCATCCTTTATGCCATTTTATTTTTATTTAAAGCACATTTAATCTTCGAGCAATACAACCAACTTCTAGCAAGCTTAACATATTTGTGTTATCAAACATATTTTCAACTTTGAGAAACATAATCTGGATCGCTACACACTTATCCAACTGCATCACCAATTCCACTTATGAAGCTTAACTTTTAAATTGCCTCATAGCCTCCAAAACCATCAACTTATTACTTTAAATATGAGGAAGGAAAATATTTTTTTCATTTTAAGATGGAAATCCAAATAACTTAAAATTGGGCCACGTTAATAAGATGGGGTATCATGTTAGATAAGAAATTTTCTTATTATGTTTTTTAAAGTTTTCTGTGACTTAACAGTGACAATATGATTTTCTCCAATGTGGTCTTTCTCTATTTTTTGTATGACAATGAGATTTTTTAAAAGGTGGTAAAATCATCATGAGGAATTATTTCATTGAAAGAATCATTTCATATGAACCATTTCTTGTATGAAATCCTAAAATCTTTTATTGTCTAAACGTTAATGCTTATTTCCTGATATGGAATATTAAATGTGCCTAAGTACCTTCTAGCCACTGTGAATCTTCACTTACATTGTACTATAATAATTTCTATACATGATTTTGGTATTTTATCTTCACAGTGTCAAAGCATA
This sequence comes from Cricetomys ansorgei, assembly GCA_026225945.1. NCBI lineage: Eukaryota > Metazoa > Chordata > Mammalia > Rodentia > Nesomyidae > Cricetomys > Cricetomys ansorgei. The sequence goes on from JAMJFZ010001815.1 coordinate 15,084,496, forward strand.
GATTGAAATAATCCTGAAATCTAAGCTTCATTCTTCAAATAAAACAACAAAACCAAACAAAACAAAAAACAAATGGCCCGCTGCTCATGCTGATGCAGTGAAAGAGCAGATTGAAGGGCACAATCATTAGGAGGTCGTGGCTGATTGAAGCCTTCTACACTTATCAACATATTGTCAATTGTTCAAAATGGATTCGTTAGCCTCATTTGCATAGTAGGGCTGTTCCATCAGCAATAAAACTGTATAAAATAATTCCACTATTTGAGTAAAAACACATCTACTTTGCCAAAAGAAAATTCAAGTTTCAGTACTATTTGTAATATACATTTGGAGTACCTTACCCAAATGTAGTAAAAAAATGTAGTAAAAAAAATTCTCTAGTAGAGAATCTGATTTATTCAGAAATAAGTTTTGATTAAAGCCTAGGATGCACTTATAGAAGAAATATCCACTTACAACTGTTCTATTTTGGGTGATGCAGATTTATATCCTTCAGTTTCTGTTTCACAGATGTTCTTCCATACCCTTGCAAACAGTTGCAATTAGTTGTTCAAATGGACCAGGCCGAGGGCATGCTCTGCAGCACTCTGTTTTCCTAAGTGATATTCAGCATTAACGGAGAAGAGCCTCCCAAGAAATCAGCTGCATCTGAAATGTACAAAAATGAAAACCCCAATCAGCCACTCATTTTATACTGATGATTTTACAATTTGTTACATAATCATCTAAATGTACTAGGAATTTTACTTAATAAATAATGGAAAGGTACTTTAGTATTTCCATTGAAAGATGTATATTCTCATAAATTTTATTTGGTTATTTTCAAAATTATAATTGTAAAGAATTTTGGAGTCGTCAAGTCAATGTAGACTTACACATGCTCTGCCATTTAACAGCTGTGTAAACTAGTACAATATCATGAACTCAGCTGATTCCAGATGACTGTACTATACATATGTGTCCATATATTATCATCTGAGGTTTAAAAGTTATTTTTTAACTCAATGCAATTGTTTATAAAGAATTCAAAGGCTGATATTCCTCAAATCATTTTAAAATCATAATGATTTACATTTAGAAACATAAATTTTCTAGGCACAGTGGCAATTGCTTTTAATCCCAGAAGTCAATAGGTAGACAGGTTGATCCCTGCAAACTTTAGTTCAGTATGGTCTATATAAGAAGTTTCAGGCTAGTTGGAAATACATTGTGAGACTCTGTCTCAAAAAACAAAATACAAAGTAATAACTGAATAAATAAATTTATTATATAATTATAAATATATACTCTATATATTGCACATAAATATGTAATATAAATATGTAATATATAATATGTATAAATTATAAAAATAAATAAATAAATACATCCATACATAAGACCAATTAATCAAAAATTGTATCATTTTTTGAATTTATATTCAAATATACTAATGCATTCTGTACACATCTAACAATTACCTGCATTTTTAGTGTATTTAAAAGCATACAGAGAGAGACATGTGGAGATAGCTCAGTGGGTAAAGTGCTTGCTGCACAAGTATGAAAATCTGAGTATAGATCCCCAGCACTCAAGTAAAATGCCTGGCATGCCAGCTGCAACTCCAGGGACAGAAGGTGAGAAACAAGAAATTGGTGGCTTACTAGTTAACTAATTTGATGATTTGTGAGTGTTAGGTTCAATAAAAAACCATGTTTTCAAAAATAAGATAGAGACAGAGGAAGACATTAAATAAACCTGTGGCTTTTACAGGCATAGACATCCTTATATACTTCTATTCTTATACCACACACACAAAATAACAACAAATAAAAGCACACACAAGAAACAAGTTCTTACAACGCATGTATTTAATTATTTAGTTTTGTTATTTTCATATCCACATATTAGAGTGTGTTTATGAGAGTGATTACCACATACGTGTGAGTACCACAGAAGTCAAAAGAAGGTATTGTTGTGTCCTTAGCAAGTTACAGGCTACAGGTAATTATGAGCTACCTGAAGTGTGTGCTAGGATCTGAATTCAATTCTTCTGGAAGAACAGCACGCTCTTTTAACTGCTGGTATGTCTCTCCAGGATTCAAACAATATATTTTTCAGGTAAATTCCAATATAATTCAATTATTCATATTACAATTATGAAATAACATATTTTCTGGATTCATTACAAATAAACTGTAGAGTAATAGGCCTGTGTGAAAGCTAGGATGAGTCTATATTCCAGGGATCTATGTGAAAGAATCACATTCAGAAACCTGTGTGGTCTGGAGGGGATTTAAAAAAAAATGGAAGAATGTTAGTACATAGTTTTAATATCAGTAGTCAGAAAACAGTGGTAGCAAACACTTTTACTATCAGTATTCAGAAGGAAATGGTGGTCCATGGCTTTAATCTCTAAGACAGAAATAGAGTGTGGAAGCAGACACAGGAGTCAGAGCTCAGAAGGGGTCAGTGTCACACAGGAAGTGATGTCTGAGATGAGTCAGAGTGAATGGCAGGCAAAGGGAAAAATCAGAGGAAGAGTCAACAGAGTGAGTCAGAGTGAGTACATGTCCAACTCTCAAGATAGAAAAAGTGGGTTTTCAGCTACAGAAGAGTCAGTTACAGTAGACAGTATGAGACAAGCAGTCTGAAGCAGGCAGGCTGGGGGTGAGACACAGAAACAGAAGATTTCAGCAGAAGAAGTCAGTATCAGAAGGAAAGAGTGAGTCATTTTGATACCTAGCAGAGCAGTTCAGTCAGAGAAGTTGCAGAGAAGAGTTTGGTCAGAAACAGTAAGCTGGCTGATGAGTTTGAACCATTTAGCTTAGAGAAGACTTTGAGCCTGAACCAGAAGAGTCAGAGTTCAGAAGGAGCTAGACATAGTCAACCTAGTCAGCAGCAAGTCTTGAAAGTAGATTAAATTGTACAGAGGCTTAAATGTTCTAGATTGTATGGAAGCTATGGCTGAATTCTTCCAATCTAGACTTGAGAGTAGATTGTGAAAAGGCTTCACAAGCTCCGGGGCTCCAGACTAGAACTGGTGATTTAATTAGACAAAGAGCAAACTGTCATTTTTCCTGAATCAGTGGCTTCATCTGGTGACTCTATATCTACAAAGAACCAGATCGACAATTCTTTCTCAATATAGGAGTATTTTTCTGGAGTAATAAACTTTATTCTTTATTTCACTGATGGACAGACTGTTAAGTAGACAGATTCATATACCTCAGTATTTCTTTTAAACTTGATCATTAAATACTGTCAAATGTTCTTGAATCATTTCTCTGGATATTGCTTTAAATAATAGGGGTTATTAAAGGCAATTTAAATATAATTGCACATTCTGAATATATACATAATAATTCTTGGTACCATGCATACAAACACATAGATTTAAAGAGAAACTGTTGAGATATCAGATTAGATTCAAAATAAATTATACATATTTTCAAGTGTCCTTCAGTGGGCCCTTTAGATAGTCAAACAAATATGTTGGCAATTTAAGATGAGCAATGCCAAGTCAATTTGCTTGTTGTTATTAATCAAATTTAACCCCCTGATCCTAAGTCATCAGACTAATAAACTTATATTATACAAAGTGTTTGAAACCAATAAAAATGTTAAATGCCCATTAATTAAATTCTTTCACATACTTGTGAAAAACTAAAACATATAATGCCATTTTCCAAGACTAGTGCCAAACAGTAATAGTGAATGTTTTAATATATTCAAAGCACTGGCCTTTGAAAGACAGCCAACGTTTTAAATCTTCTCTTGATTCTTTGAGCAAGATGTTAGCTTCTGTTTGTATTTAGAATATCCACAAAGGTTATGTAGCTATTAAGGAACAAGGAAGGAGGATAGGACCTTCCAAGGAAGGTAAAATAGAATATAGAGTTATAAAGAAGAAATAAGAAAAGAAGGATTAAATGAGGTGGGGGATAGGAGGACAGGGTAGAGGGGAGAATATAGGGAGGAATAACTAATATTAAGAACCTTTTGAAACACTTTACCAAAATGTACTATTGTAGAAGCTTCCATAAACATATATGTGGGATTAAAAATGTTTGCTACTACTACTTTCTGGGTACTGGGATGAAAGTTGTATACCAATATTCTTGACCTTTTATCTATATTCCATCTGGACCACCAAGGCTTGTAAATGTGATCCTTTCACAACGACCTCTGAAATGTAGATCTTTCACAAAGGCCTATTTCTCTGCATTTTGACTTACATATCAAAAAGTGGTATAGTTGAATCATATGGTAATTCCAATTTTATTTTTAATTTTCACAGTACTTCCCTAGCATTTTCCATTGAAGCTATAATAATCTCCATTTTCAAAATAGTGTAAAAATGCTCCCTTTATGTAAACATATGATATTTTTTATTTATTTATTTTCACTCCTTTGATTGATAACAGTAATTTAAATTTGGATAAGATGGACATCTCAGTGTGGTTTTATATTCATCTTCCTCTTCTTTAAAGATATTGACAATTTTTTTCCTATACTATTGACCATAAAAAATGCTTTCCAGAAAATTGGGGTTCACTTGGGGGGTTTTGTTTCATTACTAGAAGAATTTAGAAATGAAAACCTGCAGGGGCAATTTTTTGTTTGAGTCTGTGAGGAAAGCAACCCAGCAGCCATGAAGCAGCTGCCTGGAGCATGAAGATGGTGAAAATAGAGAAGCCTCCAAACCTTCAGAGAAGTTCTGCTTATTTAGCAAGTAGCTACTTTACTGAGTGAGAGGTATATGCTTAAGGGGATAGGACATGCTTTACAGAAAGAATGAGAAATCCCAGAGTATCAGGGAAGCAATGCCTAAGCTTTGACCAATGTTCAAAAGACTAAGAGAAGGAAAGGAGGAAAATTGCATGTATCCCTTTTCTGCATAACAACTCAGGAGAGGAGACATGCTTACCTCTGTAGCAGGAGGAAACATCTCTAAGCAGCTGTTCTCAGGGGAGGTGCTTCTGGGAAGTCTAAATCTATTATCGCTTTAAGGAATAAGTATTCTCTGAAATCTTCTCAGGGTGTCTTCATGTGAATCAGCCTTCTTCTGGTAGTGTTCTGGGTTAGGTAATTGACAGATCTAGCTTCATTATCCTTTAAAGTAGGTCAATACTACAGCATGTAGTAATATTAGGAGAAGTTAACAATGTCGAGTTTATATCTGCAGGGGCAGATATAAAACTTGGATTTGTAAGCAAGGACACAGGGAAACTACCAAACTGACTGCTCTGTTAGTGGAAGGAGGTTTTTTTTTTATAGTTGCTATGAAAGAGAGAATACCCAGAGATATCTCATGGAGTCCCAAGCTGCCATGGCTACCTCTTAGGGTAGAGAAAGGAGCTGACTGGCCATGAACAGATCTCTCTCTGCAGATCAGAGAGCAAAAGAGGAGTGCAGAAAACCTTGTTGGTTATAAAGAGACAAGGAGCTGAGGGGTTATGGGCAGGAAGACAGTGAACTGGAACAGCCTGGGAGTTTAGAGTAGAGGAGAAGGTGAGAAGGTCAGGAGACTCCCATGCTGATTCTGTTATTCATAATAAATACATTCCAATAGAAAAGTAGATGCCCCTAACACCAAAAGCAAGGGGATAGCTCTTCAGGACAGACAGAAGCCAATTTCACAGGTTCCTGAGGAATGTTGAGAGTAAGCTTTGACATATCCTCTATCAGTCTTTCTGTGGTTCTGCCTGAGTTGAACCAAGACCATCACATAGAGAAATAGTCAGAGCCATTGCCTTTGGATCTAACAGATCCCTCTCCCATTTTTTTTTTCTAATCAGGAGCAAACTTTATTTTTCTAATCAGAACCTCTCCTTCAACAGACCTCGGAGAATGCCCTAATGGCTCCACATTTTTACATGGTGTTTTAAATCCTAAGGAGAGGTAAATAAATAGCTTTCCTTTCTTGTGAAACTGAAGGAAAATGGGAAGTGAGGTCCCAAGTGTATCATAAAAGTAAATCCTAAGCGTCATCCATGGATCCTAATCACCAAGACAGAAGTGTGTATTTATATCATTTGTGGGTGTTTTAATTAAGTAGTTTAATAGCAGGTACTTCCTTGAAGCATAAAGATTAGCATTTGAAAACAGCCAGTTTTTAGGAGAAATCCAGAGACCACACCTTGGGCAACATCTAACAAATAGCAGAAAATCAAATCAAAACCAAACCACTAATAATCATGAGAAAGGAAAGGATCAGGAAGGTCTGATGTAGTAGCTATGTGTGGTGTTAGGCCCAGCAGACAAGAGTAAAGGACTACCAAAACAAATGACCAAATTGGATCAAGCTTTTATTGTACACAGCATAATTTAGCCTGCCTGGAAACCATCTCCCCAAATTCAAATTTCAGAAGGTGGCCATGAACATGGGGAAGATAATTTTTTATAGCTCAGGAGTAGAGGGTTTCCACCTGGGGGATTTAGCATGTATAAGTCACAGAAGCAGAAAATAAGCAGAACAAGTTGGCCATAACAACCTCCTGAAATGAAGGCAGGGTTCAAGGTAGTCATAACAAATTAGTCAAAACAATGTAACCATAGCAACCTCTTGAAACAAAGGCATGTTTGACTTTCCTAGGATAGGCATTATGGAATCATTTGTAGTTAAAATTACAGTTGAGGAAATAGCCCAACCCTTGAGGAACAGATGATTTAGTCATAAACAGAAATGAATCTAATTTGTCTTTACTAAAAGATGGCTTTAAAGTCCAAGATGAAGGCAGGCTGTTTTATCAGTAATTCACCAGAGATAACACCTCAAACACAGTTTGTAGCCAACTGAAAGTCTTTTTTCTAACTGGTTTAGGACTGTACCTAAGTATCTGAGGACCCAGGGATAGACCTGAGTGTCCAGAACACAAGGTTTCTGAAGGCAGAAATCATGTCCTGGCATCTTTCTGGGCAGCTTGGGTTCGGTTGGGAGTGTTTTCTTAAGCAAGTAATTTTACAGAAACTAAGATAAGCAACCAGTTAGCTGGAGAAGGAGTTTTGCACAAACAGGCAATTTAACAAAAGCTATGATAAGTTAGCTAGGACATCATGACCTTATGTTCCTAGAATAGAGTTGAGTAGTTTTCCATGGAATCCTCTATCAAGGAGATCAAATTATGGCTAAATCCAAAATGCCCTCTCCAAGAATATAAGATGGAGAAATCTTTGCAATGTCTTTTCCTGTTTCACATGGCTTTGTGCTTTTGTGCTTTTCCCTCACCTTATTCTCTGTCTCCCATTTAGAGACTGCTTTTCCTTCCATAGTAGGTCATCTGTATTTCTGCTTCTAACCACGTGCACCTGGGAGTCAATATCCTGAGACTGAATGTTCTCTGAACGCAAACCCAAGATTAAACATACTTTTCCTGACAATAAGCTCTCTCACTCTTTCTGTATTATACTGTTCCATCTTTAAGTTACTCCATGCCCTCTCCTCCTGGTGGCTCTTGGAATTTTCAGCTTGCCTGTGATATTGTTTTTTACCCCAAATTTGAATAAAAGTATACTTGAGTTTTCTCCTGAATCTGTTCATAATTCATTTTATTAGGGTGAATAAGAACCCCAAGGGAAACCCAGGTTTCTCCAGGAGTGAGATTACCTGATTTTGTTAAGTGTTTGGCTTTCTTTATGTTAGTCCTAGGTCTTATGAGTAGCTTTGATTGTTCCCATTTTTAGGGATTTGATTTACTCTGTAGATTACTTCCTTTCTTGTGTAGAAGATGATTAAGTTGGTACACTCATCTTTGATCAATTAGTGTTTTTGATTCTGAGTTACTGAAGATCCAGGAGATTTTTATCTTGTGGCAGTGTCTTAAACTTCTTCCCGTTTATTGTCTTCTAGCAGTTTCAGAGTTTCATGTCTGTCGTTAAGACCTTTGATCTATGTTGAGTTGCTTTTTTTTTTTTGCATAGATTAAAGGGTCAGGTAGTTAATAGTATCTTGGATGTGTTCTCCTTAATCATTTGTTGTCATTTTTGTGGGATTAAGTTATGTTAAGCACAAGAGTTTTGCAGATTCACCACCTCTTATCTTCTGCCTCCTGGTTTTATGGATTCTTACTCTTCTCTTCCATTTTATCATTTGGTACTTTGATTAAAGTTTCCTTACTGGGATTGGCGGCACATGCCTTTAATTCCAGTATTTGAGAGGCAGAGTCAGGCCTATCTCTGGGTTTGAGATGGTCTACAAAGCAAGTCAAAGCAAGTTCCATAACAGTCAGGGCTACGTAGAGAAACCCTGTCTAAATAAATAAATAAATAGATAGATAGATAGATAAATAAATAAATAAATCTTAACAGTTTCTAGTACCTTGAGACAAAAAGAAAAAGAAAATATTTATACATACCTGGGTCTCTGATACTCTCCTTCAGAGGAAGAAAACACAGCATATTACTTATTGTCTGAACACAGTTCATGAATGAAGCTTTCAGAGGAGATTTCTGATTGTTCCTGAGAAAACTCCAAGGGAACAGGACAAGAGTCCTGTGAACTCATCCTCCATGTACAAAATGTGAGTTTTGTGCCCATCCCAAGTATAGTAGATAGGAGTAGTTTACTTCTAATTCTTTTACTAGTCAGATAATCTTTCCAAGAATCTTCATGAGTGAATATGCCTAAATTTATGTGAACATTCCTTGCCCTCATGACCACTTGAATGCATGTGAACTTTACTCATATGATCTGTCTTAGCCCTCAGAATACAAACTGTCTGATACTCTGAATAATATTGGCTATTGCATAAGACTTTAACCCATCTCATTTTTAGGCCCTGATTTCCCTGGTTCACACTGTGAGGTTCTCCATCAAATAGGGGTAACAGCTTATCTTCATATCTCCTTTGTAAAACACAGCAAATGATTTTAGAACTAGATAAGTTCAAAACACATGTCTGATGAAATTTCAAAATTAGAGACTGAGAAAATCTTTTACATTAAGTGGTCTATAGAAGTACAACCCTAATTTAATAGCAACTAAAACCACTGTCAAAATGAAAGTCACCCAGCTGAAGCTTGGCCTCCAGTTTCTACATGGCCTATGAGTGCTGTACAAATTTAGAGTCAGTATTTAGAGCATTTCCCAGAGATTCTTATAAGATATTCAGGGACACAGCACAAGTGAAAAAGTGATTTGCTCCTATTTCTGATTTAGAATCTTATTTTTATTTCAGTAGCTTGGGACAAAGAGAGAAAAGGAGGAATGCAAGGAAGCAGACACTGAGAGAACAGCCCAGATATGATTGTGGGATGGAAAAGCAGAACCTTGCTAGTGGAGAGAATGAACCATCACAGTATATTTAAAATAAACTTATAATAATTTGGCAGAGGAGAGAGGACATTAAAATAATCTCCGCTTTTGAGACAGCAGTTTTGGAGATAGACTCTCTTTTTAAAAAATATATTTATTTATCATTATCCAGTGTATGATGTATGAGTATGGACTCCATGTGTCACAACACATATGTGGAAATCAGAGGAATATTTTGTGCAGTCATTTTTTCTCCCTTGCAACATTACCTGGGTTCCAGGGATTGAACTCATGTTATCAGGCTTGAACAATAAGCCCTTGCCTGCTGAGTTTGACAATGTCATTTTTTAGTGAGAAGAAAATCTACCAGAATGAATTTGATACCAAAATGGAGAAATCTCTTATCCACATAAGAGTTTGTTAATTAGTATCCAAATATTAGAACCAGAATGGAAATGAAAACTTAGGATCATATAAATGGCAACTGGCCTGATGCCTTTAATGTTGCCAAATCCACTGTTTGGTGAGTCCTCAATGAAGTAAATCTGGGCATAATCAATTCTGTTAATAAAGAACAGAAGAATGATATGGGTTCTCTGTTTCTGAGTGGCAGAAGCCAGGGCTCTATGTTTAGTTCTGGGGTTGGACTATCAAATAGGGGGGTAAAAAAGGAAGGTAGAAGACAAAGTACTTACAATCAGAGCTTTGGGTTCAATTCTGTCACAATACATACATGGCTAAGCTTAATTCACAAATCTTTCAAATATTCACTTTGCTTAGTGTCTTTCCCTTTGTTAACAATATATTTAGGTGTTTTTGGTATACTGGGTTACCATTTCACCTGTATTTCAATATACCAATTCCTGATGTTTCAGCCTTTTTTGATATTGGTTTTTGTTATTCGTTGTCTTCCAAATGGTTTGAGGAGAAAATAGAGGAAACCAGTGTATCTAGTTAGTATGTGTAACATATTTAACATATAAACTATATGGAACTAAAATTATTATCTTCATCTGAGGTATTGCAAATATTTTGACTATGTGACTAGATTATAACTTATGTTCATAGATTTAAGAAGTCAATTTTTAATTTCTTTGAGAATTTCATGTGGATGTATATATAAAATATTACTAGTTAACATTTCAAAAATATATTTTAGTACTGTTTAACATACATTTCTATAAGCTGTGATAAAATGCCATGACCAATGTTACTTAAGGAGGAAAGAGTTTATATTTAAGCTTATGGTTTCAGAGAGTTAAGGGTCCATCACTATGACAGGAATCAGCAAGCAGCAGGCATGGAAGCTGATCATCAAGCTAACAACTCACATCTTGAATGGCAGCAAGAGACAGAGAGTGATTTCAGGAAATGGTGAGAGTCTTTAAAATCTCAAAGCCCATGCCCAGTGCCACAATTTTTCCAGCAAATCCACACCTCCTAGACCTCTCCAAAAGCACCAGTGACTGGAGAAATGTGCTCAAATACACAAAACTCTGGGGGACATTCTCATTCAAACCAAAACAGCATCATGTTTTAATATATGCTAGAATTACTCCTCTTAATTAAATGCTTTCAGTGTTTAAGCACCACACAATCATACCAAAGGATATGTAAATTTTTGCTTCATATAACATCAAACAGTTAAATTTTGGCATAACCATCATATTTGAAATGCTTTTTACCCAAGAACATGCTAAATTATTGTATCCATTCAATTTTTATTATACTTTTTATCAGAATTTTTTATCAGAATTGTAAAGTTTTATTTGGTTAAACAGTAATACATCTGTATTCCTCAGTATGTTTTCCTTATTGTTAAAATTATATATATTTACATTATTTTATGTTTAAAATGATATTTTCGGTGGTGACAAGGATGGAGACAAGGACTGAATTCCACTCAGTCTCTAAAGCAACCTGGAGAGTTTCATTTATCTTTTAGAGACTCTCACACAGATAATATCAAACCTAGTTTTAGGTGCAAAGAATTTCAGAAGAAGCTAGTATGGGGCAAAATTAAGGATTATTAACGAAAATGTATAAACATATAAAAGGAGGAATTAAGACAGAACTGACCACTTGTGTGTTTCAATAAATCACACTAAGCTATGTTTGTGAAAGTTATTCAGATTAATTCATATTTTATGCCTACTTAAAATTACACATATACTTGTGTACATAGATATAGACACATATGTCTATATCTAGATTTTGATATTTATTTTAATGGAAGTAATATCACTTGGGGGTGGGTGTTTTCCCACGAGTCATAGACTATCTAACAGAAACTCAGTTTCAGTCATGTTGACCAAAGATCAAGAAATATCCCAAGCAGTATATCCTTGTTGTAGCTACAGTTCCTTGCTGCCGACCCCCACCCCCGAAATTGAAGGGAATACTCTCTTCCACAAGTCAGCACATGCTTTGGACAGAGACCTTCCAGAAATTGAACTAAAAGTCAACTGAAATACTGTTCCTTAAAGACTAGATCTATTAGTACTTGAAGTACTATTCAAGTACTATTAAAGCTTCCAATAGCCTGTCTATGAATAACAACAATGACCAGCATGGCAAGATAGCCCAAAATTTTAATGGTGATGTTTGTATCCTGGAGATAAGCAACAGAGTTCTGATTGAACTTAAGGAGCACTCAACAGAAGGAACTTCGTGCCTTTTTAAATGACTTATTAAAGACAGATGGCCAAGCCTGTCATTTAGGGCTATGAGGACACAGGTTCTAGAAGCCCCTTCAATACAGTAAAAATATTGATATTTTCTGTCCAAAAGTATATGGGAAATTAATGCCATCCTACCCAAAGATCATATAAATTTACATCTGAAGTTAAGTTTATTTCTGTTTAACATAAAATGTCTCTGTATGACAAGAATATTATCACTATTTTGGCAACCCTTACAGAAAATGGTAATTGTGCTGAAATTCTTTTTTTTTTTTTTTCAGTTGGTGAGAGACATCAATCAGGTATCAGGATGAGGGCTTTCTTTTCTTCTCATCTCCTCATAATTTTTCCTTTCAGTCTTGTCTCTGTACTCCTTATTGGAAATCTATGCATTTCCTATATTTGTTACCCAACATTCTACAATATTGAGGCAATGAAACATAGGGAATATTTTAGCAACTGAAAACTCCACTTGGTTTGTACTGTATATACCTCTACTATAGCAAGGCTTTCTATAATCTAGTCACATCCATTTGCAATGAGTGCACCTAAGAACCTGTTGGTTATCTGGAGCTATCTGCATCAAACTCCACATATAAAACTTTAAACAACAGAAATGAGGTGCTGGTCTTAGCAACTTCTTGATAATTCCCTATTCCTAATCAATCATACCTGATTTACACATCCTGAAACCTATCCAGGTTGAACAGTCATGTTTAGAATAGTTTGGGGTATATGACTATAAGGCAAACTATAATTTTAAATAAACTTTTAGAGAGAACCCTGTATTTACCATCTTATGCCTATGACTACTTGAAATTGCATTTACTTAAGTTCAAAATCAGATATTATATGATAACACACATGCACAGTAAACAAGCATTTCCACAATGCAACAGAATCAACCAAAACTATGGCCCTTATTAATGAAGACATGACTCTTGAATATCTAAAATGGAAACCTTTCACAACAATGTGAGCCCGGTGTGTTGATACAAATCTGGCCCAGTGTTACATTTAGCAAGCATATTTCTATCAGATTTGTATTATTGCTTTATTCAATTCGCATATAAGGGACCAATAACCTAGAAAAACTCAGCTGTATTCATGACCACTGGTAGCAATATAGATTTATTTCTAATCAGTTATTTTGTAGTGGAATATTTAAACTTATTCTCAAATATTATAAAGCTACATGCACTTCTATGCAGTAATGTGATTTTTGAACAGCTGCTGTATCTGGCAGCCAGAGCTACTGCCAGAAAAGTCACTTTTCTTAGCTATTGGAACCAGCTGTTGATTTAGTGGACTCTGGACTGCAGAAGGAATGCTAGTTTGGAGCACCAGCATTTTTCTACTCAGTGACCCATGGATGAACAGTTATTGTTCAGATTTGATTTTGTCCACTGATATCTTTGTGTTGACAGTACCTGATTGTATGAATGCTAAATGGAGGAACTTTGTGGTCTCCTCCCTCATCCTAAGCATTGGTCAAGAAATCCCTTGCCTAGAGACTTGATTGGCCTGTAAAAAGACATCATATCAGCCAGCTGAATTTGGAAGTTGGTGCACTGTAGAAGTTCTATTCAAGTGATAAGGCCTTTGTATCAGTTGACAGTGGTTTTCCTCAATAAAATACCTAGAGGCCACATGCTCTGGGTCAGTCCAGGAGACTCTCAATGTAAGACTGCTTCAGTGGCTTGGGCTTAAACACTGTGATTTTCTCCTATTCCCTGAATGAACCTGCATGAGATATTAATACTCCCATCTAAAGTTGTTGTTCAATTCTCTAAGCAATTTTTTTTTTGTTGAGAGAATATGATGTATTTATTTCTGCTTTTCCTTTAATTAACTAATCAGATATTAGTAGTCATGGAAGTAATTGACTTGGGTCAGTCCCCCATTATTAGCTTTAGACTTTGTCTCTTAGCACCCCTGTAAAACACTAATTTTAAGAAGTGGAAAATTAAATTAGAGTGGCCCTCCTCAGAATTTCAAAGAACATATGTAAGGAGGGAGGAAGCACCAAACTTAGGCCTCATTAATAATTAAACTAATGTGCAAGAAAGATGAAGGAAGGGAAGGTAGGGCTTTTGTGAGACTAGATATTTTGATACTCCTCTCTCATACAACATGGATAATTTATAGAATTAATTCTTTTAGAGCTTTTTTTTAAGTCTTCTCAAACTACTGTTAAGTTATTTTTCTTGTCAAAAATCTGAATTCCAACTTCTATTTCTGACATGGCCTTAAACTGTCAAACAAACTACAAAATTAGGAAGTCCTGTGACTGTCCCTTCCCCTAAGAACAAATCTAAACAGCCCTGACAAACTCCTAGTCAGGAAAACGGGTCTCAAACAGCTATAATGTCAAGAAATGCAATGATATTGAAAACATATTAAAATATCTGAAGGCTAACTATCCTTTTAATAATCTGTGTACTAATAAATCTCAAAAGATCCTCCCTTCATAACTTTTAAAACAGATTCTCAGTACTAAGCCTGAGAATCTGTGAGTAAAAGGTACAAAGTTCTCAGGAAGCTTAATTTTTTTCTTTGTTTGATATCTTTCTTTCTGGACTCTATAAATACTTTAAGCCTGCTGGTGTTAAGTAGATTGACATTAGCAGATTTTGAAGTTTTGGTTCTTACCTCCTATTTCTTTGGTAATACTAGAAAGGAAAGCCTCCCTTTATGATAATAAATACCATGTGGAAAGGTAATATACACGGGCTTCCTAGTCAAAGGAACAGAATCTAAATATTACATCTGAAACTAGATATTCCAAGCCACCTAATCCATTACAAAATATTGTCTTCCTTCTTTAGTGGTATGGGCATTGGTACAGTCCTATGACTCATTGGAAGATTCCAGAACCATTCATATAGTTTAACACTGATAGGATTCAGTGGGCTAAATAACTAACTAAGTAAATAAATAAATAAATAAATAAATAAATAAATAAATAAATAAATAAATAAATACAAAAAGAAAATATGAAATACAGAGGGAGATATGATAGAGATCTTGGGGTAGCTGAAGGTGGAAAAAGTGTGATCATGACATAACTTTTTTCCTTCTATTCTAAACTAAATGCTTGCCACTGATATATTTCTCTTAATAAAAATTTCAAAAAATGATAAATTTATAGTTATTTCTAAGAATTTCCCTTCTGGATTAACTGAATGGTGTATACAATTATGCTACTAGATGCTAGTAAATTTATGTGAGTAAATTTATGTGAAATCTATGCTCATTGATACTTCATTTCTAAAACCTTCCTCTTCATCTTTGTGGCTTCTTGTGCTAACATTATATCTGTTTGATTTTTGTTTGCACAAAAATTAATTAATTAAGTGTATATTCCTGAAAAATTCATAAAATCTACCAGCTATAACTGAAGCTTACTTGTTGCAGTTACTGATTTCAGTATTTATCATGCTCTATTTAATATATTAAAACATGTTAAATATCTAAAATCATGTTTGTTCTCCTCTATAGAGGAATATTTAATCTTTTAATCCATCAGAATGGCTTCTCTAGGGTGGAAAGAATATTGGTACATACATTTAATCCCAGTATTCAGTAAATAGTGACAGCACACACCTATAATCCCAATATACAGAAGACAGTGGTGGTGTACACATTTAATCTAACACTTGGTAAACAGGAGGCAAAACTTAGGGAGAGTCAGTTTTAGACAGGAAGTTGTATCTGAGATGAGTCAGAGTGAATGGCAGGAAAGAGTGATGAATCACTGGAAGAGTTAGCAGAATGAAACAGAAGGAGGACATGCCAAACTCTTAAGATAGAGAGGCTCTCATCTCAGAGATGGAGGACAAAACAAGGAGACAATGATGCAGTTTGACTGAGGATAAACCAGGAGCAGAGAGGCTGGCTGAGGCTGTATTGGGCAGTGAGAACTCACAGAGACACAGAAGTACTCTTAGGAGACTGAGGCAGAGATACTGAGGCAGCTCTGCAGAAGTCAGTATCAGACGGAAAGAGTGTGTTTTATTGAAACTCAGCAGAACAATTCATTCTGAGGCAATCAGAGAATCAGTCAAAATCTGCCAGAGTCAGGAAAGTTTGGTCAGAAGCAGTCAGCTGACTCAGAAGGTCAGTTTGAACCAGTCAGTTTAGAGAAGAGTTTGAGCTAGAACAGTTCCTTAGTTGAACCATAAAAGAGTTCAGAAGGAGCTAGTCAGAGTTCAGTCAGCAGTAAGTCTTGGATGTTGATTAGATTTTACAGAAGTTTAAATGTTCTAGATTGTATGGAGGCTGAAGCCTTCCAATTCTAGGTAGACTTTAGGGAGGCCTAAATGCTCCAGGGCTCCAGGACCAGGGATTGAATTAGACAAAATTATAAACTGTCGTTTACTCTGAATCTATATCTACACTCCTCAGAGCCAATCAGAGTCAACCATCCACCTTTTTTCCATTTGTAACTTCCTTCCTTCCCTTCCCACTTAAGATCCTATATAACCCACAATTCGCCTAAAGGCTACATCTGATTCTGTCCTTTTCAGAGACAGTCTTTTTTTCCTCCAGGACAAATATCATTTACCCCCTATTCCCTCCCTTTCCCCAGTTCCTTGTCCCCTGCCTTTTGTACCTCTGGGGCAAATATATCTCCTTTCTGCTAAGAATCTGGTGTCTGGGCATGTTCTGTGCTGACATTGAGGTCCTTTCAGTATGTCGAACATTATGGTGTCATGCATTAAGTATAATTGTAGGTACCTAAAAATATTATTAAAAATGTTAGTTTGTAAAAATAAATATGAACAGATTTTATAAATATGATATTTGTGTTATTTAAAAATATATTCATTATTATATTTAAAGTTGAAATAGCTAAATAATGCAAAAAAAGGAAAAGAAATCTATTGTATAAAATTCTATAAGTTTAAATTATGATCTTATATTAATATAGATATTAAAATTAATATTTCATATTTCAGTGAACAGTTTTTTCAGTCTTAATATTATGATCCACCTGCCTAGCTTTCTTTCATTAAGTATTTGACTAAGTAATCATTAACTGTATTTTAAAATTGTGAGCTGTGCTCAATAGAAAGGTTATCTTCTTAAAGGGATTGAATAAACAGCTCCATGAAATTCTAAATCTTACAACATAATTTGAAAAGCCATGTAAAAAGAATACACTATAAAAAGCTACTTACATATATTATGAAGTAAAATAAAATCTGTCCCAGATAGCACTTAGTCATAAAACATACATAAAAAACATTTTATAGCTTTAAATATGTAATTAAACCTAAAAGTCATACCATAGGAAGCTCTACTATTGTCAAACTTGATTTAAATGGATAATTTATGTATTGTTTTACCTCCAACAGGAAAAAATACATGACACATAATTGTATAGATAGGAACTAGGTATACTTGAAATATAGTTGAAATTTAATTATACAAACAATGCTTGATGTGCTAAAGCCTTTTAAAATAAATTGTGACAGGCATGTAGATAATCCACTGTCATCTATTTTAGAATTACTTAAGTGAATTAAGCAATGCTTGCTAAATCTTTTACATTAAAATTTAAATAAACAAGTTTATTTGGTTTTCCAGGACATAATGAAAACATAATAGAAATTAGTGTATGTAAATGTAATAGACTAAAGCATAAGACCAACAGAGAAAATATGGTTTACTGATGTCAAGCGTTTAAACGAAATACAATAAACACATAGCACAGCACACACACACACACACACACACACACACACACACACACACACGCACAGACACAGGCTCACAGATATAGATCACTTTTATATGCAGTTAATTTTTTTCTTTTTTTGTTTAGGCTTTCAGTTTTGTTTTATAGTTTTAGTTTTTAATAGTTTATTTGCTTTAGTGTAAAATATAGTCATTTTAAAACTTAGACTGCTAAAATCAAAATTAAGTACTAAAGAAGAATGTTCTTAGTTAATAAAGGAAATTTTTACTGGCATCAAAACAAAAATTACCATAGTCTAAAGAATAAGTTATCAAAATTTCTGGTTTATAAATAATTTAATTATTAAGTTATAAATAACTTAATACTTTATTCTAGTATAAATATCTGAAAAAAGTCATTTCATGATCTATTTATACAATACTTTTGTCTCAAACTAATCGTGATTGGTCATGGACTTTCAGAATTTGTTTCAGACATTGAAACAGAGCTTCTGTAGGAATATTCTCTTTTGTTACATTACATCTTTTTGTTACATAGAAAATCTTAGGCTTCTAAATATCATGAAAACAAACAGACTTTATTTAGAGCTTACAGAGAGAGAGAAAGCGAGAGATAGATACATTGTTAAAACACATTAATGTTATTTCCAAAAATTGAAAATGATTACTAGTTCATTAAAAATATTTACTTCTAAATAAAATAGGACAACCAAGACTTTTATTCTAAAGAAAATATAATTTAACTTGATGTGGTTCATTACCTAGAAATAGGTATCGGAGTTCATTTATACATTTTGCATGATGTCTTTTTGATGTTGATATTCCAACAATATTTAAGGAAAATTTATTATATATTGAGGAACATAAGTATAAATACTTTTGATGTATTATATTTCTGGTATCAAGTAGAGTTCTGATGTAGGCAAACATTTGTATTCTGAAAACATATTTCTGTTCATAAACATTTCACATTTTGGAGAAATTATTATCCCATATTCTTGTTTTCCAAATACAAGAGGGCTGTTGCTTGTTGGAGAATATTTGAACATATCTCCAAATATTGTGTTTCTGTTTGTGCATACCCCTGCATTTTTTAAGATAATCATTGTGCTGCCAGCCTGGAATGCAAGCAAGAGTTGTTATTTCTAAAGCTGAAAAGGCCTGCTTTATAAACATAAATGTTTGCTGCTTTCTGTTAAAGGACTGCTTCTTATACCTGTCCAAAGGTTGTAAACAGAGTACTTGAAGCTGCATTCTGAGATTTACATTCTAAAAGCAAAGTTTATATGGAGAAATTACCATGGCACTGACTCCTAACCTAAGGCAACAATGGGAATGAATTGTTCCCACTGGGCTTTAAGCTCTCCCACTGTAAAGGTGGCATAGCTCAGCTCCTGAAGGGTTCTGGATGAGTCAAGCTATGAGATTTCTGTCATCATGCAAATAGATTTATGTAGCATTAAGGAGGAGCTTTGACTTTTAATGTTCTGAGGATGAAGCAGTCAGCAGGGGTGGTTAAAGATGGTGCTTGTCATGACAGGCTGTTCCCTCTGCTTGTCAGGCTTGGATATATGAAAATGTCTCCTTGCTTTTATCAAACTCTTGTTGGATTAATTATATGCAACATCTGATACCCAACGTGGGGCATGAGAACAGGTACCATGCAATAGTTACTGTCTTCAAATCCTAACACCCATTTTTTTGGGGGGGGATCACATTAAATTGTCAATATTGTGCACATTTGCATTCCCTCCAAGAGGACAGGTCTCAGGAGGCAAGGCTTAAGCAATTGAGGAATAGATCAAGAATCCACATCTCTCCTCATGGATTACATGGTTAATATATGGTAGATAGGGGAGATAATTTCTTCCATTATTTAGTAAATTGCCTTTGATTTTGTAGATTAACCCTTACCCAATCTTTAGTAAGTAACCTGTACTAAAATCATTTGTCCACTCAGTTAGACCTGAGTGGATTCTAGTTTTTGTCTCTCATTTGGTGCCTTACCTGACATGAATAGCCATTTTTGTCTCCCATTTAGAAGGTAACAGAAAATGCTTTCTAAAGCCATTCTGAAGTCCTAATTGAAAATATGAGAGTTTTAATTTTTAAAATGTGTTTTAATTTATTAAACGTTTTTCAATTCTCAGAACATGTTTAAATTTTTTTACTTAAAAAATATTGTGATGCTCTGGCCTATATGAAATACTTTATCTACATTTTCACTTTAAACAGTATTAAGATGTTCACTTAGAGAAAAAAATGTTATTTGTTATTTATTGATCACCTTTTTCTTTATCTTGTCTTTAGTGATTTCCATTACAAATAACTACTTTAATTTATTATGGTAATTCTATTAATACTTAATTTTACAGATATACCTTGGAACACTTATCCCAAACCAGGAGTTTCTATACATTTTCTGTTGTGTAAAAAAAAATGTTTAGTTACTTTCAGGCACTAAATATATTTTAAGCCTATTTATGTATAAAATATAAGATTTAAATCAAGTTTTATGTCTGATCTTATAATGAGAAATTCCTCCAACGCTGTTTACAAAGCAAACCTATGCATTCATGTGAAAATGCACCAAAAGAACTTGGATATGCAAATCCGATATGAAATAGATGCGTTCACTTTAGAGTTACTTGTGGGCCTAGCTACTCTGAAGACTCCAAATGGATTTCTACTATGTCTTATTACATAGTATGCTATATTTCTTCAAAGACGAATTATCAATTTATGAAATATTATTTTTAATATAGATTTTATACTTTCATCTTTGTATATGTATAAAGAGTTCATGTGGATATGTGTGTGTGAATGTGTATGCATGTTGCAGAGAAAGAGAGAGAGAGAGAGAGATTATTTGTGTGCATGTGTATATGTACGGGCTAATCTATGTCACAGCCTTCCTCATCTTCCTCAGACAGGGACTCTTGAAGTAATTCACCACAACTTTGGATAGGCTAGCCAGCCCTCAAGAATCTAAGGATTCTACCTTCAGCCTTTCTGAATTAAGATCCTTACACGAGGGTTTAGTGTATGTGTGTGTTTACCATATGTGCATAGGTGCCAGGAAAAGTCATAAGTAGCTACTTATGGAGTGCAGAAGAGGGATCAGTGTTCCTGGAATTAGAATTATAGGCAGTTGTGAGATGCCTGATGTGTGCTGAAAACCAAACTCTGTCATCTGTAAGAGTAGGAAATAACCTGAAACAGTGAGTCACCTTTCTACCTCTTATGTTTATACTGTTTACTAGGCTGTACATATTTGAGAGTTCATTTTTTTGATAAATCACATAACATCATCGTTTCCAAGTCCATTCACTTTTCTGCAAATTTATTTATTTTATTTTTATGAACAGATGAATGATATTCCATTACATGTATGTACCACATTTATAATATTTATTCATCTATTGATATATATCTAGATGGTTCCATTTCTTCACTATCATAAAATAATAAACATATTGGAAGTGAGATGAAAAGAGAAACCCTTATACACTGCTGGTGGGAATACAAATTAGTATGACCACTATAAAAATCTTTTGTAGGTATTTTCAAACAATTAAAATTTAGACTCTTTTATGATCCAGGAAAACCATTCTTGGGCATATATCCAAAGAACTCCATTTTCTACAACAGAGAGAATTTAATATTCATGTTCATTGCTATGGTTTTCATTAAGCATGAGAATATTCAAAATATGGGATTGTTTAATCACTTGCTATTTCCACAGATTAGCTCTGAGGAAATGAAAGAACTGTGTCCAGAACACTTAAATAAGTTTAAAAAACTTACTAGAAAAAAAAGAAGCCCAATTTCTCCATATCCTCCAAAACATCCACCCACTCCTATGATTATCTAGTAGTTTTATTGAAGCCATAATGATTGTGGAAAGGGTCTCCTTTGTGTTTTTATTTGCATTTCAATTCATTCACTTTGAATTGAATGCATTTTTAATCCATCCATTTAATTCTTAATGCTTTACAAAAGTAGATTTCTTAATTTTTTTTTATTGTGGGTATGATTTCTTTGTCTGGATGAATGCATGTGCACACCATGAATATACATTTTGCCCATAAAGTTCAGAAGAGGGTGTTGGATCTCCTTTCTAGAATAATATTTCATCTTTTTCCCTCAGCATGGCTTCTATAGGGTAGAAATAATGTTGGTATATACTTTTAATCCCAGTATCAGAAGGCATTGTTGGTATACACCTTTAATTTAAGCACTTGGAAGACAGGAAGCAGAGCTCAGAAGGAGACAGTGTCAGACAAAAAGTAACATCTAAGTCTACTCAGAGTGAAGGGTAGGCAAAGTGACAAATCAGTGGAAGAGTTAGCAGAATGAATCAGAGTAAGGACATGCCCAACTCTAATAATAAATAAAGCAGGCTCTTAACTCAGGGAGAGAGAATAAGACACGGAAGATCAGTTTAAAACAGTCAGCTTTGAGAAGAGTTTGAGCCAGAATGAGTTGAACCAGATGAGTCAGAGTTCATAAGGAGCTAGTTAGAGTAGGCCAGTCAGTAGTCAGTCTGGAAGGTTGATTACATTGTACAGAGGCTTTTTTTTTTTTTTTTTTTTTACATTATTTGAAGTCTGAAATGCTCCAGGGCTCCAGGACTAGTAACCAGGGATTAAATCAGACAAAAGAATAAACAACGCTTTGAACCTGAATCTACAACTATACCCCTTGAACTGGAGTTGAATCATGAATCACATTGTAGCTGCAGAGAACTAAAGCTAGGACTTCTACAAAACCCACAAGAGCTCATAACGCATGAACCATATTGGCAGGACCTAGTTATGTTTTTGTTTGTTTTGTTATGAAAAGAAGGATTTATTTTGGCGTACAGTCCAAGGGTACAGTCAGTCCATCTGGTAGTCGGGGTCTGGGGAAGATAGTCACATTGCATCTGCAGTTAGGAAGCAGAGCCGATGAATGCTTCTCCTAAGCTTGCTGTCTCTCCTTCTTATTCAGTCTTAAAAACTCACTTATGGCATTCTTTTTTTTTTTATCGAAAATAGATTCCTCTTTCATGTAACACATCCTGACCATAGTTTACCTACCTTCCATCCACTCCTGTTAGCTTCCCCCACCTCCCATCTCCTCCTTTTCCCTTCAAAATTGTGTAGACCTTCAAGAAATAGCCAAATACCACAGAACAAGATAAAATAAGGCAAGGCACAAACTCGAGGTTGGATAAGGCAATAAAAGGATACCAAGAGCAAGCAAAAGCATCAGGGATAACTCTCTCAGGTTCATAGGAGTCCCACAAAAAAACACCAAGCTAAGAGCTCTGACATATATGCAGAGGACCTGGTAGAGACCCATGCAGGCTCTGTGATTGAAACTTCAGTCTCTATGAGCTCATTTGGGCCCTGATTAGTTGATTCAGTGGACAATGTTCTCCTGATCTCTTAGATCCCTTTTGGGTCCTACAATCCTTCTTCTCCCTTTTCCAGAAGTTTCCCCAGGCTCCTAGGGGTGGGTACCAAGGGAGATCTTCAATGTCCACTCTTTGTCTGTATAATGTCTGGTTGCAGGTCTCTACCTACACTCACATCTTTCTGATGATGAACAGGCAAGGCCTGATCCTAGGTTTCTTGGCTATCCAGTCTGATTCCTAGCTAGCCAGGGAGTGTCTGGCATGGACGCTGCCTCTTGGCATGGACTCCAAGTAAAGTCAATCCTTGGTTAGCCAATTCCACAAGTTCTGTGCCACCATTCCCATAGCACATCTTGTGGCAGGACAGATTGTAGGTCAAATTTTTATGGGAGATTAGTGTGCCAGTCCCACCACTGGGAGCCTTACCTGGCAATAGAAGATGGCCAGTTCAGGCTCTGTATCCTCTATCACTAGCAGTCTTCAGTAGGGTCACTGTCATAGATTCCAAGAAGTTTCCACTGAACTAGGTTTCTGCTTTACCCCACCTCATATATGCCTCACAATTCTAGACTTCTTTCTCAATACTTTCTCCCTCCACCCTCCTCCAAACCTAATCCCTTCTGCTCCCCACCATGCACCCCCAATCCATCCACAGAATCTATTCTATTTCCCCTTCCCAGGGAGATCTGTGCATCCCCTTTTGAGCTTTCCTTGTTATCTAGCTTCTCTGAGTCTCTGAATTGTAGCATGATTATCCTTTACTTAACAGATAATATCCAAGTATAAGTGAATACATATCATGTGTATCTTTCTGGCTCTGGTTTACCTCATTTGGTTTGACTTTTCTAGTTCCATCCATTTGCCTGCAAATTCCCTGGTGTCATTTTGGTTAACAGCTGTATAATATTGTGTTGTGTAAATGTACCACATTTTCTTAATCCATTATTTGGTTGAGGGATATCAATGTGATTTCTAGTTCCTGTACATGATGAATAAAACCACTGTGAACATGATTGAGCAAATGTCCTTGTGATACTTTGGAGCATCCTTCTGGTATATACCCAAGAGTGGTATAGCTGGGTCTTGAGGTAGGATGATTCCTAGTTTTCTGAAGAACCACCAAATTGATTTCCATAATGACTGTGCAAGTTTTCATTCCCACCTGCAGTGGAAGAGTGTTCCCTTTGCTCTATGTCCTTGTTAGCATGAGCTGTCACTTATATTATTGATCTTAGCTATTCTGATAGATGTAAAATGAAATCTCAAAAATAATTTTAATTTACATTTCTCTGATGGCTAAGTAAATTGAACATTTCTTTAGGTGTTTCTCAGCCATTTGAAGTTTCTCTACTGAGAATATTCTGTTTAGATTTGTATTCCATATTCTAGTTAGATTATTTGTTTTGTTGATTTCTAGATTCTTGAGTTACTTATACATTTTGGATATTATCCCTCTATCAGATGTGACATTGAAGATTTTGTATTATTAATGGTGTCCTTTGCTTTGAAGAAGCTTTTCAGTTTCATGAGGTCCCATTTATTAGTCATTGATCTTTGTGCCTGTGTTATCAGTGTTCTGTCACATTCAAGGCAGTTTCCCACTTTCTCTTCTATCAGGTTCATTGTATCTGGTTTTATGTTGAGGTCTTTGATCCATCTGGACTTGAGTTCTATGCAGAGTATTAAATATGAATTTATTTGCATTCTTCTACATACAGACATGAAATTAGACCAACACCATTTGTTAAAGATGCTTCCTTTTTTTCAGTGTTTATTTCTGACTTCTTAATCAAAAGTCAGCCCTTGAGTTTGAAAAAAAAATTCAAGGGAGTGGGGTAAGTGGATTTTGAGGGAGGATAGTGTGAAATTTTATAATTATATTATAACCTAAAAAAAATAAAATAAATTATATTTTTAAAAGAACAATGTTTTATAAATACTGTAAAATATGTGTTCCATACCAGGTTTATATGATTTTAAGTATCTGTCTTCTTTTTCAGGGAGAGTGTCCACATTGAGTTTTCTAGTCATGCCTGTCATGACCCTCCCCACTCTGTCACAGCATTTGTTGTACATTGTTGCTTTAGACTAAGAAGCTCAGCAAGTTTCAGATTTGACACCTGGGTAAGTTCTTGTTCTTGTTCTTTCTATCATATTCCATTACCATTAACTTAATAACTGTGACTGCTGACATAATATTTAATGTTGGTTAAGACACTTGTATTTTTAACTTACTATGCCCTCTAAAAAGTTAAAGGAGTAATTTCTCAGTATGATGGGTGTGAACAAGGTAAATTATTTACCAAATCTAATTGATTACAAATTTCAGACTCACTTCATGACTCTCATCATGACATGGAATCTGTACAAAATTTTTATCTAGAAACTAAAGAGCTCCTATGAGATATTCTCCATTATGTCCCAAAGCTCAATACAAGTGTCTTCCGACAATTTTTCCTTCTAAGGTCTTAATAGGAGTACTAAACTCTTATTAAGGCATTGTGTTTCTTTTGTTGCCCAAAGTCTAAATAGTTTTCCTTCAATTCAAGAATATTTTATTAGTAATTGGGAAAGAAATGTAGCTATTTTCTCTTCTAGCCAGTTTTAAACTTGAAATAAGCTAAAGCCATTTGGAAAGAGGGACTCTCAGCTAGGAAAAAGCCTCTGTAAATTTGTTTGTAGTCAAGACATTATTTCAGTTTCTTATTTCATAATTGTAGTAGGAGGGCCAGCCCATTGTAGGTGATGTCATTCCTGTGGTAGTGGCCCAGTATTGCTATAAGAAAGCAGTCTGAGAAAGACATTAAAAAACAGTCCAGTAAGCAGTACTCCTCAATGGCCTTCCACTTCCTACCTTGAGCTCCTGTCCTGTATTCCTTTGGTAAATGAACTATAAGGCATAAGCTGAAATTAACTCCTTGAGTTGTTTTTGGCTACGGTGTTTTACCACTGCTGTAGAAACCTTAAGACATCCTCATTATCAGTGTTCAGGATCCTGAAGATTAAACAATGCACTTATCTTGCACCTATTAACATTCTATTCAAATGATAGTTCCACTGGGAGAGTATCATGTCTGAACTCTAATTTCTTTTAATTAATTTTCAAATACCATATTTCATCTTTAAAGTGACAGGATTTTTTGAGTTGGATTTTATTGTTTTATTCTGCCTTGCCTTGAACTTCAAGACACAACCAACTCTCTAGCCTCAACATCATAGTAGCTAGAATAACAAGTTCATGCCACTACATCCAGTTCCCAGCCATCTTTTTCAGGAAGTTAGTTGGAGGAAGACAATATAGGTATCAAGAGTTCACCACATGTGATATAAGTAAATAATGAGTTCAGCTGGTCACATCAGTCTCACGCTACTTAAACAACAATGTTTCTGTTACTTTAAAAAATGCTTTGAAGAGTTTTTTGCCAGTTGGGACCTACAGGCTTTAGAGGTTCTGGAGATGTGCCATTTAACAAGTTCTGACTACTGTAAGTACTCAGGATTTCTCCATGTCTTATACCTTGACAGCACACAGACTTTCCTTCATATTATAATTCATGGACATATTCCTCTAATTGGTGTTATTTCTCAAAGGATAAGGAGTAATTGCATTGACTACTCTGGGGAAATTTTAACATGAATAAGATTGTTCATTTGACAGATGCCTTAGCACAAAAGAGGAAAATCCTCAGGAGAAGATTGTCTATCCTTTGTGTCTAAGTAGATTATTATATTTAATGAATAAAGTCTCTGGGTTCTTTTAATTCTGCTGGGATTAATAAGCACTATGTTTTTAATTATATGGCGCTAGAGAATTGTAGAGTATGCAAGTTATTGTATAAACTGTCCATAGTAACTTTTCTAACTACATATATGAAATAAAGTTTAAGTGAATTTAAAAATCTCCTACAATTTGTAGAAAGATATGATTTTTATTATTATTATTTTGCATCCATTTAAATCTAATTCCTTATTGTTTGCTCATTCTCATTTTTCTTCTTTCTGTATTGCTTGAGAAATTTTGAAATAGATTTTTCATAATTAATCCCATTCCATTAAAAGTATTAGAACAATTGTTTAAGAAAAGAGCACTAATAAGAAAAAATATTAACTATGATTTATTAATATCTTTCCCTCTCACAAAAATGCTTAAAGAATAGAAAAACATATTAATGTATATGAATAATACCAATCTTTTATATGAAAATAACACTAGGCTCATAAAAATTTTGAGTTAAAATCAAGTTGTGATTTTAAAAAATCTTGTGCGAGTATAGTCTTATCTATGGAAGCAGTAGTCAACAAAGATTTATTTTACTTAAAAGAATTCAGAACTATTTCCTAATAAGCACATAGAAATTCAAAAATTGCCACATTATTTAATCTAACTTTAGAAAAACTGTTTTTTCTCTTTATTATTGATATGAACAACTTTTATTCAAGAACACATGTCAATATTCTCTGGACATACTTTCAAAACAACCTTTCCTTTGTAAAAGGAAGTATATTATGAAACTGTACTTAAGAGCTATATTTTAAGATTTTCTTGCCCACCATAAAAACATGATATTATTTATAAAATTTAATGATGAAAACTTCAAAGTATAAAATGTTCATGGTGCATTGCTTTAACATATTTACTTGATTTTAATAAGCAAAACTTTTTAAATTCAAAATTGATAGTGAATAAATGATATAGGTAAATACAAATATATATGTTATATAATAAAAATAAATTAATTACTAGGAGAAAAGAAATGCTACTACTCAGTAAAGAATATATATATATTTGTTGTTGCTGTAGTTGTTGTTGTTTTTTGAGACAGGGTTTCTCTGTTGTAACTCTGGCTGTCCTGGAATTCACTCTGTAGGCCAGGCTGGCCTCAATCTCACAGCCATCCACCTGCCTCTGCCTCCTGAATCCTGGAATTAAAGGTGCATGTAACCACCACTGGCTCTCTTTAACATATATTTCTAATGCTAAATAGATCTTAAATTTAAAAGCAATGATTTAGTCATCTGTGTCAATAGCTATTCATTCATTGTTGGCAACTGCACACCCATAAAGTATATGCATACTAATTTATATTTATAAATCATGAGACATAAAGCCAAACTCATTTAAGTCAGACTTATAGTAAGTGTCTAAAAGTATTAAAGGAATATAAAGTTTATTTATTATTTGGGGGAGAGAAGTGTGCATCCACCATAACAAACATGTAGAGGGCAGAGACAACTTTGTAGTACTGGTTCTTTTCTTTTGTCTTACACAGGTATATGTGATGGAATTTTGGGTTGTAAGCAGAACAAAGAAGCCTAGTCTAATACTTTTAAGTAGAAAGCAACTACAAAATACTTTTTTCTTCCTGGACTTCACATTGAGTTATTCATAAGAGTTTACAAAAAGAAATTCACAGATTTACATGGAAAACACTGAAAAGATCTTTCATAAAAGAAGCCTTTAAGTCTCTAGAATATTAAGTTTGAGCCAGACAGAAAAGATTAAAAAAATCCAGAAAACCACAGCCCTCCTACTTAAAAGACAGAGTGAAAACAGGAAGGTCAATGTATGCTCCCAAAATGCTGAAAAATATCAGCACATGACAAAATATTCAAAAACTAAAAAATATTGCTAACTTTTAAATAATGATATTAGAACCATAATATAATGATATCTTATGAAAATATATTTTTTTAATTTTTATATTTAATGGTGATTATCAAACCATTTTGTGAGAAATTTGGAAGGAAACCTTGTCACCTGGCACTGGGGTATTTTGGTAGATTTTCTATGTAACTTTTGGGGAATCATTTGCAACCCCAAATGGTATAACTTCATTGAAAATGCAAACACATGAAGCATAATGTTAAACATGGAACAATGTGATGCCGTGTGACATTTTCAAATGTAAAGTTACTATTTTGTTTTTTTGTTAATTATTGGAGGCAAGAAATCACTATTTAACTGGAGCTACCATTTGCCTCCTTATCCCAAAACTCTGGGCATTTTTAGAGATGACTTATAGGTGAATAAATATGATAAAGAAATAAAGAAGTAAGAACGAGATATGAAAAAAGAAATGTAAATCCAAGGGCTGCACCCAAAAGGTGCTGACACAACTGGCATGGATACCCATAATTGGACATGAATGAAAGTGATACTGCTTCATTCAAAAACATAGGTTGGGAGTCAAAGGGAAGAAGATCAAGAATTTAAAGCCATTTTCAACTATGTAGTGATTTTATGGTCAACTATATGAGATCCTGTCCCAAAAATAAAAACATAAAAATAGGGATAAATCTTATTCGTTATAATTCTTTAAATTTATTCTTCAAGAATTTCACATATTTCTACAGTGTTTATGAAAATGTCTACCCTTGATTATTGCCTCCTACTCCTCCAAGGTCTTCCCAAAAACATGACTCTCCTAACTTCATGTACAACTTTTTGTTTTATATCCTACTGTATCCAATATAATTGCTATTTTAATATGCAGCAATTTGGACTCAATCACTGGAAGAGTGGCAACCTAGTTATGATCATATCCTTCCCCCACCTAATTATTATCCATCTCTACTCAGGGTCATTTGCAAGTATCTCCTCAACAAGAGGTATAGTCTTTCTTCTACGCCACCCCACACCACTATCCTGATATTTAGTTTAGGTTGTTCTTGTGCAAGTAATTTGTGCAAGTAATCACCAATGCAATGAGTTCACAAGCAAAACTGTCATTTCCAAAACACAGCATTTCTTCATTTTATGGTTCTTCCATTTTTTCGGATTCTTCTTTTGTAACTTTCCTTGAGCTTTGATAAGGAGTTGACAATGATTTTTCATTTAGGGCTGAATGCTCATAATTCTTATTTTCAACACTGATTCTGACTGAAGAAAGAAAAATCCAGGTTTACTAGAATAAGGTACTTTGCAAACATAACTATTTAGAAAAATAAAAATTATAAGTTCTTCCCTAAGATCTAGGATCTGCAAAGCTATGGTTTGCTGATGTGGTTTACAGTAAACTCCTTCATGTGAATTTCATATCCAATTAGAAAATGGTTGATTACTCCATAATACCCATGCCATGACTGCACCACTGGAGCGCTCTTGCCTTGCAGGTTATTATAACATTCAGGGACAAGTTCATTCATGTCCTTTCCACCTTCCTTCTCATGAGTCTGCATAACCTTTTGTAGCACCATGAAGGCTAGTCAGCATATAATAAGTTCTCTAGTTTAAGACTGATTTTTCTATATCCTACAACAAAACAGTCTTGTTTATTTAATAATAGTGTATAAAAATAGATTAAGAAAAGCAAATGACAATACACTGTGCTTCCTTGCAGCCATCCTGGGTGTCCCTGATCAATGACTCACAAAGAAATATTTCATGCCTGGTAATGCCTTCTGTGAACAGAATTGTCCACCCATACAATATACCTTTGTTTGACATTTTTAAAATATGCATATTTAAATTGGCTTACCAAATAGTGTGTTCTGATAGAGCTTTTATATATATCCGTAGTTTGGCTAATCTACTCTTTCTCTGTCTTTTTCCTCCCATCCCCCTACCTGTATTATCCTTAAACCTTTAAATTTCTGTGTCCCTTCATGCAATATCTGTAATATCCCACATCCATGTGCACAAGGACAGTACTAATTGTACTCAGTAGGTTAAAAACAGAAAAATGATACAGTGTTGGAAGGGGGGTATGAAGTGGGGTTCTGGGAAGAATTAAAGATGATTAAGGGTAGTTATAGTGAAAATATATTGTATACATACATAAAATTATGAAATAATAAATTCAAGAATAGTCTATTTGGTAAGATATACACTCATAATTAATAATTTTACAATTAAGTAAAATAAAGAACATAAAAAATAGAAGACACAATAAAGGAAGAAAAAGAATAAAATATTAGGGCATATGCTAAACATACACTATAACTTTCTATGATCTTGCTATGCATATCCATCATTTAGAAATCAATGGTATTATTTGACAACAAAGAAAAAACTAGGGAACAAATCAAAGAATCCAAAGCTGTCAAATTGTAGCTTATAAATGTAATCAAAGTATGTCATATGCATATGTAACTTGTCTAAATGAATCACATAATTTTTTACAGAAAGTATACATTAATAAAGTTAAAAGAGAATATTGGAAACGTTATTGCTAATGATGTAACCAAGGTGTGAGCTTATAAATAGATAAAACTCAAGAGAAGCAAAGAATAGTAGATTGGTAATGTCAATAAAATCAAATCTGTAGAGTGCTGAAAGAACATAATCAAGACTTGGGTTCAACTACTTAAAAGATGATCAGAATCTTCAGATTTTAGATTGGTGTTCAATGAAGATTTGGAAACTGGATTTTTCTAGTAAACTTTCCTTTGATTTGCACTGTCCAGTTTCTTATTAGATTTTTATAATATCATATGTAACTATACATTTATATTTCAACCTTATTAAATCTTTGCTACTTATTTTACTTTGTCCTCATTCTTTCAAGGAGTATAATTCAGTGTTTTAAAGATTTATCTTAAGAGGGTGGAGGGATGGCTCAGCTGTTAAGAGCACTGGCTGCTCTTCCAGAGGTCCCGGGTTCAAATATGAGCACCCACATTGCAGCTCACAACTGTCTATAGGTCCAGTTCCAGGTGATCTGATACCTTCACATCATCACACATAAAATAAAAAATAAATAAATTAATTTTAAAAAAGTTTATTTTAAATGTGTGTTTGTGTGTGTGTGTGTGTGCGCGCGTGTGTGTGTGTGTGTCTGTCTGTTCATCTGCATGCTTTCAAATTCCCATGAAGGTCAGAAAAAGGCATTAGACCTTAAAGAGCTAGAATGTATATGCTAAGAGCACAACTGAGCTCCTCAGCAAGAGTCAAAAGTATTTTCATCACTAAGCCATCTCTCGCAGTCATAATTAATTTATTAACTTAATTAACTCAAAATAGGTGTTGGTAGAGAGTAGGAAGTAAAATTTTTCAATAAATACTTAGAATCTGAAAAAAAACAATGCAAAAAATTAGCAGGGAAACTACATAAGTTTATGAGAAATGAAATCATCATGGAAAACATTTTTATATGAATAATGTAAGGGTTTTATGATATCCTAAAATATCTAAGACGTAACATACAGTTAAGTTTGGAAATAAAATTATGTAATATTCAGGCTTTCTAATCTAAAACACAACATAGGATAATTATTCTAACATCCCATTTACTCCTCTGGCTCTGCAAATGAAGAAAGTACCAGACATATTAAGAGCTTAAAAGAGAACCTCAGAGGCCCCCTCCTTACCTAATGATATCAAGCTCATTGAGGGAAGAGGAGGAAACATCAGTTTTCTACTTTTTAAACCTATAGCTAAGTCCTCAATTAGCAAAGCCCAGATTCCATTAAACAAGTGTCCAGCCAGCCTCACTCTCTTATTATATATCATCATGTGACATTAGGCAAATTCACTCTAAATGAGAGTGAATAAACCATTATATAAAATAGTTATTACAAATTCTGACACTCCATAAAGAAGAAAAAAAAAGTTAAAACCACTTTCTAATTTAGAGTCATAAATAAAACAAGTTTCCCAATATAAAGGACAAAAATCTCAAAATAATGTAGAATTTGCATTACAAAAAATATCCCACAGTACTACAAATATAAAGCATTAAAATTCAATGCTAAGTTTGAGATATTTGTTAGAATAATAAATAAAAATAAAAAACTACATTTAAAAACAAGAAAAAGAAAATGCAAAAAATGTGAGAAAATAATATGATTGACTTAGTATGAATACTATACAGTGTTTAGAGTTAGGAACTAAAACAAAATGATAACTAATAACCAAAATAATACAGAGAGTAATTAAAAATGAAAAGCCCATAGTTTCAAACAGGAAAGTAAAAAGTGACTGTCACCAGGAAGAAAACAAGAAAACTACCATTCTCCAAATTCCTCACCAACCTTCTGATCATTAGACAAATTAAAAAATTAAAAATTCTCTGTAAGGCAAAGGATTCTGTCAATAAGACAAAATGGCAGCCTACAGAATGGGAAATGATCTTTGCCAGTTCTACTTCTGATAGAGGATTAATGTCCAAAATATATAAAAAATTAAAAACACTAACCCTCAACAACAACAACAAATCCAATTTAAAATGGGCTATAGATCTAAAGAAAGTATTCTCAAACAAAGAATATCAAATGGCTGAGAAACACTTAAAGAAGGTCCCACATCAGCCGTTAGGGGAAAGCATATCAAAACTACTTTGAGGGTCCATATTACACCTCTCAGAATGCATAACATCAGTAACACACAGGAGACCTCATTCCAGTGAGTATGTGGAACAAAAGGAATGGGGAGCACTCCTTCATTGCTGGTGGGAGTGCAGAATTGTACAGCCACAGTGCAAATCAATATCGGGATTCCTCCAGAAATCAGAACTCAGCCTTCCTCAAGACCTAGCTATATCTCTCCTGGGCTTATACCCAAAGGACACTCCATGCTACTAGAAGGACACTTGCTCAATTATGTTCATAGCAGCTTAATTCTTGCTAGCCAGAAATGTGAAATAACTTAGATGCCCTTCAACTGAAGAATGGATTTTTTTTTTTTAAAAGAGTGTTACATTTACACAAAGGTGAATTATTCAGCTATATAAAAAAAAATTACCTCATGAAGTTTGCAGGCAAATGGAAAGAACTGGAAAAACATCTAAGTTAGGTAACCCAATCCCAGAAAGACACACATAGTATGTACTCATTTATATGTGAAAATTAACTGTTAAGCAAGGAGAAAGGTACCAATATCCACATACCCAGAAAAATTGTGCCACAAGGAGGCTCCCAGTCATAACACAGCGATTACACCAGTAAAGTGGAAATAGAACAGATGGTGCAGGTGGGGTATGTGAAGACCAGGAATGGGAGCAGAGGGGACCAGGAGGAAAAGAAGGATGGAAGGAGAAAATATATGGAGAGACCACTAGAATTGGGGGACAGTTAAGAGGTGATCAGGAGACCTAGTGCAGTGGAAACTCACTGGGATCTATTAGGGAGACCCTATCAAGGATCTCTAGTAATTGGGGATAGGGAGTCTGAACAAGTCATCCCCTGTGGCCAGGCAAGACTTACAGTGATGGGACTGGGACACCACCCCAGCCAGAGAACCTCCATCCTATGGCCTATTATCCCTGCAAGAATCCTCTTTAACAATGGAAGTGCAGAACCCCATGCCAAAGGAAACTGTGGGGAAGGCCAGGAACTAGAGACAGGATAATCCAAAATTGATTTAGAATTATTTTAATGCTCTGCTTATAGATCGGTGCCTAACCCAGTCATCAGAGAGGCCCTTACAAGCAGCTGATGGGAGCATATGGACAGGCCCAGGGCCAAACATTGTGCAGAAATATGGGAGCCCCACTGAAGAGGGAGAGGAAGGATGGCAGAGACCAGAGGGGATGAGGGCAACAGGAGATAAGTGTCAACTGACTAGCACTCTTAGGGGCTCACTGAGACTGAAGAGAAAGACAAGAATCCTGCAGGGTCCCCTAAATATATCTTACTGCTGTCTGGATTGGTATTCTTGCAATACTCCTACAGGCTGGAAGGGGGAATCTCTGGCCTTTTTATCTGGCCTTGTGACCCTTTTACTCCTCTGGGTTGCCTAACCACCCTTGATGTAGGTACTGGTGCCTGGCCTTATTCCATTTTTCTATGCCATGCACTGTTTGAGCTGTAACCATGTGAGAACAGTTCTTTTCTGGGGAGAAGCAGGGGGAGGGGCATAGTAAGTAGGGATGGAGGACTTGAGGGAGAGGGGAGATGGGGAGACGGGGGAACTGGGAGGAGTGGAGGGAGGGGGGGAGAGAATTCAGAACGTATTGTATAAGTTGTATGAGAGGAAATATAAATATATACATATTTGCTTACAAAAAATATAATACTGTCTATATCCCAGGTAATCATAAATTTTAAAAGGAACTTATTATAACTATATTTTAATTAACATCATTAGTTCTTCTATTACAAATGGGATCCACTACTTCGAAAGGGAAATGTAGATAAAGATTGATGTGGAAAATACATTCACAAATGTAGAAACCACTGAGCATTAAGGAAAGAAATCACTAATCACTGTCTATATTGGAAATTGTAAGACAATAGGTTCAATTTAGTCAGAGCATGTTTTCCAATAGTCTTCAAGAGCACAGATCTCTCTTCTTTTTGCTGTGTGATTCACATTGTCGTATTTGGCTTCACGTGTTAGGGAAAGCAGTAGCCCCTTTCTCAAGTCTAATAGTACATATAATTAACATAGATGATGAGAGTAAAAAGAAACAGAGCCTGTCAGCTCTTTCCTCAAGTTGTGCACTGTGGACAAATTGTCCTTGAAGGGCCTTCTTCTAATTAATCATAATCCCTTCATTGTAGAGTAATCGTATTGGCAAGAATTGATAGGGCGTGTAAGACACTTCACTTGGTTGCTAGAAAATTCCCTTAATTAAAATAATTTTACTGCTGGTAAAATTAATGCACCCCATGTGAACTCAGCAGATTGGTTTTAAAATTCCTTCTCAATTATAGTTTATGAGGAAACAAAATAAGGTCTTAATGACAACAACCAGAAGTCATAAAGATTTTACAGTGCATAAAATGTGTAATTTTATTCACATTTTTTGTCATTTGCTGTACATTCTATATTTTAAAACTTTGCTGAGAAAAGTTGTATAGCTGAACTTTAATTCTGACATTTCAAATGAGTTTAATTCTCTCTATTAAATATTTATTTCCTGGTACATAGTCCCATTGCCTTGTTTCCCTTGGACAACCCAGGTTATTTGAATTCTCATATATGAGTTACATAATTCTTATTTTTGTGATCTTCAGCTCCACTTAGTGAGCTGTGACCCCAGATTCACGAAGTGAAATGATCAAATATACTTAGATTATTTTGATTATTATTGCATAGCATTGATTTATCTATAAGCAATTAGACCTTGTAACCTCTATGTTCTGAAAAATGTGTTTCTATTTTATTGCTAACCACAGAATTGTCTCTATTTACTCAAAGCTGAGTTTCCCAGGAGCAGTTTGACTCCTTATTCTCTCAAGTTTCCAAAAATATTGCATTTACCATTGCATCTTCATGAATTTAGCTTTGTCATTTACATACAATTATCAAAAGATTAATCTGTTAAAGCAATCAGACATGTGCAAATATTCTTTCTACAATGAGACAAAGAGAAGTCAATAATAAAATTGCCAGTAATAAAATATCTGATATGCTTTTCATTTAGCAAGAAACCTATTCTGGGCCCATCTCAACACAATTACAGTTTGCTGGTATGTGGTGGAAAATTATCACTACTGTTTCATCACCCCCTCCAGTGATCCTTTATGTGGCCAGGATTTAAAACTATGGATCCAAACAGTTCCTAAGTAGTCTTGAGATATATCCTTTTTCTCTAATGCTGGCTTTCATCCTAGCTTAATTGTGTTGTGTTTTTTGGGAAGCAGTATCCACAACAGTTTTCTGAAGTTCTTCAGCAGTAACTATGCTAAAGCATCACTGGTTTCTTTTACCATGTCTGGTCCTCTGTGGGATTTGTTTAATGAACTGAAAACCATTTTGTCATCAAAGGATCATGATAAAATAAATGATCATGTTTTCTGTATTAGAAGGCTAATTGTTAATTTAACACTATTGAATGTAACAGTCCTCTTATAAAGGTAGCTACTATCAGTTTAAAAGGCCCTAATTGAGAACAGACATATCAATTCTACTAAGTTTCTGATTGTTGACAAAGTCTAGTTGTACAATATTGATATTAGGGAAAATGTTTTTAAAGAATTAATTGATGTACTGTACATTTTGAAGAATGTGGATCAAATCTGTGTCAACTAATATTAATGAAATTAGAATTATGGTAATCAAAATAGTGGAAAAATTGGCATTGAAATTCTGTAAAACATTAATAAACTAAGAGTTGGAATGATTTCATTTAAGCAGTTTAAGCCAGAAAATGCTGAGTTACATTGTAGATCCCTCCCATCACTCTCTGTAATTCAACAGCAAGAATTTTGTTTTGATCATAAGTTTTCATTGCCCCAGAGTATGACCTCAAATTCATCTGTAGTCTTTATTTTTTCCAAACTATTTCTCAAGATGATGATGTCTTTGTTTTTTTTTTTATCTCTTCCTCCAGTCTCAAGTTTATAAGCTCTTTTTTCTTAATTTTTTTCATACATTGTATTTTCATCATATTTTTCCCCTTTCCAACCCATCCCAGATTCTTCTTAATCTCCCTACCCACCCAACTTTATGAATCACCCTCACCTCTATTTTTTTCTCTCTCAAAAGAAAAGACAAAATGAAAAGAGTAGGTGAATATTGCAGATGTTTATGGCAGATGTAGATATTGATTTGAGCAGAGGACAGTTTATTCTTTAGCTAATTCTGTCACCCACTGATCCTTAGTCCTAGAACCCTGGAGCATTTAGGCCACCATACAATCTAGTCTTAAGCTTAGAACTGGAAGGCTTCAGTCTTAACCTCAATACAACCTAATACATTTTAATTTCCTAGACTTACTGCTGACTGAGCCACTCTAATTAGCTCCTTCTGAATTCAGACTATTCTGTTTCAACTCACTCACTGTTCCGACTCAAACTCCAAGCTGACTGGCCCAAACTGATCTTCTGAGTCCACCATCTGTTTCTGACCAAACTTTTCTGAATCTAGGTAAGTCCCTGACTGTCACAGACTGCTTCAGTCTGCTTCTGTGTCCTCTCTCCTCAGACTCCTCAGATGAGTCTGTGTCTCTGTGTCAGACTGACTCAGACTGCCTCATACTACCTCTGTGTCTTTTCCTCTGTATCTCTCTTAAGTCAGACCACTTCATTGTCCTTTATTGCCTGACTCTCTGAGCTGACAGCCTCTTTTCTATCATGAGAGTTGGATGTGTCCTCACTCTGACTTACTCTGACTCACTTCCTCAGATTCATCACTTGCCAGCGCTTCACACTAACTCATCATAGACATCACTTCCTTTCTGACACTGACTCCTTCTGAGCTCTGCTTTTGTATTCCAAGTTCTGGGATTAAAGGCCACCACTACTACTGTTAACACTACTTTCTGAATACTGTGATTAAATGTATGTACCAACATTCTTTCTACCCTAAAGTAGCCATGCTGATAGATTAAAAGATTAAGCATTCCTGTACAGAACACAATTGGACACCTGCAACTAAGAAGCTATTTGCAACTTATTCCATCAGGGAAAGAAAAAATTAGTTTTCTCATATGCAGTGTCACTGAATATATTAACCACACTTTAGGAAGGGTCCCAGGACCAAGAGTAATTGATCAACACAAAACAGACTCTATGGTTATTTTCATGAACTTTTGTGAGCTTTGTTCTGTTTTGATATTTTGTCTTGTTTTCCTTTTATTTTTCTATCTTTGTTCTTCCATTTTCTCCCTCTCATTCTTTTATTGATCTTCTTTTTTTCCCTTTCTCTTCTCTTGTTTTTCTTTTGTATGTTTGCCACCTTCTTAAGGGTAGAGTCTGTGTGACAGGGACTGTGTGAGATTCGTTGTGCTTTGCCAGATGTCAGGCAAGAAGTAAGTAGCCAATAAACACTTCTAAACCTCATGGTTGACTTGAGTGGTTGTACATATTGAATTTTTTTGAAGAATGAGTTTATTTTGCTGAATTTCTAGAGAAATTCTTTGAAGTAGGAGGTGCATAGCTCTGTGTGAAATTGTTTGCCTAGTAAAGGCAAGACCCTGGATTCAATCCAGAACAGCTCAGGAAAGCTCTAAAGCTCTAGACAAACAACCAGAAAACAAAGATAGAAAGAAACAATTTCATTAGGCCTAAATTTGCAACATTTTCATAGTAGAATTATTAGATAGTCCTATGCTTTTCTTAAAATGATTCTTATTAAAACTATGGATCAGGATTCATCCTTTCCTGGCTCTGATATCCCAGGCCAACTCAGATTATTTTAGGGAACTATTGATATTAACTAACACATTTTTTTTTCTTCTAACGTAAATCTGGAATTCAGGAGGCTTTTTTGTTGGCATGATTAACTTAAGATATTCATTTTCTTAATTTACCCTTAAGTTCCAGTCCGTAGTAGTATTTTTATATATAACTAAATATATTTAAATTTATCTATTGTTGTTACTGTGAGTGTATAAGTGCATGTTGTGGATATATGCACTGGCATACATGTGTAGAGGTTAGAAGCTTTGTGGAGTTAATTCTGTTCTTCTAACATTAGGTAGACTCTAGGGATAGAATTTATGGCATTGGGCTTGAAGAGTATGTGCCTTTTACATGCTGAGCCCTCTTGACAGTCTTTAATTTTATTATCTTATTTTAATATGCCTTTAATTAAAATAGAATTGCATGACTTTCCTCCCTCCCTGCTCTTCCTAAAGGCCATCCACACACCCCACTTTCAAGTTTATAGCCTCTTTCACTCTGATTTTCTTGCATGTGAATGCATGTCGGGTGTTTGTGTATACATGTGTCTATATACCCACAAATATATATATATATATATATATATATATATATATATATATATATATCCTTCCAAGTCAGTCCATTGTTCTTTCTGTGTAGATTGTTTGAATGGGCCTCATTCCTGGAAAAGATTAAATCTCCTTTTCCCTGTAGTCAATAATTGCCTACACTTATTTTTCTAGGAGTGGAGCTCCATGAATGGAGTAACCACAGAAATCTGGAAAGGGTAAAGGGACCATAGGTAGTAGAGGGATGATTAGAAGGGAAATAGCATAATATAGGTGAAATAATGTGGGAAGCAGAATAATGTAGAGGGGCTTATGTTGGAGTGGAACAGAGGGGTCAACAGAGAAAAAAAAATAGTTATATGAGTCAAAACAACACCAAAGTTGTTTGATAAAGCCTCAAAAATCATATTATTTTATATTGTCTACAATTATATATATATATATATATTAAGCCACTTAGGCTGACAATGCTCCTGGACAAATACCATAAACTAATAAAATCCCCAGTGTCAGGAACTAGAAACTTTTTAAATGGGTGGTAAAAATAATCCAAATGACTTAAAAAACAGTATAGATTATTGATTTAGCCTTTGGTTGTATCTCATGGCTAAATTGTGGACCACTGTTGCTGACTACATCACACACTTCAGCTTGGTCTGACCTGAAAGCCTCTTTCCTTTGGTATAGCCTCTATGGTTCCCAAAACTGCTATGCAAGCTGCTAAGATTGCAAGATTGTATTACAAGATATGCATAAAGTTGTAGTTAGTGGTATTATATGTTGCTGGCAACCAAGGCATCTCTACTTGGACTTAAGGCCCATTCAAAAATAAGGAAATCATGCATAGTACTGGAAATATAGCTAGTTTTCTGGAGCTAGTAAGTTCATGGATCTTAGAAAAGAATCTTCAATTTCTACTTTGCTAGACCAGCATAATTACTTACTACACTCTAAACTTTATCCTTATACAACAGATAAGTATAGTTAACACTTCTCAAAAAAGAAGACTCTGTATACCTTAAATGAAAGTCATAATAGAAAAATCTTAACTGGACACAATGTATAGATCAGTGGAACAAGAAGAAACCGTCCCCACAAAATAAATCTACTACACAGTTCCTGTGACTTTGGCTCATGGTTCATCATGGAAAAGAGTTGGAAAAATTGTAAGAAAAACATTACCATATCTCCTGGGAAATAATCTCCCCTAGATGTAATTGTATAAACAAGATCAAAAAATGGGGATATCAATGGATATTCTAATGTGGAAGGGGAAAATTTTACAATACCTTTGTGTTTAAATATATTAATGTCTCTAATGATGCCCAAACACTTTTAGAATAAGATGTTCAAAATGTTTCTCTGGGATTTTAGGGTTTTTGCATTGACCTACCCCTTAAACCTTGGATTTATTCTCACTGTTTTTGATTGTAAGTCAAAATGTTAGACTTTGGATTTATTCTCACTGTTTTTGATTGTCAGTCAAAATGTTAGACTATTTGCCTCTTCTCATGCATTATGTTTTATTAAACACACATTTTCTTTAGTTTAGAATCTTTCATATTTAAATTATCTCTGTCATGAATCGCTACATATCTTTCATCTATGGTCATTCTTTCCTAAACAACTTTTCTCATCTCCCAGCTGATATATCAATTATTTGATTTTAATAACTTAGATTTTTTTCTTCTAAAACTGGTTTCCAGAGACTTTTTGATCCCATTTAGGCATTTTATAGTATAATTATATTTTTGTTGTATTTTTCATATAATTCCATTCCTACAAATAGCCTCAAGAAAGAAATGAGAATCTCCAGTTTCTTTCACCTTAATTTTCTTGCATTAGGAGGAATTGTGAGGGTGTGCCTTCATTGTGTATCAATTAAGGAGATGCAGTGTGACTATAAATTTTATTCATCCTTACTCTATCTTGTGCCTGTGGAGTAAGAATCTTTTGTGGCCAGAAAGTAATTTCTCATGTATGTAATACTGATAATATATAAGAACATTAGAAAAAATACTATTATCTATCATTTCCAATGGCCAGATATACTCAAAATGACTAGGACCTTCAGTTTGACAACAAAACAGTTGACTCCAGAGTAGGAATGGTGTGAGGAATTAAGCAAACATTGCAAAATAAAACTACAGGATTTCATTTGTTCTGAAAAGATCATATTCCGATAAAAAAGGTTATGAAGATAAATATATATGAATGCATTTACATGTGAAATATATAAAAATATGTATATCAAACAACTAACCTCTAAAAGTATAAACTAATACATGCAGCACATTTCCCTAACTCTCATTATTCTTTCTAATTAATAAAAATATATGGTAGCATCTTTGCTGTGTTCATATTCAAATCCTTATGTGTTATTCATTCTTTTGACTTTGATTCATGGCAGTAAATAGGAACATATGTCTTGTATTTGCTATAAAGGAAGATGAATATAATTTCAAGTACAAATGGGTCAAGAGCATTAACACAATTGTATTCAAAGAATTTATTTTGTAATATTTGAAGATATTTTAAGAAATTAGGTAACATTATTGTATAATATATTTAAGACAATCTCTATTAAATTCATAAGAATTAATCATACATAATTATATTCACATGAATATTTAATGAATTTATAATTTCTTTGAGTCACATTGAATATATTGTTGCATTTTTGTGCATTTTATTTACTTAGACTTTGAAAAACAGGAATGGGAAGATGTTTGATTCCTGGAGATACAATAGTTCTCATATTCTATTTAGGCAATACTCTATAGTAATTGGTATTTCTCAAGTTTCATTTGAAAACTCCTCCACTAATTTTTCAAGGAACGCCCCCCCCACACACACACACAATTAAGACAGGGAAACAAAGGAGCTGAGTCATTAACATCTGTCAGTTCCTTTGTAATTGCTGTACCAATCAAGTATTTTTTCTAATTGCTTTAATACATAGCAATCTCCTACGTAGGTTAAAGAATAACAAATTCTTTATGTTGTGATAACTATGATTCAAATATGATTCTCCATATTAAATCAAATGGCCATATAATTACCTAAAACCATGCTGAACATAAGATATAATACTGAAAAAAATACTTCTTCCTTGGGGAAGGCAAATTCTTCCTCTCTTAAGGTTCCTTAATCACCTGATTATCTTTGTCTAGGATTGAGAACTCCTGAACATTTCCCTATCCTTAATCACATGTCTATTATATATGTGTATACATGTATACACACACACACACACACACACACACACACACACACACACACACACATATACATGCAATGATATTTAATGCTTAATGGCCATGAATTTGATAAAAAACAACAGTTTGGATGCAAGTAAGAGAAGGACAAAATGATATAATTATATTATAACCTCAAATAAATCCTCTTTTAATTATATTGAACAAGTACCACAAAGGAAAATTTTTATTTTATTTTATGGTATTAACATCATCAAAACCTCCATATGTAACAATTACACTATGATACTGGAGATCATAGTCCATGATGCTGCTGATTCATCTCTATTCTCTTTGTATTGGTAATCTCTGTCATGTATGAAAATTGAAATGCTGTTTTTGTATAAAATATAATAATTCAGAATGATTAAATGGGTAAATACTGACTAATGCAACAAATTATTACTTATAAAAACACTTTTAGCTTGTATGAACCTAGAAAAATAGTACTTTATACAATTTGAAAATATTGCTTAAGAAGAAAAGGTAATCATTCTGAGAGATTAAATGGGTAAAGATTTACTAATGTAGAAATTGTTGCCTATGAAAACTCGGTGTTTCTAACTCATGCTTCAAACTACATTATTTAATCTTTAGCTCTGAATATAAGTATGACAATATAAAATAGGTTTATCTTTTATGCTGTTATGGATATCAAGTGATAAACATAGCTTATAAAACATTCCTTTCTTCTAGATGTGATGGGTCTTTGTCTGATAATATTCCTCTGATACATAGCATATGTAATTGCCATTAGGAGATTCAGCATCAAAATGATACCCTGAAAAGAGAAATCAGGGAGGACAAAGGAAAGAATTTTAGTTGGAATCTGATGAGAGGCAGATTTGCTTTTTTCTGTGGTAAATTTCTGAAGTGTGTGTGTGTGTGTGTGTGTGTGTGTGTGTGTGTGTTTGTGTGTGTATGTGTTTCCTGTAGAATAATTTAGTTCCCATGATGTTTTCCAACCTAATGTGTTGTCAAAATTTTCTTTCAAAAGTCCGTATTTTGAATTCAATTTTTAGATATGTATCCAATGTATTAAATTAGTTCTAATTCACAGAAAATTTAGTTCAAATTATATACGGAAATAAATATAACATTAATCATAGTGCTAGA
This sequence comes from Cricetomys ansorgei, assembly GCA_026225945.1. Classification (NCBI taxonomy): domain Eukaryota; kingdom Metazoa; phylum Chordata; class Mammalia; order Rodentia; family Nesomyidae; genus Cricetomys; species Cricetomys ansorgei. The sequence continues at coordinate 15,128,448 of JAMJFZ010001815.1, forward strand.
TGGATGTTTGTTGCATTGCTAATAAAATGTACGTGGGTTATAAATGTATGCTAATATGTATTGTACTTGAATGTCCAGTGTCCAGTTTAATGTGTAGAAACTAAAAGGCAGAACCAAGTTAATTCAGAATCTGTTCTCTCTCTCTCTCTCTCTCTCTCTCTCTCTCTCTCTCTCTCTCTCTCTGTCTCTCTCTCTGTCTCTTTCTCTTTCTGGTGTGTGTGTGTATGTATTTGTGTGTAAGTGAGAGGTGCTGAGAGAAAGAATTACACAGATGTGTATTTGGAAGTACACATCCATCTTATTGTTGGAGCTAAACTAATTCACTGGCATACATTAGAAAACTAAACTTGAACTGACTTTGAACCTCAATAAGACTGAGAAAAGTATAGCTTGGTAAATGGTGAAATTAAGACAATGATGAATCTTTTTACAATGGCATTAAAAAGAAGCAAAAGTACCAAGAAAATTGTCTATAAAACAAAAAGCAATCTATTCCTTGTATCCCAATCAGTTTATATTACTTCACAAAGAAACAAATTTTGCAGTATCATATTTATGTGGATTTTGTGTAATTGACATACAATACATATTCATACCAATTTTATAATATTAAGTAACTGATTTATTATGTGTGCCAGATATGCTGAACACTATTTTCTTGAATGACTTTTTCTTATATGTTTAATAAAAGAAAATAAATTTTCACTGACAGTGAAATGAAGATTGAAACCATACATTAAGCAGCATTATGAAAACATAGTAAGCTATATTTAAAATTATGCATATATGTGTGTGTGTGCATTCATATATATATGCATATATATGCATATATGTATGTATAAAAACAATTAATGAAAAAAATACATGAATTTGAAATAGAACAAGGAAATTTATATGGATGGGAGGGTTTGAAGAGAGGAAAGGGAAGGAAAAAATGATGTAATTATGTTAAAATATCAAAATAAAAATAAAGGAAAAACAAAAGCAACCCTGGATACTGATTTTTTATTTAACTTGCTTATTTTTTTATTGATGATTTCTGTTAGTATGCTCTGTATTTATTCACTGGAAAATATACAAGTGCCTAATAATATTATACACGAATTTAAATTTCTGTCCTTATATTTGTATCCGTAGATCAGGGTAAAAGACAAGTTTATCCTTTGCGTTATTGAAACACTGGTTCTAGCCTGTAGCTCTAAGCGTTTCTGCCTCCATATAATCTACTCTTAATCATAGAACTGGAAGGCTTCAGCCTTTGTACAATTTAGAACATTTAAGCTTCCATACAATCTCATCAATCTCTGAGACTTACTGCTGACTGAGACACTCTGACTAGCTCTTTCTGAACTTTGAATGTTCTGTTTCAACTCACTCTGGATGTTCTGGCTCAAACGCTTCTCAAAGCTCATTGGTTCAAACTGATCTTCTGAGCTGGATTACTGTTTCTGACTGAGCTATTCTAACTCTGGCTTACTCTGGCTGAATTGCTCTGCTCAGCTTCAAACTGACTCACTCTTCCCATCTGACACTGACTTTTTCTGCCAAGCTGCCTTTGTGTCTCTGTATCTCTTCCTGAGCTCTCATTGCTCTGTACTGCCTCAGTCAGCCCCTCTGCTCCTCAGTCAGATAGCTTCATTGTCTTCGTGTCTTGTCTCCATTGTCTGCTTCAGATTGTTTATGTTATAATGACTGCTGTATCTGACTGTTTTAACTGACTGTAACTGACTCTGCTCTGAGCAGAGAGCATGCCTTCTAAGAGTTGAGTGTGTCCTCACTCTGATTCATTCTGCTAACTCTTCCTCTGATTATTCACTTTGCCTGTCCTTCACTCTGACTCATCTCACTTCAGATCTGACACTGACTTTTTATGAGTTCTGCTTCCTCTGTCTGCTCTACACCATTTCTGTTTTAGGGATTAAAGACATGGTCAAAGACTGCTTTCTGAATACTGGGATTAAAGGTGTTAACATTCTTTCTACATTCCTTCTGGATCACACAGGCCTCTGATTATGATTCCTTCATATAGACCCTTGAAATATAGACCCTTCCTGGCTTTCACACAGGCTTATTATATATATATGTATATATATATATACATATATATATAATGAAATAATAATTATATAAAAATCTTTCTCTCAGACACATTCTCTTTCCCTTCTACCTTTTCCTCCCTTCTTTCCTACTATCTGTTCAATTTGTCATATTCATATTGTGAGACACATTTCATTTTGTCACACACATAAATCCTGTATTGTTTAAGAAGATCCATAACCATTACATTATTTCATTATTTTCATTATTTTTTTGTAGACAGGAGAAGTCTTTAATATATTGTATTACATAACCTAGGCAAAAATTTCTTGCTTGTTTTTATTTGTTACTTTGATATGTTAACAAAATTTAGTTCTTCAAATATATGAATGAAAACCCACATATTTACTGTCTCAGTGACTCTGTCGCTATGATGAAACAATACTACCAAAAGCAGCTTGGGGTCAGAAGGGTTTGTTTCAGTTCATGCTCCAAGGTAACAGTACATCACTGAGGGAAGGTGGAGAGGAACCTGGCAGCAGGAACTAGAGGCTAAGCTATGGAGGAATGCTGCTTACTGATTTGCTCCCCATGGCTTGCTCATCCTGCTCTATAATACCATTCAGAATCACCTGCCCAAGGATGATATTAACCCACGGTGAGCTGGAACTTTTCATGTCAATCAAGAAAATGACCTATAGACTTATCTATAGATTACTCCTTCATATAGTTTTTCTCTATTAAGGTTCCTTCTTCCCAGATGACCTTAGCTTGTTTCAGGTTGATATTAAAAATAGCTGGCACTGAAGCATTTATACAAGGAATATTATATAGACTGACCATGCTGTATTTGTGTATTTTGTGAAGATAAGTGTATATATGCACACATATATACATATGTATATATGTAATAACAAAGGAAAAGAGGCAAAGAATATGAAACAGAGCAAGACAGGCTATATGGTAGTGTATGGAGGGAGGGAATAGAAGGGGAAAATTATGTTATTATATTATAATCTCAAAAAATAAGTATTTTCATTTAAATAAATTACCAGCAGAGCCATATTTCATTCCTCATCATTTTATATTATTAAATAATTATCATTTCATTTAAAAAGATAGTATTATTAAATTAATAAAGTACCTATTGATTTAGGCTTAATAAACTCTGTTATTAAATTTGAAGTATGCAATCCTATATATTTTAAATTTCTTTGGTTTTGGTGCACTGTCATTCTTATCAATCCATTGTTCTTGAGTTAGTACTAAAAAAGGAAGTAACATTTTACTTATTAATAAATATCCTATTTGACTTGCTTTAAAAAATTTATATATGCCTGTGGCATGAGTGATGAGTGCAAAGGCTCAAAGAGGGCATTAAATCTCCTGTAACTGAACTTACAGACATTTGTAAGCAACTCATCTTGAGTACTGAGAAAAAAACTTCGGTCCTCTGAAAGAGCAACAGGCCTATTAATTATGGAGCTATCTCTCCAGCCTTCCTGACCTACTTTAAAGAAAACTAGTGATCATTTGGAAAGAGTAGTAAATTTACGTAACTTATCTAACTTCTGTTCAAATTCATAGCTACATGTGGAAAACTGAATATAAAATCAATAGTTTATATGTCACTAAAATTAATATTACTGGTATTATTTATGTATTTATCCCTTTGATTCTGTCAAGAAATATTTAGAAATAATATCAGAACAAAAATGATAGACTGACAAGATATAAAGCACAAAAGCTGACACAAAAATGCAGGAATTGTTCAGTGGCTAAAGGTACTTGTGGCCAAGTCTAATGATGAGCTGAGTTTGAGATACACGATTTAAAAGGTGGAAGCAGAGAGCAGACCTCTTCAAGCTTCTCTCTGTTCTGCAAAGACACACCCTGCACCTGTGTACTCCCCCACATACATACAAATATCCTCCATACACACACTTAAGCAATGAATATAGTAAAACACCAAAAAGTAAACCGGAGATGCCTTGACTGTAAACAAGATGAAAAGTATGTTTAAAAGCGTATTTCCAAAGACTTGCTGTCTCTTGACTCTCCTGCCCACACAAGCAATGTTATCACTTCTCTTGCATATCTCTCTCATTATCTAATTCCCATTTTTAAATGTATATCAATATCCTTGATTGATTAGCCCCAAGTTTATACCAAATGTTGTAATAAAAATAAAAAACACATCCCGCCTGCAGTGCCCCTGTCCCAAGATGCAGCTGCAGCTGGTCAGCAGTTGTAGTGGCTCCCAGGGGGAAGCTGCAGGGGAGCACATTCTTACCACAGACCCATCCAGTCTTTGATAGGAGACTCCTGAGCTTGGCAAGAGTAAGACCAGGACTCTAAGGAGAGGTTGTCAGAGGAACATTTCTCTCCTCTATTAAAGCAAGGGTCATTACATTTATAGGGTGGGGGCAAGGGAGTGTCTTCAGTACCGAGGGATGGAAGCCATTAGTTAAGACAGGGATACTGGAATAGCCGCATTTACATTCTGGGGTGCTTTGGACACATTTATGGGAGCAGGGACTTAGGTAAGCAATTCTGCCAATAGTAGCCTGTCTTTGGGAGGTAGCTGAGTTTTGCTGCGACGTGTGGTCTCTCAGAGCAGAGGAGAGGGGCAAGCACATTCAACCCATTAGCCTGTGGTCATAAGTGCTCTTGATCCATTAGCTGCGTGACCATTCCAAGATGGCATCACACCAAAAAAGTAAATTCTCACACTTTGGGGAAATTATATACTGATACTTTTGTGTTCTCCAATTAATCTTAATTTTTTTTTTCCTGTGGGTCACAATGATTGTTGGTAACTCAGAATCAAAGAGTGTTTCCTAGTGAAATTGTTGATGAAGTGATTCAGTAGCCTCTCATGGAAACAACTATTCTCCATCTATAAAGGAGGCACATAAAGTTCAGTGACTGTGTGAACAACCATGGCAGGAAATCATGTTCATCATGATTTGTTATCTTCATAAAGGTAATTTTATACTCTATAGAACCAGAAAGAAAGAAGTAACTAATCCATAGATACTGATTAGAGGTTTCATCATTGTACATTCAAAGATGCTATAATTAGATAAAACAGGCGAAACATTCTGAAGAAAAGGACCACATGAGTAAAATGCAGAATATGAAAAACCTTGGGACAACCAAAAAAGTATTAATGATTCATTGTTGCTGTAGAATGCAAATCTCCTTGATCATAATATGTTTTTCCATTTAAATTAATAATGAGCTTTCCTTTCCTAACGAGGGAAGTAGATCAGAAAGAATATTCTGCTATGGGGCCAATTAGAGGAGCCTGAGTTATTTTTTTTTTCTGGTATCAAAAAGTTTTGGATTTCTCTTAATAAATGTAAGATTTTTGGTATTTTGACTCTAGGGGTATTCGCATCAGTAATTATCATTAGAAAAGGAAAACATTCATGAGTGAGAGAAAAAGCTTTGGAGTTTCAAGTGATATATCGTATTGTTGCTTTTCTATTGCTGTGATGAAACACTATACACAATCTACACAGCTTACAGATGAAAGAGTTTATTTTGGCTATGGTTCCAGAGGGATAAGAATCAGATCATGGTGAGGAAGCATGACAACAAGTGGCAAACAAGTTAATAGGAACAGGAGCATGGAGCAGAACAAACTGATGGTGAGCAGAGACTAGTAATACCCAAAGCTACCAGAAATGACCAATGCATTTGAACAAAGCCACATACCTTAAGCTGATAATGTCTCTAACTGTGGTAAGTGTTCAAATATCTCATCCAATGGAAGATATTTTATTTCAAACTAGTGCAAAAATCCAGACAAATTACTTGGAAACAAACTTTACAGAATTATTCAAAAAATTACTTTACAGAAAATCAATTTAATAAATTACTCTGAAGCACAACATTATATATATAATTATTAATCAAAATATCAAATATTATTTCCATGTTCCTGGTATCAAGAAGACAGAACTTAAGGTCATTCTAATATTGTAAGATGTATTTTAAACATTTTTATTATTTTAAAATTAATGCTTTTTAGTTTAGTGTGTGTGTGTGTGTGTGTATGTGTGTGTGTGTGTATGTGTGTGTGTACATGTTTATGAATACCTTGTAATACTGAACTATCATCACCAGGCTTTGTAGCAAGGGCCTTAAGAAATTGATCCATGTTGCTATCTTGTATTACCTTTATAAAAATTAAATTTTCGCTCTTGTTGTCACTGAATCCAGGACCTTCTTTATGTTAGAATTCTGGGTCATTGAGTTATTCTCATAAGTTGAAATAAACTGTCAATTTGACACAACCCTAAAGCTGCCTGAAAATAGAGAATTGTGGATAGTGCCAACTGAAGGTAGTTTGGCTGCTTTGTAGAAGAAAGGAAGCTGGCTATGCAGAGGAGGAGAGGAGATGGAATTGAGGGAGGGAATGCAGGAAGAGACAGCTAGAATTGAAGGGCATATGAGAGGTGATATGGAATCCTAGTGCAATGGAAACTTTCTATAATTTATGAAAGAAATCCTAATAAAGTCTCCAAATAATGAAGGAAACAGAGTCACAATTGGCCATGATGTCATGTCACCAAATGAAGAATCCAGTCATGGAACTAGTTTATATCCATTTGAATTGTTGACCAAAGGAGACCCATTGAAATCCCCAATCAGTTCAATCTGTTATCAAGAGAACAGGTTGCTCTCTACAAAATGACAGCAAGATTCCATTGTTGAAGACAGCACCCACACAACTCACTTAATATGCAGAGGTAGAGCTGTTGCCTATCTAGAACATTCAACCCTATGTTCTAGTGTCTTTTGTAAAGGAAGATACTCTTCAGGCTATGAAATGAGAAATGCAGACAAAAAACAAAAAACAAACCAAGAAACAAACAAACAAAAACAGTCTCAAAAAACTTTGATGCTATGTCAATGTGGCACAAAGCCTGTGGGAGTAATCAACTTGTGTTTGATTTGGTTAAGGTTCACTCCAAGATGTGGAACCCATACCCAAAACAGCTTGGATGACGAAGAACCAGAGATTATATCACCCAGTGACCTAGTGCAAAACCAAATACTACTGGTCTAAAAAGAAAAAAAAAAAGAACTGATGTAGTGACTCCTAATGATATTGTGTGATATTCATAGATCTGTGTTTAATTCGCAATCATTAAAGAATCTTCCTTCTGCAGCATATGGAAACAAATACAAAGACCCATAGCCAGATATTATTCACAGAAGATACCTTGAAACACACAGCTTTAAAATGGATGTCCCCATCAGCTTTTCCCCTCAGAGCTCAGGGAATCCTGAAGACAAGAAGGACAAGGAAAGGGTCAAAGATTCAGAGGAGATATAAGACACCAGAACTCATAGAGACTGAATCATCAAGCATAGATCTGCATTAGGTCTTCTGCTTATATGGCTCTCAGTCTAGCATTTGAAGAAGTGGGTCTTTGATTTTTGTGCCATCTCCTGAGGCTCTTTTCCTTCTACTGGTTTGTCTAGTCCTACTTCAATGCAATGGTTATTGCTTTATCTTATTATATTTTGTTTTGCTATGTTTTGTTGTTATTTCTTAGTAGCCTGTTTTCTAATGAGAGACAGTAAGAGAGTAGCTATCCATGGGAGGAGATATGGGGACTAATTGGGAAGAGCAGAGTTAGGCAAAAATGTAATCAGGACATATTGCATGAGAAAAGAATCCATTTTCAATAAAAGGGAAAATAATAACAAAAGAAAGAAAGAGAGAAAGAAAGAAATAAAGGAAGGAAGGAAGGAAGGAAGGAAGAAATAAAGAAAGAAAGAAAGAAAGAAAGAAAGAAAGAAAGAAAGAAAGAAAGAAAGAAAGAAAGAAAGAAAGAAAGAAAGAAAAGAAAGAGGGGGGGACAGAGGGAAGGAGGGAGGGAGGGAGGGAGGGAGGAAGAAACAAAAGGCAACTGAGGAGGGGCAAGCCAGGAAGCAGCATTCTTCCATTGTTTTGCTTCAGGTTTCTGTTGGCTTCCTTCTATAAGAAACTGGGAAATAAACCCTTTCTTCCCCAGGTTGCTTTTGACCATGCTGTTTATCACAGTATAGAAACTTAGCTCGACTAGAAATATAGCAGCATTTTAAGTTGTTTGTTTGTTTGTTTATTTATTTTTTGAGATATTGCTTAATTAAATGTTCAAGGTTGATGTCCATCCGAGATCTTCCTGACTCAGTCTGTGAGGTCACTTGGATTACAGACATGTGCTCTCCCATTTCTGGCTATTTATCCTTTAAATGAGTTACTGTAAAAATACGTTTCCAATTTAACATAGAAAGATGTTACTGGATCTCAAGGAATCAAAGATGCTCATAAATTATTTAATGGCTGCCTTTAACCTAAAGACATCATATTTAAATTATTTATAAATTGCCTTTGATATATAAATACTCCTTTCTTAATGATAAATTTAACACAATGAAATGAAAGGCAACAGGCTTTTAAAAAATTCTATTTGAATTGTTACCTGATAATTCTCTTCAAAGTTAACACACAACAGCATAAATCCTGGCAATTTATGTTATAGTGATGAAAGAAATGGGAGCTATATTATAATTCTTTATCATAGTGGAACATAAGTAGCATGCAATGAAACCATTCGAGTAAATTATTACTCCCAGTCTTCAGCATCATAAAGGAGTATGTGATTATAAATGGCCAGGAAGCCTGTGCTCCTGTCTATTTCCTTTATTTCTCTGGTGGCTCTTCTCTGCTTTTCAGGACTGATTCAACAAGAACAAAGAAGTGGGACATTAGTCATCACCAAGTATTTTATCTTCTTCTTTAAAAACAAGCTAATCATTATCATGCAAGATCACTTCCGTATTTGATAGTATTTATTGTGAGTCTGCTCTAGGGAAGCCAGTGTAAATCAATATATGTGACAGAGGATGAAAAAAGAAAACTATTTTAGTCCTCTCATGTATAACTTTCAAAGAAAAAAAAGCATAATCAGTTTCTAAGGCCAATATATTTTAGGTCATCATTAACATGTCAAAAAATTTATACTACCATTTATGCCTTGACATATTTTACTATTCGTAAGCAAAGTCATATTTTATATTTATATATGTGTTTATATACTTCAAATGTGTACTCATGTAATTTTAAGCATGTAAATCACTTATTACTTTTATTTTTAAATCTTTATTAAATATTGCATATATTTATTACACATTATGTTTTATAAATATAAATAAAGATAAAATTAATATCAAACCCTTCACATGGATTGATCCTCTTTCCTTCTCTTAAATTTTGATATCTCTTCCTTTATTTGTTATGATGTATGTATATATATTCATATATGTAACCTGATTAATCCATATATTGTTTCTTGTATGTATATGATCTCAGAGCTTATCACATGGTATTGGTTAATCAAGTGGTGTGCTCTTCCCTGGGAAGGACATTTCTCCTGCACTCAGCATTGAATTACTTATAGTTATTCATCTGTGGTTGAGATCCACTAAGATCCTCCTCTTTCATCATAGTGTGTCTATTGGCATTGTCCTTTTCCAGGTCTTCTCTAGAAAGCCATGATGATAAAGACTTCCTGGATATAGCTCCTCTGACATTTCTAGGAGATGAAATAGCACAGAAACTTCCTTTTCCTTGGCCCTTACAACCTTGCTATTCCACTCTCACACATGAGGCTTAAGAACAAGAGCAGTGTTGAAGCTATATCTTTTGGGGCTGGGCATCTCATGGTCCCTTGTTCTCTGCATTCTGATTGATTGTGGTTTTCTGTAATGATCTGCATCTGTTGCAAAGAAAAAAATCTTCGACAATGGGTTAGAACTATATTTGTAGGGATAAAAATGAATATTTAAAATGTAGTGGTGATTGTCACTTATGTTCTAATGAAACGTTTCCTCCTCATATAGACATTGTTATAACGTTTTACATGAACATTCCATACAACATAAATACAATATTCTTTAGAGATATTGTATCATCAGATAGATTTTTTTATTCTTTCTGTAAGGCTTATTTTAAATACAATCCATTTAGTGTCTATTTTCAGACATCAGTGATTGTGTTGAATTAGTAAAAAAATGGGACATATAGACAAGATGTTTTGTTCTGAACTGTGAAGCAGATAGTTCTCAATACTATGAAATGCTATGATTCTATTAACTTATATCATTGTTCAGCATCAGTTAAACATGTACTGATGTGACTTCAAATACTGTTCACCTCATATTTTCATAAATTTCATATAACTATAGAAATGGATTTATAGTCTTGGGTTATGAGAAAGAATAAGTTATGACCTTAGCCATAAGACTAACTCTATTTTATATTTTGTATTTTATTATACTTTTCTTTGTAGTGCTGGGATTAAACCTACATCTTTCCTGTACAAACTTTTGATTCTACCACCTGTCTTTCTTTCTTTCTTAATATATATAATACAAATATATATATATAATAGTATATATATATATATATAATATATATACACACACACATTGCAAACACACACACACACACACATACACACATGCCATATATTTGCTGGATTTTCTACCAAACGCAAGTGCAGATGGGAATTTCAAAATCTACTTTTTATTTTGAGCTTCTGAGCTAATTTCTATGGTAAACTCCTATGTTAGTGTTATAATATCAAATTATCAAATAGATAAGAATTAGTTACTAGCCTTAAATTTTAGATAATTTGCATTGACACCATATAGATTGTGTCACAGTTACATTTAATTTGTTTAGGAAAATATTTTAACTATTTGAAAATATCTCATTTTGCTTTCAATATGCTTTAATGTTTTAATTGATGCTGTTTTCATATCATTGGCAGAGATTTTTATCTTTTTATATGATTGTCACTTCATGAACAGGACATTTCTAGCAAGATTAAAGTGAAATAAGTATGTTAAAAAATGTTTTATAAGTAGTTTAAAGTGAGATTGGTCCACAACATATCACATGTATAACTGAGCATATAGCTCATTATATTTGCTTACTTCCAGCATTTTGCTGGTCAATAAAACAATCTTAAAACAAAAGTTTTACATATGTAAAAATAGATTGGATTTAATATCTTCCCTCAAATACCTTATTATTTACCATATTTATTTTCGTATAAGAACTTGCCTTCTGATATCAATTTATACATTTGAAAAATGAGTTTTAATATAATCTTGTACTTAAGTCTTCTGTGACCCTCTCTGTGTATTATTACTTATATATCTATATATACTTCATTTAATTTGTATTTCAATTATAGCTATTTTTAATTACTGTTATTGATCCTTAAGTTTTCTAAGTGCAATTTCAAAGACTTCAGTAATTTATTTTTAATTAAATGATATATTATTAAGTTTATTTTTCCTAGTATACTTTATTTTCTATAAATATACATGTGACCTATTTTTATTTATGAATTTATATAAGTATTAAAGTGTTCTTCTTGTGAAATTGTTATTGAAAAATATGATATTTTTCTTTTACATTTTGACTTAAAAGTAATGCATAAAATGCCTTTACTTTGTGTTTCAAGTTATACAACTGACCTATTAGCATAGTTCTCTAGTATTATTATTTGAACTTTAACAATATGGAATACAGTTCTTATTTCTAATTACTTTACTATTAACACTAATGACTAATTTTTTTTCTTCCCTAGAAATATTAAAATATCAACCTGAAAAAAAATTATTACTGTTTAAGCGTAAAACATCTATATGCTAGAGCATTAATACTGAACACAAAGTAAGTAAAGTTCTGTTTAACTGTGCATAGGATTTAACATCAATTTAACATTAGGCATCAAACATACCAGGGAAGTACTCTACCACTGATCACATCCTCACTCCTGAATACAAGACTTTCAGTAAGATACAGCATGAGTTGAAAGATTTCTGTGAATTCCCTCACACTATTGCAAGAAACATGTTGAAAACACGTTAACTCCCATTCTTCACAAAAAATCAAAATGGACTCTATTAATTATAGTAAAAATCTTCACTATATTTTCCCTTTGAGAATTAATCATAGAAATTTTAGAAATAGATATTTCTTGTATGAATGTATCTTTTATATTACATGTTTTATATTAGAATAATTTTCCCTTTCTGGTCAATTTAGGCTATTGTAAAGCTCAACTCATTCACATTGAATGAAACTACTGTGCACTGAGTTTCACTAATTAAGATCTAGAATATGAGTGCTGGAAGCAATGTTTTGACCAGTTAGAACACTGATGAGTGATGTATATTTTTTTAAGTGAAAGTTTAATTAATAGCTTTCTGAATTCTACTCTGCAAAAACCATAAATATAAACAAAGGATGTGCATGCTCTTCTGTTTAGAGCCAGGAAGATCCCCAGTCCTGCCATTTTCCTGTAACTTTCAATCTTTAAAGAAAAAATGTGTCCTCCTGATGTCACATGTAAGCAGAAAATAATTATACAAGTCTTGTAAAAGACATAGAAAATACTGAAAACATTGATTTATAGAAAGTCTCCCTCCACCTCGCTCTTTCTCCATCCCTCCCTCCTCCCCTTTTTCTCCCCTCCTCTTCCCAATCGTCCTATGTGTGCATGTGGATGAGGTTATATGTTTTCCTACTGGTTTTGCAAGATTCCTCCAAAGAGTTTTATCTATTACGTATGAAGAGTTCACTTTTTTCATTTTTTTTCTCCTATCTCTAGAAAAAGTAGAAATAATGAAGAAGGAGCCTCAGAAAGCTTGCCAGCCAACAATGTTTCAGACTAATTGATTAGTAAACATATAAAACAGCATGGTTCATAGACTATGGCCTCAAAAATGTTCCTGTTTCAAAACATTTTTACTGGAATGAGGAGGACATGTCTTGAAACTCATAAAATAAATCATTGCAGAAGTCAAAATATCACTAAATTTATAGGACTCCTTACCCAGTTTCTAGAAGCAGAAAACAAGTCCTGGGTTAGAGCAGTCTATGATGGTGTGGGGATTCATTCATTCAGTCATTCATTCATTCATTCACCCTGATGGTGCTGGGAGTGCAAATGACTCCAAAGCCTGTTGGCTTGTTGTTTTTGTTGTGGTTTGTTTGTTTGTGATAGAAAGTGCATCTCGCTGCATCTTTAGAGTCATTTCTGCTTCTATAAGTAATCACCAGAGAAATGTTATTTATTCACCAAGCTTTACTTGGATGGAATTATCATTTGGTCTGTAGCTGCCTTTGATGTCAGGGATGTGAGTATGCATTTCTGTGTGTTTTCCAGGAGAAGTAACACAGCAGAAGCCGATGGCAGTGTGTGTTCAAGCAGGTAGGGAAGTAATAACAAGCACTGGCTGGAATTTTACATTCACTGTCTAAAGCAGGGTTAGACGACAAACTTGGAGATAATATCTAAAAAGGATGAAGGAGCTTTCAAACTATAAATTTAGATAGACATGCTCAATACAAAGCTGTGAGTTACATGTATTCCTGGCTTTCTTGGGAATTTGAGGACATACGCTTGCGATTTTAAATAAAAGTGGAAGGACTGCTATGATACCGGGGCTGATAAAAGCTCACATAGTATTTTTCCTGCAAAGTTTAATTACTTGAGTTCTGTGTCTATAACTGTGGGAGGGAGAAAGAACATCATTGGCAAAGACAGAGATAAAAATTATTCTTAAACTATTATTACAAGCAAAACTTACATTCTCTTAATTCTACACTAATGTAAATCTAATTCATATGGAATTCTAATTAGAGCTTTCTTTTTGTCAATGTGAGTTTGCATAAGTCACTCTTGTTGAAGATAATTGCTTCTCTTTTTTTAAAAAAAATAGTTTTTAACTTGGGGATGTAAGTAGAAGCTAGGAACAAAGCAGATGGAGAAGTTAAACTAGATGAATTTGAAATGCTGTTTTTTGTTGGTTCTTTAATGATGCCCGATTGGGACTTAAGAAGATGATAGAAGAAAGAATTCCAAGGCTGATAGATAACAGCATACATGACCCTATTACAAAAAGAGAGGATATTCATGGGAACTTTGCTAGATTTATGTGGGCACTGGGTGAGGACAATCAGAAATCAGCAATTCTAAGCCTTTATAGTACTAAGTTTTAAAATTTATTAACAGATACAACAAGAACCAACGTTTCATACAATATTAGTTCTTTTGCAAATATAACAATAATTTTAAGGCTATTTCTTCATAAGCTTTTAATTTCTTCAACTGCTTTTTGCTTATGTGGTATTGTGAGAAACCCAGTTTTCTCAATTAGGAAGGAAGAATTAATTGTTTACTATACATAGGCCATTTATGTTATTATTATCAGAGAAAGTAATCGACACTATGAAATCTTGTTGTGTTTATGATAAATAAAAAAGCCTAACCCTTATGATAAATTCAGTGAGGATGTCCAATACTCGTATGCTACTTTAATTATGAACAAAAGTAATTGAAAATAGGGAAATTTAACTTGCCATGAAGAATGTGGCTTAGAATTATTAAGGTTCCCATCCACAAGTGTTCTTTCTTCCATAATGGTGTCTGGCCTGTTCCACTGAAAAGTAGACTCCTAATCTCAGCTCCACTGCAGGGCTTGCTGCAGTCTCCACAGGGTTTCAATTACAATGGAGAGAAAGAAAAACCACTTGCTCTGTTTATAATCCCAGTTTCATCTAATTAGTAGAAATAAAACAACAGCAAGTTATTTTGTTGGGATTTCCCTTCTATGTTATTTTACAGCACAAGTGCATGTTGTAAACCCTAGGCAGACTCCACTGCTCTTAGAATTCTGATTCAACTTGGTATGGTATTAGAGCCATTTGGTGACTCCCAGGCAGTCTATTGCAATTTTCTCTAGTGATCCCTGTTTTTGTGTCCCTAGTTAAATTTTTCTCTCAGCCAGGTGGTTCACAGTTTAAAACTATCGACTCTTCCCTAAAAAGTAAAATCAAAGTGGCTGTCAAGGTGAGTCAGACTTTGAGAATACATTCTGCTCTTGCAAAGTACTCAAGTTTGGTTCCAAGCACACACACACGCGATCACAGCCATCCCTAACTCCTGTCCCAAGAAGTCTGACATCCTGTTGTAACTTCCACCAGCTCCTACATGCCAATGGTACATAAAATATGTAAACACATGTTCAAATATATCAGTAAGAATAAGATCAGGGACAGTGAGATTGCTCAGTAGGTAAAGGCACTTGTTCGATAGCCAGAGCTCCCCAGGATCCGCACAACTGAAGGATCCTTATCTGACTCCTTAAAGCTCTTTTGACATCTTATATAAATTTCAACATCTTTGGGCCAGTATTGAAAAATGCTTGATAGTATCAAGCAGAAAAATAAGGATATAATACATATATTAGTAATAATATACTAGTAAAGAATATTTAATTATATGATTTTCATATATTTCTGCCTTATTTTAGTATAAGGGTCAATCAAGGTGACTTTACCAAAATGGTATGATAATTTCTCCATCCATATTTTGTTATTTTACAATTTTGTATACAAATGACAGCATATTCCTGAGACGTCTGATGAAGGCATAGGATATTTTGTTAGACAAGATTTAAATTTTCACAATACTAAAATTACCAGGGTAAGTACACTTTCAAGTTCTGTGTTTTGCAATTAGATTTATGGGAAATTTATTATGACTTTGTGATTCTTTATATTATTAGTTCCTTGGTTTCTTTCTTTCATAAAATTATAACAATTAATTTCATCAATCCAAAATCTGATAATGTAATCGTGTCTTTGTTGGTTTTATGTATTATTAACTCCCTAATTTCTACAAGTATCTTACTAGGTTTAATATCATTTTATCTACTGAACTTACTTGAAAATTTAGAGCAGTATTGATTAAAGGTTAGCTTTCCAGTTACTCAAGTATTGTAAATATTGGTATGGATTTTATTTGATTTTCATTTAAAGCAAGTGTGTGAGGCAAATTGGCAACATAAAAGAATTATGAAGAACTGAGCTAAGAAGGAAGCTACATGTCTGAAATCAGAAGAATTATTGGAGAAAAGGGAGAGAAAGAATTCTTGGACTGCTGATTAGGTAAAATGGGTCATACCACTGTCTTCTCACACTGACTGAAGAAGCATAGTGCTCATAATTTAAAGAAGCTCAGGTCAATCTACGTTGATAGTAATTTGTTATAGATAATTATTTACACTATTGTAGAATAATTATAATGAAACTATGACGCTATGAAATCTCCTTGAATAAAAGTAATTATGGAATTTAAAAAAATAAATTAATTATAAATACATAGAAGCAAAGTAAGAATGTATCAACATTATTAAAGCAATGTGTATAAATACATATATATGTGTGTGTATATATATATAATTATATAATCTTTGTAAGTGTTGCTCTAGGTTGCTCTTCCATCAGTAAAGTATTTTATTAAAAATGTTATGATGTATGAATTTAGATAATCATAAGAGAACATCATATTTCCAATACTTTTAGTTTCAAAATTCATCATTTTAAAGATGAAATATTCCTGATATATTAGAAGTCCTCTCCAGACCACTACTATTCATTTTTTCATCCCATAGTCAGCTCTTCCATGCAACTCAGTATTCATAACTTTCATATTTATACTTTTGCCACATATTTGTTCAGTAACATGATATTTATGCTTTTGTGTGTTAAATATTAAGCCATAAGCATTTCCCTGTAGATATATCTTCTTTGAAGAAGGTTTAAATTAAACTCTTCTTTGCTTATGCATAAGTATAGTCAGTCTTGGTGTACTGAAATTGAATACTCTTTGTAATTCAATTTTATAACTTTGCCAGCATGAGTTTATATATTGAAACATTGAACATGTCTCTCCAAGATCATGTCTAATAATTTCTACAGAGGACCAAGTAGATTTTCTTGTTGCAAGACATGTCTTAAGGAATGTACATTATAAGTTCTCTATTTGTAAAGTAATTTCAAAAAACTTCTTAATGAATATGAGCATTACATACTAGTAAAGAACCAGTAGACAGATGCTATTATCCATTTAGGCTTGGGTTTTAAAGCCCTAGCGTCTCATATACAGAAATATATTATCAGAACTAAATTGACTGTATGACAGTGTTATCATAAAAACATTACCAAGAACACTTACTAATGTGCTCTCAACACATAAGTTAAAAATTTCCAATACTAATCTTTAATGTGCCACACTTAAATTTATTCCACATATAGGGTCATATTTCTCTAGTTTAAATTGATAAAAGCATTTAAACTATGGACTGGCTGAAGCCATTGTATTTTAAAGTGTGAAATTACTTTGCTGTGCATTAAATTACTTTCTCTGAATCTTCCAATTATATTGAAACTCCATCCTTCATTCAGACACTTGGTGCTGAGCAGTCTACAGTGGTCAATTACTTCCACACAGTTTTTTTTTCCAGTAAATCTTGGCATACAACTGTAAGTTGTATCATAAATTAGGACAGATGCAATTTAAGTGTTTCTATGAGGCCTATTAGCCATCCTACAAAATAATAAAGTTCTGTTTAAATTATATGTGACATGTATGATTACATGGGACTTTCATCATCATTAAATTTTCCAAGTATGCCACAGTCATAGCTTGGGTGAACATATTTATTTATGGGGAAAGAATTAGAGAGAACTGCACTTGTATTCCACACCCAATCTATCTTTGGTGAATGAAAGAATAAAATAATCTTTAGCTCAAAGAGTTAATAGTACAGTATAGTTCATATCAAATAAATGAATCATTATTTAAGTATAAAATAACATGACAAATAATATTTTTGACATTTAATAATGTCATAATCTGATACACCACCTCCAGGAGTGATCACAACACACATTACAAGAAACAGAGTAAAGAGTTACAGCAGACTGTCATAGTGAAGTTATGACAATTTTATTTGTTTTTCTCATTTTCATAACTTTGTTGCCACCCATCTACTGGAATTTTCTGAAGCTTATTAATTAAAGTACTCAAAAACTCCTGAGTACTTTCTGAGGGGTGATATCTTAGAGACTAAAGCACAGGCGGCACACACATGAGGACCGGGGTCTGGATTGCAAATATGTTTCTACAAAGTGGGGCACTTTTACAGGCACATCTATAAATGCCTATAACTACAGCACTGGATGGGGAGAGTCTCAAGTCCAGCTGAAAATTGGAACTTTCCTGCCAGTCTAGCTTTAGTGATCAATTTCCAGGTTATTAAGAGATAGAGATATGGCCCAAAAATATTGAAGTTGGTTTCTTTGTCTAATGAATACTGAAAGTGGAAGAAATAGTCCTCCCTAGGGAAGAATGTACCAACTGGTTATGTGATATCAAATGATCTGACCTGACAATATACAAATATGCACATACATATGTACACATATATAAAACCAATTAATGAAAAAGAGGACATACATTTGAAAGAGTGTAAGCAGGATATTTGGAAGGATTTGGAGGGAGGAAAGGAATGTGCTATGTTATAATTCTATTGTTATCTCACAAAAAAGAAAGGAAATAATTTAAAATATAGGGTGAGTAAGTAATAAGAAAAAGATATTCTGACTTCCGCTACTGGCCTCCACAGGTGTCCACTTAGACATACTGATATATATGTAATCAAGCACTTATGCAGAAGAGAGACAGAGATAGAAAAGAAGATAGAGATAGAGATAGAGATAGAAGAAAGAGATAGAAAAGAGAGAGAAGGAAGAGAAGAAAGGATTGGGGAAACAGAAAGAGAGAGAGAGACAGAGAGAGAGACAGAGAGACAGAAAGACAGGAGGGGCGACACAGAGAGCAGAGCACATGTGACCATCCATTCCATTCTGGTGTTCTGACTTCCTTAGTGCCAACTGCCAATCATTTTTAAGGTGCATATCTTACCTATAGTCACTTTTAATAAACTGGTATGAAATGATCAAGGTACTTTATGAAAAGAACACAGTATGAAAAATGGTCTTAAAAACACTAGAGATATGAAGATGAAAAATATCACTCTTCAAAGATTTACATTGTAACCAGCTGATTATTAATTCAGTGAATTTAACTATATATTCAATTTCAATCCCCCCAGGATGAGGAAATTTCATAGAAGAAGTTGTCAAAAGCCAGGGGATTGATCCTTTTCACTGAAATATAATCATTCAGAAAGCTGGGTAATTTAGCATTCTCTTTGTTGTATGTGCATCTCTTAGGAATTTTCTCTGACAGCAGGAATCAATGCTATTATATCAGGTTGTCCATAAAATTATTTTCGTAGTTGTTGTATTGCAGTCACCAGGCTATTTACATGGTTTCTTTCTGGTTTCATCCTTTAATTGTTATAGTCCCTTTATACCATATATTTTAATCACTTTCATAACTGAAGAAAAATGTTCAGAATAATCAGGCTGCTTTTATTAAATCACTTGCAAGTTTCAAAGTAGTTGTTGTTCCCCATTTTACATATTAAGTCATACATGCACACTATGGTATCTTCTCAGTCATGTTTCCTCATAGAAGTTTGGCAAAGCCATGAACTTCAGAATTTGCCAGATCACAGATCCCTTTAGACTAAGGACACTAGGACACCCATGTTGCCAGGAGATACAACCAATCTATCTACACTCCCCAGAACAGCTTACTCAATCCAGGTTGTCCCATGAACTACTTACCAGGGGATCTAATCTATCTTTGATAATCCCCACAACTCAGGCTCCTTCCCATGAGGAATTCTCCATGCAGTACATCCATTCCTTTCCTGTTACCTGTGAGGTAACATCCGATTACCTGTCAGGAAAACCTTCCATGCCCATGTGTGTCCCTGAAATCCAACCCACAAAGAAGGTGGGAACTGGCTCCAATCTCTTTGCCCAGCTGATGAAGGCATACTGCATTTCACAAGCAGAAATCCTGGCATAGAGACATTAGCCTCAAGTACCAGACAGTGAAGATTGATATGTCAACCCTCTTATGAGTTGGCCTCCTTCTGAACATAGTGAACACCTCTACCAAGAGTAGGAAGTTAACTTGGACAACAGTGAAAACATCAAAACAATCAAACAAATTTCAGGTGCATAAATCCCTATGCAGAAATAATAACAACATAAAAATTCATAATAGCATGTATCACCCCATATATACTGATTCTATAGTAATGGCCCCTATGGATAAAATGACCCAGATAAATAATGTAAAAAATGATTGTAACTACAGTCAAATAAATCAAAACTACAAATTATTAATAAAAAATATCAATTGAAATTATGAAAGTATTATTTGAACTTTTAATGAAAATTCAATAGGTAAAAATGTAAAAAAGATAAACAAGCAAAGTAAACAGTGGAAAGCCTCGTCAACAGAATGAATCACTTTTTAAAGAGAGAGTCATAAATGAAGACAAAAAGAGGACATGGATCATTCAGTACTAATTAAGTAGAAGTTGTAAAAAATGTGAACAGAATATAGAAGAAATTTGGAACACCATGGAAAGCTACCTTTAAATTATGGGCATAGAAAGAGATTTATAGGATAGTGAAACCAGATAGAATATCTCCAGTAAAATTGTAGAACAAACTTTTAACAAATCTAGAGAAAGAGGTACCATCATGTAGGAATCCCATCCCATAAAACACCAAATAAGCAAGACGTGAAAATGCATTCTCCATGTTATACTGTAATTAAAACTTTGAATACAGAGAATAAGTAAAATGTATTTAAAGCTGCAAGAGGGAAAGGTCAAGTAACTTAAAAGGCAGGCAGAGTAGAATAGCATAAGATTACTTGATAAAAAATGTTTAAAGACTGAAGGACCTGGAAAAAATACTCCAAGTCCTGAAAGACCACAAATTATAACCAGACTATTATACCCAGCAAAACTATTAAAAGTGAAGGAGAATGAAATTTTTACATAAAAAAACATATTTAAAAAATTGACTTGTAAGACACCTCTACAGAACATACTAGAAGGAATATGTCAGTCTAAAGAGAAGGAAAAATATTTGAGGGTTCATGCAGAACAGAATAAATAAGCAATATCAAAAAAGATAACAGAAAAGAATGGGGAAAAAACTCACAAATTAAC
The DNA here is from genome assembly GCA_026225945.1 of Cricetomys ansorgei. Lineage (NCBI taxonomy): Eukaryota > Metazoa > Chordata > Mammalia > Rodentia > Nesomyidae > Cricetomys > Cricetomys ansorgei. Next base: position 15,149,520 of record JAMJFZ010001815.1, read on the forward strand.
AGGATTATAAACATCAAAGGCAAAGTAAGAATTGAATATCGTAACCCTTTTACTGTGTTTTCCATTTATGTTTTGTTTGGTGTATCCTTTTGGTGTATCTAATTCGGTTTTTGTTCATTGGATTTTTTTGATACTTTAGACATGTGCCTAGCAGCCATGTATGTCATTGATGGTAAACTACCCTAGTCTGATGCATAATTAAAATATATCAGTACTAACATTTTACAAGTAAATATAATTCATTTCACCAACATAGATTAACTGTCCTTCTCTATCTCTACCTAGGTTTCTTCTTCAATATTCTACTTCCTTTAGATTATAAAACATGTAGGACTCATAAAATAACTTCTCATGTTTGTTTTAGGTTGTAAATGTAGAGCTTTCACTGTCGGTCCCATCTATTTCTAAATAGCATTTCGTTTTTCTCAGAATAGCATTTTTTTATGTAGGGCAATATTCTATCATTGTCCACCATGTGTGTGTGTGTGTGTGTGTGTGTGTGTGTGTGTGTGTGTGTGTGAGTGTTTTGTGAGAATATACTTTCATTTTCTTTAGAGTATGCATATATTAAAATTTCTGCTTGTCTTTGTGTACACAAGAGCATCTCTCTCATTATCCAATAGTAGTACTTAGATACAAATTCTTAGGGAAATTGTACCTTTCTTTCTGTAGTTCACAGAATCTACAAATAGGACCAAAGTGTCTTCATTTTCACATTTTAACAACATGATGTCATTCCAATTAATTTTTCTTTGTTGGTAGGCTGCTTTTCTTGCCTTCATGCTTGATGGATTCTTTCTACTTTTCTTTATCATCAGACTACATTGGTCAGACATCTTTTATTCAGGGTTACATGATGAATGGCTACCACCTCCTTCAACTGTCCTCTCAGGACTGACAACCTTTTTAATGTACAGAACCAGTTCTTTCCCTAGCTATAGAAATATTTTTCTTGATTAATATTGGTTCTTGACATGATGACTTTTCATTCCTTTTACAGATGCTATTATTCATATGTTGGGCATCCTTGATATGTTGGCGAAACAATTAAACTTTACTATAATGATCTATTCATTTGTTTGTTCATTATGAAAGTAGTAAGGTGTTTACTATTCTCTGCTTATTCTCTTGGTGTCCACCATAGAAATTCAATTGCACTGGAAAGGCAAGAAGATTTATATATATTTATTCTATTGACTGTTAGAGAAGTTATAACCAAACTCATTTTAGCTGTTCACCAGGAACCAGTTTAACCAAGAGGTTCAATTATTTTTGGAACAATGAAAAAATCAGGTCAGCAAAGTTGAAACTCCAGGCTCCTAGTCGTCTTCTGAGACTATGGAAAAGCCACAGTCTGCCACACTTTGATGCTGAATTGCCCCTCTTACTCAACTAAGGTCTTCAATATTTAATTTCAGAACTTCATTTGTGCTGTGCATCCTGGAGTCTGCAACCATACTTTTATTACGTATGCTGTACTTTGTTTTGTATAAATTGCTATATTTTACTTCTGTCTATTCTGATATCATCTTCAGAAGCAGAGTCACTTGTGTCAATTTGAACTTTATCATGTACCTATTCTATTCTTTTGCAAGAAGCATGTGAATTAACTGAGATTTTTTGTTTACAATAGAAATGTGCAGTATTACTTTATGCTAACTTATTGTGACTTGAATGAACATGAATATATGTCAAGACTTAGCAACTTAACTCCATTTCTCTACTGAACATTCTGGCATAATTAGACAATTAGATCACCATCTTTACATCAATACAGAACTCGTACTTTACTAATTTTTAAACTTAAAACATAACCTTACTTTAAAAAGCATTTACTGTGATAAAATTAAATACTGTGTTTTAACCCTATAATATAGGAGAGTATGAAACTTGAAACAAAATTCTTTTTAACCTATTTCCATTCCTCCTCATTAGTCCAACCTCAAGAAGCCAGGGCTTTATCTTTAAGAAGTTCCTGCCCATGTTATTTCACCTCATTTATATATCTACCAGGATGAGTTTTATCAATGAGGCTTTCATTGTGCTTAAGTGAAGAATAAAATCAAGATATCTAGTGAGAGGTTATTGATCTCTACCAAATAAAAATTCATAGTAGCTTCTAAAAGTAATTATAAATATATATGTATATATACGCTAATGATGATATATCTTCTGAGGACAGGAGAGATGCAGAGGACAAGGAGGAGGGAATGAATAAATGGAAGGGAGAGAATAACAGAGATATGTAAAAGACACTGCTAGAAATATAAATTTGCCCAAGGAAATTAATCAGTTTGGAACATATTAAGCAAGATATGGACAAATACACACTACATGGAGTGCAGAATTAATCACATTTTTAAAGTTAACAGCAACAGAAAAGAAAGCTAGAGAAGGAACTTGAGGGTGGAGACACACTATGAATTTGTTAGGGAAAGTGAAGATTGGCAGCATGTGATCAAAACAGGAAAATGAGGACAGCCACAGATTGGAGGTTTTTCTTGGTTGCAAAAAAATAAACAAAATTATCAATTTTGTGTAAAGGTGAATTAGAAATATTTGAATAGTGAAAAAAATAACTGAAACATTTAAATTATAGTATTTCAGAGCATGGTGCTACTGGTTATTATTAAATAAATGACTATAAAAGAGAAACTGAGATGAAGAATGGGCTAATAATTCAAAGAACCAAAGTAAAAGTGGATACGTTTCCAGGGCAGCAAGATGGATGCAAAATAAATTTAGTGGGCATAGGCAGTGTCTTGCATCCTTTTGTATCTCCGTAATAAAACACCATAACCAAGGCAACTTATAAAAGAAAACATTTAATTGGACTTATGGTTTCAGAAGTTTAGTCAATGATAGCTGAGCAAAGGTATGGTGGCAGGAATTGCTGAAATCTCATTGACCCTCAAGCAAGACTCAGTGAAAGCACAGTGGGAATGGTGAGTCTTTTGAAGCCTCAACATCCACCTACATTAACAAACATCTTCCAACAGAACAATGTCCCCTAATCCTTTCCAGTAAGTTCAATCATCTGAGGACCTAGTATTTAAACATCTGAGCCTATGGGGCATTCTAATTAAACCACTACAGAGAGGATCCAAGAGAAGAGAAAATATCTGGAAGCTGTTATAAGAAGGAGAAGCAGAGAATAAGAAGAAGTAAACTGAAGTCCTGTGTTAAGTGGGGCTTGAGGAGGGGGAAGGGGAAAGTACAAGTCTAATGAAATTCTTCCTTCATGTAAACAGCTGGTAGAAAAAGAGAATGACAGTCTAGGAGACATCCAGGATTTGTCCTCAGGTTTCAATTAGAGAAAAAAGACAGTGAAGAAAATATATTGTCAATACTAGAGAATGTGTTTCTGGCAAGTGAAATAAATAGAACACAGTGAATGACCTGGATAACAAATGATGAGGATTTTGCTGAGTAGTATAGGGCTAAGACTACTCAAAAACATTCTGTAAGTTTAACCTTTATTTGCTTGAGATGAGTGTGTGTGCTTACTAACTTGATATATTTAAGATCACTATGAAAATACAACCCACTCATGTCTATGAGGGAATATCTACACTGGGTTAATAGAGGTGGGACAAACTATTAGAAATGTGGGTTGCATCCTTTCACAGGCTGCTGTACTGAACTGAATGAAAAGGAGGAATTGAACTGAGCAACATTATTTATTTCTTTGTGCTTTCTGACTGAGGATATCATGTGAGCAGATGTTTTATGTTCCAGCCACTATGCCTTCCACACAAGGATGGACCACAAATTCAGAATAAATCTTTCCTTTTTTAAGGTATTTTATGCTGGATATTTTATCCAAGTAATAAGTAAAATAACTAATTAACATATATCTATAACACTAATTCTGTTTTATCTTGTAGAGAGAAATCAATCCATCTACGATGAGTAGAATCATTATACCTATAGAACCATATGCTCTCAGTATGAGCCAATTAAGAAGCCATATTAGAAGATGACTTCTGTTGTAACTGTCTCTGCATATTTTAAAGTTGACTTAACAGTAGCACAAGTTATTGTTAAGAAAATCTCAATAATTATTATATAATTTATGAACAGAATTCTCAGTTTAAAGGATTAGATATAAACGTTCATGACTTTTTACTAGTTGGATTTTAGTTTTATTCACTCAAAAGATAAAGATAATCTCATAAGCATGGTATACTTAATTTATGCAAAGAAAAATGTGAGTTCATAGGTTTTAAAATAATTTACTCCTCAAAACTGAAATTTCATATGAGTTAAGAATTATAGAATGAACAAATGGAAGTGTATAAATACTTTATCCAAATGATCTGTTGCTATTTTTAAAAGCAGTTTTCAAAATCAATGTGAGAACACTGATTTATTTTGTCATAAGGAAATATATTTACCCATGAATAGCTACAGATACAGGTGTCTTCATTCAAGTTCTAGTGCATGCTTAATTAGTTATACTCATGATACAAACTGAAAACATTAGCTCTATCCATGACTGACATGGTGAAACTTGTCACAAGCAAAATGAAATGATTTGACTAACATGCAGAGGGAAATTATATATTAATTCATTAAATTATCACCTCATTGATGAAAGCTCTAGTAATTGTAGCTCAGAAAAATAATAGAAAAAATAAGTGGAAGAAATAACAGGGTTAGAAATTAAAATTGTGTTCAATAAAATTTTCTGAGTTTTGAAACCACAGCACTTGTGTATTTTTCTTATAGTTTTCTTTTTCTATATAGTTTAATTGAGTTTGTTAAAATGATAGTTCTCAGTAAATTTTGAAGATAGTAACTAATTTTCAGTGATGAAAAACCATTGTGTGCAAGTCATCGACTATTTCTCATCAAAATAGATGTGCTGATACATGCTTCTGCGTTTCATTTTGAGTATTCAGAATGTGAAAAATCTTCATTTCTAGGTGGCCTTACTTCACTGTGCTCAATTAGCAGTACACACAGTGCAAGTTAGTTCATGAACTGTAGTATTAGTCTTGTTTGTGATGGTCTTTAAAGCTGGTATACAATCTTGGAATGTATATCTCTAGTACACACTGTGAACTCAGGCCATGTTTATCAGATCACAATTTCCTTCCTTCCACTGTCCCTGTGCCTTCATCCAGGAGGTAAAGTGATTCTAGATGGGATTACTAATGTGCTGTCCAGTGAATACATTCACCTGTATAAATCAAGCAGGGAAAATAATCCTGCCTGTGTAACACCATTGGAGACTATTTTCTGTGATCCTCTGGCAAGACTTCAGATTGATAACAACAGCACAGAACACACAGTTACTATGCTATGATCTATTTCCAAGGCCAAAATTAACTTACCAATGTTTTCTCCAGGTGGCTCAAGAAACAGCAGGGCCAAAGGTTCTTCTGCTTGGCTCTTTTCCCCTATGTATGCATCTTTATTTCTCTTTTTCATGTTTTTTTTTATTATATTATTTCAATGGTTGTTTTTTTTTCTGAATTCCCTCTGGACATCATGTCACACCTGGATATTCTTTGCTATTGTGTTGAGGTAATCATGCCATTTTGGCTTGGATTATACAGTTTAGTGATTAAATCCTACTTATCAATAACACATCAGTGCTACATTTAAAAAAAGAAATAAAAGCGGTTCCCCTTAGAGTATTTTAGCCAAAAGTAAATCCAGATTTGAAATCTGTACCTCATGCTCCCTGTACCTTCTACCTTCTATCTGTTTGTTGTTTGAATATGGACCAATGCCTGCATCGGTCTTTGTTTGTCTATCTGATTGCCTCTGTGTGTCAGTCCCTAACAAAAGGCTTGGATCTGTAGTTAATAAAAAGCATGGTAAGCATCACATGGAGAAGGAATATGATAACTCCACAGAAAATATTTACAGAGTTTTAAAATGAATTAAATCACTGGTTCCAACTGACCTAGACAACAATATCATTGCTTATGGTCCAAGGTCAATAAATGATTGCTTTCAAACTTTATGGCAAATTTTAGGAAATTGTTTACTCTTTATGGATCTTCTGCAGGGGCATGGAAGAGTACATAACTTAACGTTTGAGGAAGTTGTTTCTAGTTATTTTTAAAATAATTTTTCTGTACGTTGTTAAGGGAAGGACTGCCTAAGTGTTGGCATTTTGCTTTATCTGCTGGAGTTGGCTTTATGTAAATCTGTGATAAAAATGGTTGCCTTCTCATGATCTGCTCCTGCTCACTGCTTTCTGGCAGAGCCATCACAGTGCTATAAAGGAATTGTTGTAGTCCCTCTCCCACAGTCCCTGGCAACAAAGGGAGAACACTCTCTTTAGATGTTGAGTTCCCCCACCGAAAAGGTGGCATACCTTGGTTGCTAAAGAACTGTGGGATGCGATTAAGCTTCAGGTTTCCTTCATTGTGCAAATAGACCTTTGTGTGAGGTGACAGAGTTTCTGTATCAATAGAACACCTAAGGAGTTTCTGTATCAATAAAAACTCCTGAGATCAGATGATCAGGTTTCCACTGTCCAGAATGGCATTAGCCATGACAGATACCTCTGCTGAGATCTGGTAGAGATGCTATGAGAGTGTCTCCTTGTCTTCTTTTTGGACCAACTCTGTAGCTACTGATACACTTAAGATTACTGGGATTCATTAGTGTAAGTTGTAAAGGCAGAGTATCCGTTACATCCAAGGCACCTAAGGTTGATTGTTACATAGTTTTCTTAAAGACAGGCTGAACAGTTTGAGCAAATAGTAAGAGAGTAGTAGTAAGTCTAAGGTTACTTCAAGGTATATATTAACTCTGCCAATAAGGTACAGTAAAAGTTCCAGTCTCTTATAATATAAGAAATATTTTTATAATAATGTATCACTATATTCTTGCTCCATAAACATCTTATTAAAGATATTGTCATAAGCTACTCTGTACCTGGTTTCTCCCTATTGTAGTCATAGGCAAACTGTGAAGCATCCCTTTTAATTTGTGTACTTTGCCATTCAACACATAGCTTTAAAAGACCAGGCTTATTTGACCATTTTTTCCACTTATTGTGACAAAAGTGACACAATTCTCATAAACATAACATGCTGGTGATTTTTTCATAGATATGTTCGTGAAAGAAAGACTACAACTAAGGTAACACATCTGTAAACTCACATGGCGATTCTTGAGTATATGGTGAGTACAACTGTGATGACCACATCATATTATGAGAGATTTTTTTCAGCAGTTTACATTATTTTCCAAGAGCCCATGATCTTAGAAGTGAAGCCTGTGCTCTTTGATCAGAACCCCCAGATTCTCAAACTCCAGAATAATCTTCTTACTGTAAACTCATTTATTTTTAAATTTCACATATAAGTGAGATCATATGATATTTACTTTTTTCTGTTAATTAACTGAGACTAATGTCCTGAAATCTAATCCATGTAATCCTAAATAAGGAGATTCATATTTTTTTCTGTGTTCAAATGAGGGTCCGTATGTGTAGAATGTCTTGAATTTGCTTTGTCTTGATATCAGAGACAATCCTATCTCTCAATAGATTTGATCCACTCACAATATTAATTTATCAGAGGAGAAAAATATTTGAGCTAAAATGCTTGAATCATCATCTCAAACACACACCTGAATCTCACTTCTATGATAATATTATACACAACTGTAGTCTCTAATTATTCTTAATTAATACAACTTTAATTTAAAATACCTCCTTTTCTATCTGTTTTTATTATTTTTCTTAAGTTTTTAATACCATAAGTCTTTGATCTTATTGATTATTTAATACCTTGTGTCCTTATCATCTAACTTTCTTACTTACTAGAAATAAATTCTATGAGCTATCCCTATGTCCATTTCTTATATTCACCCTTAGATATATACCCTTTTTCCTTCCCTTCTATATTCTGCTCAAAGTACCCAGACAAGATCTGTTAACTTCCTGAATAACTAGGCTAAATGTGGTATCTATACATTTAATTATGGAATGCACTTAATTTAAACTCATGTCCAGTCACTTAAGAAGATGTTTATCAATATGTTCAGTGATTCTGTACCACTGCAAATTCCTTCACACGTATCTACATGCTGTTTCAATCTTCATCCCCTTTTAGTTTCTCTTTTCTTCAAAGACTATAGTAACCACAGGAAGTGACTAGACAAGTACATGATTAAATTCAATTACATTTCATTCCTTTTCTATTACAATTGATTTAACAACTGCCAGTTTATCCAAGCCAACATCACTGCTGGTAACTCTCCCTGTGTCATCTTTACTACTATTTAGAAAAACTGTGTTGTGAATTTCTTCCAGTTTCCAGTCTATTGCTCTTTATTGTTGAAGCTCTTCATAGAAAATGCCCATTTTTTCATTCCCCTTACTCATACACCTGTCCTAATCAATTTTCTTCACACTCTTGTCAAGCTGCTCCTTTCAAGGAAACCATTATCTACAATTGCCAATTACAAAGATCAATTCTCAATATCCTCTCACTAGACTTAGACACATATTTTGAGATAGGCTCATATCGTCTTACAACTCATAAAATGTTTTACAGCAGCTGGGAGCAGGGGGCTCTTTGTAGACTCTGATTTCCAGGCTGTTTCTCAGGATCCAAAAGGTAGCAAAATATGCATCTTTACTAACTAAAAGCATCTGTTCCTGCTTCAGTTCTTCTGAAGGCATTGGTTCATCTTCACCCCTTACCATAATCTCTTTTATAATTTTATAACTTGAAGTTATTATCTTAATCACACATATTTTGGTTTGGGAATCTTATTTTTTTTAACATGTTATTTCCTCACTCTACATCATTGCATTTCAAGATTTTGACAAGTGACTTTCTGAGATCTTAATAATATCCCACAGGAGCAGATCATAAGGCAATGAGCACATAGGCATAGAATAGGAATTGCTCCCTTTCTCTACTTCCTCACTGCCATGCTGTCAGTCTGAAGGAGCTGTATATATTGAGATGAGTTCCTAATAGTTTTCTACTATTTTATACTGCAAATGCAATTCTCTCTTTGGTTTCTAGTTGATTTCCCTCTGAGTTTCTCCTACAGTAAACTCTAGGTTGTTGGATAAGCCCAGAATGACTAGCCATCCATTTTTGAACTCCCATAACACTTCCTATCATGTCAGTTTTTTTAATTAAAGTTTTCCGAGTTATTGTGTTTTAGGCGAAAATCTCCTTCCTCTTAGGGAAACAGCTGGTTTATTTGAAAATTACATAATTCTTCAGAATATTTTAATCTTCTGAAATTACAAACTATTTGATTTTCAGATTACTAATTGACGTATTGATAGCACCAGCTGAGACACCCTTCAGACATATTAGTAATCATCATTATTTTCAACTCTCTGGTGCCTTCAAAAGCTCAGTGTTCCCTTATCTTTGCTATTAGATTAAGAGAGAGCAGCTTAAGTTAAAGTTTCATCAAGAATATTATAGAAAAACACAGATTTTTTTTTTATGTTAGTGGAGAGATAAAATCAAACTGTAAATGCAATTGGGTCATGATTTTTAATTTTCACCTTATGTTCACCAATTTTGTTTATATTCTATGAAAGAAAATATGTTTCATAACTGTTTATTAGAGTTTCCACATCACACTTCACTGCCACTGGCAATGTTGGGGAGAGAAATTCAATGGCTGAATATTCCTCATCCATGTCCCTAGTCTCCATCACGGACTTATTGAATTTTGAAGCTTTAGTTTTCACTTATTATTCAAATTAGATTGTGTTATTTCTGCCTTGTTGGAGCAGCTTTGTTTGCATTCGTCTGTCACTTTCTATATTTTACAGTCTATTAACCGAGAGCCTAATTTAACCACAGGAGGGACAGTGTTTTCGATTGAGTTTGATATAGCTAAATGTACTTCAATTTCATAAAGACCAGGGCTGTTTTTCTAAAACACACAGTGACTCCCACCAATTTTATTAAGAGTTTTCTTCATAGAATTTACAACTGACTTATCTAGAAGACATATTTCACCCTTCCTAAAAACTGTTCAGACTTGAGCCTCTGCAATACAAACCCAAGCTAGAATACACTATGAGACCCATTCAAATCAAATTCTGATATTTCAGTATGAAACCCATTAATCAACAAGGGTAACATGCTGAGAAATGGTGACAATATGTTGTTTTTCTCTTGGTCATTTGTTTTAAAACTGTCTCCTTGACAACCATAATAATGTTGATATTAAGGGCCAATAAGATTTCCTATTACATTAAAAAAACAAATAATTATATGAGTGTATGATTATTCACATTTATATAGTTACCTATATAATTTATGTTAATAATTATTTTAGTGACAGTATTTAAATATATCAATATTAATATTTATCTAGTGCAATATTTTTAAGTTTATCAGTAATCTAAGAAGATTGATACATATGCTTGAACTGTGTGACTCACAGAAGCAGAAACTATAAGTAAAAGTGTCACTTCTTTTGAAACAATAACAATCTTTTGTGTTGAGTCAGTTCCATGTGAAGATTACACATACATACATACATACATACATACATTACTGAATGAACTGGGGCTCCTCCTTCTTCATACATGGTGACATTCCCATCATTCTTTTAAAGGTCATATTTCCTCCACTTGACATGTTGTTTGTATTTGGAATAGGGGTCATTGTACAATTGTGGCAAATATTCATGCTCAAAAATTCATTTTTGCTGTATTTAAAGGCTATCTGTTCCAACCTTATAATTTTCTGCTTTTATGCTAAAATTTGGTGGCCACTTACTGACCTTAATAATTCCCAACAGAGTTGATTGGAAGAGCCAGATAAAGTTAAGCAACTGTTAAGAGTACAAATTATATTTCTTAATGGTGTGAGAAAAATATCTATGAAGCTATTCAAGATGAACTAAAATTATCTACCCACATATTTGGATCATGTCTGTCATTTACAAATGATAAACTTTCAGCAAATTTCTGTTTAAATAAACACTTCATCCTAAATATCTGTCTATTCTCTAGAGTCTCTAGGCTGACTTTCTTGAGTTACAATAAACAGTGGTTATTCTATACTTAAATTATTTTAATATATTATTTGTACAATATAAAAGATATTATAGGTATTTATATAGATATAAATTTATATAGATATAAAATAAATACTAATATAGATATTTACATTTTTATTTCTTTCTAGGCTTTCACATATTTTCAATTTTTGTATATTTATATAATAAGAGAATAAATAAAAGTTCCCAGAAAAATGCAATGCTTATTATAATACGTGGATTATGACACATTAGTGATTAAGCCCTAGTTGCCAATAATGCATTGGTGTTTCGTTACGGAAAAAAAAAAGCACTTCTCCTTGGAGTTGTTTAACCAAGGGTGAGTTCAAATTTGAATTCTCTACTTCAAGCAATCTCTGTCTTCTGTCCTCTTGTTCACTGTCGTATGAGCCTGAGTCTGTGCCTGCCTAAAGGTTGCCTTGTGAATAAGATTACAGCTATGAATCAGCTTTGGTTGCAAACCTTAATTGCAGGGGAAATGCAGCACAGATAGAGATTATTCTTGCATTGTTCTTTTAAAGTCAAGTTAAACAAATATTTCAGTACACAATAGCCTCTCAGTCTTCAGTCTTATGTGACTTCAAGGTATTATTAACTTTGTGAACTCCAGGAAAATTCCATTTCTTGGAATATAAGAGATATTTTCAGAATATTGCCTTTCCACAGTGGTAAAGTTTCTATAAGACCCACTAATTAGAATTTTCTAACTGTGGAGAGTTAGAATCTTACAGATTTGGAATGACATTATCTTGTGCTATTGTAGTCCCCTTAGTAATCATTTACTGTCTACTTCTGTCTGACTTGTGGTTATCCTTGACATTATCAGGGAAAACTTTTGGGAATATATCAACAGGTCACTACCTTCTACCAATTAGAAATCTAAGACTGTCCTTAGTGTCTGAGATCTACAGCAGAGATTTCTCCCTTAGCTGGAATAAACCAATTGGGTGTTTCTATCACATGTTTAAAAATTACTTTGATAGATGATTTATTTGTGTTCTGCAAGTTTAAAAGCTTCATGAAACAGTTTTCAAACTGAATCATGTTGTTTAGATTAACATAAATGTATGTTCTCAGGTTACAGTCACACATATTCTGCTCCAGATCACTCTCTCATTCCCATTGAGATGAATGAGATACACAGTTTGTGTTTATCAATCCATATTATTTTACATTGGCATAACTGAATTATCTTTAAAATTTCACGATTATTATTTTTACTCTAGTAGTGCAATAGTTAGATCAGACCACAAAAAAATATTTTAAAGATAAAATAGTGTTTTGATTCCATTAATTAGAAGTTAAAAAGAGAAAGAGAAATAATTTTGATGTAAAAAGCATGTGTTTTATGTTGAAAATATTAGGAAAATAATTATATTTGCCATCGTAAATGTCTTCTCATTTAATGTATGTGACATTCTTCCAGGGAAATGACATATGTGGTACTTTCATTTTCTTTCAAACTTGCGTGTAAATATTGGTAAACTTATGCACGTGACAATCTAGGGAAAAAACACTTTTCCCAGAAGTTGGCAGTATAAAGAAAAATAAATAATTCTTCCCTGGAAAAGGATGGAAACAATGTTTAATTATTTGAACAAGTGGTTATTTGACATCAATCTGGACGATTCTATTTTCTGAAATTGTCAAAACAATGTTTTCATTCACATACCCTTCTTGTTGTAAGAAATCAGAGCTCATAGATTCAAGATTAAGAGATCATGCTTATTCTCATTGGAAAGCACACCCATAAGAATGTCACATGTGATTTCATAGAACATCAAGATCCCGGGAAAAGGTCACTAGGTTTCCACTTATATAACTGAAGGTGTTTGTTTTGAATATAGCCACCATGTTTTTGTGAAGGCTTGGTTATATTTGAGAAGTTATATATAGGATTGTGCAGATAGTTTCACCTTACTGAATGTTTTATTAACAGAATAGATGCCCTTCTGGGAAAAATAAAGTTCTATCTGAATAAATGTTATTGATAACCTTGTAGGAGAAAGGACAGAAAGAGTTAAAGAGCCTGAGGGAATGGAGGACAATAAGAAAGCAGGGTCTTTTAAATCAACTGAGCAAGATCATATGGACTCCAAGACTGATGCGCCAGGTTCTCTGCACTTATATTATGGCTTTCAGTTCAGTGTTTTTATGGGACTCCTGAGAGTGGAAACAAATAGGTCTCTGATTCTTCCATGTTCTCTTGGGTTTTGTCACTTCTGTTGGTTTGCCTTGTCCAATTTCGATGTGATGGCTTTTGTTTTATATTACTATATCTTATAGTAATATAATATAGCAATAATAATATAGTAATAACAAAATATATATATTTTGTTAATTTTTGTTGTTTTCTCTTAGAAGCTTGCTTTTTTAAATCAGTGACAGAAAGGAATTGGATCTCTATGAGAAGAGAGGTGTGGAGGAACTGGGAGCAGTAGAAGGGGAAACTGTGTTCAGAATATATATTATATGAGAAAACAATCTACTCTCCACAAAAGGGGAAAACAGAATACACCAGACTGTGAAAAAATTTGATGCTTTGTAGATTAGAAAAGTTGGTGAATAAGGTATATTTTGTATATTTTTAGTTTAAAATTATATTCAATAATTTTCTGGTTTTCAGACATCTTGGTATGGATAAATTAACTCACTCATATACTTTAAACTCATTTTTATGCTTGATCTATTGATATAGCTGCTGCATTCAAGCATGGTGTCAATGGACAAACCATCACACTTGTTTCACATTGTGATCTGAGAAGTCTTGGTCTTTGGCAAAGGTAAACAACAGTCGTAAGTAGGTAAATTTCTTCATTCAACAAGACTCAGCAACAGGAAATTTCAGTGATTTTTCAAATAATGGATTTAACAGAGCATTCAATGAGTTATTGTTCTTCACAGTATAAGATAATGATTTGTAAATTAGTTTTCTAAACATAGATATAAAAATATTTCCCATTATTTTTTATTCTTTGATTACTATTGAATGTTCAACTGATCACAAATATAGGCTTCTCAATTCTATTCTGCTGATCTTTGTTTCTCTTGGTACACAATAGCAAACTGTCCAGTTAAATGTAACTTCAGGATTAGTTTGGAAATTGAGAGCCATCAATACATTTCTTTTTTTCTACCAAAAAAACAATTGACTGGTGTGATTGATCTTTTTAGTTATTTATTTAAAACCTTTCCAGTAAATTATAAATTTTATATATGGTAAAAGATATATTGTTATAAAATGCATACATATCACACACACACACACACACACACACACACACACACATATATATATGCAAAACATTTGCTACAATAGTAACATATGCATCATCTCACATATTCTCATTCCTTTCAGAGTAAGAATAGCTATAGTCTACTCATTTAACAAAAGTCTTAAATAAATGATTGTTCTAAACTAGCTGAGATGGTTAGTTTTTTGTCAACTCTACAGAAGCTATGATAGTCTGGAAAAAGGGAGGATCAACTGAGAAAATGCCTCTATCAGTATGGCCTGAAGGTCTGAGATGGACACATATGCTTGAGTAATGATTGATATGGAAGTGCCAAGACCATTGTGAGTGGTGCCACTCCTGGGCAGACAGTCCTTGGGTATATTACAAAGCAAACTGCAGAAACTAGGGTATTCTGTCTGGTTTTGTATCAAATTGAAAAAAGCTAAAGAAACATCTGACAAGAAGTAATCTTAATTGAAGAAATGATTCCTTAAAATTGACCTGTAGACAACTCTGTGGTGCATTTTGGAATTGCTGACTAATTTGAGTGTACCCAGATCACTGTTGGCAATGCCATCCCTAGGTTGGTGGTACTGTATTCTATAAGGAAGTAGGCTGAACATGTCATAAGGAAACAAACCAGTAAGAAGTACACCTGATACTGAGTTTTGTTTGATTCCTGTAGCATCTGAGAAACACATTATGCTACTGTAGAGCATTTGATATCATATTATAGCTATATAAAAGACAAATATCTCTAAGATCATTTGGTATTATCTTGTGATCTGTGAAAATATTATTTAGGAATAAATTATATAAAATGTACATTTCAGTGTTGAATATTTTCACTTTTTGGATTATTGAAGAAACTGCAGTCACAAGTATTCACGGAAGGTATGTTAAGGCATTGGATGAAATTTGTTTGCACAAACTAAATCAAATTTCCCATTATTGTATGTCTTTATTATATTCAACATATAATACAGAATAACATGTTATTTCATCCTAGAGTGGGAATATGGAACTATACTAACAATCCAATTATCTTTGCATCTCCTACCTTTGGTTCGGCACCAATCTAAGAAGCATATGTTATGGTAAAGAGCAAATGGAGTTGTTACGGGATTCTGCAAGATGCACGAGTTTCTATTTTGAATCCCCTTTTAGTTAATTGGACTCATGACATTTAAAAACTTACTCAACCTCCAACTTAAGTATTCTTTTTATACTTATGAAAACTTTAAAGTATGTAATAATAATCCTTTATAAAATGCAAGTCTGTCATATGCATTTTATCCAAGGCATATAGATTTTTGTACTATGAGAATGACAAACATTCACATAAGTAACATCTTCATACTAAATAACATGTTTGTCAATAATAATTTTGTTACTTATTGCAATTAATTACTATAAATAGTTATTGTCTGTTTATATCAAAACATTGGGAACTTCATATCAAATTATATCTATGATAAAAATAATAAACATTTTCAAATATCTTAAAATTAAAGGTTAAATATTTTTAATATTACAAATCCAGTGATGAAATAAGGTAAAATTGTATATTTCATGTTTTAGAATTTAAAACATAACTAATAATCCTATTGCTTATACATACTATTATGTAAATTACATCTTTTTGGATTGTATGATGTTACTAAGTATCCTTTGTAGCTAAATGTATCCTGTTGCTTCTGTTTACATAGTAGTGAATGAGTAGATGTGAACTTTTAAAAGAGAAAATAAGTGCTAAGTCTTCCATAGTGATCTGGATCCAAGGTCTATAAACCTGAACTACAAATAATTGCCTTTAATATCTGTAGCCAGGCACATCACATTTAGTAGGGAGTTAACTATTTCCAATCTCCATTTTTCCAAAAAGTATACGTTTCTTAAAACTCTATTTAGACCAAAAGAAATGAAAGAAAATTTTGTTTTTAAGATCTTTGGATGGACAATTATAGCAAGGCTTGTTGCAGGAGCTTGTAGCTGCTTTTTATTGTCATTGTGATGTAGCTAACTAACAGCAGTGTATTGAAAACAATTTGTACACCCTTCTACTGTGTGACAAAATAGTTGATGGTCCAGACCTTAGTAATACTTAGTGGGCTCCAAGGCTTAGACCTCATTATATCTTCTTCATGAATTTTAACCATATGATCCTTTGATATATGATAAGATAATGACTTGCTTACACTTTAAATTTCAGGAAGGCACCTACCCTCATATTCGTGTGCAAGCCATTACTTGGCTAGTTCTGCCATTGATGCAGATGATATTAACATAGTAACATTGCCAAAAAGCAAGTTCCCACATGTGCAAAGAAATTACAGCCATACCACAACATAGGTTATTTTTTGAAATACTTAAGTATTTGCAAATTAACAATAAAATTTTTAAATGACCTGAGACAAGGAAGGCAAAATGATATCTACACCCTGTTCAAATTCTGTTGAAATCTTACTTTCATGTAATGATATTTGGAATTGGGACTTTTGAGAAATTATTATTTCCTGAGGGTGAAACCATCATCTTTAAGTCTAATTTCAGAACTGTTCTCCCATTATCTGATGTCCACTGTCCTAGGCTACACTGACAGTCTGGTTATATGAAAGTATAGTATGCAATAGGAGACAATATGTTTTCAGCATCTTGATCTTGGATTTCTCAGCAACCCCCCAAATTGAGAAATATTTAAACCACTCAATTTGCCTATGAAACAAACAAAGCTGCCATGAATATTCATAAAAAGGTTTTAGTGTGGAAGTAAATTTTTATGGCTCTGGAATAAACTTCCTAGAGGAAGATTACTGTGCCACATGGTAAGTAAATGTTTAGTTTTTATAGAAACTGAAATAGTTTTCCAGATTGCATGGACTATTTCACAATCCCTGCAGCAATGCATGAGAATCATTTTTCTCTCTTTCCCACTAACATTTTGGGTTGTCAGTTTCTAATCTTATCTGTTTTAATAGATGTGTAGTTATTTATCATTTTGGTGTTAATATGTCAGTATCATTGACAAGCTTTTCTCATGTTGTGTGTTACCCTTACAGATTTATAATCTAGAAATTGTTATTTTTGTCCCATATATACAGTGTCTGTCTTTTTAATCTCTTAATGTATTTCAAGACATAGCTGTCTTTTGTACTAATTCTGATCTGTATATTTCATTTTATGGATTATGCTCTTAGTGTC
This sequence comes from Cricetomys ansorgei, assembly GCA_026225945.1. Taxonomy (NCBI): domain Eukaryota; kingdom Metazoa; phylum Chordata; class Mammalia; order Rodentia; family Nesomyidae; genus Cricetomys; species Cricetomys ansorgei. The sequence continues at coordinate 15,166,979 of JAMJFZ010001815.1, forward strand.
ATTTCTGACAGTTCTTCTACCATTGTTAGCATCCAAAGACACTTTAAGTATAAAAGATTTATAATGAGAAGTCAGTTCAGTTTATTTAAGTATAATGCCTTATTGCATGAAAACAAAAACATAATTTAAGAAGTTAAGAATTGGTTTTGCATGAAAGAGTAAAACTATAAAGAATCATATATTTTGTAAGATTGATAACATCTTACTGCAGGTATGTATGATGGAATAGATTCATCATTGTTGCATGAAATTATAAGAAACATTTTTTGTTGGAAAATGGTGTGAAATATAGCATGTAGAATTAGTAAAAAAAAAATCACAGTTACCAGAGGTGGTGTGCACTGAACAATGAAGAAGTGTTGTACACTACACAATTGGCTGGAAAATATACAGTAAAAGCTGGCTTGTCTTTAGAGTCAATGTCAAGGACAGCACAGATCATCAATTAGTCTACCTGATATCTTACCAAAGTCCAGTTTTAGCTTGAGGTCAGAGGTCCCAGGAGAGATGTGGAGTCAGACAACTAATATAATTGATAAGGAGAGAATGAAGACAGAGAGAGAGAGAAAGGTGCAAGAGGTGTGCACACACACATTCTTGTGTACTAACAAATTCCAGCAGGTCAGGGTTCCAAAGAGAAGGCATGGAGTCAGTGGGGGAGGGAATAGAGGTGGAGTCATGTCAAGGATGGGTCACTCATACCCTTTATTCAGACTTCTATTTTCTATTGAACTTCTGTCTCCATTCCAGCTTCTTCTCTATATCCTTTCAATAAAATCATCTCCATAAAATCATACATATACACATTCACACTCATCTTGGGAGAGAAGAAAAGCTTCAACACATATACATCTCACATCCATATACATCGTTTAAGCTTTAATGCACACACACTTTGCCCTTCCCCATCTTGTAAACTTCCTCTTCCTTATGGATGTAGCAAAGCTCCAACACAAAACAATCTTACTCACACATCTGGCAAGCTTCCCTCTTCCCTTTTTTTGTAGATGAAGTCAAGCTCCAATATATACACATTTCACTCATATATCTTAAAATCTTCCATTTTCCTGTTATTTTCATATACACCTATATACCTTTTAAACAATACCCTCTATGTAAGAAGAAACTGTCTCATAATCATGAGTCCTATTTTTCCGAGTAAATGAATATAAGTTACTTATTTAAAAAAACAGGTTGCTTTCAATACCCATACATAATTATGCATGAATACCCAGCTTTCCATGTACTTTTTCACCACAATATACCTATACCCCTGAAGCAATAATTTTATTATTATAGATTAATAGAGTCTAAACAAGCCAAGTATTCTCACAGCCAGTTTCTATTGTAGCTGGCAGGTAGTTGTCTTGCAGTTACTAGGAAACACAAGTACATGACATAGTATCCTAACTTAACACAATTATTATTTAGTTAAAGCAGTAATACAAGTTTGTTATTAACTAGAAAACTTTAAGTCATTGAGTCTTTTTATTTTTCTTAGGCAAAGGGGAATCTGCCCAGTCTACATGCCACATAGCCCTATATTCAAAAACTCATCAGTAATTTTACAATTGTAAAAACTAAGAAATATCAAATTAATTGTGAGAAAGGAAATTTAATCTTAGCGGTGGGCACTGAAATTCACTTGTTTTACTTAGGCCTGTCTCTCATAGATGAAACTTGTGGGAACTAGCAACCACGCTTTCTTTGTTCTTGTTCTTTTAACCAAAGTGAGAATTCACCTGCAAAGAATGTATTTTCTTGTTGTTGTTTTTGTTAGGTTGTTTTGTTGTTTGTTTTTGTTTTGTTTTGTTTGTTTTTTTATAGTTCCTTAGGTTACTTGTACCAAAACAGCTTGGTTATTCTTTCTGGATTTCCAATACAGTTACCAATTCAAATGAGTGGCACTGCCTTTTAGAAAATCACAACTGTTGCTATGTGTGCCAGTAGCACTGTCCAGAGGGATTAGAAACTCCCGTAGAACTTTCATACCACAAAATAAACAAGGAAATCATGACAGAGGCCACTACTCTCAGACTCCACAGGGGCAAGGGGTACTTGGGTGACAAATATCTTGGGGCATTGCCTCTCTGAGATACATTCATTGGAGCCGTGCAAACCAATGAGCTGTCCAGCCTCATTAACCTCATAACAGACTGGAAATCGTCAGTGATGGTTCTTGGCAATGCCTGAAATTTGTTGCTGTGTTTGTATTTTCTGAATTGAAAGTTCCTGGGGGGAGAAAAGAGTTTCATGAGGCCCAGGAAATCCACAAAGCTTGCAAGTATCAGGAAGCTCCTAAAACTGAAAGTCACATGAATTACAAGCACTTCTCCCAAGTTGTACAAACAGCATCATTTGATGGGAAGAACGACTCTGATGTGGCAAACTACTTAAAAGAAGAGCAGGAATTTTTGGACAGCAGTTTCTGTATGTATTCATTCATGTTAGAGTGGGGTTTTTGGAGAGGAAGCTGTTTTTGAGTCTCTGTGCTCCTATAAGTAAACCCCAAACTATCCTGTTAACTGAAATATGGGGGTCTTTTTGTCGTTGGCAGATGACATGGGGGAAATCGAGGTCTTCTTTGAGGATTCTTATTCTCAGGAATAAAGTAATTTAAGAATGGATTCAAAGGAAAGTTTGTTTGTTTTTTTTTTAATTAGAGTTAAAAATAAAATCCCCAGGACAATCAAGCTGTAAACCTCAGCAGCTGCCTGGAAGAGAGAAAACAAGAAAAGTCATGTCATTTAAGTTGACATGGAGTTCAGACATGTTAGACAAACAACCAAATGACAGGAAGGAAGGCTGTAGAAAAAGAGTAAGACAACCCCAAATGCTGAAAAAACCCAAAGTGCTAAGGAAAGCAAGCTTAGAAGTGATTAAAAATATAGAAAAAAAAATGAGTGTATTTTGTATTTTTTTTTTTTTTGTTTTTTGTTTTCTGTCTAAGTCAGAAAATTGAACAACCTTATGACGCTTCATGGCTATGGTCTGGTGAGCCATGGAAGTATTGATGGAGAATCTGTGAGTGAAAAGTATTTTATCTCATGAATGAACTAACTATCCCACCTATCTTTTTAGCATGGGTTAAGGTGAATCAATAGAGAGAACTAAGGGGTTACACAGCCCTTGACCTGGATGCTCAGACATGCAAAAATGGCTTTTGTGTGTGACATAAACATTTCTTTGTGGCAGTCCTGATATGTCTACCTTTACCATTGTGCTAATGAAATGTACCTCATTGCAGGTTTCATGCTCCCTTTGATCTTTAAGAAGTCTTTTAACCCAAGGCCATGTTTTCTTAAAATGGAGTATCCTACAGGACAATTGCAGACATGATATGAAATTGCATTCCTCCTTGATAAACAGAGTTAATTATTGAGTATTGAAATGTCCTCCCAATGGCTGATGGAGTAAAAAAGGTACTGAATTCCCAAAAGTAACATATATGAGACAGGGTATTATGGAGGCTGTGATGGCTGTTGTAGCTGGTAAGAAATGAAGCTGAGAATCATCTCTTGTTCCAGACAGAATTTGTGGGCACAATGGAAATATCACAATGTTAAGAAGACATGGGGTTGCTATTTATTGTAACCTTTCATTTGTCAGGATAATGTAGAGACAAGGAGGATATGACAGAGATGTTGACTTGTCACTTCTTACAGCCAACAGAAGGCTAGAGAATATAGTAAAAAGTAGCTCCTTGGATGAAAACCCTTTCTTAGGATGCAAAAAACATGAAACCCGTGGGAAAAATTGGACAGTGCACAAGAGCAGACATTATAGGAAATATGAATGACATCCCTTGAGTCCAATAATATAGACGAGGAGAAAATCCATTACTGGACATGCAGACTTTGGGACCTACAGAATGGACAGTGAGGAAGAGAATATAGTAGAAGCAATACAACACCTCAAATCTGGTGTTTAATAAACAATGAAAAATTTACATATCAGTGTACAAGCTAAGGATGTTACTATAATGTACCAGTAAAGGCAACTCTGATAATCAGGAAATACTCAGCATCTGTAAAACTAGAATTGTTTTTTTTTTTTCTAAACAATAAACCAAATAACCAAAAATAAACTAAAGTCTTTGTGAGCCTGGCTTGTGAGGTTATAGGACATGGGGGTGAATTGAATAACTTGAGTGCCATGGGAATAAAGAAGTGAGTGATGTATTTACTCTTTCCTCGTTGACAGAAGGTTGCATAAGCTACAGAAGTTCAAAAGAAAAAGTGTCTGATATGCTATCCCATACAAGCTATTGGGGAAACCTGGTAATCGCTGCCTGGGGTTCTCACAAATATCAGGAACTGGAGGACAACATAACAGAGGAATGACAAGCATTCATTGAAAATGCCGGGTACAGTGAGACAGTGCTCAAAGCCCCCTTAAACCTGGCAAGGTAAGAGTGTGATCACAGGACAGAATAAAATATGGTTGGCGCAGCTGGAACCTCAGAATTAGTATGAGACTTTGATGACTGTGTTAGCTTTAAATGGTAGGAGAAGTACAGGCAGATCTGGATGCTTGGGAATCTCATGTAAATAGGGTTTGTAAATTGCTGAAATCATCAAGAAGGAGTGAGAGGAAGTGTAAACAGACAAAGGGTCAGATCACTCAAAGACAAATAAAACAAAATTTATGTTGAGCTGGAAAATCAAGGTAGGAAAAATGAGTAGAAAGCCAATGATTGCTAATGAGTTTTTAGAAGGCTTTAAACCTTGAACAGCAGTTCTTAGGAGATGCAGATGATGACACTATGCAGGTGAAAAAGATTAAGTTAGTCCTTGGTGCAGGCAATTATCCTCCCTACACCTTTCTCTTGTAAGACAACTGGGGTTATTTCAGCAGCCAGGTGTAGTTGATGGAAAGGTCAGGACCACAGTGCTGACCAGAGGAATGTCCGAACTTCGAAGTGAGTTTCAAAAGCAGGTACAGAACATTGAAGCACCTTCTCCTCCCTGATTGCAGCTGAAGCAGCTCCAGAGAGACCATGGTGAGCAGAATGATATACAATTGCAATGATGAGGCTGATTTCTCATAAAAAAATAACTGGAAGGTAGAGGGTTGAGACTAGGAAAAGTCCCTCGCCATGGCATCATAACCAAATTATTATTTTGTCAGAAAAAAAAAAAAAGACTAGAAGTGATAAGAGTTTATGTTGGATCTGCCTTTTTTTTTTACCCTTTTTTCTTTTTTCTTTTTTGCATTTCTTTAGTTACCCCCAAATCAACTGGCACTAACTGGGATGGTTGGCATTGTTTCTCAGAGACACTGTCCATTCTTTTTGAATGATATAATGACCATTAGGTGTTTTACAGATTTGGAAAAGCAACAGAAAACACAGTGAAAATATCAATTAAAGGATGTGAAGGAGGTGGGAAAGGGTACCTATGGATATTACACGGCTTTTTTGTGAAAGTCTCAATGCCACGGACGAGCTCTATCCTCATGAATTGTTGGCTGACAAAGCCCCTGAAACCCACCAAAACATCAAAACTATTGACTGTATGCCATAAAAATATGGTGAGTCTTTTTTTTTTTAATTAAAGAGATCACATGTTTTAGATGCAGAAAGTAGAGAAATCATGCTAAGGAGACGTATAACTAACATACCAGGGAAAATGTGCTCTCCAATATCCACATGGGGAGGAGAGAACTGATGCTTACAAATTGGTCTTTGACCTGCACCAGCATACACACACACACACACACACACATACATATATATTTTCTGTGGAATGTTAGTAGTATAGTACATGCATTGCATACCCAAGCAGGGCTACTAGAGGCAAGTCTCCACTAGCAATGACATGATATTTTTCTGGCACTCTGGAAGCCATCCAGTGTGAAGAAAAGTTACAGCTCAGATGTTATGGGTGCAACCAACTATTGTCAGATTATATTTAATGCTCAGTCCACAAAACAGAACTCATGGTCAGTTCTATAATACAAGGTCATTATTATTATGTATTATAGAGGTTATTGTAGAGGTCATTGACATCAAATGGAAAGCAAATGATATTCTATTATATAGACCTGATGATGTGCCTGATCAATTGTTTTCTAGGTATTGATTCACATAGATTACTGCTGCAGTCAGCCTCAGTTGACAAGGGAAGAAAACTTTAAAACCATTGTTCATTAAACGTATTTGTGTGTGTGCGTGTGTGTGCTGATGCAAAAAATAATGGCTGTCATGTAGAGGTAAGAGGCCAACTTACAGTTATCAATTTTAACTTTCCATGTGGGAATATTAGGGAGCAAATTCTGGTCATCACATTTGGTGGTGATTCCTTTAACCTACTGAGCCATCTCACTGGCCCAGAGACACATTTCTTTCTGATATGAATAAGGCACTGCACTGACTCATAGCTAGTCATCCTCCTGAGAATAATCAACATGCTGTGGCATAGTATTAGAGTATTCAGCAACAAACAGAGTAAAATTTCTAAATATCCATCCCAGTACCCTCCCCAAAGACTCAGGAAACATTGTAGAAAAGGGAGTGGGGAAAATCTGTAAGCCAGAAAATGGTGTTGATTGTTGTATAGTGATTTCTTCTCAATACAGACTTACTTTGGAGGTAGAAGGATCTTATTGGATTCAGGAAGTAAATAAAACATGAAATTCAACAGGTAAACAATATTAAAAAGACTTAAGATATATGTGCGTGTAATGTATATATGTGTGTAAGCCTGCGTGAATGTTTGCATACCATATGTGTGCTAGAGGGTAGAAGAGGGCATAAGATCCCATGGAACTAGTGTTACACTGTGATCAACCATGTGTGTGTTCAGCAAGAGCAGCCATTACAACAGCTCCTATCATTCTGATTTTTGGCATACCTAAAACTTATTTATTTCATTCACATTCTTGAAAGCATATTCAATGGAGTATAAAATTAAATTATTAACATCATTAAGGTTTAGAACTCTGTACGTACTGCATGGAAAATGTAACTTGTTTTCTTTGTATTCTGGAAACACACTGTGTATTAAATTTTAAGAAACATGCAAGCAAACCTTGAATACATAATCATGACTTTTCAAGGAAATAGATGTAAAAGGCACATAATCAGATAAATATATACTATACTAGTACTCTTATATATTACAACAAAAAATAAAGCTGTGTTTCTACAAAAGGAGCTCTGGAGGGGATGGGTAATTCTGTTGCAGTTTATAAAAGGCCCCAATGATGAGACATACCTAGTTTTTGTCAAAACAGTGAATGAATTATGTATATTTCTTGGAAAATAATATTTTAACATCCTTTCCTCTGACCTTTCTGTATTTTCACAAATTTAGGAGTGAAATATATGCTAAAATAATATTTAATATTAAGATCTATTGTACTTATGATTATTTCTATCTGAGAGGAGCTCCAAAGAGTCTTCTAATTTCGTTGTTTTATTTACTGAATTTGTCATAAGGAAACAGAATTAACCATTCTGCAATAAAATCTCAATAATCAGTTTTTGAATGATTAAGGAAGGACATTCTAGCAAAATACAGAAACAAACAAACAAACAAACAAATACATGGTATTGATACTGAGTATGTTCAATAAGTAGAATGAAATCCAGGAGCCACTGTCAACAAGTAGGCACATAGAGATACAAGTTTAGCAGGTGCAGCAAGCTACTACAGGAACCCAGGTTCTTCCTACTTGTAGGTCCTATCAAAGACTATAAATCATTCAAAAATTAGTTATAGCATAGTTTCTGAATTTATGATATTCTTTTTAAGAGCAGACCTTAGATGTCCATCAGGGAAGCAGAAAACCTAGGGTTCAGACCATTGCTACATTGTAGGCATAGATTTATGGGGACTAGAGAAGTAGGTAGTGAGAAAATTAAACTTCTTATTTTTCTCCTTTTATCATTATATTTATTTATTTTTATGCTGTGTGTATATATGCCCACATGCATGCACGTAGAATGACATATGTGTGGAGTTAGTTCACTGATCCTGTTATGTCAGTCTGGAGATTGAACTCAGCTCACATGGTTTGTTTGCAAGTGCCTTTACCCATTGAACACACTTCATATAGATTTTGAGGATATACTCTGCTAGATTTGGTGATGGATTTGAAAGAGTAAGAAAAACAAAGTGTAATTCAATTTATTTTTTAGTTTAATGTGAGCAAGTGAGAAATAAGAATTTGTTTCTCTGACATCAGAAAACAGGATTTATGAACAAATTATGATAAGTTTTAGACATGTTTGAATAACTAAGAGAGGTTCAAGTGATAAGGTATTGGAGATATTTTGAAAACTGTACATTGCTTCCATGCAGTCTCAGAGATGATGATGTAAAGGCAAAATAATCCTGGACTAGATAATATCTAAATGTAAAAGATTTTGGTGTGATCCCTTCGCAGATAGACATGTATAAAAGTTGAGAGCAGTGAAGTTTAAATCTCAGGCACACATCAAACTACATACAAACTACAAAAGTAAGGTAACCAACAAGTGAGGAAGATAGAACAACCAAAGAATGAGGTCAGAAATGAATACTGTTCATTTTTGTTCAATGAGCTGTTCAAAATTGTTCAATGTGTCAAACACAACTCGTGATTTACTAGAGATGAAATACTGGAATGAGTCAATTAGCATGTAAACTCAACAGTAGTTAATAATAGTTACCAGTGAAGATATTTCAGTGGATAGTGGGAATAAAATTTATATGATTCAAGAGAAAATACAAAGAATGGGAGTTGAAATAGGCATAATAATTACTAGTTCTCCAGATGAGTCCTAAAACCAGTGCCATCAATGTTTTAACTGACATTTCATTAGAAGCACATTCCATATATACTGAATGAGAACCTTATTTTACAAAGATTCTCCAATGATTTATATCTAAATCAGAACTCCTGAAATCCAAGTTTAAGAATCTCTTTTAGGTTTTATGAAGAACAACAGTATGACATATCTATTGATTGATAGAGAATGTTTGTCACCAGATTGATTACTGATTAGACAGGGGAAAACAAGAGCAACAAAGAAGGTGCATTCAGAAGAAAAGTGTTTGAGTCGAGCAGAGCAACAATTGGGATTCTGTAAGCAAGCAGAAGAATTTACATGCAGAAAGCACCAGGCTCCAGAGAGAAGAAACAGAGATATAAAAACCAAGTTGCCTATTAGTGTCCATATAGAGCTGAGAAAATTTTCTTCTGACTGAGAGGTAAATTAAACAAAGGTATCAGTTGAATATGAGGAAAGCAGCAGAATATGAGTAAAGATATGAGGAATGTTCATCTAGGATATTAAAAGATGTAATGTACAATAATAGAAAAAGCATGCTAAGATGCATGAGAAGTTTGTAGAGCTCCGTTTATTTTAGTGCACACATACTTTTAAGGATACCAGGAAGTACTAGTGTTATGAATGACCCAAAGCTGCTTGGCCACATTCCAGACACTCACTAGGCCACATTCCAAGTTCCCTGGAACTCTCCCAACCCCCACAACCTATTCTATTCCAATGGCTTTGCTCAACCCCCAAACTCCACCCCACCTCCAATGGCTTCACCATCACTGAGAGACACATTCACCCGGTAGTCGACTATCAGACCTATGTGCATGTTCCATACAACCCACCATCTCTGTATAAGACAAACTAGAAGACCTCTACTTTCTCTATCCCATGTCTTACCCTGATGTCCTGCTCTCTTTCTCTTTCTCTCCATCCCCCCGACTCTAGTTTTCTCTCTCCCCCCCACTAGAAAGCTGACACTTTGTGTCTCACCACACCCCACTCTTGCATGAGACCCTGCTGCTTGGTATTATGCCCATTTCTATCAACTAGTACCTGTGTGTTTCCATGAAAACAGGTAAATAAGGCTGATTAATTTAGCAGACACAGAAATTTTCATAGGGATACAATTTAGTACATAGTATTAAGAATTTTAAGGGCCTGTGAAATTGTTGGTGATGAAATGCCATATAATTTTTAATTGTATTAATTGCATTAATAAAGAAATGCATTGAGTATAAGAAGTTTGTAAGTGGAGAAAATGCACTAAATATTAAGTGCACTTTTTTTATTTTTTTGCAAGTAAACAAAAAAGAATCATCAGAATTTGTAATTCTACAAGTAAGGTATTGAAAAGACAGGGAAAGCAGCATTCCTGCTGTGGAATGCTTGCTTGAGAAGTACAGTGGGTTTGCCTTTATCAGTATAATGCCTTGTTATAGAGAGGGTATATGTATCATAAGTGACTAGGAAATTTATTATGTGCGGGATATAAGGAAGACACCACCACACCCAATTTTTTTTTTTTTTTTTACATAGGTTCTAGGAATCAAACCTGGGCCCTTTTCTTCTCCACATAGGCACTTTACTGATCCAGAAATTTCTCTAGCCTCTGCTTTATGGCATATTTTGGATATGTCTTTTTGAACAAGTAGAACGATTCATACAAGCTGAATGTTTTAAAAAAATACTTAATTACTTACTATGAGCATTTGTGTGATGCAGAGTAAGTTTAAATGCACCATGTACGTTTAGGAGCCCACGGGGGTCAGAAGAAACATTGGATTCTCCAGAACTGGAGTTATATATAGGCAGTTGTGAGCCACATGTAGGTGATAGTGTAAGGGACTGGTGGAAGGAGACCCCCAGAAAAATCACCAGGACTCGAGATCGATGCAGAAGCAAGAGGTTTATCAACCAACGCATTGGGGTCAACTGTCACATATCCTATAAGTCAGAATAGAAGAGCGACCTAGAAACCAAATCTCATATCATTTTTATAGAGTTTTGACAGAGTATGAGGCATAATCTGATTGGGTGGGACTTTCTAATCATTTGGCAATAGATGTGGAGTGGGAAATTCTAAGCCTGGAGCCACTGGGCAATAGCCAATACTTTATGGTTAATCTGAGAACTGGATGTTCCTTTTTTGGGAACAAGAAACAGGCCTAAACTTTTCAGAGATTTTTAAACCCTGGCTAAAGTTTGGCTACTTCGGTTTTGTTCTTACAATAGCAATGCTGCCCAAATCTCCTGCAAGAGCAGCATGTGTGTCCTTAATTACTGAGTATTTTTTTCTAGTCTCCCAGTGGGCATTATTTTTAAAGTAAGGCACTCCTTGAAAAAAGCAAGTGTGAGGATTTTGTTTGGAAACCTAAACATACTCATATATAAAATTACTTTAAATGTGTGCATATTCCTATGTATTCTCAGTCTAAGACCATAGTTCAAGAGAGAAGGATAACAATCATAGTTTTGACTTATTGTCATAGAGACAAATGTGAAATGTTAAGCTGGAGTAGGGATGTTTGAGAACATGCTCAGATTGTGTCATAATGGTGGTCAGCAGGATTGTCTCAGGTCATGGTTAGCTTTTGTACCAAGGTATTAACTGAATAAAAGGGAAGGATACTGTAGAGTTCCATAAATGTGGGAGTATTTCTGACAGTGTTTGCCTCACTTAAAATCAGAACTAGGTTTTAAACTCAGATGTGACTTTTATTGTTTAATCTATTTGCTCATTGTAAACTTTTGAGAATATATTTGTTGGTGAGTAGTTTGCAATTTTAATTTACATTTTGTAATGGCTAATACTGTTGAACATTCCTTCCTAAGCTTATTCCTTGCGTATATTCTGTGATGACATACAGGAACATCTTGTTCATTTTCTTCTTATTATTTTTTTTTAAACAAAATAAAATATTGAAAAAGAAATGACCAGTTGTGGTCATTATTTTTACTTCAAAACAATAAATAAATCAAATAGACTTGCAAACTTCTTGAAATAACTGAAATAATGCAAATTAATATACCTTAACAGCAATCCTATTAAGTAATACTTTAAGTAATACTTTAATAGGTATCACAGCAGGGCCTCTAGAAAACAAATCACCTCTACTATCTGAACAAAATGCATACATCCATACAAAACTGAACAATGAATAAACTCTGTATTCCTTTATATTCTATTGTAATTTCAGCAAGTTCTTTTGGTTAATCCTCTAAGAAGGTGTCAAAAATTTTAAAGCAGTTCCCTGTGAAACAATGCCATTCAGCTAGGTAAAAATTGTGTTCACTTAGATTCATTGTAGCACACTTTCTTATAAGAATGCAGCTATTATACTCAAAGCATAGACAACACAAAGACATCATCAAGTATAGTAGTACTTTGCGTTTTGTTCCTACAGGGAGAGAAAGAAATGGTTGCTAGGAGTTCTCTCTGTTAAGGGCTCCAAAAGTGAAGCAGGCAGCCAACTCAAGAAAACTGAAGAAAGCCTACAGTTTCTCCAATCAAGCTTTCTTATAATTTTCAGAGTTCTCAAAGGATTAAAACTGCTCCAAAGTGAAATAGTGATTCTCTTTTCAACAAAATACGTGCTCAGTTACAATTTCCAGATAAAAGAAAATGTGTAAAATATTGATATTCATACATTTCAGATTAAAGGCTATTTTAACCTATTAATTGTAAACATATCTTTAACAATTTCCATGTTGGATCATTTATTATGTTTTTGAGTTATAACTATGTACAATACAAATGTTAATAGCTAAATATATTGACTATTAATTTCTTAATACAAAAATTTAAAAAATATGCTTTTCTAATCAAAATGACATGATTGTATGAAAATGGCAAGTCAACACGTTGCTTAAGTGTTGAGATCTGGGCTTTTTTCCCTCTAATAACTATTGCAACCATTATGCCCTCTCTTATATTTAATGAAGGATTACCTTGACACAAAGCTCAAATTTCAAGATTAATGTATGACATGGTACACTTCTTCCTCTAGACAACAGTAAACCAAAGAAGAGAGTTTTAGTAACCTCATGGTGAACACAAGTACGTCATGATTTTTTCTTCTTTAAGACTCGCATTTCAGTTTCTATAGATGCTGTGGCTAGAACGTAATCATATTGCAAACATGTAGTTTGAATGCTCAAACTATTACAGAGACATATAACAGTAAACAGAAAACTACAGTACAATTCAATGATTCCTGCTATGTTGAGAGTTATAAATGTTTCAAACAAGGTTTAGAAATGTCTCCCGACACACAAAACATCTGAAAATCATTCTAGAATGAAACTTCCTGATATCAGACAAGAATAATTACTAGAAACAAGCCCCCAAAGTGATGAGAAGACACTAGGCAATTAAAAGAAAATGTAAGAATCAATGTCAAAACAAGCGAATGCAAAGTTGGTATCTAATAAACAAAGAAGAAAAAGCAAAGGGATTTTAAGTTGTTTTAGAACAGTTTCCACTGCTTTATACCTTTAGCTATCAAATAGCGTCACTTGTATAATTTTATAAAATTAGCAGTATTTTGGCATTAAAAACTTAAATTTTAGAGAAGTATAAAACAAACTCTCTCAGGCAAACATAATAGCAGACTTTATTCACAACTTAGAGTGAAGTTGTACCAATTCTAACTTTAAATTTCTCACGTAATTAAGATATCAGTGACATTGTAAGCACCTAAACATTTTTCACATGTATTGTATAACTTCTGATAATTTGAAACATATGAAGTAGAAGATAATAAAAGGGATACAGAACATTTTGTTCTCTAATAGTAACAAATGAAATTATACCTGTACTTCAACTTACTTGCTTATAATTTTAGCTGCAAAGATTTCATACAGTATAGACAATAGTAGTAGGCAAACATAGATGCTCATTTGAATATCATTATGCCCTTTTTATGTTTATTTTCTTTAATATATACTTTGTAGCTGCAGATGCCAGATGTAGTTGTACTAACTGTAAACTGCAATGTATACAGTAAATGTAAACTGCAAATAGCAGTTTATTCTTTTTCCTAATTCAATCTCTGGTTCTTAGTCCTGGAGCCCTAGAGCTTGTCAGCCTCTTTACAATCTAGTCTCAATCCTAGGACTGGTAGGCTTCAGCCTTTTGTATAACCTAGAACATTTAAACTTCTGTGCATCTAAAACCTTTATGACTTTGAAATTTACTGGTGACTGAGCCACTCTATCTCCTTCTGAACTCAACTGTACTGTACTCAAACTCTTCTCCAAACTGACTGGTTTAAACTGATCTTCTGAGTCAGCTGACTCCTTCTGACTCTGGCAAACTCTCTGTCTCATACAGAACTTCATACAGACATCAAACTGACCCACTCTTCCCTTCTGATAATTACTTCTTCTGCAAAGTTGTCTTTGTGTCTCTGTGTCTTTCCCCCTGTCTGCCTACTTCACTCTGCTCTGCTTGCCTCATACTACCTGCTGTAATTTACTCTTCTGTAATTGACTCTCTAACTAACTCTTTATTAGCTGAGCGCTTGTTTATATATCACGAGATTTGGATGTATCTATTGTGCCCAGTTTTTGAAATCCCCCTCCTCCCTAAGTACTACCAGGAGACCACTAGTTCTAATGCAAAAGCAAGGAGCCTTTATTCTGCAGAGCAAACCAGTGCACTGGGTTCTGGCGCCACCACAAAAGACTTTGAGCAGCTTCCTGCAAGGATTCTTAAAGGGAGCAAGGAATCACACTGATTGGTCAGAACCCAGGCACTGGATTGGCTCGTTAAATGTTACATAGCAACAAAGATCTCTGGGCAAGAGAGTACACACCATTAAACAGAGAGGTTTATGGGAAAGTGAGTACTTGGTGTTATACTGAGGAGAGGTTAGTGCCTTTACCACTAGGGGTGCTGAGGTTTTCATTAGCACTTACTGCAGATATTTTTCATCCAAGTGTCCTTAAATACATCAAAAGTCATACACACACACACATACACATCAAGGAGTTGGTCATTTCAGTCACTAGATGCTATCTCCAACTGATAAGTGCTCTCAAAGTAAATATTAGTTTTCTGCAATGGAGTTTCACTTGGTATACATACCACATTTAAAGACAGGCCCCATGTCCAGCAGTAATTGATGGCCTACACAAAACAAAATTACATTGTGGATTTTTTTTTGTTTCAAAATGATTTGTCTTGGCATGTTTTACCCTATAATTCTTTTCTTAATATGTTATGGATTTGATTATATTCTGATATAATGTTTGATATAAAGAAACATATACACAAGTGCAGAATTTGCTTAGAGGACTTTAGTCTTCCACCAGGTAACTAGCAAGTAAAATTCACTGTGAAGTTAAGAGTATTTATTTTTATAACATTTTGTAATTGTGGTTTTTTTTTTTCATGTAGTAGACCTCTCTATTTTTTTCTTTTTTATTGAAAATAATTATTTTCCACACCATATATTCTGATTAAGGCTCTCCTCTCTAACTCCTCATACCTATGTCCTCCAAACCTGCTTATCCACCCAAATCCATACCCTTTCCTGATTTGTCTCATTAGAAAACAAACATGCATCTTAAGAAAATAAAGAAACAAGAATTTTTTAAAAACTAGGAAAAAAGCAAACAGAGAAAAAAGGGGGGGGGGAATGAGCATAAAAAATGCATATAGACTCAAAGATACATATGTTCACACATAAAGATGTCTCAAGAAAGTAAAACTAAATAAATCAATCAATCAATCAATCAATAATAAATAAAAATATAAAAAAAAAGTAAAAGAAAATAAGACAAACTAATTGCAAAGCACGGGGATATTAGTGGCAACAACTGTCCGTAAGCTGCTGAATATTTCCACAGGGTTAGATATATTAAAAGCACAGTTGCCCCCAGAAGTATTAAGGACATAATTTTGCAGTAAAAAATATCAAGCTTAGGTAGGTACTTGTGCGAAAAAATTTTAAGTACATGAATGAGAGTAGGTTCAGAAACACTAAGAAGAGTATCAAAATTAGCTAACTAGTACGTACCATCCCTGGTGAAAAAGGCCAGAGTAAAGAAGAAATATAATTTGGTGAAGCAACAAGGAGCTAGTGACAAATACTGGATTGTCACAGGTCAATCTCAATGAAAAAAAAAATAGATAGCAACAGCTATGGAAACCCCCAGTGATGTATCTCACAACTCTTGGAGCATTCGGTCCAAAATCCTTTTTTTTTCATTGGCCTGTGCCTTTTAGGTGGATAGGTACATAATGCTTGATATAAGAAAATATTTACTAAACTTCAATCTTTGCTTAAATTACTCTAGTCTTTCAACAGGTGACTAGCAAGTAAAATTCAGAGTTTTATTTTTGTAACTTTTTTTCTAGTTGTTTTATTTTTATTTTATTTATTTTCATGTAAAAGGCCTCTAATTCTTTTTCTTTTTTTATTGAAAATAGATATTTTCGATACCATATATTCTGATTAAAGTTTCTCCTCTCCAACTCCTCCTACCTCCATCTTTCCCACCTCCTTACCACTTTTCCTTGAAAGAAAGTCCAGTAGAGCAGGGATCTGGCCTAGAGTGAGGATCTCTGTGGTTCCCAAAGCATCAATCTAAGTACCCATGAAAAAATATTTTGAATGTAATATTTGATGGTATATGGGTATAATTAAAATAAAAGTTTAGATATATATTTAACCCAAGATTAAGCGTATTAAAATACTGTGTATTGTGGGAGATTTTAGTTATGGATAATGTTCCAGTAAACTGTCCTTGTAGCACTGCAAAGGACTCACATCCTATAAGTAAACAAAAGAGTTGCTATCCAGCTCTCCACATGAATAGGACATTCCTTAGCCTTAAGGCAGATGAACGTTAAGTTCCATTCATTTGTAGATTGGAAGGCTGGTTGGAGACAGAGAGAATTTGGAATAAAAAAGAACTAGTGCAAGGGCAGAGGGAGATACAGAACAAGAAGCTAGCGAGCAGGAGGAGAACCAAGAGGAGAGCATGGGGTGAGGAAGCCTTGGAGTAAGCTCTCTGCCTAGCTTCCTGGGTATAGAATTCTCTGAGATTTGACATGGTTTGTGATTAATAAAGAGCATTGGAAAATTCTCTTGGACTCTCATTAAGCGCCCGAAAGTTTATTTTAACAACTGTGGTTGGGATTTTGAACTTTAAAATATTTAGTACATTAAGAAAATTTAAAGTAATATTTTTAATATTGAATGTGAAAGATTTAAAAATACACATCACATATCACATGTAAGAAAAACAGAACTATTCTGTTTCATTATAGGGATGCAAGTAAAAATGCTTAGATAGCATATCTAAATCAATGTCAATCATGATCAAAATTTGGAGATATGAAACAGAAGAAGCCATAGGCAACCTTATGGTGTGATGGTATCTTGCTCATTATTGAATGGAAATCATTTGAGATTAATGTTCAATATGCAAGGAATCTACAGAATAAGTTCATAAAATTGAACAACATTATTACAATGAAAAATGGTATATAGGTCATTATGTACATATGTCTGTAACAATAATACATGAAAACAAGACACTTGAAATTTATCTTTGCTGTGATTTCATCTAAGATAAATCAAGAATATTATAAATATTTAAAGCAAAATTCATTATATGTTATTAATGATCTTTCATTTATTTAGTACTAAAATATAAACTGAAAACAATGCATTGGTCTTAATATTAAATTAGACTTTATGTTTAGTAAGCTTACCAATGACTTTAGGTACTGACCCAAAAACACTGTTGGTTTGAGAGATTTATAATGACCTCTTTTGTGAGTTTATAGTGGGACTATAAATTTTCAAGTCTTAAACTTCTTTTCACAAGTCTCTTTTTTATTTTTTTATTTTATATCTAAATGTATTTTAAATGATGACTAACACAAGGTCAAGATAACCAAAATTTCAGATGAGGAGACAATTTCCACACCTTGCTTAAAAGACAGTGTCAAAGGGTGGCTGCTGGGGAGAGTCCATTTTTCCCCAAATGATTGTTTTATTCTAAAATCCCCAAAATTATAAAGTATTTGTTTCCTAAAATTATTTATAAAATAATAATTAAAGAATTAATGTCCATGTCAGGTGTGGCACTTCAGACCTATAATCTCAGCACACAGAAAATTGAGGCAGAAGAATACTTGCAAATGCAATGCCCTCCTGGTCTATATTGTGAGTTTCAGGACAGCCTGACCTACAAAATGAGACACTGCCTTAAAAATATGGTGTTAAATAAAAAAGCTGACAGGTGTTACTAAACTTTATAACAAGTTCAGACATTTTCAGTGTGGTTATTATGTGTCAAAAACATCTGTACATTGGTGTATTTATTAACTCATTTAGATCTCAAATATTTTCTATGACGAAGTCATTTATCATTAAAACCATGATTTAAAAGTATTGAAATTAAGTAACTGTCCAATTGAGAAAAATGGAATTGCATGTCAAATCTATGCTCCTTAGGCCACAGAGATGGTACTGAACACAGTTGCAAATAAATAAATTAATAGATGTGAAAAAGAAATCTATGGCCCTTTGTAGTAAGTGGACCCCTGGATGCTGGCTTGAAACACAAAGCATCCCACCTTTTAAAAAGATCCATTTCTGCTCTAGTCTTAATGGACAGAGTATGGACAAGGTCAGATAGCCCGAAGCTGCTCAGTTCTGAGAAACTGCCCTTCCAACTAATACAAACCTATTGCTTCCTCATTCCACATTTCCACCCTTTACACAGGAAGCCCTAGAGAAATCTCACAGTACTTCCTTATTGCTCTGAGGTCATTTACACTTAAGATTTAAGTCACTGGACAGACCAGTTCACCTGTCAGATAGAATTACCTCAGATACCTGCTTACGCAGTCCCCTGCTTTTCTCCCCACTTCAAAAATTGTATAAATACTGGTACTATGTGTTCAATAAATTGAAGGCTTGATCAGATATTAATCAGACTTGCCTTT
Source organism: Cricetomys ansorgei (assembly GCA_026225945.1). Lineage (NCBI taxonomy): Eukaryota > Metazoa > Chordata > Mammalia > Rodentia > Nesomyidae > Cricetomys > Cricetomys ansorgei. The sequence goes on from JAMJFZ010001815.1 coordinate 15,185,716, forward strand.
CATTTCTCGCACCTCCTTGTTCCCCCAATCCTCACTCCCTCTCCTAGGGTCTTTGTTGCAGAACCCCGCAGGACCTGGACAGTCCTTGCAGTTCTTCTTCCTCTTCAACAATGTACAAGATAATGAACCAGGTCAGAAACAAAAACTCATCTTTTACCTTAAACTGCATTTGTTCTCAGTCCTTCAACAAGATAAATTAGTAAAATAATTTCAAAAATTCTATATCATTATTAGGAGCCCCATATCATTGTACATATCTTGCAAAATATAAAACAACCAGGATGAAATTTCAATAAAGTTATCAAAAACTGTCAAGTGCCTCAGAGAGACACCTTGCTGAATCCATTTCTAATAAATCCCCCTCCTGAGGCAGCAATATTAGAGATGGGTATAAATAAAAGATGTGCTAGAACAAGACTTCTGGCTATAATTAATTGAAAAAGAAATTACTTGGGGCCAGGTCATGATGTACAAACAGAAACAAGATACTTGGCTTGCCCTTTTAATAGTCAGTAAATCTCAGCAGCAGTATAAAGCCACTCATCCTGCTAGCTTCTAGTGTTCTTTCACTAGATATACAAGCTGGAGGATAGACCAGAGGCAAGGTTACTTGATGAACTTCTAAGCAGCCGTAGACTTTAAGCCATTTATATCCAAGCACTGGTATCTAGCCAGGTCCATAGGAGCTCTACCTTCCGTGATAAAGAGTAATAAATAATTATAGCACCACCATAGCATGCAAACTTATTTAGAAACACACGAACCTGTGAATTTGCCATGCTATCGGCAAGTTAGTTTCCAACTAAGAAGATTTTAGGGGAGTCTCAATACACAATAGTCAGCATTTATTTTTCCATGAGGAATCACTAGATATGAATTGTATCTTTTTAAAGTGAACCCAGAAAATATACACAATAATTTGACATTTATAGCAGAATCCTCAAAAATAAATGAATAAAGGGACTGAAAAAATTGCTCAGCAGTTTGAAGCATGTGTTTCTCTTGGAAAAGACTAAGGTTTGATTTCCCATAACCCATATGGTGGTTCGCAACAACCTGTAACTCCAGTTCCAGAATATTTGATGTCCTAGTCTGGTCTCAGTGGTCACCATTATGTATATGGTATGTAAATATATACAAAGATAAAACACACATACAAAATAATAAATATAATATAATAATTTTAAAAGATAAATTAATAACAATACATATTATAGATGAAAATTAGTTTTAAAGATTGTCACAAGAGCAGTTAATATTTTGCAGTGATATTTGTATGTACTATGCACAGTAGACTTCTAATAATTGTACGAAGGTAGTATTCTGTCAGGCAGTATCCTGTATCATTGATGGGAAATTAAAGTGTAGGGAAGAGGAATAATTCTGACTGTACATTCCAAGTGCTGGGATTAAAGGTGTGCACCACCACCACCCGGCTTTTCTTGCTTCTTAGTATCACTGCCATTCATCTGGGCTGAACTTGAGTGTCCTGTGTATCATGGTTTTACTCCTAACTCCTCTCCTCCACTGTAATTGTTGTAATTTCTCTTTACTTTATACTTTATACCTAAGATTATCTTTGTACTCAGTTATTATTCTTGACTCACCAGCTTCACATAAATTATTGTGTACATGATGATTATACAAACAAAATCAATGCATCTTGTTCTATAATTATTACTGTTCCTTCTGTTAATACATTCCTTGTACTATAGCATCTGTCTTAAATATTTGCTTGTGAAGTACAATATTTCAATAACAATTATTGCCATATTTGTTTAGACAGGTTTTGTTTCATTGGGTGAAGTATATAAAAATATGTACTTTGAATTACCTAAAGGTGTTAATAGTTTTATTAAAAAACTAGTATCAATTCAGAGCAGGGTTAAATTTGAGCTGGTCACCTAATCACTAAATCATTACAAGTAATTACTAATTATTTTAAACTTAGAGTCAAAAAGACATATCTATAAAGCTAAAACCACATTATCATTTTTCATACTTTTCTGAATTTTCAAAGCTCAGATACAATTTCCACCTGGGTTTACACTAGATAAAAAACAAGCAAATATCTCTGTAGAGATACCCTTTTCAGTTAAACATAATTTTGAATACAAAAAAGAAAATAAAATTCTCATCGAATTCCTTCTGGAAAGAAATCATTCCATAATACTGGCATATTTCAAAACCAGTTAATTAAAATCTCCCTATCTGTGTAACAAAGCAGATACATATTATACAAATTAGTAAAAGGAATATCAGAGGAGTTGAAAGCAGTTAATCTCAGAGTGAAGAATGAACTTTCCATTAAAGTAGCTTGCAACATCAATTTCATGAATATTTTTCCAAAGGTATTGCTGTGCAAATTGCAATATTATTATGTTCACATGTTTTGTAGTTACTGGGAATAGAACAGTGAACAAAAGAGAAATGGTTTTCTCCTGCATCAGATTTTATTCTGGGGTAGGAACACCGAAAATCAATATTTGTTTGAAATAAGCTACTATTGTTGGAATCAATGCTTTAATGTGTACTATGTTAAATGGAGGAAAGTCTTATGAAAAAAGGGAAGCAAGGGAAAACATCGGTGGGAAAAGGAGTGGAGCGGTGTTCATCTTGAAATAATGAGCTAAGAAAGTGCAGAAAAGAGGTGAGACTTTAGGGGACGGAGAGAAGTAGGAGGAATGAGATCACAAAAGAAAGGAAGCCAGAATATGTAAGTCCATCTAGGACACTGAACAGTGATATAGTTTGCTTCCAGAAGAGGATTTGGCAGCGAGATGTGCTCTAACTCACATTTAAAAGCAGTTGATCCCTCTGCCGTTTGTGGTAAAGATAAGGCAGCATGAGGAACCAAGAGAAGGCAGTAAGCCAGCTGCAGGTGATACTGCTGAGATAGTATCAGGGAAAACCACACAGAGTGGCCAGATTTTAATTATAGTTACTTCTTTGGTAGAGGAAATATTCTATTCGGTGGATTAAGTCTGTATGTAATAAAAAAAGTGAAGTAAAGAAAAGAAAGCATGCAAGATTTTTATGTCCATTGAAAAGTAGCCTGATAATATGGGAATGATGTGATAGAAGAGCTTGACATTATTGTAGGGCATGTGAAGTCAGACTGAGTGAGAAAGGAGGCTCACAAGACTCAGGAAGCTAAAGAAAAACTTTATACCCACTAAGTTCATGAAGGTCACATAACTTACAAGACTGAAATCTTTGAAAGTTGCAAGACATAAGATTTGGTTTCCCAACTGGACATTCCCATGTGCTGGATAATTGGATAACTGCTCCTGGAGCAAAGCTATCTTCAGTGGAGCTGCCTCCTATGTTAGCAGCAAGCTATACAGATGCAATTGTTATTAGTCATCTCTCATGGTGTGATGAGATTATCAGTAATGCCACTGATCTTTAAGTACTTATGCTCCTTAGACTAAAGCCTCCCCCATTTTTCTGTAAATAACAGCAATAAAGTCATAGGATGTCAGTATAGACTTGGGTGCAAATTTCTTTGTTCTGTCTGAATTAAATAGACAATTGATCATATATTCTCAAGGAAATCCATGCAGAATATCCTCTCAGGCTCATAACTTGTGGTTAAGTCACTGTGGGACCTTTTAAAATATGTGTCAAGCATTAACATAGCTGATGAACTCATGGACTTACTGCATCTATGATTATTTCCAGAAGTACTGTACAAGATTGGAGCTCTCAACATTTTGTCTTCAATGGGGGTTGGTTCATAATGCCCTAACAGTCTCTGCAAGACCAGTAACAGTTCATGATTGTTGAGGATGTGATCATATTTTGGATTTTGGTATAATAACTGATGATACTATTGCTCGGTTAAGTAGATTTTCATTACAAGAAACTCTAATTAAACTCAGTGAGACAAAGAGTATAGGAGGGCTTTGTTGAGAAGAAGGATTTAAACCTGAGTGGGAGAGAAGGAAAGGGGGAACTCTACATATAAACACATGAGACTATCAAACAATTTACAAACAACTCATTCAAACAAAAACAGCTAACTATGTGGCACACATGTCATCCCAATGCTGAGGAGGTGGAAAGAGACATAGATTCTTAATGCTTTCTGGACACCTCAAGCCTAGTGTATTTAGTGATGTTCCCAGTCAGTAAGAGAACCTTACTTGATTAACAAGGTCAATGGCACCTGGAGAATGACATCCACAGTTATTCTATGATTTCCCTATGAGCAAACTTCCATTTGAGCAAAAAACAAGAAATACATAGGTATGAACCTGTGTACACAAACATAAGCATGCACACACAAAGGGCAGTGAAATAACACAAAGGGGAAAGTCCTGCTATTTAACAACTTTATTACTACATACCTTCTATGGCACTATTTTTTTTTTTTTTGTCTTTTTGTTTTTTGAGGATCACGTCTTCAACAGCCGTGAACTGTTACTGGTCTTGCAGGGACTGTTAGGGCATTATAAACCATCCCCCATCGAAGACAAAATGTTGAGAGCCTCAATCTTGTACAGTTCCTCTGGGAATAATCATAGATGCAGTAAGTCCATGAGTTCATCAGCTATGTCAATGCTGTCTATCTCCCCATATTTTGGTTTTGCCATGCTCTATTTCATGAAGCCCCCTGTGCCTTCCAGGGGTTAACAGAGCTGTCTTATTCTAAAATGAGTATTCCATCATCATTTATTGTCAGACCCTTGATGAGATATAGGGCTTTTTTTGGGGGGGAGTTGTTTTGTTTCTTAATTAACTACCATCTGCTGCAGTAAGTAGGGTCTCTGTGGGAATCTGGTGATATCACTAATCTGTGTGTATAATCATGCATATTTAGAAGGCACTTTTATAACATTACCATTGAACAAATAAATAGTAGTAGATTTTCCCCCACCACCTTTGATCTACCCAGCCATGGACTTTTAACTATGTTGTCAGGATGAGGTATGAGTTTCCTCCTGTGTAGCAGGCTTCCAATCCAATCACAAAGTAGCTGGTTACCTGTATACCAGTACAGCCACTGTTAAACTAAGGGCACATCTTCTCTGGCAAGTCATTGTTGCTGATCACACAATTCACAGCTGAGTAAGAACATTGATACATTTTATTCCCACAGGCTACATGAATACCTTTTCTCACTATGAAAGCTAGCCAATATGTTGACACATGCAGCTCAGCATCATCTTTATCTCTTCACATAACATGACCAAACTTCATGAAGCATTCAACAGTAAAGCCTTATCATGTTCTTGTGTGTAACTGTGGTGGTTTGATCTTCATAGGCTTTTGTTTGAATATGTAATCATCCACCTGAAAATGGAACTCTTTGAAAGCATTAGAAGGATTATGAAGTACGGCTTTGTTGGAAGAAGTATGTTACTAGGAGTGAGATTTGGCATTTCAAAAGCCAATAATCAGGTCTTGTCTCTCCTTTACTATCCCTACATCTCTCTCCCTCTCACTCTTTCTCTATTTGCTGATAAGGATGTATATCTCAGCTACTACTCCAGTGATATGAGTTTCACCATGCTCTCCATCATGATGGTAATAGACTAAACTTCTTATACTGTAATAAACCCCAATTAAATGCTTTATTTTATGAGTTGTCTTGATCATGATATCTCTTCACAGCAATAGAATAGTGACTAATACAATAACCAAGACTAGTAAAAACACCCTGTGTAATTGGGGGAACCTCTTGTTCTCAATGGTCAATAGCTCATTGGGAGGTATCACATAGCTGATTGTAGGATTTTATTTGATAATCAATAGCTTTCTGGCAAGAAGCCATTATTCCTCTATGAATGATACTTCTATTCAAACTCATATTTTTAAGATTATAATTTTGGTATGTATTCACTATGAACTACTATTTAGCTATGAAGAAAGATGAAATCATGAGTTTGCAGGTAAATGACTATAACTCTAAAATATCATATTGAATCGATAACCCATACCCAGAAAGAGGAATATTGCAAGATGTCACCAATCAGAGACTTCTCCCAACAAATCTTCAGATGTAAGTACATATCTTGGAGTAACTGCTGAAGCCAAGACATGGAACTTCTATACTCTTTTGTATAGTGATTGAACTATTTTACATTTCTATCAAAGGAGAATAAGAATTCCCATTTGCATATATCCCTGCCATTTATTGTTTTAATAACAACAAGGAACACTTGATCCTTGATCCGGCAGCGTGGCTGTTCTGGGAAAGGATCACCTTCAAGGACCTGTGTGATAGATATTTGATCTATGTATTATTTGGCAGCATGGCTTTTCTACAGTAGAAGCAATGTTAGTCAGGTTAATCCTGTCTTTTGTTTGTGCTAATGCTAAATGAAAGGAAATTCAGTGTTTCCTCCCTAGAAACTACCATGGAGATATGAGGAACATCTCATGTCTCTCAGTCTGACATTCACTTAGTAGCAGCAAGGTTGACTGGCTTGGCATTTGGGAGGTTATTCTTTTCATTAACGCAAAGTCAGACTTTGTATCTGATGGCAACATAGCACATGCCTTTAAGTAAGCCAACTCAGAAGGCAGTGGTGGAACGTGCCTTTAATTTCAACTCTTGGAATATAAAAGTAACAGTCAGCACAGACTATTTCATATATTCTAAACATTAGTCCTTTATCAAATTTGGTTTTTCTTAAAAATATCTATCACTTTACTGAAGTCTGAAATCTGTAGCAATGTCCTGAATTGATTTTGTATTTCATATGACTGTTGATTGATGTTCTCTTAGAATATATTTATGTCCTCCTTGAGCTATTTAATATTTATAGTGTTTTTTAATTATGTGTCTAGAATTTTCTATAGATAATTTTCATTGGTGAATATTTGTTTTGGGATTAATCATTTTTAAAATTTAAATAAAATTATATATCCCCATTCTTTATGAAATCTCATCAACATATTGTATAAATAAAAAAGCACTGTAGAGGGGAACAAAAAATGAGTGGAAGATGACCCTTGGACCTTGTGTGTGTGTGTGAGTGTGTGTGCGTGTGTCTGTGAGGGGTGGAGGGTGGGGGTTTTCTCAGTGCACTCTCAAACTTCAAATGGTGACCGCATACTGAAACATGTGCTGCTCTGTTGTTTTATGTCAATTTAACACAGGCTAGAGTTGAAGAGGAGGAACCTTAACTGAGAAAATGCCTCCTTAAGTTCTGGCTGCTAGCAGGCCTACAGAGAGTTTTCTTAATTAGTGATAGGGGAGTGCCCAGTCCATTATGAAAGGGTTGACTTCTGAGTTGGTGGATCTGGTATTATAAGAAACCAGGCTAAGAAAGTCATAGAAGCAAGTCAATGAGCAGCATTCATCCATGGCCTCTGCCTTAATTCCTGCCTCCAGGTTTCTGGTTTGAATTACTGCCATGGTTTCCTGCACAGAAGTGGGACTCTGGATATAGGCTTACATAAAAGCATATGTAAGAGATTTAAACCCTTTACTCCCCAAGATTCATTTTGTCTGATGTTTCCTCATAGCAATAATATTAATACAGACATATTTTCTAATCTCAAAAAGCAAACCTAAGCTAGGCTGGGGTGTGGACATGCTCCTAAACCTAAAAACTCTGACTCTAATTTAACAAGTGTTATCTGGGATTAAATTTATATCCTTATAATTTTAAGGCAAGCACTTTAACAACAACAGAGATATTTCATTTACTTTTGTTCCTTTTCATGACTTGGAGTAAAAGTTAGTACTCTAAATGTCATATTCTAGTTGAACTTGACAAAGAAATTGTAAGTAGAAATGAGCATTCTGAAATCACTTCAGTGGCTTAGACAATGACAGTCATAGACCTCTGTTGCTTCTCGCTCTAGGCATGACTCTTCTTGAACCTCAGAGCTTTAATAGAACCTCAGCTGATTTCATAACCTTGTACATATCATCTGGCACACATGAGTGCAAAGAACTCCATTCAAAATTAAAGCTTTCCAAGTAGCTGGAGAAGAACTCCAGGGGTAAATGGTGCTGATGTTGCTGAGGGCCATTGAGTGCTAAGGTCGGCTAAGCTTTACTGGCTTTGATGGAGGTATCAAGAATTATCTAGAGACAGTGGCAAGTAGCAAGCACTGACACATAATTTGTGCATGGAAGAGGCAATAACATAAATTAATATATGGATATACTATGAAAAATTTTCTAGAAGTTGTGTAAGAATTTGGATAAAGGGAAGATTATCAATTCAAGAAGCTACATAGTACTCAATCTGTTTCATTTTGCTCTCTTTCTCTCTTCAAATACACTTACTACTAGAAACCTTGTCCATGTTGCTTCTTACCTCTGAACTGGTCCATTTAATATAAATAGTTAACAAGATTTAAGGAATGACTTCTACACTTACTTCCATGTTAATCTCACTCTAATCCTAATTTTTCTACTTTTCTGCATTTTTATAACCAAATCATATATATTGTTCAAGGTATGTTTAATATGTTTTTATGTGTATCTTTTGAAGGCACATTTGTTCTCCGAATGGTTTGTAATTCCCCCTCTTTATCAGTGTCTTTATTAAAATCTGAATAACTGAATGAATAAGCATTACGTCTGAAAATAGCAATGGAAAATCTCTTAGATAAGAATTTTTTCTCACTAACTTAAGAAAAAAGTTGAAAAAAAAATGTGTGTAGGTCTGCTTAATTAACTGGTTACAACATTATAGAACAAAAAATAAAAAAAGAGTTTGAAATTCTGCTTCTATGATTAAATGTCTTTCTGTTAAAATAAATGAAAGTCCTAATGCACTTTTGAAGCCTTTCTGAGTTGAGAGGATTCTGTAAGTTGGAGATTGCAGCAGTTCACATTTAACTCTTTGAGATTTACACATTATATTTTCCAGCTTTCCCAGTGGAATCATTATCTTTTTCACTCTTTTGTGGTCCCTCCACCCCTTGCTCTTCATGTACACACATATCTGAATGGAAATATACACCATTAAGTAGTAAATATTTTTATTAAAGTCTGAGAATCAGGAATAATCCCAATCACATGGTGATGTGAATAGTTTTACAATCTTTTATGGTATTATTAAGAGGCAAGAAATATTTCAAGTTTCATCCAGCGAAATATTACTTCATAAAACTTCAGAGAGTTACTGTGTGTTGTAGATTTACGGTATTTACATGAGGCTATATTGGGGAGCCTTCAGCCAGTATGGCTTTCATTCTTATAGGAAATGTCTAACACATGTGTGTATACAGGGTAGACTATACACTAAATATATAGTCTTTGCAGTCTAAAGAGAAAAACAACTGATGGAAAAATTCACTGACTTTTTGATCTCAAACTTTCATGCTATAAAAGTGTAAAAGTTAAATCTGTTACTTAACCATCGACATATGCTGCTTTGTGGCAACAACCCTCAGACATGACCGTGGTTCTGAAGTTAACATTTATTTTTGGTACCTTGTTGCCAAGAAAAGCAGGGAAAATTAGTAATGTATTTAGCTTCATTCATAGACTGACACAATGAAAGTCATACATTGTCTTATTTGATATGGGAAAATAAGTAATAAATTCTAAAACAGTCTGAATGTAAGAAGAGCAAGTTCCTCAACCTAACCATAGCTATTACCAGCAAACAATCAAACGAACAGATAAACAAAAAACATATATCATCATCTATCTTGAGCTTTAATGGTGGAAAATAAGAACATTTTATTTAAACATCATCACCAGGCCATGTGTGGTGACACACACACCTTAAAAAAACTATTTTTAAATTGAAAGTAAAGTTTCATAATGCTTTGTCAGAAATTATTTATCTATCTATTTATGTATCTATCTATATTTTTATCTTACAGATCATATGTCCATATATAGTGGTTTCTGATTCTGTGATTTTTGTGGGATTTCTGTGTATGTGAATATGCATGTCTTTTCATCTTTATGTGTTTCTTGAGTTTTATTTTTTTTTGTTCCTTTTCTTTTGTTTATTTTACCCTATTCTGGTAAAATACAAAGTCTGTGTTTGTATCCTAGTGAGAGAGAAAAGAAATGTCTGGAGTTAGGTGGGTAGAGAAATATGGGGGATTTGGAGGAGGGGAAAATACAAGAATATGCTGTGTTAAAACAATCTATTTTTCATTAAAAAATCCATAGTCAGCATGATGTTAATCATAAAAATATATTTAGCTTTTCCATAGCAAACCAATTTGGAATTATATTTAAAAAATGTTTATAGTATTTCGCACTGTCTGATAAAGCTAAATGTTCTAAACCTTACTTCCTGTAGCTTTATATGCAAGCCATGTCTATTACCATATCCCTGTTGTGTTTCTAAAAAATAAATAAATAAAGAAAAGAAAAGAAATTTATTTTCTTACAATGTATTCTGATCATGGCTTCTTCTTTATCCCCAGTCAGATCTTCCCCACATCTCTGCCCTTCCAACTCTATACTTTTTTACTTCTCTCTTAAAACAACAGACAAGCAAAACCAACTAACAATTAACAAACATGCAAGCAAACAATCAAACAAACAGTGTTTCCCTCCTTTAGTATGGTCTTCTGCCCTTCCGTTGTCCCAGTGGATCCTGCAGGGAGGATAGGCCATTGGTTGAAGTTTTGTGATGGAGATGATATCCCACTCCCATCACTGGAAGCCTTGAACAAAAAGAAAGCTCCAGAACCAAAAGAAGCAACCGCATCCAAGAAGAGTAAACAGCAAGAAATAATCAAAGTGAAGTCTGAAATCAAAATAAAAACAAAGAGAATATAAAGATTTAATAAAACAGAGTTCTTTAAGAAAATCAACAAGATAGATAAGCACTAAAAGACTGAGAAAGCATATCCAAATTAACCAAATAGAAAATGGGGACATAACAACAGACACTAAGGAAATCCAAATAACCATTAGGTCATACTTTAAAAACCTGTACTCTACTAGATTAAAAAATCTAAAAGAAACAGATAGTTTTCTTGCTAGGTGCCACTTAACTGAAGTGAAATCAATATCAGATAAAGATTTAAATAGACACATGGCCACTAAGGAACTGGACACAGTCAATAAAATCTCTTTACCAAAAGACCACAGTGCTAATTGGTTTTAATGCAGAATTCTACAAGACTTTCAAAAAAAGTTAACACCAATACTTCTCAAATTATTCCACAAAATAGAAACAGTAGGAATATTTCCAAACCTATTTTACAAGACCATAGTCCACTTGATACCCAAACCACACAAAGATTCAACAAAGAGAATTATAGACCAATTTCCCTTATGAACAGAGATGCAAAAATAATAAAGTATTCACAAGCTAAACCCAAGAACACATGGAAAAGATCATCTACTATGATCAAATATTCCTCATTCCAGGGGATGCAGGGATGGTTCCACATATGAAAATCAGTCAATGTAATCCACCATATAAACAAACAGAATGAAAGAAAAAAAAATGATCATCTCATTAGATGTCAAAAATCTTTTGAAAAAATCCAACACCCTTCAGGATAAAAGTCTTGGAGAGACTAGGAATACAAAGGACAAACCTCAACAAACCTAAAAATAAAGGCAATTTACAGGAAGTCTATAACTAACATAGAATTAAATGGATAGAAACTAAAAGCAATTCCACTAAAATCAGAAACAAAATAAGGCTGTATACTCTCTTTATGCCTATTCAATATAGTACTTGAAGTTCTAGTTAGTATATATGCAGTATAACTAAAAGAGATCAAGGAGATACAAATTGGCAAGGAAGAAATCAAAGTATTGTTATTTGCAGATGATATGATAGTATATATAAATGACCCTAAAAATTCTCCAAGGGAATTCCTGCAGCTGATAAACACCTTCAGTGAAGTGGCTGGATACATGATTATTAGTAGACACCCTATGTAAAATCACAAAGGGACAGAGAAACAATCAGGGAGATAACTTGATTCACGGTAGCATCAAATAATGTAAAATATCTTGGGGTAACTCTAACCAAGCAAATGAAAGACTTGTGTGACAAAAACATTAAATCTTTGAGGAAAGAAATTGAAGAAGATCTCAGAAGATGGAAGATGAACATGGATCAGTAAGATTAACATAGTAAAACTGGCCATTTTACCAGAAGTGATTAACAGATTCAACACAATCATCATCAAAATCTCTACACAATTATTTACAGATCTTGAAAGGATAATTCTCAACTTCATATGGAAAAACAAAAAACCCAGGATAGCTTAAACAATCCTGAAAATAAAAGAACTTCTACAAGTATCACTATTCCTAAACCCATGCTACACTACAAATCTATGGTAGTAAAAACCATGTGGTATTATCAGAAAACAGACTCATTGATCAATGGAAACGAATTGAAGACTCAGACAAACCCATACACTTATGGACACCTGCTTTTTGATAAAGATGCCGGAAATACACAATGATAAAAGAATGCATCTTTAACAAATGGTGCTGGCCTAATTGAATGCCTGCATGTTGAAGAATGCAAATAAACCCATATTCATTACTCGGCACAAAACTCAAGTCCAAGTGGGTCAAAGACCTCAACATAAAACTGGATACACTGAACTTGATTGAAGAAAATGTGGGAAATAGTCTCGAATACATTGGCACAGGAAACAACTTCTTCAACAGAACACTGATAGCACAGGCACTAAGATTAACAATTGATAAATAGAACCTCATGAAACTGAAAATCTTCTGTAAGGCAAAAGATACCATCCGCAGTACAAAATGGCAGACTACAAAATGGGAAAACATTTTCACTAACCCCACATGTGACAGAGGACTAATATTCAAGACTATCTCTAGTCAAGAAACTAGACATAAAAAGCCATAATCAAATTAAATAATGGGTACAGATCTAAACAGAAATTTCTCAATAGAGGAAACTTAAATGGCTGATAAACACTTAAAGAAATGTCCAACATCCTTAGGCAGCAGGAAAATGCAATTCAAATTTACTTTGATATTCCATCTTATACCTGTCAGAATGATTTAGTTCCATAACACAAGTTACAGATCATGCTGGTGAGTATATAGAGCAAGCAACTCCATTGCTGATGGGAATGCAAACTTGTACAGCCACTATGCCTGGCACAGAGATATGGGGCAGGGGGGGGGGGCAGGAACACAACAGGGAAAGAGGTGTTTAGTGGGAAGGAAATGGGACGTGGGCCCAGATTGGCGCAGACCCATTTCGCAGTGTAAAGAATAATGCAGGGTACAAGAAAGACCTGGGGACTCGCTTGGTTCTGGAGAAAGTCAAAAGTCAAAGTCCTTTATTCAGGGTAGGTGAGGAAATATATCGGGTGTGGAGGGACTCGGGTGGGTAGGCAGCCCACCTGCCAAACTTAGCACATGAATTGCAAGACCATGGAGCAAGGGCAGGCACTGGGCATTGGGCCTGCCATGATGCAGGTGGGAGGAGGGGCCTCAGTTTTTCTTACCCTGGGGGCGGGGAGTCCTTAGCGCCCTAAACTCTTGCCCGGATCAAATAACTAATCAGAGGAAGAGTTAGCAGAATGAAGGCATACCCCACTCTCATGATGTATAAGGCAGACTCTTAGCTCAGAGAGAGTCAATTATAGAAGGAATTACAGAGTCAGCTACAGCAGAGTCATTTATGGAGGCAGAATGGAGCAGTGAGAGCTCACAGGGAGAGGCACAGAGACACAGCAGAGCTCAGCAGAAGACAGTAGCAGATGGGAAGAGTGAGTTGAACCAGAAGATTCAGAGTTCAGAAGAGGCCTGTCAGAGTTGCTCTGTCAGCAGTAGGTCTTAGAGGCTGAAGCCCAAGCCTTCTACTTCCAGGCTAGCAGTTTAAATGTTCTAGATTGTATGAAACTGAAGCCTTCCAGTTTTAGGCTTAAGAGTAGGTTGGTTGTAAAGAAGCAGAAATTCTCTAGGGCTCCAGGGCTCCAGGCTAGAATTGGTGATTAAATTAGACAAAAGAATAAACCTTTTTTGAACATGAATCTAAGGCTACATCTGGTGAATCTACATCATCAGGTATCAACTGTAAGTACTCAGCTGGAATAATGGGACGAGGAAAGAAATGACAGTCTGGGTTGCGATTGTAGTTTCAAACCTTTCTTTCTCAGTGAATGCAATGAAATCAGTGACAGATTCAAATTTATAAATCACTTCCTTTTTCCTTAATTCATACCACCACATAGTAATTCTGTTTCAAAAAGAGGAGAACCTATCTCTGTAAAGGAAATCTACATAAGGGAAGATTATCTTTTGAAATAAAATGTTCATTGGAGTTGGTAGCTAAAATACATTTTCTCTACACTTGTCCCAAGCAATAAGAAAATGTTTAAGACATACCTGAAAATAGTCACAAATATTTATTGTAAATAAAAATATAAAAATAAACATAGAGCAACACTTGAAACTGAAAATTTAGTGTCTTCTATAACTATTTCTTTAAAAGTCAATGAAATTTTAATCAAAATCCATAAGTCAGTAATAAGTGTAGACATTATTATTCTTCATCTATATTAGAGAAACTTACATGATCGATTCTACCAAATTTATATAGCTGTATTCTTTACTAAAACTGAGCATGAAGCAGAACTCATTTCAGAATATAAAAGCAATATTCCTACAACTGCAATAATGAGTGTGTGCAGTTTTGAAATTTAATTATCAAGTTAAAGAGAAGAAAACATTCATTAATGATATATAATAGAAGTAAGAGCTTTAAAGCCGTTTTTTTTTTTTTTGTTACTGTATTTGTCAATTCAGAGATAAACATTGACTGAGAAGTGAAGGCAGAAAAAAAGTATTTGGGAATTTTGTAATATATTCAACATACTGCTTATAAATAGCAAGAGGATTAATTAATTAATTAATTAATTTACTTATTATTTTGTTTTTGTTGCTTTTCTCCAGACAAGGTTTCTCTCTTCTTAGTCTGGCTGCCCTGGAACTCTCTTTGTAGACCAGGATGGCCTTGAACTCACAGAAATCCACCTGCCTCTGACTCCTGAGTGCAGGGATTAAAGGCATGGGCCACTACCACCTGGCCTTGTCTTTTTAATGGGATTATTTAGTATCATAATTATATTAGAAATTGCAAAAGTAAAATAGTCCAGTTGAAATTAGTTGCCCTATGATAATATAATATTTAAATATGTGATTCAATTTACAATATAGGACATTGACATATGTTTACATTTAAAATTTTGAATAACACTTTATACAGATTTCTTTCGAAACTGGATACAATAACAACTAGGTAGTAGAATACTTGGTTAGCCTCTGAGGCCAAAGATTCCATCCTAAGTCAAAAAAAAAAAAACTACAATGAAAATGAAAAAACAAAAAAAAACAAAAACAAAACACAAAGAGATGTGGTATCTTAGCCCTGTAGCTTCTCTCAATCAAAAAGACTAAAGCATGATATTTACTTGGATAAAGAAGTAAGAGATTAGCCTGGAAATGCATAAGTTTGGCATGTCTTAATATTCAAAACTGCAAGAGTGATTTTAAGCAGAGATGGGATATCACTTTGGATTTCACCTTTAAGTAAATATTTTAGAAAACATAATTTTGGCCTTATGCTTTCTCAATACCTAGCTTGGCTTCTGAATATACCTTTCTCTTTCAAAGTTATTTTTTAGTTATTTCAATTTCTTATATGTACACCTACAGTTTCAAACCCTATCTTTTCCACTCACATTTTCTCATTTCAATTTAATCAAATCTAACAAGTATTCATGAGCATAGATCCATGCGATAAAATTGGAAGTGCTATAATGGATCTGTCCTGACTAGTTAAGGGACACAAATGAGGGAACGTTTTACAAAGGACAGATAATCTAAATATCAACAATGTTAGAGCAGGATCAGTAGATGATAATAAACACAGACAGTATGAGGCAGTGTTCCAGGCAGAAGAGACAGAGCTGTTTAAAAAAACGAAACAGTCAGTTCAAAATATAGAATGGCAGAAAGCTATGAACACTTTGGTACAAACATAACACATTTTTAGCAGAAATTCTAGGGGAGTTTGCCAGTGTTGCCATATGTTGGCAGGGATGTTTGTGTCCCCTATTTGTTCTAAGTCTCATTAATAACCATGATAGTTAAGAATATGATAAGATATGTGTTGCAATAAGTGGCATTAACATGTTTGTGGCAACCAAAAGCTCTCTAATTGTTCTTAAAGTTCACTAAACAGGAGGGAAATCATAACTATTACTTAAAGTCTAGTCTGCTTCCTGGGACAAATGAAATCATAGACATTAGAGCAGAATCTACGGCTACTACTTTGTTAGACCACCATAATTGCTCATTAAATTCTAAACCTTAACCTTATACTCACAAATAAGTGTAGCTCCCACCCTTTATCAACAAAACCTCTCTTTATAGCAATTGGAGACCATCACAGAAGACACACCTGGAACAGATCATAGGCGTACTGGCTTTATTGTGTTCATATACATCAAATAGCCTATACAATGGCTCAGGGAACATCACTGAAGGCAGAAAGATTGTAAAAGCTAGAAGACCAGGGAGTCTGTTCTGAAACAGTCTCTCCTAGAAATGGTTGCATGAAGACTAGAACGATGGTCATATCAATGGGCATGTCAATGTGGAAGGGAGAAATTTCGCAATGCCTTTGTTTTTAAATATATTAATGTCTCCATATAGATATAGATTCCATGTTTTAATACATCAAGGTAATTGGTTTTGAAGCCAATTGAAGGAGTGGGTAATTAGTAATGTACTTAAGACAAGTGTTTGCTTAAGTAATAGTTTGAAATTCAAACATGTGATTTCGAAAAAAAAAATGTTTGGTTGAGAATAGTGCTCTACAGATTAAAATGTATTTTAAATATGATAGAGATTTTGTATCATGGAATAAATATTCATCACTTTCATATTTTTTGTGAAGGAGGAGTTTATTAACAAAACCATTAAGTCCTTGGTTAAGTTATTTGAATGTGTCAACTAAGTTTTAAGAAAATAAAATTTGTTTCATTTGGAATAGCTACTTTAAATCCAAGAAAACTTTTCAAGGAAAGTTATTAGAGAAACAGTTGATAAGATCTGAATTTTCATGATATTATTTACCTGTAACTTTCCATTCTTTCTAACAAACACATTCTGCAGTCATCTCAAAAGAATCCTTTTAAAAAATTCCTTTATTTTTGAGATTATAATACTATTACTTAATGTTCCCATTCCCTTTCTTCCCTCCAAACCATTTCTGTACCTCTTCTTACTCTTTAAATTCATGGTCTCTTCTTTTTTATTATTAGTTGTTACATGTATATGTGTATAACATATACAATTGACTTACAGTTATATATAATTCCTAGATGGATGAATACAACCTGGTCAATCTGTATAATGTTACTTTTATGTATGTTTCCAGGTATGGTATTGGATAAACAATTTGTGTACTCTTCCCTCAAGAAGACAGCTGTCTTCCTCCACTCTTAGCATTCTTTAGTTGCCTGTATTTCTTGGAGTATGGTTGAGGACTCATTTTTTTTCCCTGTAGCATGTTTTTTTGTAGTTGTACTTTTAAAGCTTCCATTTAAGCAATCATATTGGAGATAATTTATTAGTATAGCTTTTGACATTTCTGGGAAGCACCATATGACATTGAACTCCCTGATCCTTTGGCTCTTAAACTCATTCAGACCTCTATTTATAATGTTTCCTTATCATTAGGTAGTGGAGGCTGGTTTGTAGTTTTATTGGAACTCTGTATTTTGATAGTTGTGGCTTTCTTTATCGATTTTCTTCTGCTGCTCTAAAAGAAGTTTCCTTGATGAGTGGTGAGGACTATACTTATCTGTGATTATTTAAATGGTACCTTATGTTTTTTTCCAATGACCATGACTTCACTACCCTTGTGGGCTTGCCTCAGTTTCCAGTACCAGACATGAATAGCCTCTTATTGACTGGATCTTAAGTCCAATAAGAGAGATGTTAATTACTTCCTAAATATGCATGCCACTAAGGCACCCTTATGGTTATTTTGCTATTCTCATCATTGTCATGGTTAATAGGTGTCACAGCTGGGTAGGACAATCATTGGTTAGTCTCCTCCTTTATAAATTTGAAAGCTACCTTCAGGTACTTTTCAAACTTGTCTTCAGGGAGAAACATTCGCATCAGTTCCAACTCAGGTGCCTCTGTTCCTGACTTGGAAGTGCTTGATGTCTTCAGGAACAGGGGTTTTCTTTCAACCTGAGGAGGGTATTGACAAGAAAGGCAATAGGAATTGCTTCTAATGTTTTGAGAGTGTCTTGGACAACTCTGATCAACAACTCAAAGAGGGCTTCTCGTGCATGGTGTTGCAGTTTATTAGGTAGTTTTTGTCCCTTGGAGGGAGCATTTTCAGCCCACATGATAAAATTACATTTAAACTATACGTGTTTACTTATACACAGACTTTTGTGTATTACAGTTTCATTTATTAGGCAGATAGTCAGTAGCATGAATTCTGATGAAACTTGCAGATATACTTACTTTAGAGAAATATTTAATCATTTAATCCAGCAACATGTTTGCTCTGGGACAGGAAGGACAATGAAAGTCCTATGTGATAGCTAAGAAGGGATCAAATCCAAGAGTCTTTATGAAGGAAGAACATTCAAGGGTCTGTATGAAGAGATCATATTCAGAGGCCTGTGTGGTCTGGATGGAATGTAGAAAGAATGTTAATCCCACAATTCAGAGAGCAGTGGTGATTTATGCCTTTACTCACAGTACATGGGACACTGGGAGCAGAGCTCAGAAGGAGTCTCTGTCAGACAGGAAGTAATGTCTGAGAAGAGTCAAACTGAAGGTCAGGCAAAGTGATGAATCAGAGGATGAATTGGCAGAGGAAGTCAGAGTGAAGACAATGCTTAATTCTCAGGATTCTCAGAGAGTCAAGATAAGACACAGAGAATAAGAAACAAGGCAGGGACACAGAATAGACTGAGAAGTCTGAGGCAGAGGCACAGAGGAGGTTCGGCAGAAGAACTCAATATCAAATGGGAGGAGTGAGTCAGTTTGAAGCCAAGCAGAGCAGTTCAGTCTGAGGTAGTCAAAGAGTCAACCAGCACCTGCCAGAGTGAGAACAGTTCAGTCAGAATCAGCCAGATCAGAGGGTCAGTTTGAACTAGCAACTTGGAGAAGAGTTTGAGCCAGAACAGTAAGTGAGTCGAATCAGTCAATTAAGAGAGTCAGTTGACTGCAGCTGTGAGTTTAGAAGGAGTCAGAATGAGCTTAGTCAGCAGTAAGTTTTGGAGGCAGAAATGTTCTATTACATTGTATGGAGGTTCAAACCATCTAAGGACTGGGGATTGAATTATCCAAAGAATAAATTTCCTTTTGAACAAGAATGTAGAACTACACCTTACTGTTACTTTACACTCCTCCCTCCTTCTGTATTTATCTGCCTCTTCCCTTCCTAATAGAGAGCCTTCATTTTATTTCTGAAATTTTGATACAATTATGGTATTTCTCTCTTCTCTTTCCTGCTTGAAAACCTTCCCACATACCACTTCCAGTTCTCTTTAAAACTTATGACCCACTTTGGTCTAATTGTCTTTGCATGTATATATGCACATAAGAATTATAAGCATATATATTCCTAAACATTAATCTCTTCAGTCTGTATTAATTTAATTTTTTGTATATTCAGGATTGATCATTTAGCACCATAAAACTAGTTGCTGTGTGCTCTTTCCTGGGGAAACACTTCTAGAGTTTCTCAGCTGGCTATAGTTCTTTGTGTAGGGTTGAAGTCATTGGACCTTTTTTCAAACACTATGCCATGTCTGTTGGTGTTATCCTTGTTTACCCGCCTGATAAAATGTCACTTATGTCCTGCTATCCCTGTTTTTATTGTTCCCTACCCACCCGCTTCTGTGAATGGTCCCATTTACTTTCATAGTTTCTGCATTTACCCAGGTTATGTACTCACATCTTAAGCTGTGACATTTCGTAAATTTTTTTTTACCTTTTTAGTATTTCTCCTTACTGATTTCTATGGTGGCAGCAGCAGCTTGCAGTCCCATCAACCAACAATAAGAGATAATTTCTTTTCTATCATTTGGTTGATCTTTGCAATGAAGACTGGCAAAATAAAATCTCAAAGCTGTTTTGAGTTGCATTTCCTTAATTGCTAGGTTCTAGATTCTCTAGAATGTGAAATACTCAGCCCTAGATGGGATGTACATATCATACTACTCTTTCCAAGGACCTGGTATCTTTGCAGAAAAAGAAAATGATTCTAAGAGCCAGAGGTGGAAGATAACTTTAAAAAGAGTGTTTTCTGGCCACTACAGAGAAGTAGCCTAGATGAACTGACAAATATTTCAACAGTATGAACAAGAATAAACCAGATAAAATCCCAGTATAAGGAATGTGGGGCTATAGGCAAAAAAATCCACCACTAAGGCTAAGGAACAATTGGCCTTTTATAGTTCTTGGAAGGAATCAGTTTTCATTAATGATATGACCCTCCAAGAGGTCAATTGTACTTTAAGGTAGGTACCACTCCCAAGAGAAGTTGGAGAACACAAAATGGACTCAGTGAAAATGATGAATAACAAAAAAAGGGAAGGAGAAGGAGAACAAAGAGGAGGAGAAAGAGAGAGAAATAAAGAAGAAAACTCAGTAACAGCAGTAGCAAACTTGCTTATTTCAGTACTAAGGAGCACAGACTCCTCAGAGAAGACTTCCCTGGATCCTCCTTTGTTAGTCACATGATTCACTGAAAAAAATAACATACAAAATAAAATCCACAAATTCTCTGATTTATATTTATATTTTGGTGCCAGAAGCAACACAACCCTCCTCTTTTTTAGATGGTATTGCTAATTAATCTGCATATCCTGGTCCTTCTACAGATGCTTTCCATCCTATCTTTCTTTGCTGTTAATATTCAAGTATGCCATGTTAATCTCTGTCTATTAACTCAAAAATGATACACAAAAGTAAATTCTGCCTGGAAAATTTAAAATTAATTTACTGTCATTCACGATATCTTATATTTATGTTTCCTGGCTATGATCACTTTTATTTAGTTGATAATAACTTTTTTGTATGGCCTTAAAAAAAATGTTTGAAATTTTTATATTGACAGTGTTGACAGCTGGAAAGGGAACAAACACTATCTACTTTCACTGGAGGTATTCTCCAGACTGAGGCCAGGCAACATCCACGGGGATGTCATCATCAGTACAGTTTGGTGTATTATTCCAGGGACTCATCATTCTGTCTTTGTTTGGTTGATTCTGAGCTTAGACATCCTTTAGTGTTTGTTGCAGGGATTTTCTCATATTTGCTCACTCTGTGCATGTGCTTGCTAGCCACTGTATCAAAGTTTTGCCAAATTTTTTGCTTTCTTTCTGGCATATAGGTATTCATTTTTCCTTTCAATTCTTATTATCTGAATTTGATATTTTTTTCCTTAGGTTCAGTGCAACTTTTAATACAGGAACTACATAAGTGAGAATTTTAAAGATACCAAAAAAGTCATTCACTTTATCTAAATCAGGATAGAGGAGCTATTAGAAAAATACCTTTGATATGGAATGTGCTCATAGGGAACCCCAAAATATTAGAGCTTTGTCCTGAATGGTGTGTTCAGGAAGACACACACATAATGTCTTGAGTCTCTCACATTCATCCTTCTGTGTGTATTATGAATGTAAGATAAAGTGTGGTAGCTTTTCTTAGACTAAAGGCCTTGGCAACTACCCATTGTGCAGCAAAGGAATCAATTCTAAACCTAGTTTCTCCCAGCTGGCAAATAAGTTTTGAAATTTTCCTGACAAAGTGTGCCATGGATAAAATAGGAAACAGAAATTCAAAGAAAGTGGAAGTGTTTTCAATATTTGGTGCTCTATTTGGCTGGAGGTTTGTTATTATGGGTCCTCAAGTTGTAAGAATCTAGAAAATATAAAGTTTCTCTCTCTCTCTCTCTCTCTCTCTCTCTCTCTCTCTCTCTTTCTCTAATGCAATCTAGAAAACTTAGGTAGTTGAAGAAGAAAAAAACAACTGATTTTTAGTACTCTGCACCTCAAGTATCTTTGGTCAGGAAAGAAATATCCTGAAAACTACATTAGCAAAATATAACCAAAGCCTATTAAGGTGAGATGCCTCAGAGTAATCACCAGGGGTGTCATTGGTGCATGTAATCACTCCTGTTTGGAAAATTTTTCTCTTGTACTAATTTAGTGCTGAACAGTAATGCCTCATGGCTTTATCTGATGAATTCACTTTGGGTTCTCTGCGATTAACTGTTTCTTTTTTTTTCTTTTGATAAGCTGTGGATGGTAGTGAATACGATTAAAATATATCCTCTGATATTCTTAAGGAAACAATTTTTTTAAGAAAAGAGAAAAAAATATAACTATGATTAAGCAATTATATTGCTACAGTACTCCATCCATAATTTCTTGGTAAAATATAAAGATTTCTTTTAAATATAGATAACATTCTCACAACATTTCTAGTGCCTCTTAGATAATTTTATTTTAGAGTCTTATACATTTGTATACTGAACTTTTTATAAAGATACTTTTAATGAAAACGTAATTGTAACAGCTTTCCTCTCCCTTTCTGCCCTCTGGCTTCTCCTAATTCCCTGACTAGCACCCCACTCTCCAACTGATAGCCTTTTTCTTCTTATTGTTACAATTATATGTATATATGCATGCATGTATTATTTATATATGTGTGTATGTGCACATACATATACACATACATACATATAAACACACATATATGCATATGTATTTTTTATCCTGCTGAGTGTATTTTTTATTTGGAATTTCTGTTAGCTTGTGTAAAATTCAAAAATAATGCTAATCTCCTTATTAGTAGAACTTCAACAAGAATTTTAAATCATGTCAAAATAGTCATGGATAAGTGAATTTCAGGCTCTTTGGATGTTTTCTCTTGTTAGCACTGTGATAAAATGTGTTAGTGTTTATTTGACTTTTGCTAATTGTCACGAGCAAGATGTCTAACTTCCAATCTCCAGCATGCATGATTAGTACATAACTTCATGGATACTGAAATAATGACAACTTTTATTGTCTCATAATACTACTTAGAAAAGACTATAAGGCTCATTTTTGTCTAGTTTATTGGCTAATTTTTATTAGTATATAATATTCTTCTATAAATAATAAAATTAAAATTTATTCACACTTTATTTAAAAAGAGAAATATTTTAAATAACATTACATTGATACATAAAATATTATAAAATTTTATGTATATGTAAAGTGTTTTTTTAATATTTGTGATACATGTAACTTTTGGGATCTAATGATTTTTCCCTTGATATGATTTCATATTCACTTAAAGTTATTTCTGACTAATAAAATAATTTATATTCTGTCAGCAAGGACATATAAACATTTCCAAATTATGAGTTACTAAAGTAAAAATCATAAATACATACCATTAATAATGCAGTACTTAAAGGAACATTTATTTGTTCAAAATATTTGTTTTCCTGTAGCAACAGCCAGTCATGTGTCCATATATAGACATATCTAAATAGGTAAAATTTACCTCTAACTACTCAGTCAATGTCCTATAGACTTTTATTAAAGACATGTTTGGATCAGTATGTGTGGAATATATGTATTTACTTATTACTCACAGACTCTTGAGATATGAACAAGTAAAATAAAAATAATAAGCAATTACAAATAAAGAGATGGATTATATAAATGGTTCAGTCACCAAGTACTTGTTCCCAAGCATAAGAATCTCTATTTGGATACCTAGCACTCACATAAAAAGGTAAGTTCTAAGAACCACTGTTCTTGCATGTCATTCCAGATCTGTGTGTGATAAAGAGCTAGGAAGATCTGTAATACTATCTGACCAGACAATCTCACTCAATCTGTGAGGTCCATTTTCAGGAAATGTGTCTAAATGATTAAGGTAGAGAATGTGCAAGGAAGATATCCATTATCAACTGCTGGCATACACACATGTATATGCACAGTCAGGGAACCAAGATACACACACAAATCCTTGCATACACAAATAAACCACACCCCACACACAGAACACACACACATCACACATACATATATTCATACCACATACACAAACATATGCTCTAAATAAATAATAAAAGAATAATGATTATAAAAAATATAACTGAAAATTCAATGTCTGAATTTTACCAATAATCTTCTGATATAATTGACCCACAGAGTCCATGAGAAAAACTTCTATTTATCTTCACAACCATGAGTGATGAGTATTAGTAATATTTTAGGATAAACAATGTTTAGACTCAAATGTATAAAGCTGGAAGGCTCTCACAGTAAATAGAAAGCATAGTTTTAATCAGAGGATTGTGAATAAATTATAAGAATTCTTCAAAAATTTAAAACCTGAATGTGTTTAATATTAATCAGCTAAGTTGATCCTGATCATTAAACTGATTACAAATCTATCAAAACTATAGTTCTAATTCTATAAAACACATACTGGAATAGGAAAGACAAAGCATCACAGAGAAACTGTTATATAAACCATGCTTTAAGCAGAAATGAAAATTAAAATAAAATTTTATTTGAAACATAAATTTTTCAGTGGCTAAATGACCTTAAATAACTATACTTATAAATTCCTTATTCACCAAGTAAATTTTTATCTGACAAGGTCTTTAAAATATTTTAACTTCAAAGAGAAACTTGTAAGAACTAGGAAAAATATAAGTTATAAAGTTTACATAGGCAATTTTTTAAAACAGTGGTTTGATTTGAAGAAACACCATTCTCAGTTTTCATGACTTTGATTCATTTCTGTATAGACAGAATTAAACTCAAGATAATACTGAAGAGTGTGCTAGCTGTTAGTTTCACAGTGATTAATGGCAAGACAAGGTATCAGGCATCAAAGAGTTGAGAAAGTATTAACTTGAGAGAAAGCTGAGAAAGCCAGAGGGAAATAGAACGTCACAAGAACAGAAGGCAAGACATTGCTATTGCATGTATTCTGATACATTCCTGAATCCATACTAACTCTCAAAACACAGTTCAAATCTGTGTGTTCATGTATTATGAATCTAACAGGAATCATGGACTAAAACTGTAGCTAAATACAGTCAAGTTTGAGAAATAATTTATAAAGAATTACAAGTAAAGTTTTCTTATGTTGATTATAGGAAATTATAAGAACTTTTAACTCTCAAAATATTTAAATATTTTTCACACAAAGTTTATAAACTGCTAGCTTGATACTAATGCCAAACAGATACATACAGGATTTTCTAGGGTACTGTTTTCAGGTAATGGAGAATTAATTACATTCCTGATTAAGTTTTAGTATTGAGAAATCTATGTCAATCCTCACAGCATGCTCAACTGACAGAGTCTTGTCATAAAAATATTTCAATATTTAAAGCCTGAATTTGTCTAATATTAACTGACCCACATGATCATTGTACTGGTTATACATCTATCAGATTTATAAGTCCAAATCTGTAAGTCCATATTGGAATATAAAAGACAGCACATCAAGACTAAATGATCAATGATTACATAATCCATACTTTATTCTGCTTGTAGTTTCAATATTTAAGAGAATTAAAAATATTGATTAAAATTAAAACTGCAAAGAACTATATAGTCAAAACTGAAATAAAGAATTAATTTTTTTTGCTGTGAATACTTTTCTTCATTTCTTTCTTTTTATCAGTTGTATAATATTTGATATGGTCAGTGTTATGACTCTATTTATTACTTCTAAATCTTGATATCTTAAGGAATCTTACTGTTAGAATATAAAAATTAAAATGCATTAAATAAGTAAACTGATAGAAAAGCTTTCATTTCTTTATATAGTACCAGATGTTTCTTTGTGGTAATTTATTAAAAACTCTTCATGGTGGTGATCAAATCTCTAATTGGTCTTAAGATACACTCAAAAGAGGGAATCCATACTTAGTATAGGAAATCTAGCCTAAATTACTCAAGGTTGGTGAAGTCATGGAACTAAAAGATAAACCTAAAACCAGGACTCTATTAAACCAGCATAAACTGTAATTACTTCATAAATATTTGTTCTTATACCTGTATATAAATGTATAAGAGTATTTAATCTTTTAATACAGCAGCATGGCTGCTCTAGGGTAGAAAGAATGTTAGAATACACCTTTAATCCCAGCTTTCAGAAAGCAGTGGTGGTCCATGCCTCTAATCCCTAAGACAGAAACAGAGTGTGGAAGCAGACAGGAATTAGAGCTCAAAAGTCAGTATCAGATTAGAATAACAACTGAGATGAGTCAGAGGGAATGGCAGGCAAAATGACTAAGCAGACGAAGATTAGCAGAGTGAATCAGAGTAAGGACATGTCCAACTCTCATAATAGAAAGGGAGGCTCTCAGCTCAGAGCAGACTCAATTATAGCAGTCAGTTTCAGAGGCAGTATGAGGCAGGCAATATGAAGCAAGCCGGCTGCAGCAGAGTACAAGACATAAATACAATGAAGCAGTCTGACTGAGGAGCAGAGAGGCTGACTGAGGCAATATGGAGCAATGAGAGCTCAGGAAGAGACACAGAGGCAATTCAGCAGATTAAGTCAGTATCAGACAGGAAGAGTGGGTCAGTTTGAAGCTGAGGAGCTAAGTTCAGTCTGAAACAGTCAGAGAGTAATCCAGAGTACGCAGGAGTCAAGAGAGTTTAGTCAGAAACAGTCAGCGGGCTCAGAAGGTCAGTTTGAACCAGCAGCTTGGCGAAGAATTTGAGCCAGAGCAGCAAGTGAGTTGATCCACAAGAGTTAGGTTTGAGTTCAGAGGGAATTAGTCAGGATGGCTCAGTTGGTGGTGTGTCTCAGAGGTTTAAACATTTTAGATTGTAAAGAGGCCACAGTGCTCCAGGTATCCAGGACTAGAACCAATGAATAAACTGTCCTCTTTCCTGAATCCGTAAGGCAGTCCTCACTACTCATTTAGGAACCTCTCTTTGCAATAGAAGAAATTCATTATAGAAAACCACATCCAATTAAAATTAAGAGTTGTGGAGCCCAATCCTCATGGATACATATACAAAATACTCCAGGCTTGAGGCTTAATGAACATGGCAGAGGAGGGAATGAAAAGATTGAAAGAGTCAGAAAATCAAGAAGTTTGCTGTGACATTGTGTCTCCTCAGAATGTTAGAAGCTACACACTTAAGTTTCACCAACATCACTAAATAAGCATTAGCTTAATAATGAAAATAGCAATAGACATGACAAAAGTGGCTGGAGAAAACAATTAGGCTACAATCCTACAGACAAAACTGCAGGTAGCTAAAAAATACTATGAGAAACAGTCTTTTTAAAGGGAAGAAAACATCACCTGGTTATCCAATACCAAGTAGTAAGCTCTCTAAACATATTTATGAATAACATTATAAAAACTGAGCAATTATGTTTAGAAATATTAGTACACACACACACACACACACACGTAACAACGATTGATAAAAAATAAGTGCATAAATTTGAAAGACAGAAAGAAGGATATATTGATAGTTTAGAAGGAGGAAAGAAAGGGAAATATGCAATTATAATTTCAAGAATATTCCCTCTTTTCCCATAACTCTAGAACAAATATTTTAGTCCAGGAAAGTGGCTAATAGGCTAATTAGGCATTTTAGAAATAACTATTTAGCTTAACAGTGATACAATTTTCTAATGCTTACAGCTCAGTAGAGTGTCTATATAGGTAATAGATATGAATTTCCCATTCTATGAATGCTAGATGAAAGAATTCAGTATGTTTTGAACACAGAGAAGATGCATCAAGGAGCAGGTTGATAAGTTTAAGCTTATTTAAATCTATGTAATTCAAAGCCCCTGTGTGAGTAAAACAGGACTATTGTTTGAGCTAAACTATAAAGTAAGAAGATTAAAGGGACATGATCAGGTCAGATTGTGGTTCAGCATTAGCAGATTCCCCTGGCAGTTTGGAAGATACTTGTTTTCCATTTCCATTATGTGTGTGTATATGTGTGTGTGTGTGTATGTGTGTGTGTGTGTGTGTGTGTGTATGTGTCTGTGTTTTCAGGTATGTGAACACATGTGTATTTGATTGTACATGCATGCAGTGGATTGAGGTGATTTTGGAAATCCTCCTTAATTACTTTCCTACTTTCCTGCTCTTCTACCTTATTCACTGAGATGAGGTCTCTTTATTAAACTTGGAGCTAACCAATATAGCTTGCCTTGAGAGCCAGCTTGGTTTTGGTATCCCCTATCTCTCCCTTCTCAGATTAGAATTACAATAAGATTCCTATGGCCACATATCATTTGTGTGGGTTGGGGGAATTTGAATTCATGTGGAATATGGATTCCATATTAGAATATGAATTCAGATTGTCTTCCTATTTTAGACTTTGCTTATCCTTATCACTTGGTTGTCATTATTTTAATATATCATCTGGAAGCAGTAGCCTAGAATGCAAAGATTGAAAATAATATTTTTGATTAGATATTAGATTGATTCTTACCTTAACAAATTATCATCTGCATGAAAATATACTACTCAATCATTTATAGTTCACTTATGTCCCAGAACAAGTTATGGCCTAAGGAAAAAAAAAAAGATAAAGTTCAAAAGAATCTTGGAGCGATCTGTTCTACTTTGTCTGCTCTAATTTTCACATTTACACTTACTAAAACATGGTCTCATAAATTTTGTGAATGACATTGTCTTATTCCTATTTATTTAGACTTTCTTCTTATGAAGTATTAAGAATAGTTTCTGGCTGCCAAAACCTAAGTAGACAAAACATGGACTTTTAACCCTATCAGGTTTATTTAAGAAATTTTTCAAATATTTCATAATCATAAAAAGCATTGGAATTCTTAAATGCTTTCTCAAATGTTATAGATTTCCAACACAAGATAAAGGACAAAATTAAGAGTTAGGATATTTAGGAATTATGATATTTTATTCCTTTTAAATATAAACTACTCAAAATAGAAAACCACAACTAGCTAATTTGATCTTTACTTTGACATGGATCAAATATGAGGTAAAATAAAATAAGACATAATCCATATAATTAAAGAAGTACCTTCCCCAGAACCACATTTAAAATTAATGAAAGCCAAACCTTTTTTCTCTTAGGCGCATACTTTATTTTCTCTCTTTATCCCTACTTCTATTAAAGCATTCTGTCTTTTTTTTTTTTTTAACTTTGAAGTAATTTCTTTCTTTACTTTGGCCTCTTTCCACTTAATCTCCCTAATTTTTCTAACAACCTTTCTGAGACCTCTTCTACATTGTAGATGCTAATTAGCACTTGCAAATTGAGATTTTTTTTAAAAGCCGAGTATCTTACTCACTTTAACACATCACAAAATTCTGTGATCATAGGCAGATTTCAAAATAGTGTAAAATAGAAGATGGTAGATGCTAAGAAATCTGGTTTTTCAAAGAAAGTGTGAAGAACAGGACATGCGTCTAAATTTTTCACTTATCTTCACAGTGCATATCTAATTCTGCCATTACTGCACAGTTTGAAAACAAATCACTCTTTTGTTGGATACTAGTTTGTGGAGTTACTGTCATCAGAATCTTGACCTATCAACTCTTCAAGGACAGCACTGAAAGCACGGAATTTATTACAATTTCTTCAGGTTCCCTTATGTTTATGTACCAATTATTATCACCAAAAATGCTGTGAATTAATGAAGACAACTTAATCTTCACCATTAGGACAAGTAGAATGTGCTTTCCAAGTTTAGTTTCAGATATCAAATTTATATTTGAACTTCATTTTTAAGATGTCTCAATTTGTATTCTCTGAGAACTAGACATTGAGGCCAAGTTTAGTGTGGAGGAGGGAGGAAAGGAAGTATCCTAAACCAAGGACACTTCTTTATTCAGCTATCTCAACCTTGGATGAACAGTGAATACCTAGGGAAAAAAGTACAATCAATGTTATCCTTCCTGAAGGGTAAATTCTGGGCCTTTAGACTTATCACTCTTCAGACTAACTGGGCAAAGCACTAAGAAATAATGATTCTGAAGGAGTTTCTCACCTGAGTCCTACCTAATAGGGTCATAAGCACTCCCAGAGACAGTTAAATATATTACTCTTTGAGGGATGCAGGTTGATTCTTTGCTCATTTATCATCATAGAAGTATGTCCCATCCTTACAGTTTTCATGATCAATATTTGAAATAGTTAACATAGGAAAATTTGAAAGTCTCAAGTATTATACTGATCAGCTACTTTTCATTTCAATCAAAATATTTTTGTCTTCACTCAAGCTTTTACTTTCAGGACAATGATGCTACTATGTCTACGTGTTTCTTTTCCTTTTGGAAATCTGCAATTTATAAACTAGGAGCAACAATACTAATATTACTGGTCACACTATCCTTGTTATGTGCTACATACATTACTTAGAAAGGAAACAAAAAAATAAAGGATGTACTCAGTTCTAAGTTGGAATGAAAACAGAACCTGTAGCAGACGCTTATGGACAACCTGTAGTGTTTATCAGTTGCAGTTGTTAAAGATTTGTGAATAATTGAAAAAACTCCATTAATTTGTTCCTTTGGCCCTATTCCCCCATACTTGACCACACTTAATTTATATGGGAAACATTTGTGCATCAATCAATATGCACCTGTTAACACTCAACAATTACTCAGATCTGCCTTTAGAATCTTCTCATTCTTTTACTGAAAGTATTTAACATATATTTGAACAAGTAATATATAATTTGAGTTAAAGTGATACACCATTTTGGTAGGCTCTGAACAAGAAAATAAATCCCCTGATTTAGATAGACTTTATTCATAAACAAGAAATGGTAATGTTAGAACCAGAAAATGTAGCTTAGATAAATGATCGTCATGAGCAGTGGGTTTCAACTTTCCTAATGCTGAAATAGTTTAATACAGTTCCTCATGTTCTGCTGACTCTCAACTTTAAATTATTTTTGTTTTTATTTCATAACTGTA
Organism: Cricetomys ansorgei; assembly: GCA_026225945.1. NCBI lineage: Eukaryota > Metazoa > Chordata > Mammalia > Rodentia > Nesomyidae > Cricetomys > Cricetomys ansorgei. Next base: position 15,216,630 of record JAMJFZ010001815.1, read on the forward strand.
AATTTGTTACTTTTTTGGATTGTAATGTATCTTATATTCTGGTAATCTTTTGCAACCCCTGTGAAAGAGTTGGTTGTTCAACCCCTGAAGAAGTCATGACCCCACAGGTTGCTAACTACTGGTCTAGCATGTTTGATGATTCTAGCTTCTATCTTCAGCAGTGAAAAATAAAACTTATAACAAAATAAAACACACAATTAAATTTAAAAAACATATTTTCCATTTTGATGATAGCTCTGTGTAAATTTTTCAACTGTTCTTGCCATGTAACAAACTTCACATATTATAATTACAAGTCTTAAATGTTAATAGTGATTTCTACTTTTTGATGTCAATTGTTAGATTTATATACACACACACACACACATATATATATATATATATGGTGCCTTTTAGTCACTAAGTTTAAAATGAGGGTTAACATTAACTTGCAAATATCTAATCTTGTAATATTGTGAGATTCTGAAAACATTTTTGTCATGTATATAGAAAATAATATGTTAATTTAAAATAAACATACATATCCTTTTAAAGAATGACATAAAAAGCTGACTCTTTCACTAAATTACATTTAAAACTTGAGTGAGACATTCTAAAGTTGAGCCAGGTTTTCCACTTGAAATAATTAAGCTTCCTAAAATATATCAGATGTTTATAGAAACTACTAATGTAAGATTAATTACATTGCACCTAGCCATGCATTACCTCACTCAGGATAATACGATGTAATTAGTTGACTTGACTGGGCATTGTCAAACTATATTTCAGAGAGTGTATCATATAATTGAAGATGGCATCTGTCTATAGTCAAAATGTCATTTAGAAGATTCAGGTTGTCTACAACCTGAATGGAAGGTCATTGTTCATATATAAGGTCTCAGAGAATAAATGTAATGAGTAACTTCTGAACATTAGAATTGTGTTACCAATATCATCCCACTTTAAAATGTTGGTTGCATGAATGTCTATTTCATAAATTGCTGTAAATTTTATGTGTCATATATTTGGCCCCATGTCAGCAACCATAGAACTGAAATGATTGAGACTAAAGTTGAATAACCAGTTCAGGATAGTGACTTACACCTGCAATTTCAGGAGTTGAGTGGCTAAGCAGGAGGCAAGTCTGTGAGGAGTGGAGAATTTGAGGACAATCTAGGCTGCATAGTAAAACTTATTGGAAAGAAAACCAGTCTAAAGATGGGCTATCACAACTGTCGTAACATAAGCTCAAAGTGAAAAGACAAAATTTAGAAAGAAATGTGATTTTATTTGCAAGTATTTTATAAAAGTTTATAAAAGTTTCAAAGATTAGAAATGTGTGAACTGTTTGGATAGTATCTATGTTCAAAGTTTTCATACATGTATCTCATGCTTTTGAGCATTCAACTGAAGAAAATCTAAGTTTATCATTTTATATAGCTGTAGGTTAGAAGTTTTAGGTAATTATATATTTTATTTTAAAATCTTAATTCTAAAGTCACTGAAGAACATTAATATTCTTATTTTGTGGATGAAAACAAAAGGAGGTTGGTTTGGATCTTAATAATCGTACTACAAATCTATGGAGGAATTTGGTGCTACTTACATTTGCTTGTTTGACTCCTGATCACATGGGCCTATTATAGTGATTCCTCACATTTTCAGTTTAGATATGGTTTAAGACTGACTTCATTCACTAGAAGAAATGCAGATGATTTATGTAGCTCATACTAATAGAAGCTAGTAAATATTAGTAGATATTTTGCTAGTTTATCTTTGTATAAGAAGAGCAAATCTGGCTGACACTCACATGCAAGGCTGAACTATTGAATTTCAGTTGGGAATTCAGTTTTTCCCAAATGAGGAAGATCTAAAGTTTCATTTTCCATTGTGAATGGATCTGTGCTATATGAATTTGTGTATGTATATTTGTATGACTGGAAAGCACATACATGTGGAGATATGTTTGCATGTATGCACAAATTGTTGTGGAAGGTAGAGGTTGACATCAATCGTCTTCGTTAAAGGTTCTCTACCTTATATGCTGAGGCAGGGTCTCTCATTTTAAACTGGAGGTTGCTGATTTAGCTAGCTTGCTCCAGGAATCCTGGTCCTTCCAACAGAGCACTAGTGCAACAAGCAGACTGACAAAACCGCCTAGCATTTGTATGAGTGCTGGAAATCTGAATTCCAGTTTTCATGATTGTACAGCAAGTGTTTGACCTACTAAGACACCTTTGTCCTCCTCCTTCTTGTTCTTAATCACTCCATTGTTTGTTCTGTTATTCTGACATGCCCATCATATTCTAAGGAATGAAAACAGACAAAGTTATTGTGTATTATACTGTCAGTGAACCAAGTCAAGTGTTTTTATGCATTTAATAATTTCACATACTAATCAGATTTAAATATGCTTATATATTCTACTGCTAAATAGCTTGGTGTAAATGTACAGGAGAAAATCTCAATTAAATCAGCTTTTATAAGTGGCCAACTAATGGATCCACCTTTTCCACCATTAAATTTAAACTAGTCATTCAATTCTCTTCAACTTTAACTAAAGAAGAAATTACATTGGTGCTAAACTTGTTCCTATAGTGTCTGTTTTTTATTTGCCAAACTTAGCTCTTAGGTATGTGTTTAGATTATGATAGAAAAGATAATTGTGTGTAGAGGAATGCTTAGAAGTATGGCTGGTCTAGGGTAGAAAAAATGTTGGTACGTACCTTTAATCCCACTATTCAGAAGGTAGTGTTGGTCCATGCTTTTAATCCCAGCACTTGGATGACAGGAATCAGAGCTTAGGAGGAGTCAGTGTTAGACATGAAGTGACATCTGAGATGAGGCAGAGTGAAGGGCAGGCAAAGTACCTTATCAGAGGAAGAGTTAGCATAGTGAGTCAGAGTGATAAAATTTCCTGCTCTCAAAATATAAAAGTAGGCTCTCACCTCATAGCAGAGTTACTTACAGCAGGGAGTATGAGGTAAACAGTTTGAAGCCAGCAGATGGAGGACAAAATACACAGAAAATGAAACAGTCAGACTGAGGAAAAGAGAGACTGACTAATGCAGTATGGAGCAATGAGAGGTTAGGTAGAGACACAGGCACAGAGGCAGTTAGCAGAAGAAGTTGGTATCAGATGGGAAGTATGTGTCAACTTGAAGCCAATTAGAGCAGTTCAGACTGAGAGTCAGAGAATTAGCCAGACTAAGCTGGAGTCAGAAGGATGTCAGTTAGAAACAATCAGCCAGCTGAGAAATTCAGTTTGAACCAGTAGCTTGGAGAAGAGTTTGAGTCAGAATAAGAGTGAATTGATATAGAAGAGTCAGAGTCCAGAAGGAGCTAGTCAGAGTGGCTCAATCTACAGTAGGTCATGGAGGCTTAAATGTTCTAGATTGTAGAGAGGCTAAAGCTGAAGCTTCCCACTTCTAGGTCAGGGCTAATGGGTTTAAGAGTGGATTGTATGGAGGCAGACATGCTTCAGGGCTCCAGGACTAGGAACAGGGATTGAATTAGCCAAAGAATAAACTACCTTTTGCCCTGAATCAACATCTACTTTTGGCATCTATGGCAATACTATAACCTCAACACTTTTATTAGTACTACTAATAATTTTATTAGTACCACTAAATATATAATTTTAAACTTCTAGTCTGACTGTGAATAAATCCTATTAATGAATGCTTATTGAAGCAGCCATTAACTCCTTTACCATTACATTGACTTCTTATAATGTAAACTCTTAGAATAATTTGTCTCCTTTCTCCATCAACGTAAGGCTTTTTAAAGAGCATAGATTATGGGTTTATCTTTAATCTTTTAGTTATCTTCTTACCCTAATCCTCTTTTAGTTCCCTAGATAACTTCAGCAATAGTTCTATTGAAATCCCAGCAGTCATATGGGAGCAAAGGAAGAACACTTGAAGCCAGCATGATCCGTGCTGCTTCAAACTAGTCACTCTCACAAATGCTTTAAGCAATTTGCTATTAAGTTTGCAATTACTATTTATGATGCAAACCAATCTGATATATTTTGTATTTAAACTGTTCCGAAATGATGTTTCTGGAGATTGTTTTAATTTCATGCTTAACTTGGAGATGTTTTTACAAATAAACATGTAAATACCAGTTATATAGCTACTAAAATGTAATAATACAGAGATAATGGTGTTGGAGAGATGGCTTGGCAGTTAAGAGTAGTTATTGCTATTCTATAAAATCTGAGTTCTGTTCCTAGTGCCTTTCTTGGGTTTCTCACAATTGCCTATAGCACCTGCTCCGAGGAACCCAACGCTCCTATCTGATCTTTACAGATACCTACAAACATGTGAACATTCTCACATAGAAGAAAACATACACATAATTAAAAATAATAAAGATAAATCTTAAAAAAAGATACCATTGGTCATAACCCTTTAATGAGAGAAATGCACTTGCAAAATAATCTCTTCAAAGAACAATTTGAAGCGCAAAAATTTATGATATTTTCATAAAGTCGATATTTGGGAACATTTGTTCTAAGAATTATTTCATATATTTTTCAACTTAATAAAGACGGAAAGAAGCACTTGTGCTATGATGGAATTATATGCACAGTTGTCAAGAACTGTTAAGACAGCTCCTGCTAAGTGAACTTTGCCAAAATTAATTGAGCAAGATATACCTACTGATTTGAAAGGCCAGCTGCAACTCTACATGAAAGAGTAAGGCACAAACTGTGCTGAATGTTGTGTCAAAGAAACTGGGGGTATTCAAGTAATATGTTCACTTAGTAGAAAAGATGAAGTAATAAATGATAAATGTCTCTAGTGATGCTTTAAATGACAGTGCTATCATCAACTCATAATATTTTTTCCATTATATATGCATTTTCCAACACAGAATAATAGGATGAATTTAATGACCTTCAAATTTAAATATGAAATTAAATGACTAAGCAAAAAAGTAGAGTATCTTCCTGAATTAATATTAAAAGTATGCAGATGATTAAGACTTGACCATACATATATAGTTTCTATTGTTATTTAGATATAAGTAGAGGGGTGTAATATTAAACATGAAAGAACAGTAGTCACATAAATTCATATAATCAGTTGCCTACACACACACACACACACACACACACACACACACACACACACACTTATGTAACAGCTACTAAAGAAAATAGGCTATGAATTTGAAAATGAAAGAGGGTGGGCACGTGTGATGATTGGGATGGAGAAAAGAGGAGGGATAAATGCTGTAATTATGCTATACTCTCAAAAATAAAAACAAATGTCATTGTATGTAAAAGGTAGTTTATTCTTTGCTAATCAACCTCCTGTCCGTAGAGGTTTTCCGCCTGCACACAATCTAATCTTCAAGATGTTAACCCAGATCTAGAAGGGTTCATGATCAATACAATCTAATCTTTAAGCCTAAACCAAGAACATTTTAGCCTCTGAGACTTACTGCTGAATAAGCTTACTCTGCCTTGCTGTCTTCTGAACTCAGAAGTGTACTGAACTCAGCTGACTTTTCTTATTGGCTGTTTCAACTCACTTACTGTTCTGGCTCAGAATGTTCTCCAAGCTGGCTGGTTCAAACTGACCTTCTGAGCCAACTCACTATTTCTGACTGAACTCTTCTGATTCTGGCTGACTGGCTAATTTCTATATTGTCTCTGTCTGAACTACTAGGCTTCAAACTAACTTTTGATGTTAGCTGACTCTTTCTTCCAAACTCACTCTCCTTCTGCTGACCTGCCTCTGTGGCTTATCTGACTGATTTTCTAACTGCCTCCCTGCAGCACTGAGCTGAGAGCCTGCTTTTATATCATGAGAGTTGGGCATGCCCTCATTCGGACTCACTCTGCTAACTTTTCCTCTGATTCGTGACTTTGCTGCTCTTCACTCTGATTCACCTCAGATGCCACTCTTCCAAGTCTTCACTCTGATTCATGCTTAGGCTTGAGATTAAAGGCATGTATGTTCTGACTCTGTACTTCACTCTTCCTCTGGCTTTCAGCTTCTCAGTTGACTAGCAGGCTCTCACTTGATCTCCTTTCATTCTCTCAATGAAAGATTGAGAGATTAATGAATGAATGAATTAATGAATGCATGAATGAATCTCCTTCTATTCTCTCAAATCAACTTCCAATCTCTACTGCTTCTATCTTAACTCTGAACTGACTGAGAACTCTGAACTGAGAACCATGACCTAGTTATGTACTGATTGCTTTCTTTTACATCCTGAGAGCCTGGATTACAGGTATGTGCCAGCATTGCCTTCTGAGTTAAGTGACTTAAAGGCTTGTGATACATTTCAGCCGGATCACACAGGCCTTGAATATGATCCTTTCTGAGAGCAGCCATGTTGTAGGATTAAAAGATTAAATATTCCTCTACATAAAATAAATGAAAACCAAAACAGATAGAAGTCAAATTTGGGTACTCACAACAACCAAAGGAATCAACTGGGGAAGTTGTAGCATTCAAATGAAGGTCCTGATTGAGACTTCTCTCCATGGCTAAACTTCCTATGGCTATTTATCTTTGGACTGTTTCACTTTTTGCTTCTCCATCTCAGCATCTTAGCTCTTTGCTTATACAAGGAGCTCTGTAGCACACATTGAAGTAGACATGTTTAAGTCTAAAATGGTGGGGTAACCACACTTCCAGGGACAGCATCTCTGTAAATACAAATAAAATATAATAATTTACCATTATAATATATGTCATATGCAAATGGTTATTTTATGAATGTTGTTTAAATAGAATGTGTTCTTCTGTCTTCTCATGTATACAAGAGCCAATCACAACCTCTGCGTATTGAGTATTATGTATCTTCTTCACAGATGACTGAGGTTCTTAGATCTTTTAGGGGTCATTTACAAAAATATAATGATATATCAAGCTGCTGCTAATTATTTTGATAGTGGATGGATGCAAAGAAGAGTGATAAAAATTTATACTGCATGCAGTAAGGAAAAAGCCATGTTGAAATTTCACCTACATCTGGCAATCAAGATAGGGTTTCTCTGTTATAACTCTGGCTGTCTTAGAATTCTCTCTGTAGACCAGTCTGGCCTTGAACTCAAAGAGATTCACCTGCCTCTACCTCCTAAATGTTGGTATTGAAGGCAGGTACCACCACCACCTGGCTGTTAATAGTTTCTTATGAAGCTAAACATGTAAGTAGCACATGACCCAGAATTGGTATTTCTCAGTGACTTTTATATGGAATGAAACATAAATTCTGTACATACATGCATACTGTAGCTATATTCACAACCCTTAGTGGTTTGTGTATTCTCAAATGATTGAACATGTCATTTTACTCATAACAAATGTTAGGATCCTATACAATAGGATATTAAACAGCAATAAAAATAAATGGGGTATGAGTTAATATACTGTTTGGATAAGTCTCAGAGATGTTATGCTGAGTGGAGGAAAACTGCTTTGAAAGCTTATGTAACTTATGATACATTTTAGTTCTTAGAAATGTAACCAGTAATTTCAAAGAAGAAAAGAGTAGCTTCCAGGTTTTGTGTTATGGAAAGAGATTAGTACCCCAGATAACCCGAGTAAGATGTGTGGTGATGAAATGTTCTATATCTATATTATAAAAAAGTATCTTATATAACATTGGTATATCTATGTTATAATAATGCTTATACATATGTATGGTTTCTGCATGTATGTGGGTATTTAACCTTAGAGAAATATATGCTAAAATAAAATTTAATTTGGTTTGTATTAAAGGTAAAAATAAAAAATAATTGCAGATGGCATGATGATGTAAAGTGTTAAACTGTATTTATATTGTATTCCACTGGGTTATAATTTACTCTCCTACATCATAGAAATTCTTTCTATGCAATTAAGCTAGAAATCTTATTCTCATATTGTGGCTATCCTTTGAATTTAGTTTGTGATTATTAAATGATATAGGAGATATTTGTTTTGTTTTGATTTTTTTGAGACAAGGTTTTTCAGTTTTAAGTCTGGTTGTCCTGGAACTTACTCTGTTGACCAGGCTGGCCTCAGAGTCACAGACATCTGCCTATCTCTTCCTCCCAAGTACCAGAATTAAAGGCATGTGCCACTACCACCAGGGTTGTAGCAGCTTTTAAATCATAAAATGATTCATGGGATGCATACTATTAGATATCACATAACAGATATTTGAAAATGGTGAGGCATAGGATTTACACTTTTAATATATATGAAATTCTCTGAATGTGAATCTGATGTATGCCAATTTTTTAATCTTCTAATTTTCTAACTTTTATCACTCATTTTATTGAAGATGTCTTTTCTATGGTTCAGTAATCAACTTTTTCTCTTCCATTAAAATTTTTCAAACCAATATGTCATAAAAAAAAATCTAACCTGGATTACTAAAGCAGGTTATTTTCGTTGATTTGAACTGTTCTTTGGAGACATGACCTCATAAATGATTTCATGCTAGTCTTCATTGAAATCCGTCTTCAACCTCATAAAAGATTTGGTTTCCCTTCCTCTATCCAAGCCCTTACCCTTCCCATAATTTATTCTAATGTCAGTTGACAAAATTCTCAGGGTTGGCACAGCTTATTTACCCTTTGCTCAAAAATGCAGGTGTCTCCTTATTTTAGGGTCAACATTAAAGCCTCTACGAAGATCACTGAGATTTTAGCCTTCTTTGCTTTTCTGAATGCATACTCTACACTTTCACTCTTCTAATTATACTACAGTCACATTTTATTTTAAGTATATTTCAATAGCTAATTTTTGTCTAGACATTTATTTCCTAAACACCTGCACTGTCTAATTTCTGTGCCTGCTTCAAGTCTTCTGAAAGAATTTGTGTTCTCCTGACAAAAATATCTCATTGAAATCGTGAAGCAGATCTTAAATATCTTTCAAGATGATAAATCTATAAGATTCTCTAGAGAAAGAAATATAGCCAGAAAGTGGGACTAATAGTTAAGAAGAAAGGAATGAGGAGACTGAAGAAGCAGAGACCAATGAAGGTGCATGTGACCAAGGTATATATCTAAAGGCAAATGTCTCAGTGAGACTCACTATTGGTGCTGTTAATGTGAATATGGACTAATATCATTTTAAATGCTAACATTAAGGAGCATATTACATCCATATTATTAAATATATTTACCCTTTTGCCTTTCTATATGGGGGAATCAGATTTTCTGAGTGACACAGGACATTTCTTTTTATTCTTTGAATTAATATTTCTCTGAACTGAAGAACAATTAAAGTTCAAATTCCCATTTTAGGGACGTCACATCATGTATAAATTGTTAAGTTTGATATTTTTCTAAGTTTAATGTCTACTGAAAACGTGTTTTTAGAAACTTTGTTCTATTCAATATTTTACTGATAGATATATTGAAAAATATTTCTCTGAAATTAAAAGGTAACTGCCCTTTCTCTATTTGTATTTCCTATCTATAGTGTCCTTGATGCAATTCTTTATATTCTTTAAGGTTATCTGTATCTTTACATATATGTTGCAAAAAGTATAATCCTCAGTTACAGTGACATCTAATAGTTATAAATAGTTAAGACCTAGTAAGTCCACTCCAGCCAGGGAAATAGGTAGAATAATTGCAAATCTTTACCTCATCCTCCTCCCTCTTAATCCAACCCCTCCCAGGCTCACTCTCAGCTCTTTAACAGACCACCTGCTGCAGCCTCCCTATTTTCTCTGTCCCCAGCTCCAGTGGATCATGCAGATCTTCCACTCCAAACTTCCTTCCACCCACTCACCCATTATCCCAGCCCCAAACTCTAGCAGTTAGGAACCCACAGGCCACCCAGGCCAGGAAAACAGGTAGACTGCGGGAAGATTTTTACCCCTCCTTCCTCTTCTTCAAATCCAATCTGCATCTCATCTACAATTTTATAGCAGAGAACCTGATGATATCTTCCTGCTCCCCTAGCCCTCATCTCCAGTGAATCATATTGATATTCCCCTTCAACCTACTTTCCCTCCACTTATAACTTTATTCCACCAGGCATTCCATGGGAACCTGCCAGTGCAGTCAGCCTTGGAAGCAAATATGCCAGCAAAGCAGATACACAGGACTCAGATCCACTGTCCTTCTACTTCTTCAAATCCAGTTCTATAGTTTTATCCCCATGTCTGTTGTGTCTTCTTCTCACCCTTTGCCCATACAAGGAACTAAGTAAATCCTGCCAAAACACCTTGCTTTCCTCTGTCCTATGAGTCCTCACATGCCACCACAACCAAAATGTCCTAACCCCTTCCCATTCCATAATGCCAGTTCCCTGTACCTAAAAATCACATTTTTGTCCAGAACCACCAATGACTACACCTATGGTGATATTAGAAGATTCCCCTACCACACATAGCTTCCACAACCCTCCTAAGAACTAGGGAAGGCAATAGAAGAAATCAAGGGAACAAAGCATTCACTCAAAAAGACAAGACTAGATATCAGCACCTAGAGTTACATTCTTCCAAAACCCAGATGCTTAGACACCAGTGTAATAACACAGTAACAGCTAGTACAATATGTTTCTACTAGAGGCCAGTGACTCTACTACAGTAGGCCCCTTAGAATTGCAACATAGTTGAAGCATAAGGTAAAGAAAGATCTTGAAATCAACTTTATATGTATGATAGAGGTCCTTAATGGGAAATGAATAAATGTCTTAGAGAAATCTATGAAAACATAAACACACAGTGGAAGGAAATGAGTGAACCTATTCATGACCTAAAAGTAGAAATAGAATCAATAAGGAAAATGAATATCACAGAACATATTTTCAACAAAATTATAAAAGAAAATGCCTAACAAGGTACAAGAAGCAAACAGATAAACAAATAGACTGAACCAGAAAAAAAAAAACCTTCTCCTTGTTATGTAATTATGAAAATGCTAAATGCACAGAACAAAGAATATTAAAAGCTGCAGGAGATAAAAGACCAAGTAACATATAAAGGCGACTTATTAGAATAACATTTGGCTTTTCAATGGAGACACTAAAATCCAGAAGTACTTGGACAGATGTTCTAAAGACTCTAAGGGATCACAGATGCCAGCCCAGAATAACTATGCCCAGCAAACTTTCAATCACAATAATTAGAGAAAATAAGATATCCCATTATAAAATGAAATTTAAGCAATACATGCCTACAAATTTAGCACTGCACAAGGTAGTAGAAGGAAAACCCATACCTAAAGAGGTTAATCACACCCAAGATAAAACAAGAATCCCGGACCATCATATCAAAAGCAAGGAAAATCTCTATCACACAAAGATACACAGACATATACTACCACCATCACTACCACCACCACCATCATCATCATAACATCAAATACAGCTACTACTATTACTACAAACAACAACAAAATAGCAGGAATCACCAAACAAAACTCATTGATAAATGATAATATTAATAGTGCCAATTTCCCAATAAAAAGACATAGACTAACAGAATAAATGTGAAAACAGGATCCAACTTTATCCTGCATCCAAGAAATATGCATTAACATGAAGGGTAGACATCATCTCAGTGTAAAAGAATGGAAAAGATATTTCAAACAAACGGACATAAGAAGCAACGTGCTATTGCTGCTTTAATACCTGACAGACTTCATCCAAAACCAATCAGAAGAGATCGGAAAGGATACTACATACTCATCAAAATACATCAAGCTGATATTTCAATCTTAACATTTATTCCCCAAACACAAGGGCACACAAGCTCATAAAAGAAACACTACTACAGCTTAATAATCACATAATAACCCTCACACACTGATAGTGGGATGTAGGGAAATATATAATCATTTGATCCAGCAACAGGCTGCTCTGGAAAAGGATTTGATATGGATATACCTTCAATTATTCCACAAAGTAGAAATGGAACTTACATTGTCTACTTAGCTTTAGGAGGCAATACTGATGCTGATACCTAAACCACAAAGAGCCAGGTGTGGTGGTACATGTCTTTAATCTCAGTAATCAAGAGGCACTGGCAGGCAGATCACTTTGAGTTCCAGGTCACCAAGGTCTATGCACAATATAACAAGTTCCAGGACAGCTAGTGTTGTTATATAATAAAATCCTGTCTCAAATTAAAAATAAAAATGAAAAAAAAAACAATTACAGACCAATTTCCCTATATATTGCATCAAGGTTTTCCAATGAAGTACTGAAAGAATATATCAAAGGTATAATCAAGTAGGCTTCATCTCAGAGATGTAGAGATCTACATTTAGATCTACATCTAAATCAATTAATGTAATCCAGCATATAAACAAACTGAAAGATGAAAACCACAAGATGGCCTCACTAGATACAGAAAAGTTCTGTGACAAAGTTTAACAGTGCTTCATGACAGAAGTCCTAGAGATGATATGGATACATGGGACATAACTGTACATAATAAGAGGAGTTTACTGGCAATATCAATTTTAATGGAGAGAAACTCAAAGCAATTTCATTAAAACTAGGAACATAACAAGGATGCCAGCTTTCTACACCTATTCAATATAGTATTTGTAGGCTTAGATAAAGCAGTAAAGAAACTGAAGGCCATGAAGGAATACATATTGGAAAGGAAGAAGTCAAAATAGACTTCTCAAAAGAGGAAACACAGGTGGCTGTGAAACACTTAAATGATAAACATATTTAGCTATCATGGAAGTTCAAGTCAGAATTGCATTGAGATTTAGTCCTATAAACATCAGAATGGCTAAGATCAATAAGACAAATGACAACTACTATTAGAGAGGACATGGAATGCAGAAACACTCATTCCTTGCTTGTAGGAATGCAAAATTTTATAACCACTATGAATAACAGTGTGGCAGTTCTTCATGAAGATGGAAATCAATCTACCTCATGATCCAACTATAGGACTGGTGGTAGTTTGAGAAAGAATTACCCCCATAGGCTCATATATTGACTGCTTAATCATAAGAGAATGGTGCTGAGGGATTAGGAGGTGTGGCCTCATTGGTGTAGGTGCGGCTTTGTCACTGGATGGGCTTTGGGGGTTTCAAAGACCCAAGACAGTCCTAGTGTCTCTCCTGTGGATCCAGATGTAGAATTCTAAGCTACTCTCCAGTATCAGCCTGTGTTCTACCATGCTCTCTGCTGTGACTAAACCTCTGATATGTAAGTAAGCTCCAATTAAATGCTTTCTTTTATAAGAGTTTCTGTGCTCATGGTTGTTTTTCACAGCCATAGAACACTAACTAAGAAACCACTCTTTGGCAAATATTAAAAGGACTCTACCAATCCTACTGAAAAGATCCTACTACAGAGACACTTGCTGAAACACATTTATTGTCATTCTATTTATAATAGCCATAAATTGGAAACAATCTAGATGTCCTTCAATACAAGAATGGATAAAGAAAATCTGGTACATTTACACAGGAAGTGTTACTCAGCCATTAACTTAATTCATGAAATTTGAGGTAAACAGATGGAATTAGAAAAAATTATCCTGAGTTAGGTAACCCAGACACAGAATGACACATATGTTATACATTCACTTATGTAAGGATATTAGCTGTTAAGACAATGAAAACCAAGTTACAGTCTTCTGAAGCACAGAGGTTAGGTGTAGAATAAAGGTCTTGGGGTAATGAGTTTGGTAGAAACATCTCCTTAGGAAAGATGTTTATATGTATTATATGAGAAGATGAATAAAAGTGTATCAAGTGGGAGAGGGAGGTAAGGGGAGAATGAGCAAGGGAATATAGGGAAAGACAGCTAAAATTCAGGGATATTTGTAGGGTAATATAGAAATACAATTATATATATATATGTGTATATATATATATATATATATATATATATATATATATATATATATATATATTCTAAATGAAATGAAATCTCTAAATGATGGAAGAGACAGACAGAGCACCAACTGGATATCTCTTGTTACCAAATGAAGCTTCCAGTACAGAGCTTGGGTTATATCTAATCGATTTGTTGGCCAAAGAGGTCTCATAGGAATCACCAAAGAAACCAGGCTGCTGCCAAGACTATAGGTTGCTTTTGACAAACTGATGTGTCGACGTTGATTCAAGCAAAGCCCTTTAGTTTTTAGCTAGTTCAATCACTAGTCCTAATCCTGGAGTCCTGGAGCATTTCTGCCTCTGTATAATATAAAAGGTTTAAGCCTAGAACTGATAGGCTTCAGTTTCAGCCTCCTTACAGTCTAGATCATTTAAGCCTCTGAGGCTTACTGCTGACTGAGCTACTCTGACTTCTGAACTCATAGCTGTACTGACCTCAACTGACTCCTCTGATTCAATTCAACACATTCACTATTCTGGCTCCAAATCTAACTGGTTTAAACTGTCCTTCTGTGTTGGCTGACTGTTTCTGACCAAACTCTTCTGACTTTGGCAGTCTCTGGCTGACTCCTGCCACTTCTGTGACTGACCTGTTCAGCTTTGCTTCAAACTGACTCCCTCTTCCCATCAGATACTGACTTCTTTTGCCAAACTGCCTCAGTCGGGAGACCGAGAGGACTCTTTGCCATGTCTTGTCTCTCTCTGAGCTCTCACTGCTCCATACTGTCTCAGTCAGTGTCTCTGCTTCTCTGATTTATCCACAGTCAGACCATTTCCCAGTCTCTGTATTGTGTCCTCTCTCTGCCTCTTATCACCTGTGTCTACTTAAACTCTTTTCTCTCTGAGCTGAGAACCTGCTTTTCTATCATGACAGTTGGGTGTGTCCTTACTCTGACTCACTCTGCTAACTCTTCCTCCGATTCATCACTTTACCTGCCCTTCACTCTGACTCATCTTAGATGTCACTTCCTGTCTGACAGTGACTCCTGAGGACTGCTTCCTGTCTTTGCTTCTGTTTTGCAGATTAAAGTTGTGTACTACCACTGCCATCTGAATACTTGGATTAAAGGTGTGTACCAACAGTCTTTCTACCCTAGAGCAGCCATGGTGATGGACTAAAAGATTAAACATTCCATTACAATGTTGAAGACCAGTATCTGAAGACAAAATCTTAATAGCTAATTAAATGTGGAGAAGTTGAACTGAGCCTTTGCCCCTGTGTTCTAGTGTCTTTGTTACAGAAGGCACTCTGTAGACTATCAAAGGGATAATGTCAACACCATCGTAACCATTAACCTCTTGATCTATAATGGAGTCCTGCTAGAGTAATTGTACACAAAAGTTGTGTGAGGAACCAAACAATATCTGACTTCTGAGTTGACCCAGGGCTCATTCCATGAAATGGAACAATAACTGACACTGTTTGAGTGAACAAGTGCCTAAAACCATATAGCCCAGGGACCTATAGTAAAACCAAATACTACTGTTCTAAATAAAAATGTAGGAATATAAAGATCCCTCATAGCCTTCTTGTATAATCATAGATCATTGCCTTTCTCAATCAATATCTGATGGGCCACATCTTGAAGTAAATGGTAATAAATGTAGAGAACCAGAACCAAACATTAATGCAGAGAGTGAGAGACCTTGGAAGACTCAGCCATAAACGGAAAGATTCCATCAAATCCCTTCCCTCAGGACTTAAAGAATTCTGTTGAAAAAGGAACAAAAAAGTGATAAGAACCAGAGGGCATGGAGGATACTAAAAACACAAGCACCTCTAAATCATCAGTATAAATGCACACCTGAACTCACCGAAACTGGTGAAGCAAGCACAGGGCCTACATGAATCTGTACCAGATGGGCTTTTAGAGCTGAAAGGAGACATAGACAATGCCCCCTTTCTTAACATAGAAATAATCTCCAATTGATAACCACTTGAGTATGAAAACTTGGTTCTCTCCAAGGAAGTCTCACTGGGGAAACAAACTACTGCTAAGAGTAGACTGGGTGCCTGGCAGTAAATGGACAAATAAAAATAAACTTAATGGTATTTTAGGAGGTTTCTTATCTCATAGTGTTGTGCCAAGACTTTTTTAATTTTTTAATTGTCTTACATTTTAATTTTTATTTTGTTTTGTTTCATTTATGTATACATTTAAAAAACCTTTTGCCTCTCCCCACCGGTTCTTTTGGGTTTATATTGTTCCTTTCAGTTTAGGGCTTTAATGGGATCTCTGAGTGCGTGAATGAGTGGGTTTCTGTGTGTGTGCATCTGTTTCTGTTGCCCTTTCTTGGGCTCTTTTCCTTCTGATTCTTTGTTTTGTCCTATTCTAATGTGTTAATTTTGTTTTGTATTGTTTTGTTTTATTTATTTCCAAAGGCTATTTCCTTTGGAACCTGTTTGTTTTCTACAGAGAAATAGAAAGGGGGCAGATAGGAGGGGAGTTGGTAAGGAATAGGGAGGAGAAGGGCTGAGCGAAACTGATCATGACATATTATATGAGGGAAAAAAGCTATTTTCAATAAAAGGGGAAAACCAAGAAAGCTTATGAAGATATATTTCAGGGGAATTTTTGAGCCAAACTTTTGAATTTTCACATACACACACACACACACACACACACACACACACACACACACACACAAACAAACACACACACAGCTCCAAACTAGTAAATGTAAATAGGTACGTATTTCTTTGACATTGAGTTTTTCAAGGGTATGATGTACTTATATATTCAGTTATCATATATGTATTATCTAGTTAATGTAAAATAAGATTGGTAATCAATATTGGAATAAAATGTATACTTTTCCACATTCATCTGTGGCAAAGGAATTTTCAGGAAAAAATTTTGTTTCACCTTAATATGTATAATTTTTATTTAAAAATTTAAATAATTTAACAATTTTATTAAAATTCTGAGCTTTTGTTTTTCATGGGAAAGATGAGAAAATGTTTCTGTTAATGCTTGTGTATCACATTCCGCCAATGAACAATGACATAAAACAGCTTGGAGAAGCCAAAGAATTCAAGCATCAACAAAACTCTCACTATCCTCAGAGAACTTTCTTCCCCAGCTATACATAGCCAGCTATTTTGCCAAGCATCTGCTGAGGAAATGATGTCAGTAAATTTCCAAAGATTTAAATCTTCAGCTCTATCCTAAGTTTAGAAATTACCACATTGCACTGTGACTTAAAATCTCACCGACAAAAAAGCACAGACTTGTTCCAGGTGGCTTTTCATAACTTATTTATAGGTTTTAGAACTCATATATATATTAGCAATTTAAACTGTAAAATAAACCTTACTCGGGGAATGGGTGTGTCTAGAAGTCTGTTTATTGATACCATCTTTCTGAAAATGTGCCTGCTTTAAAGGAACTCTCTGCAATAGAAGTGTCTATAATGGCATCAGAAATGTCACCTACAATCAAACAGAAAGGAGAAAAATCTTAATATAGCATTAATTTTTGAAAAAATTTCTTCTATAACTGGCAATTAGTGTATTTGAGCTCATTTTAAAATCACGGAATATTTCTCTAAGAGGTATAATGCGAAACATAAAAAATACATATGTTGTTTTGAAGTTTGACTATAAATAATTCATAACATATAGTAATCATAGTGCCAGTATTTAGCAAGCCTTGAATTAACTACTATTACTGATGATATTTCATGTATAACTTGTTATAAAATTGGTGACGCTTTCTTGACACAAGCAGATCAATCTAAGCACACACTCAATTTTTTACATTACATAAAATACAAATTTAAATTTAACTTTGAAGTGAATATCTCTGCTATTTGTTTCTAAATAAAACATTTTGATGTTTCCAAACAATCCAGGTAACATGAAGATTGATGTTCATATAAATATAATTGAAGACAGCTCAGTGAGTCTCTTGTACCTGGAATACAAATGCTGTTAAATATGCAGTGAGGAAGGGAGACTTTTACCTGTGTACTAAATTTACAACAAAAAATGGACACTAATCCACTGTTCAGATCTGAAAGTAGTGATAAAGTTATACAAAGGATGAAACAGAAACAGAAGAATTCTATGAACTAACACGAAGCTGAAGTTGAATATGAATTCTAAAAATATAGATATAATTTAATTCAGTGGAAGAAATTAGGTGGGGCCAGTGGTTGTAGCATCTGAGACAACTTACTGAGTGTGTTACACAAAATCTCTCACTAAGTGACCTGCCTCTCTATCTTTGCAGTTTGTACTGAAGTTGATTATGAGTCAGAAAGGAATTGCTTACAAAACTCAGAAGGATAATGTTAATGTTATCTCTAAATCTAGACAAATAATCTGTTTAGAAAGTAAACTGCTTTGGCCATAGAGTGGAGGCTTTGATGAAGGTACTCACAAGTATTTTCTATAATTTTTCTTAAAATTGAAAGTATGATTATATAAATTATGATGTTATTCTAATAAGATAATTTAGAATACTTTATTTCATGCTATAGTATATAAGATATGGAAATTAGACATTTCATAAGAATTTAGATTTTTTATGAATGCTAAATGAGTCAACCAGAAAGTAAATATAAGATATAAATAAAAGAAGAAATTTATGGATTATTGTCATTTACAAGTTTGATATCCTCTCTCTCTCTCTCTCTCTCTCTTTAATGGTTAGTATGTTGAATGCTTTTTTTTTTACCATGGTTCTTTTCTTATTTCACATTACAAAATTACCAAATTATAATAGTACATTATACACACAACTTCATAAAATATTTCTGGTTTGTATGTTCATCAAATTTAGTCACATCACATTTGGAAATATGTCTTTACTTATTCATTTCCCAAATTATAGTGACATTGAAAATGAATTCTATATTAATGTTGGGATCAAATATTATATTATTGTATTTATTTTCAAATTTGAATGAGGTATAATTTTGCATGTAATATTGTAGAAATATAAAAGTCTAAAAGATCAACATTTTTTTTGGACAGAGTAAGTTACGATAATCCCCACAGCACTATTTCAAAAATATTCTGTAAATTAAATTACAATATCTATGAAAAGTAAGCATTAACTTTAAAAATGGAGAAACATTCTTATCCAAATGTTTTTCAAAAAAGTTTTGGCATTTTTATTATGTCTTACATAATTTATGAGCTTTTATATAACATGCCTTGAGATTTCTAAACAGCTCTCTTACAAACAACCTGAATTGTTCTAAAGGCTAGTGTGCTGCCTTGCAATATATAAGTGGAAATATTAGATTTCTTGTTTTAATTTTTTTTAAGTTATAGAAAGTCTAAACGTGGGATACAGTTTGAACAATTGGAAACTGGAATTAAATGGATTCCTTTATTATTCTTGAGAACAATCACTCCATTTGATTAAATTATTTTTTTTAACTTAGATTCTTTTTGTACAGTAACATGTTTCAATTCAGTTCCTAGGTTTACTTTTCTTTCATTTCAGGGATTTGTATTGAGGGGGTCTCTGCAGCTGTCAGGCAGGGAAGCAAACCACGAAGATGTGAGAATGAAAACAGCTCAGTTTGGATTGACTCCATAAACCTGGACCAAGGTTTCTAAAATCTGATTACAGATGCTTCATTGTCAGCATATTTAAAACACTGTACAATAGCCAGGCTATGGTGGTGGTAAGGCTTTAATCCCAGCACTCTGGCTGCAGAGGCAGGCAGATCATTGTGAGTTTGAGGCCAGCCTGGTCTGCAGAGTGAGGTCAAATGGGCCAGAGTTACAGCAGAGAAACCCTGTCTCAAGACAAAACAATGCAAAACAAAAAACAAACAAAACAAACAAGAAATAAAAACAAAAAGCAAAACAAAACAAACAGTTGGAGAAAAGTTTTTCTGGTGTAATACAATCGCCTGTGAACAAAAAGGGTAAAAAGACTGAAATTTGACTCAGGGTATATGTCATTTCTTCCAAGAAAATATGTCTTAGAGATAAGCTACCTGCATTAGTTAAGAATCTATGAAAGGGTCTGGACTGCTCTTGGTCATACAGATAGTGTAGAGGTCACATAGGCTATTAGCCATTTAGTCCTGGTTATGGGAGCTGGGTGGAGCTTCTGGCTATACGGATGAAGTCTAGGTATTTCCGGTCCTGATTGCGGGTCATTTAGATTTCTAGCCACTTCAGGTCCTGGTTGTAGGAATTTGATACAGCCTGGCCCAACAGATAACACGGATCACCAGGGTTTTAATCATTTCCAATTCCCAGCTTTCTGGATAGAAAAACAGGTTTTTCATCTTTCTGATTGGAAAGACAGTCCTGTGTGCTGAATGTAGGTTTCTCTGGAGATCTGTGGATGTAAGAAACTTCTTGCTATGCTCCTAACATTGAATGAAATATTTCTGTTTAGCTTTTACAAAAATGCCTATGGTTTCTTATTGATAGGTACTTTCTTATTTGGCTAAAAATCAAATTTTTACGACCCTAAGACATGTTGTGATACATGGTAACCACATGCAACATGTATCCTACTTAGTAGTCTATTTCAGTGAAGTAACAATTGTGTTTTTGGTCCATTTTCTTCAGAAATTAAAATTCATATCAAAAAGAAAATTAAATCATGCTAAATTTATATAAAAATATTATATCAGCCTTCTGCATAGTACTATTATGAGTAGTTAGATAAAATAAATAATGCTGGAGTAATTGGAGGGAGGGACATGAGCTGGAAAATAACAAGTAAAAACTGACCGGTAAGGTATAATTTGTATACTGTGTGCAGAGTTTAAAAAAACAATCACTTGCATTTAAGCCATGAAAGAGGTAGAAAAGAAATGACAAGCTTAATAAAAACAGGTGGCAAACAATAAATAACACTTTTACAAACTTATAAATCAATTGTTGATAATTAAAGAAGGTACAGTTTAAATATCTGCAAATTAGAATAGTGAAATAGTACTTATTAATACTGCAATGTATAGAAGATTTTGTATGTTTTTAAAGGACCAAAGTATTGAGGTATTCTTCACTCGGGTGGTTAGACACCTTCTAGTATAGTAGAGAGACATGCAGTCTAATTAATCCCAACATAAACAGATGTAGCAAAAAAGCATGTAACAGAAGTATGAAATGCTGCTTTTAAAAATGTCACAGAGTTATAGTTTAAAAAAAGAAAATGCAGAGTTAATGATTAGTACCTTCTGGAAACTAGGGGCAGTATTTGTATTTTTATCTGCAAGTTCTACCTAATCTACAATGCATATTATGAAATGTTTAGTTTGGTTGTATTAATCACTTACTGTGCCTGTGGGCAAGCACAAACATACACACACTTACACACACACAAACACACACACAGAGGCAATTAAAATAAAAAAATGACAACAATAAACATAGCTTAAAGATATCTGTGTCTTGGAAAGAATTTTGAAAGCAGTAGGCAGTAGGTTGGGGTCATCATCAAGTCTTTGAATGTAAAATCAAACATGACCTATCAAAATAACCTGTATCCTTAGGGAAACCAAGATCAAAACAAACAAAACACAAAGAAGAAGGTGATGGGGCTTGGATTTTCAGTTTCAGATGGAACTGTAACAACCCAGCATAGATATATCCTTTATCACTCAGTACCCTGGAGGCTGAGGCTATAAGAAAATACTGAATCCTAACCTAGGTTCAGCTAAGTAACCACATCAGACCTTTTAATAAATAATAAACAAATACATAAATAATTAAAATAAATAAATGAATAAACAAGCGGGGATGACTTCAGGAAATTAGTGTTATGAAGTTAGTACTTTATATGATGTATGATGAGTATGATGATGATGATGATGACGATGATGCAAAGGGTCTTGGTATAGCTATACCTTGTTTTGAAGGCAACTAACATTGTGAAGATTTTAAAAGAGTAGCAAAATGATTTGCACTGAAAATGAAGATTATGGAGAAAGTTAGTCCAACATTTACTGAGGAGAAGTGTGAATAAAGTCATTGACAATTTTAGAGATCAGCGTATGGAGTTGAAAATAGGAGCTTTCTGAGTGATATGTGTACTACTTGTATTTCAGTACAGTTGTCAGTCTAGAGGAAGAAATGTGGCCGTTTGTGCATGCTGCTTGGTTGGATGCACAGGATTTTTATTTCTTCGTTTTGTTTTATAGCAAACTGAAGAGATTTTTTTTTAAACCAACTGAAGAGATTTGAGATTTACCTGGATTTCATGACCTAAAAGAAAAGTGCTCTATGAAGAATACCAAAAACGATCATAACACATAACTAAATTTGGTCTTCCAGGCACTTCTTCCATTTCTTCAATTGGAATGTTCCTTGGCAATATCTGCACCAAATTAAATGTAAAGTGATGACTGATATCTTCTAACTCTCAGGATGTTAGGACCAAGTGAATATAACTCTCTTCCTCACTCTTAATTATTTCTGAAAGTTTCTTTTGGAATCATGGTTTGCTTTATAAAGAATCAGACAAAATACCAGAAGTTTTTGACCTAACACTACCAGCTAGCTTTTCAGATCATGGCCAGTGTCTATTGTCTGAATAAACAAACTTCCGATGATTCTATCATCCAGCACTGGGCACTCCTCAGTGACAACAAACTTAGGAAAATCCAGAATGAAACTACTGACTCACAAACAGAAATAATTATGATGATTTTATTATGCCATGAAGTTTAGTGATGTTTTATTACCAAACAATAGACCAGTATAACCTCTGAGAGTATTTGAAGGTACAAGATCATGGTTATTAAATTTGCTGAAAAGTTTGAAGTGAACAGTAGAACAAGCAAAATTTTAAATAAAGGGATGAAAGCTTAGAATATACAGTAACCTGTATTTTGATTGAGGAAGACAAGACTCTGTCTCAAGGAGAACATGGACACTTGATGTTATATTATAAATGTAAGAAGTTTAAATCATTGATGAAAGTATATTTTTCAAGGTCACTAAATTATTTTCTCATTATTCATGTTAAATTTACTGAGTTAGTTATCATTTCTATTTTCGAAGACGTAATGCCTGATACACAGACAACAGACATAATTAAGATTTCCTAATCACAAATCCATGAAGGTTAATCTACATGTAATTCTATTGTAAATTAAAAAAGAAATTTAGAATAAGCAAGAATTGTTATCATTGTTATCATGATATAATAGTGCTAGATATCCAGCTGGGTAATATGGTTTCATAACAAAACTCTTGCAAGGTATGGACAAGGCCCTGAACTGATACCCTATAAGGCCACAATAATTGACACAGTATAAGCATAAAAGAGAGTTGGAAAATAGGTTAATGGTAAAGTTCTTGTTGCACAAACTTGAATACCTAAGTTCAGAAAACTAGTATCCACAGAAATAGCTGGGGTCACATCCTGTTTTTATAACACTGAAAACGAGCTATTGGGAATGAAGCAGAGAGAGGAAGATCCCTGGAACTCTTGGGCAGATAATGTAAAAGAAACATCAAGAAATAGTTTTGGTGAGAGAGTCTGTTTTGGCAAATAAAGTACAGCAAATTAGGGAGAAAGCCATCTCAAATTCAGTTTCTTCCCTCCATACATGTAAGGGTAGGCAAATACACCCACACCCATGCATATGCATAAATACACCACACGTGTGCATCAGCGCGCGCGCGCACACACACACACACTCACACACTGCATCACTCCAATAACTATGTATAACGACAAATAAATTATGCCGTTTGCTGTGCACAGACTAGCACTTTGTCTGATTCGATCTGCTGAAAGAACGTCCACAAGCCACAGATATATTTAGAATAGATTTATTAGTGAGAAGTGATACAGTACAAAGAGCAAGAGTGAGAGAAGGAAAGAGGGAATCCTCCTTTTAGAAGGACTCGACCTGGGAAATTACCGCTAGGCAAGCGGATTTCAACCCCGGCACGTTGGGAAAGAGAAGCATCACCAACTCATCACGGGTCTAGGCAAGCGGATTTCAACCCCGACATGTTGGGAAAGAGAAACATCACAACTCATCACGGGTCTAAGCAGTTATTCCGCTGGACTGCATGCCTCTCCCAGATTTGAGGCAGCAGCAGCTCGGACTTTGGGAGTGTGTCTTTTCAAGGTTTTCTAGACAAAGAGAGCAATTTGCCCAGATTTCTGGCATGCATTCAAGGGGACACTTGGCAGTCACGTTCACACCGGGATCCTGGCCAGAGACACCGGGGTTGAAGTGCGTCATGTGCCCTATCTAATGTTCTTTATCATCCTCCCTGTTCTTTACTCAGGCACTGGCCAGGCACCCAGAAGAAGAAAAGGGGAAATCAGGTCATGCCATTACATTAATAGTCCAAAGCCTCAACCCAAGCCTCCACCAACATAAATTTCTTTACCTGCACTATGCTCTGATTAGTAACTTTGCCTGCCTTTCACTCTGACTTATCTCAGACATCACGTCTCGTATGATACTGATTCTTTCTAAGCTCTGCTTCCTACATCTGTTACTACATTTTGTTTCTGTCTTAGGGATTAAAGGTGTAGACCACCACTACCTTCTGAATTCTGGATTAAAGGTGTTTGCTACCACTGTTTTCTGAATATTATGATTAAAGTTTTGTGCTACCATTGCTCTCTGAATAAAGATGGGATTAAAGATACCATTAAAGATATCAACATTTTTTCTACCCTAGAGCAGCCATGTTGCTGGATTAAAGGATTAAATATTCCTCTAAAATAGCTAAATGTAAAACTTTTTACAAGTTCAGTTTTCCAGATTTTCAATTTCAAGTTTTTATAGTAAATAAAATTCAAAGCCATATGTTCAAAGATGTTCATGTGTCTGGAAAATAGGATTATGACATTTCCCCATTAAACACATTTTAAAGTCCCAAGATGGTGTAATTAGGGAAATTTTTTGTCGTGGAGTTCTGTAAATTGTCACACCTGTGTAGTTGAACAAAGAACAAAAATATGCAGACTTCACAAGAATTCAAAACTCACTAAATGGTTTTACACTTCACCAAGAGAAAATACATAAGGGAAACATCAGTCATTTTCTTTTTCAAGCAATTTGCAAGTAATTTATAAATCACTGAAAATGACAAATCAGAAGTGGAAAATTATCACAATTATATAAGTAGTATTTCTGCAATGTATAGAACATCTGGTGGCATTGACGGCCCATTCAACGTCTACAAATGAAGGAATAAGAGTCTCTAGTATTGCCAGACTAAAAATAGTTACCACATTTCTTCATGTTGAAAACAAAGACAGTGAGCATGTAATTTTTAATGTATTAAAAACTAAATGTAATCTGAGTAAAGAATAAGAAGATTTTCATATTCTACTTATGGTCATTTGTACCAAGACCATAATTTTGAATTTTAGGAGATGGTATAATTCTTCCAGTTTCCTAAAATTCCCGTAAAACACAAAGAGCACTGATTTTTTTCTTTTGCATATGCCATTTACAATATAGTATACTCAAATATTACTCTGTGATAAAAGATGGTACTTATTCCTGTGCTTACTCTTTCTTATTTTCAATTACATTTGTCTGAAGAGAATCAAAATACTTAGACATTCTTTTAAGATTTATAATATTCTTTGTCTCTTATTCTCTTAATTGTCAAACATTTATTCCATTATGTGTATGTGGTATATAGTATAACAAAAAGTTTTAGTAGGTTATACTTTTGGTCAGTATTTACAAATTAAGAGGTGCAATAAAAGAATGGAGTTTGGAGAAGGGAATGAATGAGACTATTACCTTTGATCATAAATAAAAGAGAAGCAAAAAGTAGAAATTGTGAACGTTCATAGATTTTCATGATATGATCATGAGAAGTGTTTGGTTAGAGAAGAAAATATTTTGGTATCTCTATAAATGTCGATTGAAGTCAATTACAAAAGCATGGGATCACCAAGATCAAAGATCACTGGATTTGACAATATCAGCACTATTTAAGAAATAGACATAAAATTAAGAGACATTATACAAATTGAGCAAAAATAGCAATATCTAAAATTAGTTTTTCACATTGTGTCTGCAGTATATCCAAGGACAATATACAAACCATTTCAATTAAAAAATAAAAGCATAAGGGCTCTAAAGAGATGTCTTAGAAGGTTTGCATTTGATTCCCAGTACCTACATGGTGACTAACAACATCTGTAATACCAGGGGACCATGTAACTGTCGATTATGGTTCAAACACTGTTTATTCTATTACCTAATTCAATCACTGGTCCTTAATCCTGGAGCCCGGGAGCATTTTGGCCTCCATATAATCTAGTCTTAAACCTAGAATGGGAAAGTTTCAGCCTCAGCCTCTGTATAGTCTAGAACATTTAAGCCTTCTAGGCTTGCTGCCGATTAAGCCACACTGACTAGCTCCTTCTGAACACAGACCTGTATTGAACTCTTCTGGTTGCTGCCTCCTGCAAATTCTCTTACTGAACTGCTCTCAGCTTCAAACTGACTCACTCTTCCATCTGATACTGATGTTTTCTGTCAAGCTGCCTCTGTGTCTCTGCTTCAGTCTCCTCAGACTGCTTCTCTGTTTCTCTGAGCTCTCATTGCTCCGTATTGCCCACTCACCTTCTCTGATTCTCAGCCTTATCTACAGTCAGACCACTTCACTGTCTCTGTGACTTGTCCCACTGCCTGCTTCATACTGCCTGACTATCTGAGCCTAGGGCCTGATTTTATGTGCTGCGAGTTGTGTGTGTTCTCATTATGACTCACTCTACCAACAATTTTATTGATTTGTCACCTTGCCTGTCCTTCACTCCGATTCATCTCAGATGTCACTTCCTGTCAGACACCAATTCCTTCTGAGCTCTGCTTCCTGTCACCCACATGCTGGTATTAAAGACATACAGTACCTCTGCCTTATAAATATTGGGATTAAAGGTGTGTATCAACATTCTTTCTACTCTAGAGCAGCCACACTGCCAGATTAAAGGATTAAATATTCCTCTACAGGACCCAAAATCTTATTCGGCCCTATATGATTTATAGATAAACATGATGGTAAAAAAATCATATACATAAAATAAAAAAAGAAAGAATGAGGTTTTAGCATTGATCCCTTTCACAATTTTCCATTTAGGGTGTTAAATCTTATAAACCCCAAATAATACTAAGTGATTAAAACTCCAGGGAGTTGAAAAGATATCATGGTCCTGGATTACAAGACTAATTCCAGTGGCAACAATATTGGCCATTTTTATGCATTTCTTGCATCATTCATTTCATGTACAAGCAGGGAAAATATACTGATTTCTGTCACATAAGTAATGAAGTACTTGAAGACTACCATATTTCTTAGGAGAATAAAGTATCATGAGAGTATTTTAAGATGTAAAATCACTTTTAAAGAGACATATTTAGAAAATCATATTGTGTAAATTTATTTGAGCCAATAATATATGCTTATCTTAACAACTCAATGCTACTTCCCTCCAACTTCATTCTCTAGGTAGCATTTCACTTACTGCAGCTGTTCCAAAGATATCTTTGACTTTTATTTTTATATATTTAGCATGATAAACAGAGATCAGAGCCACATTAGATTGATTTTTATGCTAATTGCATATACTTTATTATAGTTTGCCAAAAATCTCATCTTTGTACTTGAACTATTCTATTGAGAATCATTGACAGATCACTTGTTAAAGTGAACAGAAAGAAAGGTTTGGAATTAGAGCAAGAAGGAAACAATCAGAGTAGGAGGGATGGAGGGAGACAGGAAGTGACAGAGGAGAGAGAAAGAGAGTGAGAGAAAGAGAGAGAGAATGAATTACATGAATATTTATGAAGCTTTCAAGATATATCAAATATTCTGCTGAAAGTTCTTGTAGAGCTAGTAATACAAGGCAGTATGATAAAGCATATGTGGACTAAATAATTTATCATCAAGAATTATCTACTAAAAAGAATAGGGAAAAGAAAAAAAAGGATCAACTTGAAATGAATGAATCTTCAGTGACTAGGAGAAACCTATTGAATCTTCTACACATTCAATCATGTGTTTCAAGGGAAGCAATATTTTGGAAGTAAGATTACTCAAACAGTAATGGCCTAAAAGTTCCTGAATATGGTGCAAAAGTTTACATTGCAAATTCAAAAAGCTTTCTTATCTCAATATAGAAAAAAAAATACTGCCAGAGTAAAATCACGAATCAAAGTATGAAATATTAAGTGAACAAACATAAAATATATACCCATTGAAATAATAATATGAATAAAAAATGACTAAATAAATAAATAAATAGTATGAATAAATAATATGAATAAAAAGCCTAAATAACGTAACAAGTCAATGAATCAATCTCCATGTTAAAGCAGTAACAATAAATTAAAGTTAAAGTCGGTAGAAATAAGGCAATAGTAAATGGCTGGGATAGACGTGATAGAGAAAAATAGCTATGACAACTTTTGGTTAATTGAAATGATCAACTATGCTAATTAAATAACAAAATATTGCTCAAAGAAAAAGTGATACAATGTAAATTGTCAACATTGCAAAGAAAATGGGTGTTATTTTTCATGCATGTTTTTAAAACTCGGTAGAAATTTGGACATATTGCACTTCTAAATATCAACAGGGAATACAGAGTGAGAAAAATTCCTTTTAAAACACGACTGCCTGATGTAGGAGAAAATGAAAATATAAATAGCTATAATGCTAATGAAATTATATTTCATCAAAAACCTTCCAATAAGTACATTTCAGGAGTTTTTATTTACTAATGTATGAAATTAAATTATTCCAGAAAATTTTCTTTCAAAGTCATAATCTATGCTAATAATTATTCATTAATCTGCAAAATACTATTATTCTGTGTGAATATCAAAGAAAACTCTAACTTGAATTTTCAAAAGGACTGTATAATATGAAATTGTTAATTAATATCATAAATGTCTCCTCAAAATTTCCTAAAGATTTGTTTTATCAGATAATCTGCAATGTATTTTGCAAGAACAAAGGGACAGTATTTCATTATCTCACAGAGCACAGAAAAATAAGCTCAGGAAATGGCACCTTATAATGAGAAATATTTTCCAGAAATTATTAACAGAAAAATATTATCTTTATTTGAAAAATCTATGCAAAATATATAGTTAATAGATTTCAGAAAGAGAGACTGCTCCTAATTTAAGGTTTATAAAGGTGAATGTTCCTTTGTCATTAAATGTTATATCCAGAGAAATAAAAAAAAAAGATTATAGCTATGATTTAATAAAAAGCACATCAAATAACTGTGCTTCAAATGATCTACATTGTGCAGAATAGAATTATCAAATTCTATTTTTATCAAACTTTGTTTATTATTTGTTTATCAAAAACATAGCATAGGAATAAAATGAATATTAATCATATTTTATATGTAATAGAAAATTATCAGGAAATATTTCAAAACACAAAATAATATAAAATCTATAGCATTTAGAAATAATCAATGAAAATGTATTTAATTCTACAAATTTGAAAACTTTACATTACTAAGGAATTAAGAAAATGTTTAAATATTTGCAGTTTTCTTTAAGGTTCATTGATTAGAAAACTGAATGTTGTTATATGATTCTTTTTCATAAGCTTAGGTATGAAATAGTTTAGAATGAATGACAAGGTAATCCTATTATTTGTGTTAAAATAAAGAACTTAGAATATGTCAAAAAATTAATTCGAAAACTTAATATTTCTTTATTTTTGAGAAATTTATATATGAGTATCATATTTGTATAATTTCTTACCATTCTCTTCTTTCTCATACAATTCCCATGGTCCTGGTCTCTCTAAAATTCATGGCCTGATTTTCTTTATATAAACAAATATATATATATATATTTACTTTGCATATATGTTAAATGTGTGTGTGTGTGTGTGTGTGTTATGTGTATGTATATTTACTTTACTCAAGGGTCTTATTCCTGAGAATACTGATACTTTGTCTCTTAACAACCATTAATTGATTATATCTATTAATCTAGGGGTGCAGCCTTGTGAAATTCCCCTTATACACTTTGACATGACAAAGTTTTATGATTTTTCAAGCTTTATTTGGACAAACATATTTGTGATATTTCATAAGTGTAGTTTATCTGACATATATAAAAGACATAATCTTGTAGAAGAACATTCTTTTTCTATGACTTTTACTATTTTAGCAAACATTCTTCTACAATGTTCTTCGGGTCATATGTTTGGGATTGTATTATAGATCTATCAATTGGGGCTCAGTACTCCACAGTCAGTTTTTCTCTATGTTTTGGACAGTTGTATACGTAGAGGAATATTTAATCATGTAATTGGACGGCATGGCTGCTCTCAGAAAGGATCACTTTCAAGACCTATGTGATCTAGCTGGAATGCAGCACATGCCTTTAAGTAACCCAATTCAGAAGGGAATGGTGGCACACAACTGTAATCCAAGCTTTGTGATGTAAAAGGAAGCAGAGCTCAGAAGGAGCCAGTGTCAGACAGGGAGTGACTTCTGAGTCAAATCAGAGGAAGAGGCAGTTGGCAGAGTAAAATATGAGATTGAATTACAGTAAGGACACTCCCAACTCTTAGGATATGAAAGGAGAATCTCAGTTCACAAACAAGGAGTTCATAGAGAATGAAGAGCTCCAAGAATAGAAGGAAGCTCTTAGCTCAGAGAGGCAGTGTGATGCAGGCAGTCAGAGTCAGCCAAGTGAGCCAGAATTAGAAGAGTTCTGTCAAAAAGAGTCAGCTGGGTCAGAAGATCAGTTTGAATGAGTGGCATGGAGAAAAGTTGGAGACAAAACAGAGAGTGATTTGAATCAGCCAACCAGAACAGTCAGTTGAGCTCAGTACGGCTCTGAATTCAGAAGGATCTAAACAGAGTGGGTCAGTCAGCAGTAAGTCTCTGATGTTAAAACGTTTCAGTTTTAGTCTTGCAGAATAGGTATACAGAAGCTGAAACTCTCCAAGGAACAGAGATTGAATTAACCCAGGAATACAATGCCTTTTGTCCTGAATCTACATCTACATGTGGATTTCTGTATTTTTGTCTTCTACAAAAATAACCTTCTTTGCTAAAGGTTGAGTTCTACACTTATATGTGCATGTATGGATAAATGAATTTAGAACACAATTGGAAATACTAGTTTAGAAAAGTTGAAATGACTGGTTTTACTCTAGAATTCATGTTTTCATCAGTATTCATACCCTTCTATAATGACTATGGACCACAACCATGACTAGTACAGCAAAAAAATATCTTGAAAGGTGCAATAGTGGCACTTATATACATTGTGAGTAACCAATGGTGGATTTAAGGTCTTCTCAATACGATGAAATCTACTCTGGGTTTTGTAAACCTTACCAATTACCTGCCTCTGTCCTTCCTAAAGAGCTCCTGTTTTCTCAAGGAAAAAGCTTAGCATCTGGTTATCCTTTGCTTTTGCTTTCAGTAGGGCTACCCCAGTTCAGTCTGCCCAGCTTTGTAAACTGACTTTTTGCTATTTATCTTCAATTTGTTATATATTAATTTAATTTTACTTGCTATATGGTTAATAAATCCTTCAAAACTGAAACTGCAGTTATTGAAGACCATACCCTGAACCATATAAAATACAAACAAAGTTGAGAAATTTATTCTAAATTCCATAAAGGTGTACCATAAACCTATACTAATAATAAACTTGCCATTGACTAAAGGAAAAACAAATAGATCCATGTTATATGATAGAGGTCACAGGTTGCAAGAAGTTGCAAAGGTTGGAGTTTTATTAAAACTATTGGTAAATGAAAGACAATAAAGAGTAACTGAGTCTTGGGAGTGAGAGTGCAATATATATCTATTAGGACTAGACATTTTGTTTAATGCTATTATTTGCTCCTTAGTCAGATGAAGGGACAAAAAGAGGGTAAGAACCAGAAGTGGTGGATAACTAAAAGGAAGCATCTGCACACAAGGCAGCAGCTGCACATATGAACACAGAGCGGTTATAAAAATATATCCATACCTATTGAAGCCCAAGTCAGACCAAGTCTCAGCATAAAGTGGGAAGTGGACACATATTTGCATTCCTCACCATGGAGAAACTAGTAATTGTTAGCTTCTGGGAAATGAATGGTCAGTTATTTTGAAGAGCAAAGAACTTTGTGAATCAACAATGCTCCAGTGGTAGACCACACAACCATGAATATTTTGGGTGGCACAAAATAGTCTTGTAGTGTTTTGTTTTTGTTTTTCGCAATAGTCATGAATTTAAGTTTATAAGAAAATGGGTGCACCTGGTAAGAGTTGCAAATGTGAATATGATCAAAATAGGTACAAAATAGAAACTCTCAAAGAACTAATAGAAAATAAACAGTGTAAAATAGTTTAAAAAGTTAAGGGATTAAGTGGACCATTGGATGTTGTTGATTTTCACATGAAAATTAGATATCTGAAGTGTTTCCATTTTCATTTCCTTCACTTTAAGCCAGGTAAAGTTCAGTGATTTCTAGGATGAGAAAAAAGAGACTGTGTACATTATCATCATGTCTCTGGTCTTATTTGTCCAGGGAGGTAGCATTGTAGTAGCATTGTTGCATTAAGCTATATGAGCACAAGTTGTTCTTGCTGAAGATGGGTATTTCCTGAGTAGGAGAGCTAGTACTTAACATTCTCAGTGTCTTATGGATTGTACATTTCACTGAGTGATCCCTAGCAATGGCTGAGAGCTTGATGATCAGTTTGGCTGCTTTGACTCACTTTAGCCAAGGTGAGGTCTGTCTTCTGCTGGTCATTCATTTTTATCACAAATCTGTCTCTCTCCTTCCTACTGAACCTCCTGTTTGGCCTCCCTTGATCCTGTGAATTTCTTCCTGAAGCTCATATATGTCAGGGACAAATCTACTAGGTTGAGCCCAAAGGTCATTGCTAACTCTATGGGGTCATCACTCAGCTGCCAGGAGACTAGCTCTTTATTGTTAATCTGTCACTAGTAGAACAAGCCACTTGAGTATCTCAGTAGAGAAATGATAGCATTGACTTCTCATCATACTCGGATCTCTGATACTGGTGTAGATTGAAAAAGTTGACTGGAGATGATAGGATGAGAAAGGATGCTCAGTCTGACACTGGGATTCTAAAATCATTGCTAAAGTGATGACTGTTATATTCTGTAGTCTAGGGAGTCAATCAAAGCTAGTTGGTTTTCTGTACTTAAGGGGTGGAAAAGTGAATCAGTTTCCATTTCACAGTGTTCTGTTCTTGGCGAGATAATTCAAACATTAGTCAGCTCTATGCTCAGCATCTATATAACACCAGGAGAAATTTACTATCTCTCTTGTGAGAGCTAATATCAGACTGAAATTGTCAGTTGGGCTCAAACACACTGGGAACCATATTGGTCTCTGTTGGCCGCATTGACACCAACTTCCTCTCACTTTCACATGGGTGATTCAGGCCTACACAGACTCTCCTTCACTGGCCACTGATCTTTATACAAAGAAAAAAAATCAATATATTATACAATAAATAAACATTATAAGAAAATAGACTAAAATCATACATCCTCTAGAAGACAAACAGGAACAATTCCTTGTCATTTTATATAACACAAGTGTTTCCTAAAGAAGAGATAATACCAATAAAACCAGAAAATAATAAAAATATATGTTATCAAAATGTATACTTCTCATGAAATAAATGAAGGAAAAGCAAAAAAAAGGTGAAACCAAGACCTAAGAGCAACATGTACTACACAGACACCAAAAATGATATCTATGAAGACTATCTGCAAATCAATAATAAGAAGACAATTTAAAATTGGCTAAGTGAGTTAGTCACCTGATCCTTAGGGCCTATAGTGTAGTGTGCACATGCACAAACACTTTTGCTTAACATTAATTACTTAACTGACTGTTCCCTGAACAAACCAAAGTAAAAGCACAATATGCTCAGGAGGAATAGCAAAAAATTAAATAATCTAAGTTTTAGTCCTATTTCTGACACATCATCAAATGGTAAAACAGTAAATAGATTAACTTTTTCACAGACTCATTTTCTTTTAAAAAAAAGACATATGCATAGTGTAAACTATGTAAATTCTATGTATTAAACAATAAAGAAATGACTACAAACTATCATGAACAGTTTGTCATGAACATATTATTGCTTCTTATTTTACATTTTTAATAACCACCTAAATTGTGTTTAACTCTGCACAGTAGACCTTTCAGTGTATCATCAATCTAAACAATACTCCATATATGCATTGTATAATTTCATTATCACACTGTGATCTCATAATTACCATTTATTAGAATTTATTAAGTATTTATATACACTACACTTTTTATAGTCACATAAAATATGGTGGGACAATTTGCAGTTGGGCGAAAGACACTTGGAAGCATTGTTTGACCAATCAGATCCTAGAGAATTCCACACAGTAGAAGAGACTTTGGAAGCACTGTGAAAGTTTCACTTCCTTATCTGACTGAAGGGTCATGAAAGAAGTCATTTTTCTTAGTAATTGGATTTAAAGCCTTGATTTTCAGTGTTACATTACTTTGGATATGTATTACCTGGAATGAGGGTGACTAATAATATTGTTGATGACTGTGACCAGATAATCAAGAAAGAATATTCTAAAAAATGAGATTTCTTAATGCAAAAATAGTAAAAATTCATACTAAACTGTGTTAAATTTCTAAGGCTTTTTTGTTATTGTTCAGTTGGTTTGTCTTCTCCAACTTGGATGTGATAGTTTTTTTTTTTAAATCTTATTATAGTTTTTGTTATATTTCTATAAAATGAATGAAGGAATGAATGAATCAATGAATGAATGAAAACCTAGCCAATAGGATAAAGGTTAACAACTGAACTGTTGTCTCTTATACTTGCTGGAAGAGGGAAAATCATTTTTTTTTCCAACAGATAGAGTGACATTGTGTATATAAACCACTCCAGGACAGACTTCATATTCAGGTATAATTGACCAACATACAATGGACTCCAAAGTTTTTTCATGTGCTTTTCTTTGTTTCAGTTCAATATTTCTTATTTTTCTTTTTAGAAGTGGTCTTATTTTGTTTTCTTGCTTTTGGAGGTGTTTCTTGTTATGCTTTATTTTTCTTTGTTTTTAAGTAAGAATCTGTAGTTGGGTGGGTAGGGAGGAGACAGAATCTGGAAGGACTCAGTTCAGGGAATAACGTGTTCAAACCAATGGTTCTCAACTTGTGGGTCGTGACTCATTTGGAGGACCGATGATCCTTTCACATGGGTCGCTTAGGACCATCTTCATTCATATCAGATATTTACATTAAAATTCATAACAGTATGAAAATTACAGCTATGAATTATCAACAAAATAATTTTATGCTTAGGGTTTCCACAAAATGAAAGATTCACTGAATTCAGAAGGTTAAGAACCACTGGATCAAAATATATTTAAATATAAAAATTGTTTTAAGTAATAACAAATAACATATAAATAAGTATCTTCATTGAATGCTGAACATATCTCTGTGCATTTTTGAATGAGTTTCATTTCTACAGATATTTGCTATAGATTATAATTTTTAAATTCTTAACACCTGAGCCTTGAGCTTAATATACTTATGTGTGCTTATCACGGTGTGTAACTAATATGTGTTAGTTTCACTTACAGAGAAAGGACTAGTTTAATTTTTCACATGGCAGGGGACAGAGCTAAGGGTGAATTAACTCAGATTAATTTTCAAACCTCTTTCTGAAATGACTCTCAAAATAGGATTAAAGTTCAATTACTGAAAGGGCAAAATAGTGATATCTGATTTAGCTCCTGCCAGCTTTCCATTCCAGGGACGATATTCTATTCTCCACAAATTCTGCCCATGGTGGGGATTATGCAAATAGAATACTCTACTCTGTATTCACCTACTCTTGGATTTATACTAGTAACTAAATGCTACGATTTCTGCTAGTCAGAATGAACCTTGGGTTTCCTGTCAAAAACCATACTGAAAGTCGCTGCACTCTGAAATTCAGTTATCTTCTCAATGCAATATGAAATTTTCCATTACATCCCACACCTGGGCTGTACAGATTCTAGCATGCTTAGCAAATAAACCTTTCTTAATCATGAAGGTAAAGTTGTACTTTGTGGCTAAACTTAGTGCTAAATGAAGACCACAAATTTTACTTTTGATAGCTGCATGTTTTACAACCAAATCATGTTTGAAAATCAATGTTAATAATTGGCAATATGTAGCATTAGCATTTATTTTTATATTTTCACTAACTACTCAAAACTTTATTTTGTAATAAATTGTATAAGCTTCAAAATTATGTTAAATTACATTTTAATGGATATATTAATCTTATACAGCAATTTCAAATTTGGAATTACAATGAAGAATGTAATTTCCTGATGCTTTCAATGAGATTTTAGTTCTTATATTACTTTAAACAATATAAGATTTTAGTCTGACTGCAACTAACTATTGTGATTCATAATGCAGTTCAGAGTATTTGAGGTATCTAAAAATTCAAGAACTTATTTTTGCAGGGTCTTATTCATTATGTGTGTTTTTGCTTGGGGGGTCACAGGAAGATGCTCAGTTCCCTTTATTTATTTACTTGAGACAAAGTTTATTATCAAATCTGGAGTTATACTGTAAGCCAGAAAAGCCAGGCATCCTCCTGTCTCTGTCCTATCAAACACTATGATTATAGGCATTCACATGGCAACATTCGGCTTTCAGTATGTCCTGTGTTTAAAAGTCAGGTCCTCGTGCTTAACCAGTACACACTCTTACCAGTGCACAATCTTTCCACCTCTTCATAAGTTTTTAATTGGAATTATTATTGTCAATTACTTTTGGTATCCTTGGTGAAAATTTATAGTTGATGCAGTTTATTGAACTCTCTGGCAAGGTAGCAATAACATACTGTGATATATATGATATATATGTGATATATGATATATAAATTCTAAATTTCAAGAGAAAAATTAAAAGTAATGAATTTTACCTAATGGCATTTCAAAATATAATATAATAAAACATTAAGTACAAGGCTTTTGAGGTTTTGACATGACTCATTGAAACATAATCTCTGATATACCCAGCTATTATCTAGCTTCGGGAGTTATATATATATATATACATACACATATATTTTAAATTATTTAAATATATATAATAATATATATAATATACAATATGCATATAATAGCACTGCATATTATATTATATATATATATATATTTGTAGGAAACAATATTAAAATGAGAGAGCACTAATGAGATAACCAAATATATATAATATAGAATTTTATCTAATACTTTGAGTCTCAGAAAAAAGTAAAACTGCCTCAATATAGTCATTAAAACTTCAAATTAAAGCATTCTTC
The DNA here is from genome assembly GCA_026225945.1 of Cricetomys ansorgei. Classification (NCBI taxonomy): domain Eukaryota; kingdom Metazoa; phylum Chordata; class Mammalia; order Rodentia; family Nesomyidae; genus Cricetomys; species Cricetomys ansorgei. The sequence continues at coordinate 15,253,755 of JAMJFZ010001815.1, forward strand.
TGTTTTACTTAAAATCACACTAAATTAATTTTCATGAAATGTGAGAAAAAATATCCTTAAATATTAATTGTCCCTAAATGTTAAACCATCATTTTTTTTCTGGGTGTTTACTAAATTGCTTTTTTCAAAATAGTGTAAAAAAAAAATAAAGACATTTACATATACAGAGACTAAATTCATTCCTAATAAAATAAAACTTGTATAAGATTTTAAAAATGGATGCAATGCACTGACAACGTTTTAATTCATTGAAGATTTAGCTGATGGTTAAGAAACTGATAGCATTAAAACTAGCTAAGTACATCACTTTGACTTTATCTGACTCATCTCAAAAGTCACTTCCTGTCAGACACTGATTCCTTCTGAGCTCTGCTACCTGTCTCCCAAGTGCTGGGATTAAAGCTGTGTACCACCACAGCCTTTTGAATACTGAGATTAAAGATGTGTGCCACCACTGCTTTCTGAATAACAGAAATTAAGGTGTATATCAGCATTCTTTCTACCCTAGAGCAGCCATGCTGTTGGATTAAAGGATTAAATATTCCTATACTTAAGGCTAATATAATACTGCAGTGTAAGATATATGCTATTTTGCCTAATATTTTGAACTTAAAAAAGTAAACATGATGCAAACTATGAACTATGTACACATGGTCCTCATAAAGTGGGCTTACTTATAAATATATCGTTAAAGTAAAGTAAATTAATTAATTAAATTAACTCATTAACATTTCATTCTAAAAGGCCAAAATATATGACATACATAATAGAATTTTAAGGAATTTTGAGATTGCTGTAAAGACTGATGACCAGAATTTGATCATCCAGAAAAAGAAATTACTTTTTCAAGTTGTTCTTTGACTTCCACAGGTGCATTATATCATGCATACAACCATATCATATACACATACTATATACATACACACTAATGAAAGTAAGTAATAAAATAAATAATCATTATTTTCTTAAAAGGAACTTTAATTTTCTAAATGACTGAATAAACCTTTTGTGCTTATTTACATGAATAAGTATGCATTTTTATGTGAAAACTTCCCATGACATTCACTTTCAGTTTTGTTTCTGTAGTTAAGATAGAAATGGATATGTAGCTGTCAGTGGTCAATGATTTCTGAATAATTTCTGCATATGAAAATGATATTATTAATTTCCACTAAAATTAAAGCCATATATATTTCATCTGAATGGATTGACTTTGGACATTATTTTTCTCTCTAATGTTTTATAATCAAGAACATAAGCATTTAGCCAGCATCTAAATTTAATTACCATATAGTGTTACATGATGATATTAAAGTTGAGACAAGTTAAATTTTATAGATGGCATCAGATTTTGGAATTTCAAGCCTGTACTATACTATGTCTGTTTGTATGACAGATTTTATTATTTCATGCGTCAACATGTACAGGTAACAAGATAGTATTAATCAACAGAGTAGCATGTTTTGATATGTGTTGCTTTATGATCATACCTTAAAAAAAAAAAAAGGAGAAATGGTGGTTGTCTGATTTTTCAGAAGCTGGATAAAAGTCATCAATTCTACTTTTCTTCCTTTGATATATTAAAATATCCATATCTACCTTGCACGTACTTATATGGCTCTTTGCGTTACATATTGTAGACTAGTTTATTTATTCTTTGTGCATTAATCATCATGTAATATCCTCAGTAGATGAATATTACTATAAAATCATATGGCAGGTCAAGTAGCCAAAATATCCTATTAAATAGTTGTATATTATTTGATAATGTGATTGTTCTTCTCTTGTAATTGTGCTCTTAATTCAATTCAAGAGCCATTTTACATTCATATTCCTTATGAACTACAATTTCTGCTTTATTAGGAAATATTTTCTTCATTCACCTTTAAACAACACCTCAACACAGTAAAAATATAATAAATTTAATTATTCCCCCAAATATTATCTGAACACAAAACTAAATTAGGAGCAGCATATTCAATAGTCTACTACATATTTCTGCCTTTTTAAAAAAATTTTTATGTGCTACTTTTTTTCCCTGAAAATCTGTATGTTTAAGTCCTTATCCCCAGTATCCTAATGGAGCGGTTATATATTGTGGTAAATGTATATGTAGAAAGTAATTAAGACTCAATAATGAAATTATGAAAGATCCTCATTTCATTTGATGAATATTCTTACACAGAGATGAAATTTTGACACAGCTGCCTGTCAAGTAACTATATAAAAACATAGGGAGATAATAAGGATTCATAAGCCATAGGAAGACTTCAGAAAAAGTCAGTCTTTCCACTACCTTGATGCTTGACTTTCAATTCCCCAAGCTGAAGAAATAACTTTCTGTTGTTAATGCAATTCAATTCATGGTAGGTTTTTTGGCAACTCTCTTAAACCAAAACAGTGAACATTGTCAGTTTCTGTGCTAATAATATATGTGTGGACATTTCATCTGCAATTTTTAATTAATTAATTACAATATCACAGTATAGTATTTAATATATATATTATATATATATATATATATATATAATATTGTGTGTGCACATATGCTACACAGGAAGCATGTATAGATCAGTGGACATACCTCCGGACATTCATTTCCCTCTTTCTACTATATAGGTCCCAAAAACTGAACTCAAATATTTAGGCTTTGTGGCAAATAATTTTACCTGCTGAGTCATCTTACCCATCTCACAGTACAGCATTATGAACTTACAAATATATATAACATTTATGAATTTTTCTAGTGTTCACAATTAATGACATAAATTATCTGTAGTTATTTTTTAAATATATTATAAAAATGTTGCCACATAAACAAACAAATTCAATGAAACTCCTAAGATTTAGTGATTGACATAAACTATGAATGAGAGCAAACTAATATTCTGATGCAAATAAAATATCTAATAATCAAGTATTCTTTAAACCTCTTCAGATAAGATAAAGATGTATGCTTTAGAAATTCTTATTTAAAATGTCCTATCACCTATGCAAATCAAGTGTTTTTTTTTCTTTTCATTTACCACCCTTAATTTTAATTATATGAATTACCTCAGCATCACCAATGTCAGTAGAGTTAAATGAGACCATGATCTTAAGTATGGCAATATGTTCAGTGAATATTGCTAGGATTAACTTCTGAAATGACCTTGGTACTTGACTGCTATAGAGTCTAAAATTACTCCTGAAATTGGCTTAGGTGAATTGTAGATCCTGAATGGCCTATTGAAGACTTCTATCTAGCCTTTCATAATCTCTCCAGTAAAGCAACCCTTTAGCTTTCACTTCGCCTTGTCTAGTATAATGTATGTTGTGTTTTAGATCACCTTTTCTCCGGCTTTTCCATTTAATTTCCATCACCCTTGCTTCCCATTAAGATTATCCACACATTGTCGGCTTGCCATCCTTTTCACCACTATCCATGTCGCTCTGATAACAACTAAGAGCACTTCTCTTGGTTTACAATTATCTTTCCCTTTTTAACTTGCTCAAGAAACTCCAAGGTTTTTCTCAAAACTACCGAGTTCATTAAGCTGCTCTCTTCAGGTTTATATTCTATGTTCACATTATTTCTGAGTACTATTTTTCTGAGTACTATATGCTTTCTTCAGTGACTAAATGTGTTTATATTATTTTGATAAATCATTAAGCGTAGACATTGTGAAAAATATGAAAATAAGAATTTCAAGGGAAAATTATACATATACATATTTCTAAAAAGCAAGTAGTAGCATACCTAAGAGGACTTTCAGGTGTCCAAAACCTAAAGTTTAGCTCATAGTAGGAATTTACAAATATTTGTGAAAGCAACTTGTTTTGTATAACAATTTATGAATTCAATTTATTTTCCTCTTTTAATGAAATTTGTAGGAGTCTCAAGAAACTACATAACTTGTATATGATGGGTAACAGTTATAATTGTAGATCTGCTATTTTATTGATGCAATCATGGTTATTTTTATTTGGTCTATACTGAGACATATAGGTCTTGGCAGTATTTTCTAGAAAATGGAGGTTGACAATAGCAGTTTTAAATGTAGTTCAAAATTTCACTGAGAATTTATCATGCTGGAGTATAATTCCTGACAGAACTGTTGTTTCACAGTCACATTCAATTGCAGTCTCAGTTGACAAAGTGATGGGCCACTTGCCATTACTGTGATGAAATAATGTGTCCTAACACTTAGTCACAGAAGATTGAAGTGTACTTCCTCTTCACATTGCAAGCAAAAGGAGCAGATCCTCAGCTGTGCTGATTTTTAAGACAGTCAATGAAAGATGCTTTAGAGACATTCATCAAATCTCTGAAAGATGAAAATATTGTTCAGAAGAAATTACAAGAATGTTTCCTAATTTAATCTACTTAGTGCAAATCAAGGGAAAAACAGAATAACCTACAGCATCCATTTTATACAGTAGTATCTACACAATTCCATGCAATTTATTTCTGTTAGTGTCTAATTAACAATATGTGATGAGGTTTTGTGTGTCATTCCTCCACCAATTGCCAATACATTGTGCTTTCATTTGTAAGTGATCATACCTTTTGTGTTTGCCCAGTCTGGTGTGCACCCCAGGTACAAACTCACTGGTGTCACATTCATCCACATGTCTAGCCTAAACGTCATATTGTATTTGCAAGAAAAACCTCACCCTCTCCTGCTGTGCAGAATCTCCAGGCCTTGCCTTTCTAACACAGAGACTTTCTGCCAACCTAATACCAAAGACTGTGGCCTGCTTGAACCATCATTAGAACCCCAAGTATAGATCAAGTGACATAGTTTGCATACCATCTCAAGCAGACCCAGACATCTGCACCATTGGCATGCTTTCTTTGTCACCAGTAATCAAGGGTGCAATTAAGCAAGAAGGTACTGCAACTATAAACATATATGTGTCCTTCTTGATTTCAAAACAATGATTAACCCCAATTTGGTAAATTAGATGATTTTAACATCCCACTATCCCAAATACACGGCATCATATGGAAAATAAATTTTTCAAAAATAGACCACATATTGGTACACAAAACAAATCTTAATAAATGCAAACTAAATAAGTAAAACAAATAGTTCTGTATTTTCCAGACACAAGAAAGTGAATATTCAGATCAATAGCATTATAATCACTAGTAACTTGGTAAACTCTTGAAGTTTAGACATCATGTTAAGGAATGATGAACAAGTCAAAGAAGAAGTAAAAGATGTTCAAGGAAATGAAAATTAAACAGACTACAACAAAATGTTCTGGGAAAAATTAAAGCAGTCCTATAAGGACATTTTATAACTGTGAGTACCTACATTAAAAACCAGAAAGAGCTAATCAGTGACTTATTTATGGAACCTAAGAATACAAAATAAAGAACAAACCAAACTCAGTTCCAGTTGGAAAGTAGAAGTAATAGAAATCGGAACTGAACTGGATGATGGTGGCACAAGCCTTTAATCCCAGCACTGGAAGGCAGAGGCAGGCAGATCTCTGTGAGTACAAGGCCAGCCTGGTTTTACAGAGTGAGTTCTAGGGCAGCCAGAGCTACAACAGTGAATCCCTGTCTTGTACCCCTCCCCAAAAGGAAAAAAAAATAGAAATCAGAACAGAAGTAATAGAATAAAAAAAAAAAAAGCAACTCCAAGTGTTGAGGAACCTAAGAAGATGGTTCTTTGAATGGTGAACGAGACTGATAGACCCCTGACATAATTAAATCAGAGAAAGAACAAGATGACCTTAGAGAATAAGAGATGAATTGAGATATAGCAACACACACTAACAAAATCCAGAATTTATTTTAAAAAAAATTTAAAAATAGATGCAGAATAGATCTTTGATAAAAAGTTTTCATGATAAAACTTCTAGAGAAAGGAAGACTGGAGGGAATATAAATCAACAAAATTAAGACTATATACATGACAAACACACAGCCAACAATATCTTAAATGGAGAAAACCAAGAGGCACTCAAACTGTAATTAAGAACTACACTCGTGTGTCCACTATACCAATGCCATTTCAATATAGTTGTAGAGCACTAGTCAGAAGAATAAGACAAGAGAAAGGTACTAAAGAAATATAAAAAGAAATCAGACTGTTCATATTAGCAGATAACATACTATTGTGCATTTAAAAAAAAACAGAAAATCAATCAAAAAAGTCTTGAAATGACAAAAAGTAGCAAAATAGCAGAATACAAAATTCTACTTACAAAATTAGTAGATTCTATATGTACTAATAATAATCATGTTGAGAAAAAGATTATAGGCACACCTCCATTTTCAGTCCTCAAAAATAAAAAAAATAAAGTTCTAAGATTAAACCTTATGTAAAGACTTCCACAATGAAAACTTTAAATTTCTGATGAAACATATTTGAGGAAGACACTGAAATATGAAAAGACCTCCCCATGTTCATAGATTTCTAGAGTGAATATTGTGAAAATGACCATCTTACTAAAAAACTTTACATACACAGTGGAATCCTAATTGAAATCCTAATTAGATTTTCCACATAAAAGAAAATAATTCTAAAATTCGTATGGAGACACTAACAAAGAGTTCCCAGATAGTTAAAGCAATATTGAACATAAAGAACTATGCTTTAGAAATTCTATACCAGATTTCAATCTATACTATAGAGCTTTAGGAGAAAAAAAAAACCCAAAAAAACAAAAAAACTGGCATTTGCACAAAAATATGTGTGAATAAATTTCAAAAAACAGAAAACCTGAATATGAGTGCATATAATTACAGATGTTTGAAAATTGAAAACTATGCCAAAAAAAAAAAAAAAAAAAGAAAACACAATGATAAATGACACATCTCCAGAAAGTAATGATTGGATGCATGGATGTAGAAGAATATAATCAGAACTGTATCCACCACCCTCCTCAAAGCCAACTCCAAAATGTGTCAGGTACCTCTATTTGAAACCTAATATACTGAAACCACTAAAAGAAAACACTGGAAGTGCCATACATGACATAGATATATGAAATAATTTTCTGAATAGGACTCCATTTATTCAGGAATTAAGGCCACATTCTAATAAATATCACTACACAAAGCTAAAAGCTCTGTTAACAAAGGAAAAATGGAAGCTTTTATAGTGTGAGGAATATTTTCTATCTGTACATAAAATCGATTATTAATATCAAGAATATATAATAACTTTTAAAAAAAGGAATCCAGAAAACAAGCCACCAAATTTAAAATGGGTTATGAGTCTGAACAGAGAATTCTCAAACCAAAAATAAAAAAAAAATGCCACAAAATATCTCAAAATGTATGCAATACCCTTAACAACAAAAGAAATCAAGTTAAGTCTTCTCTGATATTCCATCAAACCTCAGTCAGAATGGTTAAGTTCAAGAAAACAAGGACAACAAAAGCTAGTGAATACATCCATCAGCATGAATGGAAAATTAAGTGATATATATATATATATATATATATATATATATATATATATATATATATATATCCCCACATAGAAAACTAAAAATTTGAAATTTCAAATTAATAAGTGGAACTGGAAAATATTATACTGAGTGAGGTAGCCCAGACCCAGAAACCATATATATGTTCTCTCTTATTTATTTATCCTCTCCCTAATTCATTGGATTTGAGAATATAACCAAAGAATTCAGGAAAGTAGGAAGGTACGATGTTGTGTGGTGGTAGAATAAGTGCCTGTTGAAAAGGTGATACTAAGAGACAGATGCTACTACACGCACAATAATAATAAAGGGAAGCTTTACCTGGGAGGGAAAAGGGCAATACAGATGGAGTCAGAAAGTGATATAAAGAGCATTTAAAATGTTTGAATATTCCAGGGCAATATTTTTAAGCTTACTGAGTATGTATGTATACCTGTATAATAATAGAATTTAAAAAAAAAAAGCATGAGGTGTTGAAGCACCCACTAAGGATTATGTACTATCTAAAAAAACTCATTTTTCCAGGCAGAGGAAATGTCTATTCAAGTGGTTTGTCAGAAGAATACAAGAGTCCCAAAACACAATACTGGCTACTGCCATTGTCTCTGATTGGCTTCCATACTTGAAAGCAAAAGCCTAATACTGAGGACACCATATATTTTGGATGCAGAAATTGTAGAAGTTGAACATGAGGAGACCTGGAAGCCTCCTCCATCTGTAATGTTCTCTTATAGTACCAGAAGGTAATATGCAAGTTGCCAAGGGAGAGGAGGACTACTGAACTGTAAGAGCTAACAAACATACAAGTATGGAACTGGTAAGATGTTTCCAATAATGAAAGAGTTGCACTGTTATTTTGTGTGTAACCAATAGCTCTTTAATTGTACTTAAGGCCTACACAGTAGAAATGATTTCTAAACTTAGTCAGTTTCCCATAGCCAGTTTCCCATATGACCTCTCATACCTGAAAAAGGAACCTGACATTGCCATTTTTCTAAACCAATCTAATTTTTACTGTATTCTAATACTTATATTCATACCTATAGATAAGTGTAGTTCTCGCTGACCATCAAAAAAGCATCTTTTTGCAACTGGTAAAGGTTCAGAAAACAAGAGATGATGGCATCCCAACTGCAACTGATACATTGCAATTCAATTTGCACACCTAAGGCTCAGTGAAAAATGCTGAGGAGACTGAATATTTTAAGAACCAGAACCCCAGGACACCTGTTGCTAGGTAGTGTTCCCTAAGCCTGACAGAAAATGAACATATGATATATCTACAATATGGTTTCCTGAAAAATAACTGTATAGTGTCAGCATTATATTGACTTGCCAGAATGGATGAGGGACATAAATTTCGCAAGGTTCCAACCTGAGAAGAAGGGAAACAAGTTATGAATAGCTATGGAGGAATGACAAGTTATATTTTTCCAAAGATGGCCTCCTTCATAGTATATCCAATCCCAAATAATCAGCCTGAGACATATTCATATGGGTATGCTAAATGGACACAATAAGGTACAATTGCACACACACACACACACACACACACACACATATAAAAGTTTGTTAATTATTAATTTTTAGACATATTAATTATATATAATTAATATATAATTATATATAATAAATAATTATATAATATAAATATATGTATAATTTATATATATATATATTAATTCACTTAAGGGAACATAAATTTGGGGACACATAAAAATTTGGGGAAAAGAAATGATATAGATATAATATCATATACAATGTACTGAATTTTTAAAATTAAAAATGACAGATTTTTGTTTAGTATATTCATACACAACAAAACAATAGTTCTTCTCACTCTGTTGCTGCACTGTACTCTTTTGAATTTTTCACAGTTTGAAATAAGCTGCTAGAATCTTTCTTAAAGTGACAGTCCTATTTTTCCTCCTCACATAGTGATTTTGATTATTTACTCCATATCCTTGAAACTGGCTTAAACTTTTGAAACTTCAAAGCTTCCCTATGCAAATGGTGATACTTCACTTGTACTTGTGTTCTCAAATCCTATAGACAAATTATGTAAACAGATTTTATTTGGTGATTTCCCATCTGTACACATTACACAGTGGAGTGTCTATGTGGATATTATGTATTTTTAATGGAATTATGGTTTTCATTATTGAATTTTAATTCTTTTTATAGTTGGGTATAAATCTTGGCAAAGGAAAATCACTATGTTAATGATACTGAGGCTTTCAATCTACAGACACAATATATCTTCTTATTTATGTTATTTATTTTAAGTTTGTATCTTTCCTCATACAGTTTTACATATGATTTCAATAATCTGTATCTAATTATGCTACACATATTATTACTTTTATAAATAGAATTATTTTATCATTGCAGCATTACATTTCATTGCTTATGTACTGGAAAAGTTTGTGTGTACAGACTTATTTTCTGGAACCATGCTTCATTAACATATTCAGGACATTAAAAACATTATCATTTTAATATTAATATTCAAAGATTCTAATCTGCTTTTCTCACAGAGCTTCTAGGATATGCGCTATGTTTTGAGCAAAAATAATAAAAGAAAATATTTATTAAAATAGTGGTTGTTGTAAAATAGAAATCTAGTCTTGCATATGCAAAATGAGCTTTTTTCATTACTTATATACTTTCCATTGGTTAGTAGTTCAAGATGCTGGCTCTGTGCTGATATTTTGTATGAAATTTTATAGAGGATACTGTATGGAGATCCTTTTATAATCTTGGTTTTATTTTGAAGTAGAGAAGTAATAGTTGCAAAGGAAGATATAGGAAGAAGTTCTTCTGCTACCGTTTTTCTCAGAAAGTTTCTGCAACATCTGTTATTTATATGTAGTTATATCTGTTATTGGTATATGTAGCAAGTCCATCTGTGTGAGGTCATTTCATTTGTGAAAGTGGATTAGAATCAAATTCTTTGATAACTATAAACTAATATAGAATAACACAGCTTACATAAGCTTGGTGGTATCTGCCTCCTATTTAAATTTAATCATCTATTTAATTTAATTTTCAAATATTGGGAGAGATAATCATTTTGTCTCATTTAAATATCACAATTATTATTATCTTTTAACAATTAATAGTAAGTATATTGGTCTTATTTATTGTCTATTTTTGAGTTTTGTTTTGCATGTATTAGAACCAATCACAGGGTTTTCCATATATTAAATATGTACTTTGATACTATGCTTATAATCTTAGGCCTCCTCCACTCCTTGTAATTAATTTTATTTTCTTCATCAATGATTTTTTTGCCTTTTTTTAGGGCAAAGTTACTATTGTATAGTTTCTTAAAACGGAAGCACAAATATTATATTGATTATTTGTTGACTTCTTTGGTTCCCTTTAGAGACTTTCATTTTGGAGCTCTCCTCTGGGCACAAATTAACCCAGATGCTATCACAGATGTTCTAGAACTTCATGCCAGCACCCTCTGTTTCTTTCTTTCTTTTTTTTTTCTTTTTGCTTTTTTCTCAGTGGAGTGTATTTCCTAATAGGTTTTTCAGCAAGAGGACATGAAATCTAAATTTTGATGATTAAAGTTTAACTTTAATCACGTTTTATTTAATATTTTAATTGAGCATACAGTGATGAGCAGAAACTAATTTTTCTACAAGAAAATCACCCCCATTTCCTTCCCAGTTAAATGAATATGTTGTCATTTTTGTTTCCTTTCCTTTGTATGTAATTTTATTTTTTGTTGTTTTTGCCTAATTTTCTAAAACATTGAAGCATATTATTTGCTATTCACTTAGTTGGATGAAAGTACAATGCAAATGTGTACCTTTCTGTGTCTTGTTTCTGATGTAAAAACTTACATCAGTCAATTGTAAGATAGTATTACTCAGAGAAAACAGTTAGTTTAGTGGCTTCGTATTCCATTGAGAACCAGGAAACAATGTTTGAAGCCACACATGATGTGCTACATCTGCCTCTTGCATTCTTTGAGGCTGAACTTCATAAGAAATCTTTGATGTACTTAAGCTATTTTAAAGGCAGTGTTTTTATTTGTGAATAAAAGGTGTTTTCTTTGCAATTCCTTAAGGATGCTTTTAACTTCTTACCTACAGAGAGTACAAATCAATTCCAGCAGTAATGCATCTACAATTGGTGACCTGTAACTAGACCATTCCTTCCATTTCCTTTTTCGCAACAAGAATATATCATGCATGGCATTACTTAAAAGCACTGTAGGAAAACAACACACCTGCTTATTTGTTCATCATTTATGGGATTTTTTTATGTAAACAAGATAAAACTTTCCTTAACAAATTTTTAAGTAATTCAGTATGAACCAGTAAAAACTATTAAGCAAAGTATTAACTTAGAGTAAATGCTTGATATCTATATGTATATTTGTGATAGACTGATGAAATTACACTTTATATTGAGATGATGTTGGTAGGAAAACAGCTGAGCCTGAGAATGCAGATGAGTTTAGTTATCTGTCTCCCACACTAAAGTCCCTAGCTTCAATCTCTACTACCACAAAAGAAAAATGAAGACTACAGATCCTTAAGTAAATCAAATTAAACATGTACATACACTCTGAGAACATAGTCCATCCCTTACACTGAAGTTTTGCATTTTATTGCTAAGAGTCTCATACCTTTTAACAGTCATCTCAGGTAGTTTTCACATTTCAAGAAGTCTTGGATAAACAACATGGCCTAACTTGATCAGGTAAATTGCTCTCCATTGTCATTTTAGTACAAAGTTATGTATTATTTTTTCTATCTTAAATGAAAAGATATGACGTCATAAGTAAAGAATAATTAAGTCAAATCATATATAGTTCATGAGTGTCATGTTAAGGCTTCTAAACTTAGTGTAGCAGTCTGATAATCTCATCATGTTTGAAATATGTTTCTTGAAACTTGTTCAAATTAATCCTGGCACCATTTGATGTAGACATCAACTATGAGTTCTTATTTCTGTGAAAATTAATCGAATTTATCTGATACTCTTCTATATAATTTGTAGTTATGCATCATGCTTTTAAAATAAACTTACTCTAATAATTTTATTGTATTTTTTATTTGTGTATTTTCAATAAATATATGTTTCTTAACACACAAAAAGTTAGAAAATATTTATAGAAATAGTAAAGGAGGGAAGAAATAAAAACCAGTGAGGAAAAGAATGATGGAATCAGAAAGAAGAGGAAGAATGAAGGAAGGAAGAAAGATGGATTTAAACTAGATGGGTGCCAAAATCACTAAATTAAATGAAACATTTTAAATTTCCTAGCATTAGTCTGGCATAAGCCAAATTTTCAATCAAGCTTGAAAACGTGGTGACCTAGTGATACAAAACCCTATCTATGAAAATGAGAACATTTTTATTTAAAAATCTACTAGATCTATATGTAAAAACCAACTTTTCTCATGCAAATGCTGCTCCTTTCAAAGAATTAAGCTAGTGGTTAGAGAAAGGTCAGTGCTAATCCTTGAAGGTACTAAAGTACTTTCATGTGTGACAGCATTAATGTGTCTGCAAATTTGACCTTAACATTGAAAAGAATTATGAATGTAAGCAACTTTTTGTAGACTAATATAAAGTTAGGAGTGATAAAAACGTTCTAGAAGCATAAATAATAACGCATATTTATGGAGAAAATATAGAAACCTAGGTAACATATTTCATTGCAAGCAGAGATAACTTCATAAGGTAAGAGAACACAAGTTTGTCTTTTATTGATGAGTGACTCTATATTAGCTCTTAGATTGAGGACTTTCTATGTTTGGTGTTTTTCATCTTCAGTGTTTCAAATTACTACAAATATATCTATCTAATTTAGACATTAAAACAAGAAGATGTAAAAGGATCCAATATATTACTAACTGGCTTTTTCTCATAGATCTCCTTAAAGTTCTATGCAAAGCAATCTTCTTGCAGGTAATGTAGTGAAAAGAAATAACAGCTTATAAGAAAACTGCAGTAATAGAATTTAATCTAGAATTTTTTCCTATCTACTAGGCAATTTTTTCTCTCATCAGGAATAAAGAAGTTTGTACTGAATACATATCTTGAAAGTCCCAAACTATCTTATGTGTTCACCTTTTCTTGCAATAATGATAGCAGATATCTTTTGTGTTAATCATTCCTAGCTAGTGCAATATGTATATTTCATGAGAGCTTCGTTCTCAGTATCTACAGCATGAATTAATTTATGAATAATTTGCAATGATTCAAAATTTATTTTCTTAGATATAATAGGATAATGATAAAATCTACAACATGAAATGTAGATGATATGCTTAAGTAAATGTAACATAAAGAATTACTGTATTCCAGCTTTCCTCAATTTAGACTTTCTTATGTAACTTTCAGATGCAATTGACTTTACAATTAGAATAAATGATTGAATTTTAAAGAAATTCAGATTATTGGATATCATATAACTTTAAATTTGTAAAACAGAAAATTTACAAATTTTCTCTTTAGAAGGGATGAGTTTTCAATATTTCAAAATTCTTTACCTCTATTAGTATACTAATTTGTAAATTCAATTGCATCTGAAAGTTACATAAGAAAGTCTAAATTGAAGAAAGTCTGATAATTTATATTTCATATGGAATTCTTATTACTTTGGAAGAAACTAATTTATTTGGTTGGCTTTATTAATTGTATCAATTCTTTCAATCATCTCCTATAATACTGATTACAATTTCAATAGTAACTATATTCTTAAATTTTAATTGTACTAAATCCTAAGAATTCTTAAACTGAATAAAATTTGTATATTTGTTTGTTCTTCATCAATGTAAATCAATATCTTATAGGCATCTTGATATACAAGATGCTTAAAAAATAATTCACATATCATACTGAACAAAATTGCTGAATTAGTTACAATCTCTTTCACTTTATATTCAATGATTTATTCTTGTGAGTCTTTTCTTCATAGTATGTTACACCTACAACATTCATAATAATTCTGTCATAACTTAGTACAATTTTATGTTTTTAATCAACATTTGGAAATTTGTTCATAGAGACAATCTTTATCAATAGGTTAATATGAATCCAACAGTTCAACTTAGATTTTATTACATTTTGGTTGTTGAAATTTTGGAGAGTGCTTTTCTAATAAAGTTAAAATAAAAAGGATTTTAAATATTCTAAATTCAATTTATCTATGTCTTTATAACTTTATTATTTATATTTAAAAATTAAAGAATGAAGTACTGAAACATTTTGGGGGGATTATTCCAAAATTTTGAACTATGTGTGCACATTTATGTATCAAGTAGTATACAACTTCATGTATTTTCAGAATTTCTATCTTTGTATTCAAAAGACAACTTTACTTTTGTTATCTACATTGCATATGCTATATTTCATACAATCTTTTCTGAAAACTACTGAATATGTATTTCATTTAATTTTACATATCCCAATATTCCCACATTTTTAGAAAGATTTTTGTACAGGTGTGCCGTAAAATCTAATGTATTCTGAGAGTTGTTCCTCATCTTATGAGTTGTTCTGTCATTCACCATTTATCTACAGCATCTACTTGGAGAAAATCATGAAATATTAAATTATCATGTACCAGAGAACAACAAAATATAAAATGAAAGAAAAAAATTAAGGATGCCATATTGTAGCATTCAAAATTATTTCAATATTTAGTTTGAATGTTTATGATATCCAACATATTAATAGATGTCTAAATAGCAACTTTTCCTAATATATGGTTTAATCAAAGGACAAACTATATACATAGAAAATGACTTGTACTACAACAAATCTGTAATATAAGTTTGAAAATATTTTCGTGATTAGATAGGTTGGTAGAAGTGACTTTTAAATGTGTGTGTGTGTGTGTGTGTGTGTGTGTGTGTGTGTGTCTGTGTGTGTAGATATATAGATATACATATAGATAGTTATAGTTCTACATAGATATTGTTATCTATAGATGTCTATAGAAAGATAGGTAGATAGATGATAGAAGATAGATAGATAGATAGATAGATAGATAGATAGATAGATAGATAGATAGATAGATAGATGATAGATAGAATAAGATACAGATATAGGCATATATATAGATATATAGGGAGAATTAGAACTACATAGGGGATCAGAAGTATAAAGGCTAGAGTTCAACTTTGCATGTCATTCCTTAGGAGCTGCCTCCTTTGTGTTTTGAGACAGGATCTCTCACAGAGACCTCGAGATTAACAGGTAGGCTATAAAAGCAGGCCAACAAGCCCCAGATATCCAGTTTGCTTCATTTCCTATAGTTTGGGATTTTCTCATCATTGAGGCTTTTAATTATAACATGATAGAATTTGTACTGAAATATGGTTTGCTTTTTTACACTTTGAAATTTCTAATAATAAGGGCATCATTTGACTTAGCTCAAGTAGAAAACTTTGTGTTCTCATGAAGAGTAAGATATTGTGACCACATTGTCTTGTATACAGGATGACCCAGCTATGCAGAATTCATGATTCATCACTCATGTTGGATGGGCTCTTTAGGTTATGTAGCAACCTGAGTCACCCAGGCTCTGATAAGTAACTTTAATAATTATCTGAGTACAACAAGCAAGATGTGGTAGGTTCATTTCTCTGGTCTGTCATCAGGACCTGGACTGTATCTAGTAGATACAATTCCTCTTCCGGAAAAGTGAAATAACAGCCCACTTTCACTGCTTTGATTATATTTTCTAGAAAATCATAAAGGTAGAAGCATTAACTTAGGCTTCCATTTAACATAGAATTGTCATAATAAAGTCAACGTATCAGAAATTGTCTTTTAATGGGATGTGGAGCAATGTCCTATTTCTAGAAACCATCACTCAGACATACACACAATTTTTCATATGTTCTTTTATTTTTTTCCTATGTATTTTTCTGGATACAAATGTAAAACTCTAGAGCTTGATATAAAAATCACTTTTTTACAACGTAAGAACAAAAAGTCTAACAAATACATCCTAAGATAAAAAGCAGGATTCACAGACTAAAATGGAAAGTGATAGGTGTGATCAATACTTAAGAGGACAGAACAAAATAATAAAAGAATAAAAAAAAAGTCTAATTATTTCCAATCAGTCCCTTTTTCTCACTACCTTGGGTACTTAAATAATTCATTAGCTCCTAACTGCTTCAGAGACAGATTTGAATTTTATTCATTTTTACTAGACAAAATCTCACTCTATAACCCCTGCTGACCTAGTACTCATTCTGCATACCAAATTGGATTTGAACTTCAACTTGAAATCTTTCTATTGCATTTGCTTCCTGAGTATTGGGATTACAGGCACATGTAAACATACACAGATGGGCAGGTGTATTTGAGTGAGTCTCAATACATTCTCAGTTATGAAGAGTATAACTTGTTCCTTTTACGAAAGCCCATACTATAGCATTGCTTATATGCAGTCAAAAAGGAGGTTCTGCTGTCCTCAGTCTTACCATTAGCTGATCATTGACTTTTGCTTTATTTTTACTTGGTATGTTTTGATAATTAGTTAATTGTCATGCTGAGACCTTATTTAAGACCCATGCCTTTATACCTGCTCTATGCTCCACAGGTAAATATTTAAACATGTAACAACTACCATTTTATTTGGTAGGTCAATTGACTCGACTTTTATAGAGAAATTTCTAAATGTCCAAATTTCAAATTCTAATATTAAACTTAGCTTGAAATCAAGGGCCAGAAAAAAACATGGTCAAAAGCTTATCCAACAACATATAGCTTAGTTTTTAGAGCACAATCAAGCAATTAATTTACATATCATTATGACAAGACTTGAGCTTTTGCCTCAGAATTGTAACAAAGATTTGTCAATCTCAGGAAGCTCACAAAACATAAATACTTGCAAAGCCCCTCCCAAAGCCTATGTTAGCACTTACAAAGTCCTGAGTCTGAGAAGACTCTTCAGTAGAACCTTGAATATTCAGCCTCAGCAAGAGCTATGTTTAAACGAAAGCAGACAATTATTTCTTTTTATAACATGAAACAAAATCAGAAGGTTTTATTGATCTGGACTAGCTGGGAGTAATTACCAACAATTATGCTTTAAGATATTTTACTAATGAAATAAAATAAATGAGCAACCTTCTGCTTTAACATATTTGCTGCTATAAGGTGAAAAATTTAGTTATTCCTCCTAAATATGCACTAACTAATACAATAATTAAAAATGTATGTCTCAAATATGTATCTGCTATCCTGAACTTAGAGAGAGAATCAAATTTATGTGTAGCACTTATTGAATCCCATATTAGTCATGAAGTCACACTTCTGAAAGTTGTTAGGTTGTTTGATAGCAGATGCAAAAAGCAGTAAAATCTGCTTTCCAACTTCATATGTAAACAAACAAAATCCAAGAAGACTGCATGTATACAATTTTGAGTGCTTCTTGAGACCTAAGCCATCTACATTACAAACATTTCTTGAGAAATTTTATATTTCTAGGAAACCTTGATAAAATATTTAGCAGCTATACCCTGGGGAAGACTTAAAACCTTAGAGACCAGAATTAAAGTAAGTGGCATTAAAATCAGAAGCATCACATTTTGAGTGAACTATCTTAGCAACAGTATGGTATAGTGACATCACTTAGCTTCCTGATTTGACTTCCACCCACCAATACTATGCTGTAGAGGACTACATGCATTCATTCCTGCACTTTCTAAGGCAGTATTTACTCTAAATAGTGGCACATTTTGGATCATCTTTACTCCATACTCAAATTTCACTTCAAGAATTTTCACTAAATTAATGGAATTGACACATTATGGTGAAAAAATGTTCAGTAACTGGCTTTACAAAAAGAGTGGTTCATACCAAGACTAAGCAAAGCACCCACATATTTAAACAAAGTTCCTGGGTGTAATATCAAACTACCAATGATACTATAAGGAGAATTTATAGAATTGGTCAGGGCAATGCAATAAGATTCACAGCGAAAATTTTCAGCAAATGATCCTAAATATTCTGAAACATCATATCATATCGGTCCTTAGCTGAGAATGAAGGGCTGCTACTTCTCAATGCTTGGAACAACATGGCTGTGGTAAGGAGGAATAGGAGCTCCATAAGAAAATGATACGAACCTACAGGCATTTCACAGTGCATATCATGTTTGCCCTTGTTCCAGTCACACTTAATTTATCACTAATTGCTTCAGTTCCTTGAGTTTCTGTAAAAAGAACTTTGTTTTCCCAACAAAACTAGATTCAAGATACAGCAAATAAGGGGCTTTTAAGCTACAGGAGTCTTCATAATAATTGTTTATTTTACAAAAAGGCAATTATCTAAAAATAAATAAATCCCTTCTATGTTTTTTCTCTAACCTCCCCATGTTTCCTTCTCCTCCTCTAATTTTCTTCTGTCTTTTCTTTGGTTTTATGATTATATATGGGAAAAAATATAAATACAATCTTTTGAGTCTAATGGTATGGGCTTGTGTGTATGATTTCCAGGCTAATCAATTCATATTGGGTAGCCAATTAGGGGGAAACACTAATTCTCCTTTTATAGAATTCTTTAACTACCTATATTTCATTGACTAGGGGTGGTAAATCAGGAGAATTTCCTCTTCTATGTTAGCATGTCCATTGGAATTCTAACAAATGAGAAGACATCTGCTAAGTCAATAAAGCAGTAAGTCATGTAAATAATAAATAAATAAATAATAATAAAATCATCTAAATAATCTGAAAAGAAAAAGAAATTCATATAGAATAAAAAAAGTCCCTGGACATTCAGAAAAAAATCTGAGCAAATGAATAGTGTAGATGGTTATTATTTTTATTTTAAGATATATTTCAGAGCTATAATAACAAAAACCAGAGCAATACTGACATATGAATAGACAGTGGAACAAAATAGATGACCCAAACATCAGAACGTGTTATGACAACCCTTTGATATTTGACAAATATGCCAAGAACACACAAGAGAAAAGAAAACATCTTTAATGAATGATGTTTTACAAACTACATGTCCTCATGCTGAGGAATGAAATTAGAACCCTATCTATTATCCTGCACAAAAATTAAATGCAAATGCATCAAACACCTCAATTTGAAACCAAAACATCCAAGACTGCTTTTAGAAAATCCATTTATTGATCTATAATTATAGTTTTCTAGAAATCTAATTGTTAAAACAGTTTTGTAAACTCATGCTTCAGTGGAATGGTGTTGAGAAAAGAAAGACAAGAAAACTATGAGAAACTGGGATGGAAACCATTAGGAAGAAAGTATAGCTTACTGAACTGCTGATGAAATTGAGAATTTAGACACTACTTGGTAAAACCAACATTGTTAACATGAGCTGTATATGTTTTATAAAAGACATCTTGTCAGAAACAGTGAATAGACTTAGAGTCCAAGTGATGTATAGCCTTGAGAGTTTAACATTTTATTCTCTTTCCTAAATCTTTATGTTACGTGGCCCCAATAAACCCACTTCACACAAATGTTCTCAAATGAGAAATCTTCACCTTTTAGTTTTGTTGTAAACTATAACTCTGCTCACTGTTGAAAAGGTACTAGGCACATCTTGCAAGTAGGTTGCTGTTGTACCTCACAGTGTTCTTAGCTGGAGAGTTTGAGGATTCTTTTCCTCCTCTTGTAGCTTATATAGCTTATATAACACCTTACAGCACAATGATTTCTAGGTGAAGCTTCTAATTGAGAAATAGCTGGATTTCTCCTTGTTTGATGATGTATGTGCTATCCTCTGTCAGGTTTGTTGATAGTAACCATTAACATTAGTTTTTAATTTATTTAGGGGCTCTATGAAATCCCTTTGAGCAACAATTCAAAAAAATGTAATACATTCCAGATATTATGTGTTTTATTTGACAGAAATGTGATGTCTACCTGGGGTATTATCTCCCACATTACGTATTGACTCAACTTTTATCCTTGAATATATATATATATATATATATATATATATATATATATATATATATATATATATAATATTTTCTATAATAGGTTTTCATTTTATACTATCTTTCCGTTCTGCAAACTCTTTAATCCTCCAATTCAAATGATCTTTAATCCCTGTATAATACTGTATTCTAATTCTCTTCCTTAGAAGATCTCCTTCTAAGTATAATGGTTCCTTTACTATACTAGTTATACTAATCCCTGTGTAAATTATATTTTTCAAAAAAAACAAGATATATCTAAAACTTGCACCCATTCTCACCTTCCTGAGGAACTCTACTTTCACTTCCATAATGGCTGTCAGAATTTGATCTCCAAACCAGCAATGAGGAAGATGTCCCTTTCCTTGCATTTACACTGGCATGTGTTGGCATTTGTTATAATGATCCATTGTGATTGCATTAAAATAAAATTTCAAAGCAAATCTAGTTTTTATTTCCCTGATAGTTAAAGATATTAAACATTTCTTTAAATGATTGTCATTTGTAGAAGACAATACTTACGTCATTGAACATGAAGAAGTAGAACTGTGTCTAACTAGAAACTTCACACCTATGATCTAGTAATCATGATGCCAAAGGGTACTCTGCACATTATCAAAGGAGAAGGGCAATCATTAATATCAGTCACCTAAAAGCTAAGTGACCTATAACAGCAACCTGCCTGTAAGATATAGCAGTGCAGTAGTGGCACAAATGCTATGGGGAATAACAACCACTTTTCTTTTCTTAAATTGCATTTGAGGTGCACTCCATGATGTGGAATCAAAGCTTCACACCACAAATGTGCCTTGAACCTGATACTAAGGAGATCATGGACATAGGGGAAAACTTAAGTCCATTTTTTTTCTGCTAGAAAAATATAGAAATAAAATTATTCCTAATGATATGGTTGTATGCCCATATTAATGCCTTATTTAATCCTCATTGGAGAAGCTCCTTCTTAGAGTAGGGGAATTAACATAGATACCCACAACTTTACAGAGAGTTTACAAATGGTGGAGATTTTGGAATACTCAGTACCAAGTACAATATCTTCATCAAACTTCTCCCATAAAAATTCAGGGAACTACGCAGAAGATGAAACTGAGAGACTGTAAGAACCAGAGGTCATTAGATGACTCTTTGGGAAAAGGGTCTTCTAGAAACAACAGGATTAATGTACACATGAACTAACAAAGACTGCAGAAGCATGTAAAAGGACCGCACAGGTTCAAGCTAGATGAGGCCCCCACCCTGCGAAGGGAAAGTTAACAAGGGGCAAACAGCATCCAAAAAGTTATTTGCAAAACTGATCCCCACTAACAAAGGGAAAGCTCAGGTTCTTTTCCCCCAATGAACTATCAGTCAGTATATAAACCACACTCCAAGGCAATACTCTATGTTTGTTTTTATTTATTTTTATTTTTATTTTTATTTTTATTTTTATTTTTATTTTTATTTTTATTTTTTATTTTTATTTTTTTTTATTTTTATTTTTATTTTTATTTTTATTTTTATTTTTTTGTGTGTGTGTGTGTATACTTATAGCTTTGGGTTTTTTCCTTATTGTTCTTTTGCTTGTTTGTTGTAATTTTCATTTTTGATTTTGTGAAATATTTGAAGGGCCCATGCTCAGGAGTACTTGGCCAACACAAAATGGAATTACAAGCATTCTTATCAACTTTAAGAATTTCAACTTGAGAGCTACCAATATCATGTACATCCAACTTGATTAAACATAAATAAAAACAAATTTCAGCTACTTCGGTAGAAGGTCAGTCTCACAATAGGGGTCTTACATCCATAAGATCTATGTTTAAAAATGTGTTTTAATAAAATCTCTGCTTCTTATTGACATTCTCGGTCACAATTCACAGTCTCTGTCTATTAGGAATTAACTGAGTTTCATCATGGAAAAAGCATCTCTTCTATCTCCTGATGGGAATGCAATGGCTCTGTCCTTCTATCATTGGCTAGTAACAGAGTCACTCCTGAAGAGACAATTTTCAGAGAATCAAGCATGATGCAAACCTAGATATGGTTGACAGCTCATGATTATTCCAACCTACATCCATTATTTCTTAAAGGAAAGCAAGATGTTCATGGAGTATGACCACTTCTACCACGGTGCTTTTCAAATATGATAATAAAAAAGTAATTCTACATGACTCTAAGAATGAAATGGGACTCTTTGCTCCCAATGTTTGGTTTCTTTCCCAGTTATAATGGAAAACTATTGTCTTTCTATTCTGTATTCTCAGCCTGCTTACTGGATTGCATTTCCATTGCAGTCTTTGTACATGTGAAAAAAAGGTCATCTTGGAGTACAATAAGCATGGCCAGGGAATTTGAAAGAGAATCATTTATGCATTGTTTTTATGAAATGACAAATATTGGCAGGATCATACAGTATATTCCTGTTAATTCCTTGTGTATGTAAAATGTAGGAACAAACAACCTTAAGTAATGGGCATATTCCAATTTATTCATTTCCACAAATGCATTTTTCTTAGAATGCCCTTTATTATAAAATATGCTACTAAATCTACTTCCTATCTCCCTCTATAAGAACAGATTCTGACATGTTTGACCCTCATAATAGTAGAAATATATTAATGCAATCAATATTTTATAAGGCATATTGGAAAATTGATAACCTTACTCAAATTTAATTATTCAATCATTCATATGCCTTTTGGCTAAGATCAAATGTAAATTTAATTATTTAGTTCTTTTTAAATTGTAGGTTCATTATACCTTATGGTCTTTGATTGAGAAATGAACAAAGAATACCAACAAATGTCAGGATAGAAAAACTTACTGAAATGAAATTCTCCAGAGAAAATAAGATTCTTTTATGTATTGTAGTAAGTGAATATAAGAAATAAAGAACAATGTCTGTGTTGTCCCAGTGCATTAGCCATAAAATCACATCTATACTGAAAAATTATTTCATAATTTTTTCACTTGCTGAATAATAAGTTAACTGTTAAAGGTCTGTGTTAATGTCAGCATTATGAATTCTGAAGTTTCCTGAAACACTAAAAAAGAAGATAATATGACTTCTAGGCACCAGGTAAACTTTTAAAAGATCTAGATAAATAAGAACCTTAATCAATAAAAATTAAATGTTTGTATCCAGATATGTTTATAAAGAACCTGATCTTCAATTGGTAAGATCTTTTCCTGGGCCACACAAACAATAAAATAAGGATATGATGTATTTCTTCATTATTTTATACATACAGTTCAGAATAGGCTAACAAAGTTGGCATGCCTCTACGAGTTTATGATACTGAATGGGGTTGAAATCATCAAATGTCTCCAGCTTTTGACTGAGAGATATGAAGAAATGTTAAAATAGATTAGAGCTATCTAATTAAGACCCATATACAGAATCAACAAAAGTAGTACACATTTTGTTTCATCAAAATATTTATAGAATCTTGGTTACCTTTATATAGCATCTTAAGTTACTGTTACTTAACCTGTTTCAGAAGACCTTCATTGGTAATGTGAATTTTCTAAACCTAAAAGATTAATTTTCTTGAAGTTGCTAGGTGCTTTAAAATTGAATTAATATATATTAGGGTGCTTTGGACATGCTATGCAATTATTAAATAATCTGTATATGTAAGTTATTACTATTAAAACATTTCCAGGGTCATATAAATAAGTTAGTGATGAAGATCACCTGTTGTACGTGCTGAGAACCTAGATTTTGTATCAGCACCCATGTCAAACGGCTTGCAATTTTCTGTAGATCCAGTTCTAGGGTATTTAATGTCTTATTCTGGCTTCAGATAGAACAAGGAATGCAAACAATGCACATCCATAAATGCAGATATTCAAAAAAACACATAAAACAAATATGAACAAATCTTAAAACTATTTTCATTGCAATCTCATGGAACATTCATAAGAAATTTAAAAATACTTATTTAAAGACTTAAGAGCCTTGCTTTTTGGAAAAATAAACTCCATAGCCAAGAAAATAAATAACTTTCTGAAAGTAATTTAATATAATAAAAATCCTTAGGTTGAATTTAAAATTTTAACTCAAGATATAACAGAGTCTATATATCTTCTCAAATAGTTTAAAATCTTTGAATTCTGTAAAATCTGGATGATCGAAAGCTGCCATAATTTTCTTTGAACATGAATGATTTAATGCTATTATTGTGATACGTGCATTTACAGAATTGCTTTTTTCTGCCATGGTCTGGTGAATTAATTATGTCTAGTTTTTTTTCTTGTTCTTATGTAGGCTTCCTTTAAGATTATAACATAAAATGAAGTATTACTTCCACAGTCTGTGATGCGCTGGTTCAAGAAGCAATGTAGTATCACATTCGTCACTTGTCAAGCTGTGCAGGCAAAGGACTTTACAGCTAAATTTAGAATGATATAAAAATAATCTAAGCAACAGAAGATTACATAGAACAGACAGGATCACCAGATCATGGCTTATGAGATAAAAGTTTGGAAAGATTCCAACAAAGTCCTTTTTTATAAACCCTGGGAAATATATGCTATGACATTAATATTGATATAGTTAACAATATAAAAAATGGCAAAATTGCCAAAACCAAAGCATTGGTGTTCTATTTGTTATCATTCTCAATTTTGTTTTCCTTTAGTTTAAAGGGAGATGAGGGAAATAAGAAAGGAAAGAGTAAGAGAGAACATGAAGATGTGTACATAGAGAAGTCCAAGGAATCTGGGAAGAGTTGAGAGAAAGTGAAACTATGATTAAAAATCATTGCATGAAAAAAAATTAAATAAAAACTGCATGTAAATTATTACTGTTTAAAAGTCTCTTTCAACATTTCTGTACATTTTCCATTTTGGAAGAGTTTGTTATAGAATATACTCATTGTAAATATCATCTTAGCCTTTAACATGGCGATTTCACAGTCTTCTACTGAAAATTTAAATACTATAAACAGTGTATTTTTAATTACAAATATATTTACAAATCAAGAATATTTGCATTTTTTTTCAGGATAGCATAGATTTATATGTAGAATTAGCTGTGAACATTAGTCAGGCTCAAGAATCTTCACAAAAGAGGAGACAGAATGATTGCCAGAAACAAGGATTGTGGAAAACATCAAGAAACAATGTTTCCCAGATACAACAGGGCATAAGCTCATAGGAATCAAACTGTTTGAGGCAAAATATTCAAGACCTATGCAAGGTCTGGTAGGACAAAATCACAGCATAGAGAGGTGTGAAAATATATATAATATTACATCACAGACTGAGTTGTGATTACTGATGAGTGCTGAGATGGAGAAAGTCAGGTTTTGTTGTTGCTATATTGTCATTTTGTTTTGTTTTATAATATGATCCAAGGTATGAGCTGACCACGCAGCAGAGCAGGTACCAATTCTAAGAGTAACAATTCTAAGACTAACTGGCCAGCACAAATAGAATTCATTGGAGAAAAATAAAGGAAGGAAAGAATATCAAAGTTGAGTGGGAAGGCATACAGGTATTGGCAGGGGTATAAATGGAGGATTAAATATGTTGGGTAAGTTCGATGTACATTATAAAATTCTCAAATATTCAACACACATTTAATTAAAAAAAAAAAAAAAAGGTGTTCTTTTTAAAAACTGAAAGCAAGTTTTGTTTCTGTTGTTGTTGTTGTAGTTGTTTATTCTGCCCAATATACCATATAACTAAGAGAAGACATTTATAATGAAAAATAGGATCATTGACACTCTGTAGTTGGATACTTTTGGAAACCAAAGTAAATGCCTTACAGTTTTCTTTGAGAACTTCTATGCTGACAAACAATATTTCACTGTTTGTTATTTATAAAGAATCTGTGGCCCAAAAAGTAGGACTGTAGCAAAGAGATAGGAATCGATTCTTTTCTATTTTCCAAAATATCACTAGGCCCAAGAAGCTGGTTAGAGTTCCAGAAGCAATCACCATCTACTTCCTGTTTAGTGGATCTGATGTCCGAACTATTTTATGTCCTGGCCTACAAGACAACACCAATACTGGGAGCCATTATTTTTATAAGAAATTGTGGCTGGACTTCTCCTAGGGACCAAAGGAGTATCTACACTTAATATTCTGCTCAGTGAACCAAATATTAAACTGGTATCAAATGACATCAAAATTTTTTCATAATGAGCTATTAAAACTTTTTTCCAATTACTTTTTGAGCTTCCCCATCCTAGCAGCTCACATGTACAGCACATTTGAAGTTCTATGTTTTTATGCTATAAAGATTCTCCACTCCTCCACACTTGTTGGGCCCTCAAACATGGTTGTCTCTTGATTTTCTGATGAAGCCTATTGTGGATGAATAGCTGTGTACTGTTTTCTTTGGGGCAATATGAGCTAAGATATTTTCTTAAAATAAAAACCTTGAAAACCTAATCCTTAGTATCAAGAATGTGAGTATATTTAAATGTAGGACCCGCAAACAGGTAAAAAAAAAAAAAAAAAAAAGAATGAGTCTAATTCAATAAGGGAAGTACAAATCTAACTGACTCATTTTTTTTATGAGAAAACATTAGGAAACTAAGACCCACAGAGGAAAATTCATGTAAACTCAGAGAAGAAAGACCCACACTCAACTTGATGAAAGATAGTCTCAAAAAATCTCTAGTACTCTAGATATTATTGCCAGGTGCTTTCAGCCGGCAGAATCATGAGAACATAAATTCTACTATGTTTGCCACTCAGTCTGTAACCAAACCTTCTTAGTCTGATTCTTATATTATAGTCTTTGAGCTGCCCTAGTTGTCCAGAGTGAGGCAGTTTGAGATTCTTTTCGCCAAAATTTGATTAATCATGACGATGATTAATCATTCTGGATTATAATAGTAGTAATGATGCCAATTTCTCATATATTATTCAGGATCTGGTATGACAGAAGAGGTCATCCATTGAGCACAGGTGATGTCTCAGGTTACATGCTACTTGCCAAGAAAACATAAAGACTGTATTTAATGTCCAGTACTCAAGTCAAATCTGGGCGTGTTGGCAGATCTGTAAGCCTGATATTTTGAGGTAGAGATGCTGGATTCCCAGTGCTTCCTATACTGACTATTTTCATGTCAAGATGACTCATGCTCGAGTCACTTGAGAAGTCAGAACTTTAATTGAGAAAGAACCTCCAACAAATTGGCTTGTTGGCAAGATGTGGTGCATTTACTTGATTGATGATTGATGTGGGAGGGCCCAACTAATTGTGGTTCATGCCACTTCTGGCCTGATGATCTTGGATACTACTGGAAATTAGGCTAAACAAGCAATGGGGAACAAGCCTGTAAACTGCATTCATCTGTGGATTCTGCTTCCTTTCCTGCCTCTAGTTTCTGTCCTAACTTTCTTACATTGTGGACTGTTTTGTAGAAATGTATGGGAAGAAAAAACTTCCCCTCAATCTTCTTTTTGTCATAATATTTTATAGTTATAGAAACCCTAACCAGGACACTTGTTCAACATCCTGTCTAAGTAATTCATGAACTTAGTGTTCACTGAGATTCCCTTTTTTGTAAAAGTAAGATGAAGAGCGGTTAAAGAAGATACACAATATTGGTTTCTGGTCTCTACATCTATAAACTTGAATACATACAACCACACATACACATTTATACACATAGAGATAACTGAACAATCTCTGAATAGGAAAACTGTGGATTTCTAGATTTCCCTGAATTGTTCCACTTATCCAAGGGGTGGAATAAGCAAAGTGTGTAACTTTGAGGTTGAATCTACAAGTAGACAATCACTAAAACAGATATATAAGGCGCAATTCTGACCCATACCTATAGCCAAAAACCAGAATGTCAGCAAAATCTGCATGTTACCAGCCAAACTCCTGAAAGCTTCCTTAACTATTTGCCGCTGCTCACAATATCAACTGTGTAAGGGGAGGCTCATAAGTTTCAAACCAATTACATAGAAAGTCCTAGTATTAGCTTGTATATTTCAAAACTTTCAGGGCCAACAGCCCCAATGGGAGCACAGTTGAAATCTTTACTCTTTTCCATTATTGCAGAATGTTGGAGCAAAGCAAACATTACATGTTACTGGTGGGAATGTAAATCAGACTATCCACTTTGCTCAGCAGTGTGATGCTTCATCATTAAAGTAAGAAGAATAGTTCCAAACAATTTATCTCTTCTGTGTACATATTCAAAGGAATCAGTCATGTTATTATGGCAGAGACACATACCTAATAGTGTTTATCATGATCCTATATACAGTAGCTAAGATTATTCATTTAGCTAGTTTTCTTTCCACACATGAAGAAAATTTGCAAATGTACCCATCGGAGCATTTTTCAGTCACAAAGACAAATTAGTAATAATAATTAATAATAATAATAATAATAATAATAATAATAATAATAATAAATAATAAAAACAAATATAATAATAAAAAAAGATACAACACTTTCGGAACTAGAGGTAAATTTTTCAAGTGAAATAAGGCAAACTTATATTGTTGATCTGTTTCTAAGACTGAAACTTTTCATCCTGCAGGGAAACCTGCTAAACAACTAAAATTTGCATCAGGAAGTCCCTGAATTGGACAAACTTCACTAGGCCTCTCCTTGGAAAAGTAAGCAGTAAATATTGCTGAGGGTTATTCTCAAACAAGCCAAGCTGCAAAGAAGACTGAGTCCAGACAAGCTGCCTGGAAGAAGCAGAGCCATGACTAGCAGCTAGGAAAAGGTTTATAAAAACTGAGTCACTTAGAAAGGACCCTCTTCAACTCCTTGAACTACCTGCAGGCTATGCAGTGTTCTCCAGGTTCCCATATTTTGTGGCCTGTCTCTCATGTGGAGGTGGGCTTTGGTGACTAAGCTGTCTTTGAATCATTTCTGTGCCTGCAAGTAACTCCTCAGTCAGACTACTTTCAGTAACCTTAATAAAATTTATTGGTTCTAGTTGGACTTTGGTGGTATCCATACTTTGCTCTGCTGTAGGTTCTCTATCTGGGGTGAGTGGATGTGTAATTTGTGTCTTCCCATGAAAAAAATTATCTTGGCTGAGAAAAACTGACTTTGCATGCTTTCATCCTCTTAAATGTAGGATATTGGACATATTGAGGACACTCTATAAAGTTGTTCAAGTATACTCTAGGTAGGTATACTTTAGTATGCCTACAAATTATGGCTTCAGTTGTATAGTGAAGTGGATATTTGTGTTCTATTCAAAATATAGAAAGTTAGTACACAGTAACTACAAATTCTTACCAAAACCATGAAAGCTACAAATTAAAAAAAAAAAGTCATTTTGCAGAATGGATTAAAACCTTGCAAAGGGCACAAACTACAGAAAACTCTCTAGGAAGTTGTAGCATACTATACACAAAAATAATATTGTCTGATGGTTAAGTGCTCCTAAAATATGTTAATTTCAATTCAATGTACTCAAAATCAATATCAACTTTTTCTTGGAAAATGACAACTTAATTTTTAAACTAATATAGAAAAAAATAACCAATGACTAAGTGCTAATAAAATAATTTTAAAAATGAGATACATGTGAATTGATTTGCATTACTGTATTTAAAAATATGTACCAGTGACTTTGATAGTAGCAGTTAAGTATGTACATGTGAATTATCATGACTACGTTGTAACCCTAAGCATTTTCAAAAATATACTAATGTTTCTGTCTGATTATCTATACTTCTTTCTGTCAGGGAATATACAGCAAACTTGAACAGTAGTACTCAATAGAAAGATGAGTAAGATGGTGTATATTGTAAAAAGAACTTGGACTTCATATGCCATGTAATACACAGTATGGATATGTTTACTGTTGGCTAAGAAGTTGAACATTCATTAGAAAAGAAAATTCAGGAGTTAAAAAGAAAACAGATACTATGAGCTAATAAATGTGTTAGGATAAGACTGAGGAGATTGCTACTGGGAAAGATATTCATATATGCTATGGATGAGAACATGCTTGAATATTCATGGGATGAGCTAGTGTAGCCTGAGAGCTAAAGAAACAGAGGATGAATAATGGAAGAATCAAGGGCCATGGAAATGTGGGGAGGGATTGGACTTTGCTAGGAGCAGGAACCCTGCAGAAAGTGATGATGTTCATAGATTTTCAAGTGCGAATTGAGAAGTGAATGATAACTGAGTGGAGTTCCCGTGTTCTGTGTCTGAATCAAATCCCCTGCTTTGCTTTGTACTGGATGCACGAAGTTAAGAAATTCATTTATGCTTTTCAGTGTGCCAATTTCCTCACTAATTTGTTAGTACTAAAAAAATAGAACCCAATTTAGAGAGTTGTTAAAAAGAGTAATGAAATAAACTTCAACCGTTCCTAGCAAAGTAACTGTTTAAAAACGATTGACAGTTATTACAATCCTTTATTTTTCTTTGAGAAATATGTTGTATATTTAATGTAAAAAGGAAGACATAATGTAAATAGTCAAGGAAAAATGACTAAAATGAGAATAATAAGGAGGTATTATTTGATTGTTGGATAGCTCCAAAACTCCAGGAGAATTTGGGAACTATAAATGTATACTCTAACAAAGTAAACAGATAGACTCTTCTATGTTTACACAACAAAGAAAGATGATTTACAATTATCCACTATGTTTGTATTTACCATTCATCTTTTCCAGTCAATGTTGAGAGGCCCTTTACAAGCGTATTCTCATTTAATCTTCAAAACAAAGTTTGATACAGAGTGCAAATCGATCCACCCTCACAAATATGTTTGTGGGCCATGGGGATCTCAATATAGCATTCAGTTAAGTAATGGATTCCCTGACATCTACTTAGCAGTATTCACAGCAATCTGGGCAGAGAAGTTATGTCATTGTTTTGATGAAAACCCCAGTCATGACCTCTCCTAACATTCAAAAATCACACACCTTAATAAGTTTCACAAGACCTTAGAAGATCTGGCATCTTGCTAAATCACTGACATCACACTGTTCTGTCTTCATTCACAATGTTCCAGACACAATAGTCTCGATATTACAGGGACATGCACCAAATTCTGGGACAGAAAGGAGACTCTTTGAAAATTCTGTTAGTGCAGCATACAGGAAAAGTAAACTGAGTAAAATATTATGAGAAGAAATAGAAAACTTCTTAGAATAATAAGATTATTTTAAGTTAATTATTTTCATTATATTCAAGTATTTCATTACTTTCTTGCACTGTAAAAATATATACTCCACAGAGACGAGCACCATGGGTCATGCAGTTCCAGTTTCTGTAAATTAGAACTCTATTACTTGTGTTTCTCCATTCTTGCAGCTGTAGCACAAAAATATGATGTCAGGTGTGTTCCTGATGAGAGTAAACATTTTCCACATTTGTTTGACCTCAAAACGAATGTCTTGGGAACAATGTTTCTCTGAAATATTTTTGGGAAAGCAGCAGGAGATATACTTCCTTTTTCTGCTTTATTTGGATTCAGAATTATAGTACCTCATATTCTAAGAAAACAATCCCATTATTAAAATTCCTAAATAAACTGTAAGCAAGGAAGAGTTTATTAGTTTAGCAATTTCAAAGAAATATTAGATCAGTTGAGTGGTATATTATTGAGGCCTTTTAATATGAAGTAATTTGTCTATCAGTGACCATTAATTAGGCTTTCATTTGGAAAATTTCAGGAGCAATTGTCACCTAAACAAAATATTGCGACACTGAGGTTACAGGTGTTAACATATAATTGTAAGTGAGGAGGGGCCTGGGTTGGTGAGGATCAAGCCTCATTTAGTGCATTTGTTTTTATCATGCAACTATGCCTCTGGCCCAAAGAATGATGATTAAGGAAACTCAGTAAACAAAACCACTGCAAGCATGCTTCAAACAATGTCAATTCTAAAATTAAATTAATTTTGATGTAAATATTTTACTAAAAACCCTATTAAAATAGTTTTATTAAATAAAATATCCAATTTACTCAGAGAAGGAAGTGACTTTTGAATACATATTCATAGATATTTATCTGTCCTTAACACAGATATGGACAGAAATGGATGCACAGAAAGCTGAAAAACATATCAGCCTTACAAATGGAAGCAATTCATGTTACAGACGAATGTACTGGGATTGAGAGAATGTAAGCAACTGAACTAATGTATTACTTGCTGGTAATATAACCTGTGTATCTCAATCTTTAAAGATGAAATCAATGTATCTCAGTCATTTTTTGATTCTTTCTTTCCTGATTGTCTCTAGCTTGAGTGTAATTGTCTATGGTTTCATGTGGACTAACGTATTTCACACAGATATATGATTTACATTTGAGAAGCATAATGTCTTTCAAATTAAAAATGAATATAAGCAGGTAGAGATATGGAGATCTTCTATTCAAAGTGAGAGAAATTTCTTTTAATATTGTCTTTCTTTGAAATTGTTTTTTACCATCTAACAAATGCTGGCTTCAAACTGTGGCCCTCCACCCTCCCCCTCAGTGGAAATAGGTATTTTGACAACTTCAATAGGAAAATTATGAAGTTTAAAATCTCAATGTGTCCTGGAATCCTGATGAACAACACAGCATGAATTTCCTTGTCTACTTTCATTTTTGGCTTGTTGCTTTGATTTTTCATCAGTGCAATAGTAATAGATGTATTCCTGCCTGCAATAAATATAGTTGAGGACATCAAATTCATGATTACTCATTGTTTGAGAACTCAAAAATCCATCACAAACAGAGTGCATTGCACTCTTAATAACACTGGAACCTAACAAAATAAAACACTAAATATTATAAATCTATCCTATCAGCAAATCAGCATGCTCAGGCCTATGGGTAGGTATACAGTCATTAAAATAGTACTTCTGTATGACAAGTATGTGTTGTATCACTAGTTACCAAAATGACACAAAACTAAAATTTGAAAACATAACCACACTCAGAGACATTTTTTTAAACAAATAAGTATTATAAAAGTTTGCTATAAAAATTGAGTTAATTATAATTTTTGGAGAAAGATTGATTTGAACAAAAATGGAAATCCTGAAAGATTAACAATATTTATGAATCATCTATTGATCCAATTCTTTCTAAAGTACATACAATCCTTCAAATACCTCCTGTCAGGCATTTGATGTGCAAGGTCTGGGAAATAAAAAACAAAAGGAGAAAGCTCAGGAAGCTGGGCTGCTAGCACGTAATCCAGAGTCTGTGAAGTTTTCATTTAATGGTGCTATGACAGTGAGTGTTTATCTTTGCATGAGGAGGTTCATATCCATGTAATTCCCACAACTCTTCACACACTAAGTATTTCCATTTATAATGAATGGGAGCCTTGGATGTAATCAGCAATGCTTATTGAATCATAGATCCATAAAGGACATAGCAAGACAAAGGGCTTATTTAGCCTCAAGTCTGTGCTTTTTTTCATTAGTTCATAATTCTTATAATGATGCTAAGTCTATTGCATTCTAGTGATTAGAACAGAGTTTCTTACTTGTCCACCTCATGTTGGTGGCTTAATTAGTCTAGCTAATAAAAAAAACTGAGTGACATGTGATGAAAGTTGTCAAACTTCAGATTTTTTTTTACCCTCAGCCTGCCCATGCTGGTTACAAGAAAGATGATTTTAAAATATCAAATATTAAGCAAGTTATGTTTCGATCAATAGTTCTAGAGTCCATAATCAAAGTAAAGTATTATATGAATAGGATTATTTTAACTCTGCTGATTATACACTATTCTTTTAGGATGCAAGTAGGTTACATTGGAAAAATAAAGATATGTAAAAGTATGTTTTATAGACTTATTTTAGTTGTACAATTTGCCTATGTATGTGTGGGGGTGTATGTGTGTGAGTGCAGGGACATGAATCCTGGAATCGAATGTGGTTTCTCTGAAAGACATGTATGTACTTCCAATTGCTAAGATAGGTCACAGGTACTATTGTCACTATTTGAAATAAACAAATGTGAGTCAAAGATTAGAAAAGGTTATTGATAGTTGTTGATGAAACAATATTACTATATACAAATCTTTTATTTTTGTAGAAGATACTCAAAATGAATGTAGAAAGCAGGATGTTTACATATAAATCCTTTATGTTTCAAATTACAGTTAAGTCACTCTGTGAGATGAACACTTCTGCATCTTTCATCTCAGTTTTATTTAATTTGAGGTATATATCCTGACTCTTTTATGAAATAACATTTTATCTCTTTCTAAAATTTAGTTCTTAAACATGTAACATTTTCAGATTTTACCTAAAATTGATTTTAGCTGAATTTTAAATAAGCTTGTCCTTGCTCAAAAATGAAATTATTCAATTCTTAAATACTACTGTTGGAGCTTAATTACATTCCCAAATAACTTTCTGACTAGTTAAATATATCCATGCTCAAATTAGGAGAGTGTCCCCCATAAAGCTCTTTGACATATAAGTTAAGAATATTGAAATAAACACAAAAACAGATGTCACATTGGTTAATAACTGGCCATTGTCAAAGAGAATATAATTTCTACAACACCTAGAAATATATACTTAATTTTCTAATTAGCTAGCAGGCTTTGAGAACATATAATCTCATACATATGGAACGATTGTTCTGAATTTATTTCAAATCTGACTAACAATACTTTGACATGAATATCATTACTTAAATATGCATATGCTCTTAGACATATTTTATAAATATTTTGTTAGTAGTCAACTTTATTCTGACTATTCTTATTTCTTATTATATTCAGGACAGATATTTATTTATTCACAGTTACTTTAAATGAATTACAATTCTTTCTTTCATCCAATGAACTACAAATAGAAAACTATGATTCTAGATGTGATCTCTAATACATGACTCATATCTGCTAGTTTATAAAGAAATTTGTAATAAATGATTAAATATGATATAATAAATAATGAAATATAACTAAAATTATAGCACTCTAAACTTTTTGAGGTAGGGTTTTTCACTGACTCTGGAGCACAGTTTTCTGTGAGACTGACAACCAGCAAGCTTTAGCAATCTTCCTGTCTTGGCAGCTTTTGATGGTAGAATTGCAGGCATGACAAACACAACAATCTTCATTTCCTTGGTGCTGAACAATGAAACCTGGTTTATGCTTGCAAACCTAGTGCTCTTAACTGCTGAGGGATCTCTGCAACCACAATCTTTGGTCTTGAGAATAAAACTCAATCAAACCCCAAATCCCAAGTTTTATCATGACAAGAAGAGGGAATTTTCACATACTCGCGTGCTCTGTCCTGGACCTCAGATTATGCACAGACTTCACCCAAACACCAATTTTCAGCACAAAGAGTTCTTTTATTAAGCAGGAAAAATGAAGGTGGGAGCTTCTGAGCTGTACAGCAAAGAAAAACTTTGTAGATATACTTTTAACCAGGAGGAAAAGGAGGACAAGTCAGGATAACGTCATGGTGGGTCATGATGGGGCATGTTAATTAAGGTATCAGATAGGTAGTTTCTGATTGCTGGATATTGTGGGCTAAACAAAGGGCATTGGTGATCATCTAAGAACTGAGTTAATGCCCAGATAAGGGAATTGACCTTGGTGGCTAACTTTAGGAGTGTGATCTAATGGGTTACTCAGGGAAGGGGAATTAGAAAGGGAAAGATCTTCAGGTATCCTGTTTGAATTTCTCTGAGTCCTTTGTTCTCAGGGGGCCAATACCACATCTACCAGGCTCAGGCCTGTTATAGTCCTATAACGGCTATTCCTAATATAAAATCAAGATGCAGTATTGAAGATTTTATCATCAGTAATAAGATTCCTAGAGTTCCTTTTACTGGCCAATAGTGAAATAGTCAAGTTGATCATAGGAACTTTCATAAGAAAGGTAATTTTGTGAACACTACTGAGAAGTTCCAATAGAAAATGGAATGGCATTTTGTGGTGGATTCTTTGAAATCTAGAGCAGCTTTCCTTTATAGAAATATAATTTCATGTCAACTGATTAAACCAAAGTGGTATTTAAGACAAAAGCCATATTTAAAGAACAAATGACTGTGAAGAAACAATTTAAAAATCAAGTGAGCTAAATTACTACCCCCAGATGGGATCAGCTTTCTGGATACAGGATACTTCCGATGCTCACTTAATTTAATAAAATATAGTGCACAGTAAACATTAAGTGGAATATCATAGTCTTTCTTATTAAACCATAAGAAAATAATTACTTATCCATGAAATCTGTGCATTCTGTGTAGTGAAAGTACAACAAATTAGTTTTGGCCCTGAATTCCTTAATCTTCTAAGATGAATCTCAGTCTATGCCTAGAAATCATATATGAAACATGAATAATTTTTAAAAGACCTTAGAATATAACTATACAATCTAAGTTAGCATAGTTTTAGCAGATGCTTATGAATGTTTATTTTCAAAATTCATTTCACAGAGTTTGATTTCACTGGCTTAAATTATATGATGAATTATCTGAGAATAGAAATGATTTAAATCATATAACAGTATCAAGTAGGCATTCAACCATTGCCAAACTAGAATGATGCATCAAGTTATTTTATAAAGTATAATTGCAATAGACAAGGTCTACTAAATTAGGCTTAAATGTACGTACTATATGTTTGACATAAGTAAATACATAATACAATTAAATCATAATGCAAATAACGTGTGCAAATATTCAAGTAACTGACAAATGCAATGTATATTAAAACTTATTACTCGATAGTTTCAAATTAAACTTTTAAGGAATAATAAATTCATGCATATTAGAAATGACTCAACACTGAATAAAAGTATAATACTTTGCCCTATTTGATACTAATAACTGATTTAACCTGAATCCATAGGGAATGCTACTGAATCAGTTTTATATTTACAATTAAGAGAGATATATCTCCCCAAAATATTTTTTAAGATTTTCTATTATAAATTACTTCTTTGATGATCAATTACATTGAGAAGGTGTAATTTCAAAAACATTAAAATAAAAACTAAACATATGTCAACTATTTATTATAACCCAGCTCAAACGATGACTTGACTTGAAGAAAATTATCATCTCCTGGTATAAATATAATACAAATATAAATATATTTATAAGTTTCATATAACCATCTACTATTGCTTGAGAATTATAAGATTGCCAACTACATAAATCAACAAGCCCATGATGTTCCATTTATACTTCAGTAAGTAAATCTCTATAAAATATGCTTTTGTTAATTGCTGCAAAGGTGCTAATCATCATGTTTCTAAGTTGTGGACAGGTTTTTAAATTTTATTAGTTTTATTTGTATGTGTGTATGTGAATCCTTATATTTGTGCATGTGTACATAACTGTGGGTGACTGTGGAGGCCAGATTAGAACCTCACATTCCCTGGAGATGGGTTCACACTTGGCTTTTGAGCTTCTTGAGTAAATGATAGGAAACAAACTCCATATTTCCAGGAGAGCTGAAAATGCTCTTGCCTGCTGAGCCATCTCTCTTGCCCTGAAATCTTGAACAGCTGGGTCAGACACTGTCTTTTTTTTAATTTTTTTTTTTTCTAAATTTGCCTTAGCAGGTGCTACCTTTCTCTTCATGGTCTTTTACAGTTCAAATTATATGATTTGTTCAGTTTTGAATTTTACTCTTTGTCTGCATACTTTGAATCCTGATGAATTTCTAAGCAACATTTCAATAGAGAGATAATTAAAATCTGCTGCTTGTAGGGTATTTGCCAGAGAAGACTGCTCAGACACAGGTTTAAACCATGAGAATGTCTTTGTTAGCTAGCTGGCAACTACATTGGTTATTTGAGATCCCAATGTAGCTCCTCACCTTTCTCAGAGTGAGTGTGTAAGCACAAAAATCATATTCTGGGTTGAATTACTTCAGTTAACAAGAACAGTTATCCAGAAGTAGAACTACAGAAGCTAAAAAAAAAAAAAAAAAAAAAAAAAGGTTAGTATATTTTGAGATATAGCTTTCCCAGAACTGTATGGACCCTTGATGGATTAGAACTTTGTTTTAGTTTGGGTAAGTGGTGCTGTCTAGGTGCTGAGTCCTACAGCCTGAATGACACTTAAATCATAGAGTCAGCTATGCTAAGGTCTCAAGGCCTACTAAGGTCTGAGGCCCTGTTATACCACTATTGACTTTCCTAACACTGGTCATAGGTATTATGCAAGTATTTACTATTTTAAATGAATCTAAGATTAGAGCATTTCATAAAATATCCAGTTTTACTTCAAGTATATATATATATTTAATATATTTTGCTATAAATCACATTAAGATAGCTAGGTAATAATAATTTTAAAATAATACTTCACTTTTGGGAATGTTTGGTTCTGGGATGCATGCCAAAGTCTTGGACATGCCAGATAAATGCTATAATACTAAGCCATCCCTTATTGTGGAGGAATATTTAGTCATTTTGTCTAGCAATATGGCTGCTCTGGGAAAGGATCACATTGAAAGATCTGTGTGATATCTACGTAGGAATCAAATCTTTGGATCTATATAAAGAGATAACATTCAGGGTTCTATATGAAGGGATTACTTTCAGAGACCTGTGTGGTATGGATGGAAAATAGAATCCCACTTTAATCCCACTACTCAGAAGGCAGTGATGGTGCACACCTTTAATCCTACCACTTGGGAAACAGAAAGCAGAGTTCAGAAGGAATCAGTGTCAGACAGAAAGTGAATTCTGAGATGAGTCAGAGTGAAGGGCAGGCTTCATGTTCTTATAGAACTCCTAAACTGTGAAATGTATGGAGGGGTCTCTAACCCTTTTGCCTGCCCTTGAGACTTTTTCCTTCCTGCTGGGTTGCATCATCCAGCTTTGATGTAGGGGCTGGTGACTAGACTTATTCCATCTCATTATGCCCTGTTCAATTGGTAACCCTGAGAAGACTGCTATTTTCTGAGGGAAAGCTGAGGGGTGGATTTGGGGGAGAGAGACATGAAGGGGAGTTGGGAGGAGTGAGGGGAGTGTAATCTGGGGTCGTGGAGTATTATACAAGGGAAGAAAAATTTAGAAAAAAAAGAAAAAATAGAACTCATATATCTACCACCAAAAAAAGGCAAGAAACAAAAAAACAAGTAAAGACAGTTAAATAAAGCGTGTGTAGTGGGAGTAATAAAGATAACTAAATATATGTGATTGGAAAGTAAAAAGGGGACTATCATTAGGAAAAAAGTGGACCAGCAAGAAGACAAGGGCACTGAGGAGGGATTGGGGAACCATTTGAATAACTACAAATTATAAGGACACAGGAAAATGTCATGAGAACAATTACTTTGTTTGCTAGCATATAAATTAATCTAAAATATAAAGAAATAATATTAAAAGAAGTGAATCTACTTATTATTTTTTTATTTTTGATTTTCTTGTCCATGTTAAAAGAATCAAATTTAATTGATGATTCTGAAATTTTCTCAGGCCTTCTACTTCTTAAAACTCTTCTGATCAAAAGATCTACACATTCATTTAGTTTTGGAAAAATTGACTCACTTGCATAATTTGGATGGATTAAGAGACTGCTCTTCTGTGTGTACGTGGTTTCCAGAAAATAAGAAAAAAATAGACTCAAATGGTTTCATGCACATATTTGCATATACTTCTCCATATATGTGTAACGATACTAATAAAAGAAAAGTAGGCTATCAGTTTCAGAAGGGGGGGCATGCAAAGAGTTGTAGTGTGGTGACTAGAGAGGGGATAGGGGGAGGAAAGATACAGGGGAAAGTGATGAATTACATTTTAATATAAAAATGTCCAAAAAGGAAAAAAAAAAGATTCTTCATTAACTTCTGGCAAGACAAGACAAAAGCCCTCATATCCTTTTTTTTTACCCCCTCATATTTGATTAGCTAGATAGTTTCCCCCACAGACCAATCAGCATGTAATACCTGTTACTTGACCAAATGTTGTGAAGGTAGACCCACATCTACACACTGAAAATGCTGACCGCTTATCATTCCCCACTTGAATATATATAACAAAACACAATAAACTATATAGATTATAAGAAGCATTTACTTACTTCTTATTTCAAGAGACCAAGAAGTCAAAGGTCAAGGCATAGATGTACTGTATATTAAGGATTAACTTTCATCCACAGAATCATGTCTTTAATATAACTTCTCATAGTGTCATGGAGAGCAACAGTCTAGAGTCTCTTACATCATTACTGTCTTCATTAATGAGGGTCAGCTTTCCTGATATGCTCTCTGGGAGTCCTTACTACCTAACAAGACGTTGGTGATTAGATCTCAGTATAAGTGTTCTGGAGACTATACGTACACAGAGTTGATGACACAACTCTTCTTCAGCTTCTTTTCTGATAATTGGCTGACCACACAGTAAAATATTTCATGAGGAGCCCAAACACTTAGCCAACTTCTCAAAGCCAGAAATATATATATATTGCTCTTTCTCCCCAGTAAATGTCATTCTTACCACTGAAATAGCCCCATTACAATAGCTTTGTTTGTTTGTTTGTGACATGGTCTGATTTAACCCTTTTACATAGAACTTGCTATGTAGCTACTCATTAACAAAAAACTTCTGATCTTAAGGCCTCTGTCTAGTGAATGCTGGGATTATAGTTGTATACTAACTCATCAAGATCACAGCAGTACTCTCAAATGTGGTATGTTAAAATATAATTAATCACCCTCCATTTATTGTATCTGAAATTTCTATTCAAAGTCTTTATGAGAAACATTTTTTTCTTTCTCTCATATAATAAATCACAACCACAGCCTCCCTCCTTCCATTCCTGTCAGCTTCCCAGTCTCCCTTGTCTCCCAGATCCACCCTATGCTTCCCATCAAAAATGAGCAGCCGTCCTAGAGCATAACAAGATGGAGCAAGGCTGGGCACAGTCCCTACATGAAGCTGAGAAGGCAATCCAGTAGGAAAGAAAGGTTTCCAAGGGCAAGTAAAACGGTTAAAGACAGCCCCCCTCACACACACACATAACACACACACTCCAAGTTTAGGAGTTCTACAAAAATATCAATCTTTTATCCTTGTATGTAAATTTTCTTTCTGACATTATCTCTGAGTTTTCTTATTATACAAGGCTCCAGTATAAGGTATTCAATCCTAATTCTTTGATCCATGAGACTATTGTTGTTTAGATAATATTCCATCTCAACAATACATTTCAAACATTTTTCTTGTTATCATTTCCTCATTATTGTTTAGACAGCATTTACAAGTACATTGAATACTTTGCATAATTTTAAGGAAGAGAAAAATTTATTACAGAATACAAAAGCCTCATCTGCATAAAAATATGGAAATCACATTTGGGCTGGGGTTCTACCAAGTGTTATTGAGAATTTCAGTTTTGAAGAAAAAGTAGAAAGCACAAAACAGGATGAAAAAGAACCTCTTCAAGGCTATGAACACAAGGGTGTTAGGATCTTCTAAGTAGTGAAAGAAAAAGTTGCTGATATGCCCAGAAGCATGGAGTTCATTGTTCTTCTCTGTCTTTATCACACTCTAAGTGATCTGTCCTCATGAAGACGCTTAGTGAGACTGGATCCGGCCTAGGAGTTCTGTGTAACTCTATATAATTAGGAGGAAGAGAAAGAAGGAAAACTGAGCTTGACCTCTTCTTATCCAACCTACCGGGACATGGCTGAAATCCAGTCACACTGTGAATAAAAGCACAAAATTGAAGTAGTCACTGAAAGAAGGATAAAGAAAGAGATCTGTGTAGAAAATTAAAGTCTACTAAGAGAGGTAATAAATGAAGTCACCATTAAGCACCTGCTAATTATTTTAGTCAACAAAAAGGGACATAGAATTTGTGTTCACACAACTTGCATTATGTGTAATCTCAGTGGAAGAGTAGTTAAAGGACATTATGAAGTCAGGTGAATAAAGCAGAATATTAGTTATTGACAAAAATAGCAATTATAAATTTCACACTTTAAATTCTAAATGGCATGAAAAAAATACTAGAGACCATTTTATTAAATGGAAGCAAAATAAATGGAATTATTTGTTTCAAAATATGGATGATACATGATAGGATCTTGACTTCTCCTTTTGTGAAATACATTACAAATTGTGAGTTATAAAAAACAAACAAACAAATGTTCCCTACTGCTAATAAAACACAATAGTAAATGTATTCTAAAAAGCGACTGCAAGTCAGTACAGCAGTGTGATCATACTTAAAAACTAATTTAATAAGTAATTTTGCTTCAACACTGTGACACATTATCATGATTTCTTGTTGGATAAACTTAAGTAAGATATATACAAGTGTGTTCAATGAATCAACTGCACCATTACTTATGAAAATATTTTCTTCATGTGTTACATTTATGTAATATGGAAAACCAGAATGTGTTGAAGTTTTGAAATGATCAGCTATTATTCCTAATCACAAGTACAGAATTCAGTGACCTAGCTCAGGTTTTCTAGAATTTGCTTGCAAAGAAATATTTAGTGAAATACCCTAATATAGGTTTCTGAATTAGTTTGTGTTTGAGTTCCTTCTTTACTTTTTGTTGATTATCTTCAAATTCCTTCTTGCAATACAATTTTAGCTTTCAGGTTCTGTTTTTCC
Source organism: Cricetomys ansorgei (assembly GCA_026225945.1). Lineage (NCBI taxonomy): Eukaryota > Metazoa > Chordata > Mammalia > Rodentia > Nesomyidae > Cricetomys > Cricetomys ansorgei. The sequence goes on from JAMJFZ010001815.1 coordinate 15,296,648, forward strand.
TCTCATCTATAATTGGAATTCTAATAAACAATATGCAATATAAAAACATACTATCTATATGAGTTTTATTTCAATTTTTACAAACAATCAATAGTAAGATATTTACTTAATATTCAATTCACCCAATCTAAATGTTGTGGTAAAATCATTTACAGGGAAACATACATTTAACTAATGTAAAAGACTAACTTAGAATTTTAAAAAAACTTTTCTTATTCCTGATTAGTACTCTCATGTTTAACTCTCTATGAGAATTAGTCTCTCCCAGCAATGAGATCCTATTCATTGTCCAATTCAGAGTATCAGTCCTGATACATATACACACAAACAGAAAAAGCAGACTTATATTTTTGTGCATACAAACACACACACACACACACACACATATATATATATATATATATATATATATATATATATATATATATATATAGCAAGAGAGAGTCATAGAAGCAGTCGGAAGGAGGGTACTAATTTTGATTAAAAACATATTTTTCAAATAAAGTTGTGTTGTTGTGAAAGGAACCTGTAATACCATACATTGAAATTTATTCATGAAACAGAGGACAAGTATAGTCTATTCCATGTAATTGGCTATTAAATAAACAGATGGTATAGCAATACTTTACAACAAATATTTGCTTTGTACTCTAGATGCTGAGTAACTGTGGCTGTCTTATTATGTCTAAGAATTTTCTAATTCTCAAATGGAGATGTGCAGGAATACATACCCCTGACAAGTATTTTTATACAAATATACCACGGAACATGCGCATAACCCCCATATCTCTATACGCTTTTCTTCTCCATCCTTCCATGTCCCTTCATATTATTGCCTTTTTACATATCCAGTTTTATGACTGAAAAAAATTAAAAATATTGCTGAACTAAAATCTATAATACTATAATATAGATAAAATGACGTGATAGGAACAGACATATAACCAAGCATACTTTAGAAATGTAAAGACCTCCCAAATGTTCACTGTAAATGTTTGGAAGTCTGGAAGGTTTAAATTATAACTTATCTCCACAAATTTTAATTAAATTTACAATTTTCTATACTGTACTTAGTAAACACCAGCCTGAAGCCATATTTGGTCTACTTTGATAAATAAAATTTTATCAGACTGAACATATTTTGCATTCCATTTGGGATAGCAAAAGCTTCTGTTGTGATGCAGATGCATGCTTTTCAGATTTTATTTCCTCCAGTCTTTGAGAATCAAGTGACTAATACAGTTGTGTGATGTTCCACATAAAAAGCATTTTGATCTAAACTTACATCACGGAATATCTTAGAAAATTTTGAATTGCGGTATTGTAGATTCTTTGGATGTGCGTAGACAATATATTGCATTTTCTTGCCTTAACTCTATTGCAGAAATTTATTTTTAGTTGCATATAAAATAATTGCTTTGTGCACTGTTGGGTGAGGGGCTGTCTAGGATGATTTTTATTGTTTGCAGATGTTCGATTTCTGTGCAGAGTGTTTAATTGCTAATGATCTGCATGTGCTATCAGTAGACAATTGAGGAGATGTGAAAGAATACAAACATCTGAGCTCAGATGCTCAGGATTCCACTGTCGAGTATAGCACTGGCTGAGGTCTGGCAGAGTTTGCAGGCATGAATATGCTTCCTTGTCTCTCTTGGTGAGTGATCCAGAAGCTAATGACTATAATATGTTGGAGTTTCTTGCCTTAACTCTCCCCTAAAGTAAAGACTCAATAATCTGTTATTCTGATAGTCTGTTCCCTGTGTGTCTTTGTTTCTCACTCTGGATTGGCACAGTCATGGTTGGCTCTTTCTATATAGACTTTTGTAAAAATGCATTATGAGAAAAATCATCCAACATCGCTCAGTGATTTGAGCTGAAGCCCAAGGAAAATGTGCTTAGACTTCTGCTCAAGGACTCCATGATACTGTGGTCCATGTTGATAACAGCCCTATAGAGGTGTCATATCACCATATCGGCCATTATGAACTTAGTCATTTTGTAGGTAAAGTTGTTTATCCCCTTCACCTTTCAAAAATGAATCTATAACTCTCATAAAACTTCCTAATCAGGGAAATATTTCAGGACAAAAATTAATCCACATTCCAGATTTGTTTCTACCTTACTTCCCATGACAGGTCAAATTTTGTTATGATCTTCTTTATATATTTAAGACAGTGTCTATGTAGCTCAGAATTGTCTGGAACTCACTGTGTAGATTAGGCTAGAACTCACAATGTAGATGAGGCTGGCTTAAAAATCACAAAGATCTGTCCATATCTGCCGCCAATCATTAAGATTAAAGATATCAACCACCAACAAAAATGGCTGGCCTTCATTTTTCCTCCAAAATAATGTCTTCTTGTGTTTGCTCTATGTCTGTCTCTCTCTGATTCTATCTAATGCTGCTTGCCTATATGTGAATCTGGGACCAGAATGCAGAGTATGGACATCCTCTTCCAATCCCTGAATCCCTCAAGAAATCTAAATCTTCCTATCAAGTGGCTATCAACTTCTGATGGGGTGGGATTTCATTTGTCCCTTCTCCATAAGAAACTTGTTTTTAATAACTGAAGCTAGAAGTTTTTAGTACTATAAATATTTCCACTAGTTTTGTTTCCTTTAAGCCAGGACTTTGCTTGAATTAACAATTAGGTTTGAGTAGCAACTTGAACTCTACTCTCATCCAAACTTAAATCATATAAGTATAGCGGATTGATTTATTATACTTAAATTTCTTTGTCCTGATCTCTACTAAATTATTCTGACAAGGATCATTAGGAAAATATAAAATCAACTCTCTAGTTATATCCTTCCCAAGAGAGGAGCTGACATCTATCATTTTTTGCTTAAACCTTCATCTGAAAGATTACAATATGAAAAAAATTCAGTAACAGGAAATGATTTTCTTCTCAATAAAAGCATAGCTGCATATATATATGAGGTAGGGAATGTATCAAAATGTTTACTGTTATGGAAAAGAAACTTAAACACTTGATGGAAACACAAAGAGGCCTTTCTCCAGAATCTAAAACATGAATGTGTATCAGGTTCATATGTCAGTGGTTTTGTCTAAATGAGCTGAGAATTTAATGATATATTTGGGAATGGTATTGAATTAGAAATACATGTGTGATAAATGGTTTGTGAACCTTTAAAAATACCTGCATATATTAAAAAAGACCTCTCAATTACAAGACACCCTTCTGTTATGGGATGAATGTTTGTGTCTCTGAAGATATCTCTCCTGTGAAATGTTCACCACTGATGTGCTCACATAAGCAGATGGCATCTTTGGGAGGTAATTAAGACATGAGAATTTTGTCCCTTTTAATGGCTTTCAAAACAGGGAGTAAGTTCTGTAATTCTCTTTCTCCAGTGGAAGATACAGTAACAGAATGGTCAATTACTACCTGAAGACAACTCTTAACAGAATCAGACTGTGCAGTTCCCTTGATCAGTGACTTCTTACCTCCAGATCTGTGGGAAACACACAGTTTAAGGTACTTGATTAAAAATTCATCAGGACTTAGAAGTTTTTCTTTCCCCACAGGGTTTTGTTTTGTTTTGTTTTGTTTTGTTTTGAAGTATTTAGTGCTCACAGAGCACATTCTGACACCTACCTAGCATGATTTCAAATATTTTGCCATTTTACCACTGCGTTTTCAAACACTCATTCAAGGCTTAAAACAATTATTATTTTAATTGAATTATCATCACTCTGTGTGTGTGTGTGTATGTGTGTGTGTGTGTGTGTGTGTGTGTGTGTGTGTGTGTCCCTAAAAGATGGAACTCAAGATGTCAGACTAGTCCTTTTATCCACTGAGCCACCTTGCCTGGACTAAAAACAGCTTGTCTTTTAACCTGACATTTGTGTATAATTCATATGTTTATGCCCAATTGAATGGAGTAAGACTGCTATCCATGAACAGAGCCCTCAAGACTAAAACAAAGTTTCAGAAAAGAAAACATATTTGTGGAAGGTAGCTGCCAGGGTAACTCAGTAGAATCAAAGAGCATTCAATAAAGCCCAGCCAACAGGCAGCTGTAAAGCCTCTGCCTCATTTGTACCTTCCCAGCTTGGCTTTCCTAGTTGCACTTGCTAGCTCACAGTACAACTACGGTGTTCTCTTCATAGTTGCCCTAGAGATCCATGTTGATCACGTGCATTTTGCAAACCACTTTCCTGTTCTCTCAAAAATCCCCTTCCTGAATTTTCATTCTCTTGATTTCATTTTCTAATTTTGTTTCACTTTTAAGATTTATTACTTTTTTGTTGTTGACATAGGGTTTCATAGTGTTCAGGATGGTCTCCAACTTACTCTGTAACTAAGGATAATTTTGAAAATCTAATTCTTCTTCTTTCACCTCTAGGGTCTTATTCTTACAAGTGTGTATCACACCCAAATCCTCAAATGTTAGGGATAGAACCCAGAGCTTTGTGCATGCTGGGTAAGCACTGAACCAAGCTAGCTTTATTACCAGTACCACATTTGTGATTTATCATCTAAAGAAGTATTTCCATTTTGTATAAAGATTCCCATTTACCCATTTTTTGGGGTACCTAGCATTGGCATACTGTCCCTCTTCTGGACAGTAGATAAGCTGTCTGAATTTACTATATTTGTTTACAAACTTGTCTTCCATATTAATCACTCTGTCCAATTTCTTCTTTGTCACAGTAAATATTGAGACAAGGTTCATGAATCAGCCTCTGACATCTTAATGATACTCAAATTTTATTGGATATTGAGTGAGGCATTAGCTAAAACTGTTCTCAGCAGTGTTCTATCAGAAAGGTTATTAAGTGAATGGCAGTTTTCCTCTGATTCATAAAATGGTATAAAGGCTAAATGCAAAAAGCAGTGCTTGGCCAGAAGGTATAAATGACATTAAAGTTAGTGCTTAGGGTTCACTATAATTATGTTGGAAATAGTCTACTTTTCTTGGGTTTCATTACAGGTATCAAAAGATACCTCATGCTATGACCCTCTTATTTGCATATGTGCATATTAATAGCTTTCAATAATTTTTGGTTCTAAGTGCACTTATTCTTTTTTACTATAAAAAAGAGATGGCAATCAAATTGCATCTGTTGTAATCAAATTGCAAATGCTGATGCAAACAAAACCCTATACAAGATATTCTTTAGACTATAGAATTTGATAGTTATAGTCAGTATCAATCAAAAGTAATAAAAATGATTTCTGGCTGAATAATAAAATTTATGTTTTCATTATCTTTCTGGTACACCTAAAATGACCATGAAATAAACTAATTCATTATACTTTATGGAATAAACTGAATTTATTTCACACATCATCACTAGCAATCTTACTTTAATAGATTTATAAATTGCCAACTAACATTCCTGAAGGTTGGCCCAGAAATAAATTCACCATGTAAGGTTTTTATCTCTTCTCTTTCATTTTGCTATGCATATGATTGCTTTCTTTTTGGCCTTACACATTTCAGAATGCTCTCAGGATATATTCATTCCTATTCATTGCCAATGTCTTTTCCACCACTGTTTAAATGTTTTAATTTGATGGATGCATTAAAATAAATTATTTTCACGTGTATAAATTAACTGAAATATATGTTTCAAACTATTTGCTAAAAGAATTTATATAGTAATTTAAGGCCATTTTCTTCAATTTAGTGATTTCTCATAGAAGCTCTTTCAAATATTACCTCTTTGTTGTCAACTAACCATTTCTGTACATTGTAATTAGTTTTGGGGACTCATGTTTTCATTCTGTTACTGAGCAGTTTATGACAATAATAAACTGCCAAGTGTGAGAATTCAGAAGCTGACTTCCGGATTCTTCAAATTCACATCTTTTTATACTTGTGAAGAAGACAATTATTACATGATGAAGAAGGAGAAGGTAAAACATGTCATTAGTAACGTAATCAAGACATTTTACTATATTAGATTTAATTAAATATATTAATACAATTAATTTGATATGTCTCATGATCCTTCATTTATGTGGCTTCTAGAAGTTTATAACTCTCTGAATGCCAAGTACCTTTTGATCTTATTTGCTCCTGTTGTTGTCTTGCTAGATAAAGTGGTTCTAATTTTTAGTGATCCTCCAGAATAATAATACCCAGCTGTTTCTTTAAATCTACACTAGTTAAGTGCTTTTCCTGAGAAATACTTTTTTGAAATTGTCATTCCCACATCACTGGTACTAGTATAGACTGAATTCTTCATCTCCACTATTTTCTAATTGTAGAAGAGCTAATTTTCTTCCCCTTTCTCCCTTTCTCTCCCTCTCCCTCTCCCTCTTCCCACACCCTCCCTTCTCTCTTTCTGTGCAAGAAGATGATTTGGAATCTCATTATGTGTCAGGGTCCCTCTTCGGTGGCATTATTTGGGATGTGAAAATTTATTCAAACAGGAAATGTAAATATACACGTTTGTTTTCTTCCCTTACAGGTCTTTTGCTTATATATTATGATTTCCAGTTTGGTGTTTTTACTAGATCACTAGATAGTGTGAATGTGTGTGTTACTGTGTCTGTATGTGTTTCATGTGCTTATTCTTTGAACTCTCCCCATTTTTCATCTGCTTTTATGTTTATTTGTTTTGTTATATTCTGGTGTGTTTGCATTATTTTATTTTACTTTAATATTATTATTTTCTTAGATGCTCATTTGTTTTCTAGTAAGAGAGAAGAATGTATATTTGGAAGGGAAGGGATTTGGGAAGGCTCTGCAAGGAGCTGAGGGAAAGAATAGTGTAATCCAAATATATTGTATGAAATATTTGATTTCAACTAAATATCTAACAACAAAATTTGAGATTTATTAACTTGTCCATGATATAGCTAAGGAAAATATAGCTATTTAAGGAAAATATATTTTGTTACTTTATGAATGTCTTACATAAATATTTTAAAATAATACTATTATTTGATAATAATAATTAGTTGAAAATATAGCCATACTAATCCTTGGGCATTATAAATGTTAAAATTCATAAAACGGCCTTTGTTATATTTCTGTAGTAGTTTCAGTATATCTTTTTTTGTTTAATTTCTCACAAATAATTTGAAGGTACTGTTCTTTTGATCTTTTCTAATATATTCTTTAATATAGACTCAAGAATATATTAAAAGATATAAGTAGGAGTTTATCAAAATTGTTTCTGATAACATATATATTTATTTAAGGAACTCTTGGAGTAATTTAGAAAATGAAAGCATGAAAGAAATATTACACCTTGCTATTGTAAAATTACACAGAAGAAATATAAACCAAATAGAATTTCAGGATTATAAGAGTTGTTCTGGAGTCAATTGAACATAATTTTCACCTCAAGAAAGCATAGCTATCTGTGTTGTCATATACCATGACAAATAGTAATATGTCAAGTTATAAGAATAAGCATGATTTAAGATTTAGTCTAAAGAAAGAATTATTGAGAGAAATAACCTGGTATTTTAACAGCAGATATATGGCCTATTATCCACTGAGAAGGAATTCAGCTTGCCTGTGCTTGAGAAATCTGGGGATTTGAAAGCCAGCAGAGGCTGTAGCTGTGCTCTGCTCTATGTAAGTTTCATTAACTGTAATAAGACAGAAGCTGAAGAATGGGGCATTTAAAATTCTTCCACTTATCAACATGTCACAACTCATATGTAGTTAAAGGAAATCATGACAAAGTATTACACCACAATCAGGATGTGTGCAGTAAATAATGAAGCATTTTTAATTAAAATATAATATTAATTAACAAAAATTGTTTTGTTTTCCTTTGTGATCATGCTCAGTGGCTTTACCATTGAACATTCAAACATGTCTCTGATTACAAAAATGACAGGAGTATCTTCATCCCAAGCTTACAGAATAGGCTTTTTCATGACCATATGCAGAATTTTGCATATACATAGCTTAATATCTCAGTATCAAACAGAAAAAAAATCTTGTATTTCAATTAACTACAAATAAAACAAATTAGAGTATCCTATTTCAGTATGGTTTATATAATCAAATATAATGTAAATTTTGAGTACGTTTGTGTGATTAGTGTCTTCATACCATTTTTAATTACTTTATGAGATACATGTAACTAAACATAAGTGTATGAAACAATATTTTTCTGAATTGAAATTTTAATTTCAATTCTAAAAATGAAAATAATTTTTAATTTTAAGTTGATGGTATCAAAAGTTAATTTAAAAACCAACTTCTGACGTGAATATTAATTTCTACATTTTGAACTATATAAATTTTGAAAGACTTTATTATCAAGATATTTGATGTCATATAATATCACTCATTTTAAAATATTAATGTCTGTTATAATAGTACAAAATCTATAACCTATATAAATGTTATTACCAAAAAGAGATTCTAATCTTTACTGTACCCATGTTTCTGTTATATCAGTTTTGGAAGTATGAATGTTAGAATGTGCAGTGGTTGTTAATTTAAATATAAGTATTTTTCCTCTTGTGTGTTTCCATATTTCTTTTACTCCTTTCAGTTTTTCTTAAGCACTTGAAATCATTAAACTTTTCAGTCATGAGTAATCAAATTTATATACACACATATAAACTGCTGTAGGTTTGGCATCATATACTCTCCCAGCTGAAGCTTATGTATTGAACAACTTCTCTAGCCACAGCCCTGTTGCCCATATGTTCTAAGGAGACAATTTAGTGGTCTTTCTACTTTTATTATTACCTATGTCCTACTTGAATAAATGCTGGATGGGATGACTCATAAGCATCTGAGATCAGAGTCTATTCTCATAGGATGCATTCTTTTCTTGATAATAGGGTTCATTTCCAAAAACACACAAAGCAGTAATGCTCTCTTTGTATAATCTGACAATTTTTGCCACCAAGCGACATAAATCTTTTAGAGATATGTTAATAAAAATGGATAGTTTAGAAGGATATCCAGGGGCAAACATTTTAAAACTTCCCATTGGATCCTTTACGTAGATAGTCTTAATAATTTTGCATAACCTCTAATGCAAAGTTACATAGGAAAAGGAGGCTTCCTCATCAATTGCAGATCCGATAATCATGCTCACACTCAACAGGCAGTCACATTTTGTGAATCACCATTTCTTCCCCTTTTTCTGGTTCCCTTGATCATTTCCATTCCTAAAATATATGCTGCGGATTTTTTTTTGATGGTTTCCTTATTTTTCTGGGTTTAGACTCCCACTACCTTTTATATGGTAATTGAATAAATTGTTGATTCTAAGGTGTTTCTAATTTGTGAGTCTTGTGTTTTTCTCTACTCAGATATTGGTATATATTAAATGATGTCTTTTAAATATATTAAAAATAATGTAATAATTTATTCTAAAGTGTCAATATTTATAATGTCATTTTAATTACTGCCTTTCAAAGATTTTAATTCACATGAAACTTTTAAATGGTGTGTTAAAATAGTGTTGAGCTAAAAATATTTTTCAAAATACTTCTGAGCTGATTAAGTGTCAAAATAAGGATCACAACTCAAGTTCAATTATAAACACACTAAAATACACATATTTATAATTTTGAAATGACTAATCACACCATAAATATTATTTCATTAAGTGAAGAAAACTTGATAGTTCATTTGTGGAAATTTCATCAGAATGTAACTTCCTAGGTTATTAGAGTTATATTGAGTCATTGGTCGTGGATTCCCTGAAACTCTCAAAACTATATAGAATATTGTCACTGCTCTTGTCTGTTCATCACACTGTTTGGTTTCAGAACATAAGGAAATTAAGTTGAAGCTGAGTTAGAAACTTTCCTCTTGTATGCTAGCTTTCAAACTACCAGCAGTGCTAGATTGGCTGCTGGGGTAGAAAGGATATCAACAGCCTTAACCAGCTGTGAACTCTATGTTCTTCAATAACAACCTACCTTACCCATTGTGGACCTTCCCTGCATGCTTCAATATCAACCTTCAGGCAATTGTTCTTACTGATTCAACAATGGAATGAATGTTATAGGGGTAACCAGGCACTTTATGATTAAGTTTTAAGCACACTCCATAGGAGAGAATGGATGTTTGATTCCAATAAAGTAGTCAAAATCTGTTGACTGGAATTGTCCTAGGCTATAATGGGGAAACTATAACTGCTATTTTGCTAAATTGGCATGTCATAACTATCAAACTCCCTACTAAATATTAATCTTAATATTTATAACTATAGACTAGCACTGCTCTCAATTTTGATAAGGAATGTTTTTGTTGTTGTTGCTTATTTTGTTAAGGTTTTTTTTTTTGGCCTTTTTATTAAAACTGAGTGCTACGAGTATTTCTGAGGCTCAAATTGGTCAAGGTGAAGAGAATAAGTGAACGCTGAGTGCTCAGCCCTAATGTCTATAGCACCCTCTTCAAGAAACTGGGAATCAGGAAAAAACAGATTAAAGCCTCTAAGACTCACAGGCATAAGAAGAGTTGTGGACTTCTTCCTTCCAGGCAGGACATTTTAGTTGCACACACAGATCCACAGTATCTGTGCAATGTTATAATCTGGCTCCTTTTAGTGACTTTATTAGTTATTTGTAACCTGCTTGCTGGATGACTGGGTAACTTGTTTATCGATATAACTTGTTTTTTCCTGTTGCCCTGGTTAAAGGTGTGACTTGTTTCTCCATTAAGAACTCACAAAATTCTGACTTTCCCAATAGGAGAATTTTTCTTCTAGTAATCAGTAAACCAAGACGAAAAATGGGATAACTGAAACGATGCTTATTTAACTGTTAACCCCAAGTCCAAGTGTCAGGGTTCAGAGAACATCAAGAAGGAGATAACATATGTCCAAAGTCACTGCTGAATTAGCCACATCCCACCTGGATCCCTGTCTCTGCCAATTTTTAAACATTATGTCTTTATTAACTTTATTCTTATTGGATTTTGTGGAACAGATAGCTCCTATGTGAGATCAACAAGAAAGACTAGGCAGTATTTCATAGATGCAAAACCCTGCTAGATCTCAGCAGCAGGAACCACCTGTCATGGCAAGTGCCATTCTGGACAGTGGAACACTGATTTTCTGATCTCAGGGGTGTTATTGACACAAAAGCTCCTCAGGTGTTCTATTGATACAAAAATTCTGCCCTCTCATTCTATTTGCATAATGAAGGAAACCTGTATCTTAGGCTCATCCCAAAATATGTTAGCAGCCTAGCTGTGTCACCATTACAGTTGGGGAACTCAAGGCCTAAGGAAAGTAGTTCTCTTCTAGGTGCCAGAGACTGTGGAAGAGGGACCAGAAGAATTCCTTCACAGCAACTTTGTTCTTTCACAATGGCTCTGCCAGAGACCAGTGGGCAAGTGCAGATCATGAGCAATCAAACATCTTTTACATAAACCAAATACCTGCAGGTTATACAACATGTAAGCCTTAGGCAGCCTTTTCCACAACAATGTGCAATTATCATAAACATAAATAGAAATAAACTTCTGCAACTACTTTCTAACTTGCTCTCTCCCTCTACTTCCCCAGCAACCAGATTTGTATAAAAGAGAAGAGAAATGTTCTGGAAGTGCCTGCTTTCTTCCAAGCAGAGTAAGGATTAGCTGCTGTAGTTTACTTCTTTATCTTGTAACATTTGTGGTATATTGGGCTTTTAATTTGGACACCATTTCATAGAAGGCCTACAGAAATGTTCCATTCATCATTCAGTCTCATATGGGAAAGGGATTCATTAGAACCCACCTCTACCTGAGGATTTATATGTAGTTAATTCTTGTTAAGGGAACAGGGCATATAGAGCTGAAGCCACTCCTAAGGTGGTATTGATTGGCAGTTAATGGCTGCTGGGGGAAGATGGATCATTTTCTTCAGTGATGTATCTAATATTATATTATTACTGTATATATATTATATGCAGTATACTATATATAGTAATATATATAATACTATACATATATGCCATATACATATACATATAATAATATACATATATATAGTATATTGCTCTTGCTCCTATTAATAATCCCTCATGCTGGGTGGGAGTGGGGGTGATCCACATGACATGAAGAATGAAATTCAATGCTACCTTTTTTTGCAAGCTCAGGGTCAAAACTTCTAAAGTATGACCTCTTAGCTTATTTTACTTATGCACTTTGCACACTTATAACTTTGGAAAAATATTTCCATGTGGAAATCATCACAATAATGCTTTAGGTATAGCTACATCTAAACTTCCCAGCAAAGTAACAAACCATCTGAAACCTTTACAAAAAGACTGAGCTCTGTGGACAGATAATCAGTGGCAAGGGCAAGGGACTAAGGTGGGAGGATTTGAATAAGCATAAGGATAGAATTTATTGATGAGAAAAGTACATGGGACCTCCTTTATAAGGAGTGATTCTATTTACTGAGAGACTAATCTCAGGATAAGGACCTAAACAAAGCTCAGGATATTTGGGGATTCAGGAAGGCTATCTCCATAGAATAGCAAAAAGATCACCAGGTTGTCAGACAAAATTCACTGCAGCCTACTTGGTGACCAGGTGTCAGTCATTTCTCTTCCTTTGAAGAAAATAGACATGCATATTTTGTTGGGGGCCGATGATATCCAGGCTGTGGATGTAACCAGCTTGACAAGGATCCTGGTTTTTCCCTTAGCTAGGAGTCTGAAGCCCACCAACTGCCTTGCCCCTTTCTCATCTTTACTGTATGGTAACAAAAGCCTCTCATCAATAATATTGTCTATTTTTGGCTTTATAGTTAAACTCAAATCTATTCCTGGGCTGGCTGGGAGAGAAGCAATGCCATCTCAAAGTAATTGTAACAGTCTTACTGGCCTTCAAGTTTTTTGGCATGTGTGAATACTATTCATGCTTTCTGTAGAGCTATAAAAAATTATTCTTGGTAGCTGACCTTCCCATAGAGACACAGCCATAGTCAAGAACAGAAACTAAGTCTCAACAGTATGTTAGCAAGCTTGAAATAGCAAATAGATAATTCACCCCTGAATGCCTGCCCTCCCTTTATTTATAGCAAGCATACAGACCTAAAATTCAGCTATTCATTAATAGACTATTGTGTTAACGCTACCCACTAGAACTAACCTTGAAGATTAGAAGCCTGCAGCTAGGAGGAGATGAACACTGCCTGAACACCTGCTAGATAAGAAGTTACAGTTTTACTATTTGAGTCAGGACAGCTTTCTGTCTTGAGGGGAGTCTTGTAATTTTTCTCCCAATGTGCACATTGTTAATTTCTCTCTCTTAACTTGTCTTACTTCTATTTTCTTTATTTTTATTATTAAAGAAAACACTCTTGCGTGTCATCATCATCATAAAATATATTCTATGTGTCTTATTAAAGCGCGTAAGTGTATCAACCAAAGGGTCCCATAAAAGAGTGAGGTACTGCGCTCACTTGTCAAACTTCGTTGTTTATCCCCCTTCGTGGAGGCCACGGACCCCAGAGTGGACTAGAGCTGGACACGACTCCTACAATATTTAATAAGTCTGGTCCCTCCAATGCTTTCTTGAAGCTGTGCTTCCAACAATGCCTATGTAAGAAAATCTAATTAAACCCAGCAGATCACCGAAGGGAAAAAAATATGAAAGTTAAGAAGAGAAGAAGTCAGTAGGAGAGGAATGAGTAGGAATATTAGAATGGAATGGAGAGTTAATACGATCAAAATATATTATATACATGTATGGAGATGACAACATGAAACCCATTAAAATAAAAAAAATAAACAAATGAAAAATAACTTTAAATGAATAATTTGCATACTTTCCTGTCTAATTTTCTCATTGTAAATTTACTTTTTATTTTCTTAATATATTAAATCCATTCATTTATGTGAAATAAAGTTGTCAAAAGGAAACATTAAGTCATAACATGTCAGCACCATACTACACACAGCATAGGGAAGAACATCCAATAGAATCAAAGGGAAAGACTGTAAAAAGAGGAAGGCTTAATACACATTAGTGGGCTCTTGTGCTTTACTTTGCTGCATTCCATGCAGTTGTCTTTAATGCGTTAATGTGAGAGCAACACAGGGCAGATGAAACAATGGCAATAACCCACATATGTTAAATGCTCCAAATTGAGCAACAAAGGAAGTTGTGAACAACACTTGTCATGCTCCGTCATCCTCCTAACGAAACTCTGGAAAGAGATAGGTGTTTAGTTCCCAGTAGGTATAGAGAATAGTCTAAGTCTGCTTTATTTTAAATTTCAAAGGGAGTGCATTCAGTGGATATGACTTACATGTAATCTTCTTGACTGAAATGAGATGGAATAAATACTATGCTAATTAAGTGACTCATTTCTATAGTCAGTTGTAAAAGTTTCCTATGGTAACTGTTAAAAATAAAATGTGCTGTGATTTTAACAGTCCTCTGCATGAAGTGCAGTTTAAATACTTTAATTTTGTAAAAATGTGATATTAATTGGCTAAGACCGCCAAGGCAATTATAATATCTGTGGGTGGTTGAAGTTGATGCCGATCAGTGATGCTTCATCAAGTTTAATAAAATGATATTGCTTTATTTTGCCTGAATAAATTCTAAGCAAGTGAACCACGTATATGCAGTGCCACTTCTTCAGGAATTTGCAACCTTTATCCAGATTATCCAGTGTTAACTTTAGAAGGATTTAGAGAGATTTTATCCACATTCTCCAGTCTATTGATAATAAAATGACAGCCTGGAGAATTTGACTTGTAAAACATTTGCATAACAAGCTCCAGTTTGAGAAAAACCCTTGAGATTATATCTGCAACTTCATGATTTTTATTAGTTCTAATACAAACAATGTCTTTGATTCCAAGAAAATAATTTCTATACTTCATCACCAATTGTAACAATTGGGGAAAATTGAAGTTGAATAATATTCTTTCTAGTCTCATTTGAAAATTATTTATTTCTCAGTACTCAACAGAATGTTAATAGGTATTCCTAAGTTCATTCACAAAATATACAGTTAAATTATGGAATACTTTAGAGATGAAGAGTAATTTGAAAATTATGAATTATATTTCAGTTAGTCATAAATTTAACATATGTCAAAATTTTCCTATAGCATCCAAATTTGTTTGTTATAGCGAAACTGGATTTCGCCAATATTCCAGATCACCACCTCATTTTTAAGATATGTAACAAAATTAAGAATATCTCAGAATTTATTAGTGAACTTGTTTTGTGTCTGATGTCATACGTAATCTTATGCCTAAACTACAAGTATTTGGTGACCTAATGTAAGGCACTTATATCTCTGACTCCAAATTGAGCTTGAGATATTAGATGGAACAGAGTGCTTTAGAAGTGAGCCCCAGATTTTAGACAGTGTCATCAGAAACTTTCTTATGACCTAAAAAATATCTTAAATTTGTGGTCTCTAAACTTCATCATCTGCAATGTAAGAGAATTATACATAATGACTCCAGTGTTCCTTTCTCTAAGGTTATATGGTTTCATACTTTAAAGATAATATCCAAGAGAGAGTTTAGAAATGAACAGAAAGTACGAAATGAAAAATGACTGCCATTTTCTTTTATCAAAGTAAGCTACGATTCCAAAGAAATCAGTCAAATAATGATTTATACACATATCAAAAAATGGTTGATCAGTTGAAATACGAGAGCTATTTGAAGTAGTATATAATGAAATAGAAATATGTTTTAATTATAATACAAGGTTTCTTAAACATACATGCATATACTCAATGATGTCTCTTTTAATTCTATAATTGGAAGGGAAAGATACATAACAACAATTAATAAAAATTGTGGAGCATATGAGAAATTCAAAATATGACTGAATGTCTTCCAATGTCTTTTTGAAGTTTTGCCTAGGATGTTGCACAGGCATCCTTCAAGTTCTAGAGCTATTATACATTAATGTTTGATTTTCATTCTGGGTAAAAATGAATGGCTTAGACTCAGTAAAATGATATGCTAATTTCTGGCTTTGGGATCAATTAAAATGAATTATGTAACAATGTAGCCTTTAGGAAAATTCATTCTTATGTGAGACTCATCTAACTAAATATCTTATTCTTATACTCTGTAAAAATTGTCCCATATTCAGGAGTACTCAGAACTTCCAGCTGCTTTGAACATCTCTTTGTTAATATGAGACTAAAGAAATCACATTCATGAATTTTACTATGTTTTAGTGTCAATAAAAAATAAATAAATAAAATTAAAAAAAAAAAACACAAGAACACCTCAGGTCTTGGGACAGAGTCAGGCAGATCACTGTACATTCGAGGCCAGCTGGTGTACAGAGTGAGTTCCAGGGCAGCCACAGCAAGAGATCCAGAGTTACAACAGAGAAACCCTGTCTGGAAAAATCAAAACAAAACAAAACAAAACAATTGGTTAATAGATCAATGATAAAATTTGGCAAACCAATCTTTATGTGGTCAAATATTTTATGAAGATTTGTCTTTAAAGTAACTGACTGGTTTTACAATCTAAGGAGAAAAGGTTGGAGAATGATAGTGCACCTAATTATGGGTTGCACTTTTTGAGCCTGAAAATGTTTACTTGAGACCTGTGTGAAATCTATGAAAAGTGTATATTTAGAGGCCTGTGTGGTCTGGATGGACTGTTGGTATACACTTTTAATCCCAGTAGAGCAGTGGTAACAAGCATTGTTAATCCCAATATTAGGAAGACAGTGGTGGTCCATGCCTTTAATACCTAAGATAGAGTGTGGAAGAAGATACAGGAAAGAGAGCTCAGGGACTCAGAAGAAAAGATCAAGGTGGTTCATCTCTCCATCATCATAACACATTATAAACTGAACTAAGAAGATCAGATCAAGTGAAGGACAAGGCAAAGCTTGATAAATCAAGAGGAAGAAGTAAGTAAAGTTAATTCAAAAGTAAGTACCATAAACCTACTATCGCCATATCCAAAACTCATTACAAAAAAAAACCAAAGAGCTCAGAAGTCAGTCTCACATAGAAACTGATACCTAAGATGAGTCAGAGTGAAGGACAGGCAAAGTGATAAATAAGAGGAAGAGTTAGTAAAGTGAATCAAAGTAAGGACACATCCAACTCTTAAAAGAAAGATGCAGGCTCTCAGCACAGAGTACAGTCAGTTACAGAGGTAATATAAAGCAGGTGGTATGAAGTGAACAGTTTGAAGTAGGCAGGCAGGGAAGAGAAGGAACATAAAGAGACAAAGGAGGCAGAGTTCACAGAAGAAGTCAATATCAGATGGGAAGAGTGAGTCAGTTTGAAGCCTAGCAGAGCAGTTCAGTGTGAGAGTCAGCAAGAGCTAGAGTCAAAAGAGTTCAGACAGAAACAGTGAGGCAGCTCAGAATGTCAGTTTGAACAAGGCAGCTTGGAAAAGAGTTTGAGCCAGAATAGCAAAAGTGTTGAATCAGTGAACCAGAAAGTCAATTGAATTTAGTACAGCCCTGAGTTCAGAAGGAGCTGGCCAGAGTACACTTAGGCAGCAGTAAGTCTGGAAGGTTGATGACATATCAGATGGGAAGAGTGAGTCAGTTTGAAGCCTAGCAGAGCAGTTCAGTGTGAGAGTCAGCAAGAGCTAGAGTCAAAAGAGTTCAGACAGAAACAGTGAGGCAGCTCAGAATGTCAGTTTGAACAAGGCAGCTTGGAAAAGAGTTTGAGCCAGAATAGCAAAAGTGTTGAATCAGTGAACCAGAAAGTCAATTGAATTTAGTACAGCCCTGAGTTCAGAAGGAGCTGGCCAGAGTACACTTAGGCAGCAGTAAGTCTGGAAGGTTGATTACACTGTACAAGGATTTAAATATTCTAAATTGTATGGAGGCTGAGGCAGAAGCTTTCCTGTTCTAAGGTTTAAGACTATATTGTACAGAGGCCAAAATGCTCAGGGCTTCAGCACTAGAACTGGTGATCAAATTAGCAAAAGAATAAAAAGTCTTTGCCTGGAATCAGTATCTACATGTGGTGAATCAACACCTACAGTTACTCATGGTATATTATAGAATACTTATTGCTAGGAATTAGAGAAAACCATTAATTCAAATTATTCCTGTCTTCAAGTGAAGACAGGAATAAAGATACCAATATTATGAAGACAAAATGTTTTTCAAGCTATTCAAGCTGCAACATCTACGATGTTTGAGGCTGTCAAAACATAAGTACATGTGCACATGTGTTCACATGCACATTCACACACACACACACACACACACACACGCACACACACACACGGAGTGGTTGATTTCCCTCTTGCATTAAAGGAAATCCAAACTAAACTTTTCTTTTCCAAATTAAACTGCAGTTGATAATCTTGTACAATTCCCTTACCGATTAAATGAAACCTAAAAATAAAGCAGACTCTAGACCTTTTTTTCAGAATGGCAATGAAGTAGCACCATACTTTACAAATGGCCTTTTCAGAAAACATGCTGAATTACAGGTAGTAAATAGTTTCTACAGACTCCTGCATGATTTACTAGGACATTTTTTGGGAACTCATCAGCAAGTCATTTTAAAGCTATCATGTTGTGATTAACTGCTGCACCATTTTCCCTCTCCAACTTCATGAAAAATGCAGACTTACTCCCTATGTCACCCATTGTGTGAGTCTCACAACTGATTTTGTCATGATCTCCCATGCTGGGCTTATAGATTGCTTGAGTAGGGGGTGAGAACACCTGCTGATACTATCTGAGCAACCTACTCAGGTTCTTCTAAGTGAATCTGTTAAAACTGTCAACAAGTAATAGCCATTAACTTTGAGAATAAACAGAGATGGACACTTGCTTTTAAACAACTAGAAATGCAAGCTGAAACATTTCTCCAGGAAGAGGAACATTCTTTTTAGGCTCCTTTTTTTCATCTTATTGTTCAATATGCTCCTTGTGACAGAAACTTGGAAAATAAACAGTGGTTACTTTGAAAAGCGAATGCTTTTCTGGGTCCTATTCCTGAATGCATGTTGTCTTGAACAACAAGTTTTACCTTCCACCTCTGGGCATTAGAACCCAAGGCAACAACAATAGTTTGTATTTTGGAGAAGTCTCTGAACTGGAACTAACCTGACTATTCCTTTCCCAAGGACTAGCCTTCATGGTTCCAGAAGGCACTGTGCAAGTTTCTGAAGCCAGGAGGCAACCAACAGTCCTATTCAACTATGGAGCATTTGAATCACATCAATGAACAGCATGGTATGATAACCACAAGGCTTAAGTACTGGGCACATATAACTTGGCAGTAACCAAATGCTCTCTAATTAGATTAAAGACATGTTTAACAAGAAGATTACCATGTCTTGTATTGGAAACTTAGACTAATCAGTGATACTGAAATCATGATTATTGTAGGAGAATCTACAACCACTAATTTACTAAACCAGTATATTTCCTAACAACAATTTATAAACATTTGTTCTTATATCCACAGATAAATGTAGTCCTCAGTTCTCATCCAGGAACAATCTCTTCCCAGAGGATAAAGACCATTACAGAAGACTGCGACCAATCATAATACAAAGTTGTGGAGCTCTGTCCAAACTCTCACAGAACTAAGGCTCAGGGAACATTGCAAGGAATAGTTGTGTAGAGTTGAACAACACTAAAATACAGAGGATCAAGCACTGTATTGCTGTGAGATTGTGTCTCTTAGTGACATCAGGAGCTATACTAATAAAGTCTTAACAATATAATACTCAAATGTGAGCTGAACAAGGTGGATATCAGCAAACATGGCAAACTAAGAAGGGAAGTAGCTAACAGTCTTATGAAGCTATGATATATATGAACCACAATAACCAGCATAGTACAATAACTGTAAGGGTGTGTTAGTGGCACATATATCTCGGCCATAACAAATATTTCCCTAATTCATCATAATTTCTTCTAAAAAATAAGAAACAATACCTGACAATAACCAATTTAACCCACCTAACAACTACACCACCCTAACCAACCACAAACTGTTAGTGAAGTCATGGATTTTGGATGAGAACCTATGATCTCTATCATAATCCCAAACAAAATTCTAAAAATTCATCCTTATACGTACATACTTATACTCCTCATCCCTCATCAAGGAACTATCTCTTCCAACAGAAAGAAACCATTATAGAATACCACAACTAATCAAAACGCATTATCATTGATTGCAGTCTCAACGGATATATCTACAATACGGTTTCTTCTGCATCTAAGTCTCAGAGATCACTGCAAAAGAGGAGATAGAAATGCTGTAAAAGTCAGAGGAGTAAGGAATTGTGTTTGAGACTGTGTCTCATAAGATTTTCAGAAGGTACGCCTATAAAATTTCAGCAATGTGATGCCCAAAAATGAACTGAACAAGGACAAAGACAACAGAAAGGCTACCATAGACAGGGTAAAGCCAATGAGTCCTCAACTCTGTAAAATGAACTACAGTCAACAAAGGAATGCTGTGAACTGAAGAAATAGTTTTCCACATGGAAGAGCACCCAATTGCTTATCTAATACCAACTGGTCATCCCTAAAATCATATATCATTACAAGTACTAGTATACAAAAGGAACAGATTATAATTATGTATATAGGAATGTGTATGTGTATTTGGGTCTGTTGATTTGTTTATTTTAGACTGTATATATGTATATGATATATATATGTGTGTTTGTGTGTGTAAAATGTAATGTGATATAAATATAGATATAGATAAATATAGATATAGATATATAAAAACAATTATGAAAAAGAGGTCATGAATTTGAAAGAGAACAAAAGGGGAAAGGTTGTATATATGAGGATTTGAATGGAGGAAAGGGAAGGGGAAAATTATGTAATTATAATTTATTTTCCAAAATAAAAGGAATAATTTTTAAAGGGAAACAGCAAAAACACAAACTAAAACAGATAAAATGATAACAGGAAAGAGATGGGGTTGATGGTGGCTGTAAGGTATAGGTTGAAGATTGCAGCCTTAGGTCTGAGATGACAGCAATTAAGAGTATATGCTGCTTGCTTCTACAGAGGACATGTGTTTGGTTCATAGTATTCACAATTGCCCAGTAGTCCAGCTCCAGGGAATCTGCTGCCCTTTTATGGCCTCTGTTGGTGTTTACACACACACACACACACACACACACACACACACACACACACGCATACACACACACACACAGACACATCACATACACACATACACACATACTATACACACACCATATACACGCATATTACACACACATACACACACCACAAACACACATACACACAGAAGATCTGCACATTTTCAGGACACAGCGTGCCTGTATATTAGCATACATGTGACGTGACTATGGTGCTTTCTTTCATTTAAGACACGAAGCCCCTAGGTCAGAAATTAATTTATTGTTATAGAAATCTTTAAAGCTAAACATTCGCCAACTTGCTGTTTTAATGAAATAACACAAACAAATTTCAGTTCAACACAGTAGCATCACTTACCAAAGAACGTGTAACGTTGCCAGGGAACATGTCCACATATCTCAAACAAATATGTACTTTGTTAATGGAAGCAGAAATTACTACTTGAAATAACTCCAGGTAAAAAAATTTAAAGGCTTCTGTATTTCAATTGGAAATTAAATTTTTACCTGCGACAATTTCCTCCTATATGTTCAAATACTTTTACTTCATCCATCTCTTGTACCCAAATAGTAGTGATTCTTATTTTCTATTTTATGTATACCCACAAGATGTCATCTACTTCAGGGTGTTTTCTGTGAAACTTTTGATATAATTTCACTCCAAGATTGAGTCATTCATCTCTATGTACATTAAACACTAAAGTAGATAAAAAGAATTTTTTGCAAGAAAAAAAATGATGTGCTCATGTCTCTTTCAAATAATTTACATTTCATACTTGCAACATTTCTGATTTTCCCATGTCCTTAAGTGAGCAGATTTTATCACTATATTCCTAATTATCCAAATGTGCACAATTTAATAAGTAGGAGAGTAATTTCAGTATAATAATATTCTTAATCTTTAAATCCCTAAGAGGTCCTAAGTATTTTAAATTTTGGCTTTCTTATATAAAAAGGCTTAAGTGCTCAGGGTTGGAGCTAATTGGAATTGACAGGTGAGATAAAGAAAGCTGACTCTGTCAGAGGACTTTTATTTAAAATAGCATACCATTGGTTGGCACATAATTTTAAATATACATGATTAAGATAACAATATGTACACTTCACATTGCTTTTCAAATAAACAACTTAAATCATATCATGAGTTATACTAATATAGAAAGAATAACAAATTTCAAAGTTGTACTGATAACAGATTTCTAGCAATTATAAATATTATCTCAATCTACAGTACATATTTTTAACCAGAATGAAATAATTGAATTAATTACATAGGACCTTGAGAAGAAAAATTTGGAGAAACAAACTTTATATCACACTTTAAGTGAATGTTTCTTTGAGTAACATTAAACCTGTATAATAAGGAAAATAAATATTTTTCCTGCATCATTAGTAATAATTGGCACTTTGGCATATTAAGTTTTAGTCACTGACAATATTTTGATGTAAAGTAACTCTGGTACATGAACTAATAATAACCATAATTTCAAAATTATTTTTCCACACAGAAAGTGATGCACTTATTTTTCAGAAACTTGGTTATCACCACAATGCCAACTTAGAGTTTAATCTTGAAATGTGGACTTCTACAGACTAGTTAGTTACTATACAAAGAACATGCTTGGAACCGCACACAAATTTGGAAATTGAAAGTTCTTTATCCTTAATCAAATATTGCAGATTTTAAAGCACTCATTCATAATCATGGTAAAACAGTCTAGTAATGACTGAATGTCTGATTATGAACTATGTCTAATTTCTATCATTTTGATTTTCACATAAAAATTCAGAGGTTGCTTAAATTACCAGTCTCGACTGACTTTATAAAAGATTGTTTCCCCTAAGCTGAACTTTTTTGTTAAATACCAAGGAAACGATCATTGGCAGATTGAAGGAGTATTTAGTACTGTAAGAAATTGTCAAAAGAGGTTTCCAGAGTAGTTGGGATACTTTGTTTCCTCAAGAAAAGTGAATAAAAGCTGATTCATATCTTTTGACCCTGAATGGATCTGATCTATATACTAGATCGTGACAACCTTAATAAAGATGCAGTCTCATGTTATTAATACTTTAAATTTGTAATAGATTTGAACATTGAGCACCTTTTCATATAATTATGTAAAAATATGTATGATATTGTCAATATGTGTATTGTTTTTGGTATTTCTTCAGGCAATATTATATCAATTTTCATGTGTTAGTCTTTAAGTATGAATTTTATATTTTGGATCTCTTCTAATTTAACACACATACACACACAAAAAATATGCACATATTTTTATATATATATATATATACACATGAGTATATATATATATATATATATATATATATATATATATATATATATATATATATAAATTTACAGTGTGTGTGTGTGTGTGTGTGTGTGTGTGTGTGTGTACATGAAGGTGCAGGTAAGTTTGTGCATGACCTGCAGATCAAGGGACAACTCTCAGGAGTTGTTTTAATCTTGCTAATTTGTGTGAATTTCAAAAAAAAAAAAAAACAACTCTCTATTAGATACAATTTAGAAAAGTGCTTTTATTTCTTTTTGAATTAACCATTCCCAGTGTTATTTCGTTGCGTAGGCCTACATTTTAGAATTATATTACGGATTTTTTTTTTTTTACACATTTCTATTTGAGTTTTCTTAAAGATAGCTGTAATGAAATAAATTCATGAAAAATTTGAGATAATGTCTGTTTCCTTCTCTTTTGAAACATAACTTTGTGAAGATGGCTATATTGTTGGCTCTCTTCCTCTATGTGTTCACTCCATTTATCCCTATTTCCATGGCATATGAGGGGAAGGTAGATATAATTTTGAATTCGTATTCTCTTGGTAATGAGTCTCTATCCTCTTTCAAGAATATTCTTGAAAGAATATGTCTTTTAAGACATATTCTTTATCTTTTATTTTCTGTAGTTTAAATATGATACACTTTAGTGTAGATATTTGACTGTGTTGAATGTTTCTAGCATATTTCTATTCTCTCCCCTCCTTCAAACTACAGTTCTCTTCAGTGCAGTCATTTCATTTCAAACATTTACTTTTCTTCATCCATTCCTACGTCACCTCTCCCATTTGTGATACACTTAACAGGTGCCCCATGCTTCTTGTGTATTCATTCTTTGAATTCACTGTTTTCTGTTTGTTCCTCATTTTGGAAGCTTGTTACTATATCGTTACACTCAGAGGTGCTTTTCTCAAAGGATATGGTTTACTTGTGAAACCCCTGGAGATAGTTTTATACCAGCTGAAGCTTGTCATACTCTTGACTCTGCATTTCAATTCTTTCTCTGCTTTGCCACCTGTCTTCTTAACATTCCACACCTGGTTCTGCATGCTGCACACTCTCCCTATTAAAGCCTTCAGAATATCAATTATACACACTTGAGTTTGCAAATTAATAATGTCAACAAAACCCTCCATATCTGACTGTTTCTGATGTCTGTTCTATCTCTTAACTTTTTTTTTTCTTTTAATTTTGCCTATCAGTGAGTTCTTGAGTTTTTGATCTTTGTATTTGTTTTGTTGAAAAGTGAAGACAGTATCTATTCTGGCTAAAAGAAGATGAACAAGTGGTTGTTAATGTAATGATAGAGTTGGGTGTGCATTTTACCCTCTGGTGTTAAATAATCTTTAATCAACAGGCCGAACCACTCCAGTATACCTGGAGCTTGACCAGTGTTTTAGCACCTCATGGACCTTCCCTTCATATACGGCTTTGATCTAATAAACTCAATCTTGATAAGTCAAATGGTTGATTACTGTGATTTGCCTGTATAATTTCTTTCATATATTACTTAAACATAGAATGGACAAATAAAAATATATAGGGAACCAATTCAAATAATAAGGAAAGTAATATGATGAGACATATCAGAAATTGAAACTAGAAATAAGATGGCAACTTTTCTGCTGTGTACAAGTAAGACTGGGACTATACCAATATCTATAGACATGCTAATGCAGAAAGGGATAAACCTTATGGGGATAAGAATTACAAGCAATTAATAATTACAGAGTGAGGGAGAATTAGCCTCTTTGTGAAGGAGCCCCCTAGTTGGTTATCCAATACAAAGTACTTAGCCCTGAAACCATATGCATGAAAGCAACAAAAATGGACTCAGAAGATCATACTTATGCATAAATATACAGGTTTGTAATAATAATAATAATGAAAGAGTAAAAGCCTATCAGTTTCAGAGTTGGCAAGATATAGAAAGAACTTGGGAGGGAGGGAGTGGAAGAAGGAATTGGGAGAAGGGAAGCTAGGCAATTATATTTTAATTAAAATATAGTAAAGTATTTTTAAAAATTAAAAACATTTTCTTAAAAAAATAAATTTATATATAAAGAGGACGTTTTATTGACAATTCAGTATAAAGATTTCAAAGTATCATTTTTTGTGAAATAACAGGATAAACTATCATAAATTATATTGCTATGTTTCTCTGAAAAGTCCCTGTGTCCTTGCCAGATTTTATTGCCGTAACAACAGCAAACAAACAAACAAACAAAAACAACACAGAAATTTCTTTTCTTATAAATCTAGAAGCCAGAAATCTGAGACCAGGGCAAAGGCTTGCCCTGGGATCTTTTCGTTGTAAATGCTAACTTTTTTTTCTTTACTAAAAGGGAGATAGATATCATAATTGTTCATAATTTAAAAGAAGCAAGTATGTATCAAATGGATTTAAATTTACATAATATTCCATTTTTAAGCTGTAAAGCATGATTATTTTATCAGCTTATGGAACCTTTTCCCAACATGAATCACTTGAAGGGATTTAATTTTTTAAATTTTTTTTTAATTCTGAGACTATAATATACTTACATAAATTCCCTCTTACCTTTCCTCACCTCAAATTTCTCCCAGATACCCAGCCCTTTTTCTTGTTCATATTCTTGGCCTCTTCTTCACTTTTAAAAAAATGTGTTCTCATATGTTTCTTCTTAGGTGTACAATGATTGACAGAAAAAATAAATATTCACATTCTTTCCTCCTCCTCTTTCTTAACATACTTCTCCTCCCTCCATCAGGAGCACTGATCCTATTAGCTTACATTCTCAACTTTGTTGTCTCATTTAGCACTAATTATTTCTAAATAGACCTGTCTTCAAAGACAGTCACATGAGTTCTTAAAATTCAATCACATCAACTTAGTGGTGATTGGTGGGAGTGAGTTGCTCCTCAGGAGATAGAAGCACGTTTCCTGGGAAATAATCTGTACATTAAGGAGACCAACTAGCAGAGAGGCGTTCCTCATCTCTTTTCACCATTCAAGGTAAGAATACAGACTACAGGGTAAACTAAAATTAGTGACTATGGTATATATAGAACTATATCTGTATTAAGTATAGCCTTCACTACGAAGTTTTACTAAGTATTTCAGAGTACAATTCGTTCAATGAATTAGCTCCATGTATTTTACAAAAGTGCATCAGCACACTTTTAATTTATGGACAATCAACCACAAGAAATTATATACACACGAAGGAATGACTGGTTTGAAGGATCACTCTATAGTCAGCAGCAGTATTGACTCAGCAAGTGGGCAATGGATGCATTAACAATACAAGTGTGTTATTGGAGAAAAAGAATGTTATGAAGTTTAAGTTAATTAAACTCAAAGGGAAAACAAACTGAAAACACTAAGGATATGATCAATGATGTTGCTTAAATAATGCCTGAGTCTGCACTTAGTAAAGATTTATTTCCACACAAAATTCAATAGGCCAAGTAACTATACTAATCTGAGGTCAATGTGATTTATCGGAAACACGTTATAAAAGTCAAGATTAGGATTATAAGATTCAGGATAATGAATATAAAATATCTTTTTATTGACATAAAATATCTAATTCTATAGAATTTTAGAATGGAACTTTAGAATGATAGATGATGGAAATAATATAATTCATTTAAAAAAGTCTGTAGTGCATTCTTTGAAGTAATGTCAGATGATCAATTCACATTCTACCATATAACATTCTTAGATCACTGTTAACTTAACTCTGTGTACTATAATTAGATTCCTGACCAAAGAAATTTGTTGATGAGTTAAGGCTTTTATCACGATTGTGAGGACTCTAATCCAACAATACGATATCCTATAGCCTTGGGCCTCTCGTGAGTATATAAAATGGCACATGGCAGAGCAATCCACCCATAGCATGAGTCAGGAAAGCCAGACTGGAGTTCCACAACTTCCTTCAATGGCACTCTGGCAAGAAGTAAGGTGCTCCCTCATCGCCCCACATATTAAAACCTTTAGCATCAACTGATACTTCTTCCCTTAGCGACATAGGCTAAAAACATGTGGCACTTTTGAGGAACGTTCAGTACTCACTCTATAGCTGTTAATAGCTCTGTACCCACAAAAATACAGATAGTGCATCTGAAATAATACAATGTACTTGAATATGAACTTAGTCATGATTCCATTGTAAAATATAGACCTGCTATTTCATATTAATAATGTGAATGTCCTGTGCATAAATTTCTAGTACTGAGCACTTCACTCTTACATTTCCAGTGTCTTCCTCTCATGTATAGAAGTATTAGAGACCATTGTTAACATCATGTAAGCCTGAACTCCAATAATAGATTAATATTATAATATTTCAAGCTGTAAGCACTAAAATGTCATCTAATGAATTTTATAGTTAAGTATAATTTGACATATTTTAATCTATTCAATTGCAATGAGTAATTTTGGTACTTCATTTCAACTCTTTTAAAGTGGATTTTTCATAATGGATGTGTTAAGGAATTATATTACAACATAATAAGAAATTAATATATATTATTCGTGTGTTAATCAAATGGATTGTAAATTGATGGAGGAATACTTTGGACCTCACCATAGGTATAATCACTGATATTACATTTACACATTGCATTTACAAACCTTACATTACATTAAACACAGAGGAGAGAAAGAAGATCACAAGCAAGGGGAGAAGCTCAAAAGAAATATTGAATATTTGGAATTTTTAAAGATATACAAAGGAAAGACATAAAAAGAGTAACTCTCATGTATGACACAGCCAATATTTCAGATACATGAAACATATCTAGGCAAGATTATGTTTATTCTGTTTCTATGATGCCATACACAGGTATCTAATATGTACATACGCATATGTGTGCATTCCCTAACTCTTTTCAGTGGGCATGTGTAATGTTGAAAGAGAGTGCATGAATGAAAGACATAACCGAACACTTTGATTCTACTTTTGCCAATTGATAAAGGAAACAGATGCTGCTTTATGAACTTTGGACCTCTTAATATTATGATAATCTGCTGTTTGTAAATTTTATGACTTTGGTTTATTAGGATTCTTCTTACTAATCAAAAAGTAATTAACAATGAAATAATTTTAGTAATTTTATTTAAATGTTATAACTTTATTGTTGACTAACAAATATTTATGGCAATTTTTTTAAATACTAGAATAAAATAATTGCAGCAAAAACATATTAATTGAACTAAAATAGAGATATATTATCTTTTGTTCCTTACATATTTAAAATCTTTCAATATACTATACCTTATATTGATGACCTTTCCAAAAGATTTTGAGTTTAAGAGAATTTCTTTAAACATTTGCTATTTTATAACTATTTTCTGGAAAAATGTTTGCAAAGTTATTCACAGCAAACACCTTCTGTTATGTCATAGACCCATTTAACTATTAGATAATTTAATTAATAAAAGTTCATATTATAGATTGTTTAATGAATTTATCAATCCCTCTTCAGGCTTATTGTTTATATTTAGGCCAATTAGTGTCAAATATTATAGAATACAATAAAGGGAATGTTCCTCAGTATGCTATATTTAGTGGTATTTGTATTCCTTTTGCATATCTAAACTCAGAAATTAAATTAATTACTACAATAATTTGGAGAATGAAATAAAACTTTATTAACACTGAAAAACAAAATAAAGATCATTGTTTTTAGTCACTAACAAGTATGTAAATGCTTTCAATCACAGTGTACACCTTGAAAATTCTAAAGCAAAAAATGTTACATAATTATGAAAAATATTTGCTAATGTTATATAAAGGGAGTGGAAGGTATGATCTATGTATGTAACTATTAGTCTAGCTTCTTATCTCTCTTCCAATTAATTTATCAGATTATTTTTGCTGGGTTTTTTTGTTTGTTTGTTTGTTTGTTTGCTGTTGAGTTTGAGGTGGAAGGCAGACCCTCATGCTTGCAAATTACTTCCTTTTTCATAGGGAACCAAAAGACTTTTCCCACCACATATAATTTAATCTTAGCAACAACAGTTAGCAACACAGTTACTCATATACTAATAGTGTTAACATACTGTGTTATTTCAATTAAGTATTGCAATAGACAGCAGATTTTATTATTGATCCCATGCTACAACTGTAAATGTTAGAATTCAATTTAAATGAAATTTGCCTATGTGGTATACATAAATAAATTATATTAAGAGTCTTTCCTTCAACCCAACTTTGCATGCTACATTATCCTACAGTCTTTCTTATTTTCTTTTTACTTCATCTCTATGGAAAAAGAAAGAAATATAGATTAAACCAATGCAGATATTATCTGTAGGTTCAAGCCCATTTTAGTCTAGTATTCTCTTACATGATCTAATTCCACAGGAAAACAATACTGTAAAGTAATTTGAAACTCTAAAAAGCAGGAGAGGTCTATTACACAAAGGGAATATTTAACTTATATTTGTAGTGAGAGAATTACTGCTCTTTTCTTTTATATGTGGTGTTCTCAAATGAACACCCAGACTCAGCTATAGATTGCATTTACCTAAATTATACAGAATAAATAAATAAACAAATAGTATGCAAGTAAATAAACAAATTAAATCTAAAACAGAGCAAGTATGAGCTAGCATTCACGTATTGGGGCCGGGGATAAAACTTCAACTGTCTGAGACTAAAGTTACTTGAAATCTGGAGTTCCATTTATACTGATTCCCTCATATTCTAAAATAAATACCTGTAGACAAACATGGAACACTATACTGCTTAAATCAACATCTAATACATTCTAAAATAGCTATATTTAATGTTTACTATGGTCCATAACTGGACCTCACAAATATTCTTATTTTTAAATAATTGAATCATTATTTTTAAAAATACAAATAGGTTTCTATTCACAATAATGTAAATAACTAAACCATATTTTACCTGATTTTGTGTTTGACATGGATATTTTGGCAGATTTAGTTTATAGAGTATTATTTCCTGTGTACAAAATGGCAATGAAGACAGAAATCTTAATCTTGGCAAAAACAAAAGATGAAGAATTTCACTAAAGAATTATCTAGGTAAAATAGAAATTGTCTTAAAGGAGGGACTGTGGATCAGATGTTGTAATCTGTAAGGCTATGAGGAAGAAGATTCCTTAGAATTAATTTTACAAAAAAAAAAAAAAAAAAAAACAACAAAAAACCTTAAAAAGGAGGAATATGCCCAGAGGTGGTGGCACATACCTTTAATCCCAGGCCTTGGGAGACAAAAGCAGACAGATCTCTGTGAGTTCCAGATCAGCCTGGTCTCCAGTATGATATCAGGGCAGCCAGAGTTACAACAAAGAAACCCTGACTTCAAAAACCAAAAAAGGAGAGAAAGAAGCAGAAAAAGAAGAAGATGGAGGAGGAGGAGGAGAGGAGAAGAAGGGAAAAAAAAGAAGACAAAGGAGGAGGAGGAGAAATACAATTAAAGCATTGTTTAAATTGACCTTTTTCTTTGACTCTTCCATATTTATTTTTCAAATATTTTTTGATAATTGTTTTATTTGTTTTTTAAACAAGTCCTCTGACACCCAGGATGTCCTCAGCTCAATATGTAGCTGAGGCTGGCTTTGGACTTGTGTTCCTTCTGACTCAGTCATCTGGGATGCTAGGATTGTGGGCATGTGCCACTAAAGCGAATTTTAACTGATTTCTAAAAAATGAATGAGAGTCAAGTCTTTCAAATACAAATACATTAAAAATAGCACTTACATTTTTATATGAAGAACAATGTATATGTATTTGCTAAGAATAAACTTGTGAAATTATATATATATATGTGTGTGTGCATGTGTGTGTATGCATATATATATATATTTATATTTTAATTTCTTTGTCACTCTGTTCTTAAAATATATAGATTTGTAATTTTCAATAACAATCTAGTTTAATCAACATACAATTTCTCTTCTATCCAGAATTCTGATAGAGTATTTTTCAAGATAGAAATACGGTTTATCATTAATAAAATTCTTAAGAATTAAAAATTTAAATAATTTTAGTTTTACTTTGACAGGAAATTAGGATCTTATTTTTCTGGAACCATATAAGCCAAAGCCTTACGTTCAGAATTAGAGCGTGCCAAATGAAATGTATGACAGAAGGAAGGCAAACACACAGCACATTCAATCATTATAGTTTTTGCCAAGGATATAGCTCTCCTGAGCGATGTGTACTAATTAGTTCATCTTTATAGAACTACAATCATTTGTTTTAACAATTGAACGAAACAAATCATCATCCTATTCATTTTGAAAGATGAAAGTCTAAAAAAGTATAATACTTGCTTCAGTTAGCCGACTAGCAAAATCTAAACTTAAAGTTTTTAATTTGGCAAAATTAAAAATGTGACTATAACCAACCACACACCTAAAATATTTATGATATAAGTAGTTTTCTTCATGTACAAAAATACAATGATGAAAAATAATGGTAAGAAAGAAAATGTACAATATATTGAGTATCATTTCATTGAAGTGTGTTACTCTACTCTCTACAGAATAAATTTAAACATCTTTTGAGAGTAATTAGCATCTAACCAATATGTATATATTTGCACGATTGTATATGCCAGTGATGAATAAGAAATTACATCATTAAGGGAGATTTTCAAAAAGCTAAACTGCATAATCACATTACTATAACTCCTTATTCAAAAGGAACACCAAAATCTTAATTTATCTGTTAGTTCCTGAAACATGGTAACAAATTCAATAACTACAGAATGTGAATTTTTCTCTTATGAAAATGTTCTTTTAGAAAGAAGAATCAAGATTTAATTAAAAATTAATATTCCGCTGCATGTGTATTATTTGGTAAGTTTCCAGGCTCTGTTTGGAAAGTTCTCATGTTTCTTGACGCTTCAGAAAGGTTTGAATTGGAAAGGCCTGGTTGAGTGGGCATTTGGCTGTATCAAGGTCTCCAACTCACTCTAATCAAAATAGCTTCTATTATGACTATACATACTGATTTCTGAAAAGCATTTTTGGCTGAACAGATGAGTTTGAGAACAAGAACAAAAAAGAAAAATTAAAATTAGTGTATTCTATGCCCTGCTGTGATAATGCTCTGTTGGTGATTTCAAATAAGAATGAAAGGCTAAAATTAAAATACTATTCACTAAGTTTTTTTAGTTTCAAAATTATAAATGAAACATTGGAAATGTCACAAGCAATATAGCCAAGGAGGAATTAAGGGACATTTAACAGAGAACCTACCTATATCTCCTTACTTGTGGTTTTTACAATTACATATAAAACAGGCTTTGTTGGAAGTGTAGTGCATTTGTGTACCAAAATACTTATTAACTTGAAATACGTGAAGTAGTAAATACACAGAAGATTGTACTTTTTATCTCCACCCTATAGTAATTGCATTTAGAAAATTAGAATAGTTTTGACAGGAAAGCATTTACTATCAGAGGAGTAAAGAAGTCTTAACAGTAAAGGATGAACCATGGAACATGCTTATTACAGGTATACCTAAAGCTAGAGAAATTCTAATTTCCAATTTTTTTAAGTAGCATAAACTTATTTTAAGCATTATGGATAAACTCCCAGTAAGCTACCTTGATCTTTTCTGTTTATTATCTCCTAAAATTAAAACTTTTAAAAATCCACATTGAATATTAATTTATCCTAAACACATACTTTTATTTTCCAAATCGCGAAGGAAGAGATGTAAAATTTCAGGTGCAAATGCTACACACTATAGTTGACTCATGGGAGGATATTCTGGTGAGGGCTATTTAGAGCAATTGGACCTTGCTTGTAATACAAGAGCCATTCTGGTTGCCATGTTTCACAGTGTTGTAATCAGGCTTTTAAACACAAAAACTTTGGCCTAAATTTTCCTCTTAGTGGATATTTAAACAGAGTTCAAGGATCCTAACATGATGGTTTTAAAGGCTCGCAATGAACAACTTTCTATTGGA
Source organism: Cricetomys ansorgei (assembly GCA_026225945.1). Taxonomy (NCBI): domain Eukaryota; kingdom Metazoa; phylum Chordata; class Mammalia; order Rodentia; family Nesomyidae; genus Cricetomys; species Cricetomys ansorgei. Next base: position 15,329,911 of record JAMJFZ010001815.1, read on the forward strand.
ATGACACCTTTGTTACTGTCATGAAGAAGAAATTAAAGGATTTACTATAAAATTTCATTCAAATGTTAAATTTTAATATTTTAAACTTACACATCCAATTATATTTTAAAGTACATGATTGTAAGTTTTGTCAGACATAAGTATCTTGTATAATTTGCAGTCTAATTAAGACATGCAACTAGATACAAGTTTTGAGATTCCTCATCTTTCACTATTAAAGCAAAGTATGACAAAGTGATGACTTAATAATTATTTTGGTTTGAAACATGAATCATCCAAGAATTGGTGCCTAGCCAACTGACTACTTTTCACTGTAGAAAAGGTTGAGAAAATGGTGTTAAAATCCCTGTTAAAATGATATTTAGGGAAACAATTTGTTTGCGGCAATGTTTAAATTCTGAAACCTCTGATCCAGAGAGAAATTAAGGATATAAAATTAGATGATGAAATTTTCTGCAGGGTATCAATTGACATCCACTGAGGAATATTTCTTGCTGAATACTTTGTCCATTTTCTTTTCACTGTGGTATGCCTTATTCTCATTTACGGAACATTTTTACTGACATTTTTTATCTCACAAAATCATTACACACAGTGTGACAAATGGTATACAATCCACATAACTAACATAAGAAAGAGTTGTCATTTAGCCCTTAGGGATAGCTGCAGATTGAGCCAGCCCTTGTGTGAGCATCTGCCAAGCCTCTCAAGATTTTGTGTGGAGGAAACTTTCTTTTTTCCCTCTAAGGATGTAACAGATTGGCACCAATCACGCTTTCCTGCCTAGTTTTTTTTTTTCCCCTGATATCTTTTTAGCTATTTTAAAACATTTTTTGTACACGCCGTGTCTTAATATTTAAAATGTAAGACTAGAAACAGTATTTTCCCTAAACAAATCAACTACCTATAAGATATTGTCACTTCTTTTGTCAAACAAAGAGTATTCCTATAGTTTTTGACAAGGCAAAGATTCCTTCCAAGAAGACATTCAAGAAACTGCATTGACACATTGTAGAAAAAAGTTAAAATGGGGTACATGAGAGTATCATATAGTGGATTCAGTAACTCCTAAACTAACAAACTACAGATAATGTCAGCATGTTATTCAGTGGGAGTTGTTTGTGTTTTATGAGACAGGATCTTGTTATGCAACCACAGCTAGTTTGTTTTTGTTCACCATGTTAGTCACACACTTGCAGTGATCCCCCTACCTCAGAGTTTCATGAGCTGGTATTATGAGCGTGTGTCAACACCTCACTTGAGGAAGGACATTATAAAATTATGGTTTATTAATAATGACTGTACATTATGTTTTCCTTTTAAGTCCACTTACATGATCTTGGTGACAAAAGTGGTATATTTATATGCTAAAAACACTTAAACTAATTTTTGTTCAAACATGTAGACCTACTATATACAGTCATAATTTTCTAGTTTTTACTTTATTTTCATTATGTTGTGTTAAGTTCATTTTATCCTCTGTGATACTACTTATATGACCAGAAATGTTCTAACCTCCATTTAGAAAGATCTTTATTGTTTTCCATAACTTCACCTGCCAGAAGAATTCATTCAACTGAATATCTCTTCATTGAAACTATTACCTTTGAGGCTAAGTCTTAAATAAGAATCATTAAACGCATTGTACTCGCCTTCTAACTGGACCTGGGACATCTAACTCTCTCACATATCACACTGGCCACAGCAGTGTTTTGATTCTTTGTCTGTGACCTGCTACAGTCATTTTTTCAGTTCTATATCTTAGCCCCTTATTTTCAGGTTGCCATTCTACTTATTTTTTTCATTACTGCTGTTCAATCCCACTTCTGTATTTTGAATTCAATATTTTTTTCTCATATACAAGTTCGTTCATCCATGTATGTACATATATAAATCCATACACACAAACTATTTGTGGAAACTATAAGGTAGAAATAGTTAATTTTATAATTTGGTTTGTAATCTTGGCAATTCATAAAATTATTATATGTGTATCTATTCATGTGTACTTTGGAATCTTTGTTGTATGCATGCAATATATGTAGTATATTTATATGTACATAAGTAAATATATATAAATACAATATATGCATAACACAAATGTGTATTTTAGTTTTATAGGTGACATATTGTGTATGTGTTTGAGTAAGCTTTACAGATTCTACCTTTGTGTGTGTGTGTTGTGTGTGTGTGTGTATAAGTCTGTGTCTGTCTTTCTCTGCATCTTCCTCTTTCCTTGTCTTTCTCCTGCCTTCTTCTCTGTGTCTTCCTCTTTATTAATCACTATTCTAATCTATAAGAGTATTCCAATTGAGTCTACCATGAGCAGCTGTTGACTTAAGTCATGAATATTATGAATTCTAAACCCATAGATTTTATAAAAGCTTCTTATGTGTCAGATTAAATATGTAATATACAGAAATTTTATTTCATGATACTGTGTTTCCTTCCCATTTATCATGTAAGTTTTCACCATTGAGATTTTCTTGTGTTATTATACATTTATTCCTTATTTGTTTAAGGTGATATTTAGACATGTAGTTCTAGATGACCTAGTACTTGCTGTACGAATTCAGTTGGCCTCAAACTCACAGCAATCATCCTTCTTGAGTCTCTGAAGCATGAGGTTACGTCCCTGAAGCACCCTTCCTAGGTAAAGATTTTTATTTTTCTATCTATATGCTCTGTAGTGTTCTGAGCTCTTCTAAGTTTGTCAGATGCCTGAATGTTTTTCTCATAGATGTGCATTTATAAAAGTGCTCTTTAATCTGAACACTTCAAAAATAAAAGCTGTGAGTCATGACTGGAGAATGCAAATGCATCCACCCATTAAACAAAGCACATACTGTTACACATTCTGAGCAACAGTCTGAATCATACTGCATCTGCAGGCACTGAAGTATGATCTTGTGTGATCATTTCACTATTCAAGCCACAGTTACCCATCAGAAAGAATATGGTTTTAGCCAGATCCTTGAGTGCCTTCTGTAATCCCTTTCTCACAGTCATACTATTTATTACATGAATTGCTGGAACTACTGGAGCCAACAAGTTTCTGACCCATGTCTATGTCTTTAAGCAATGGAAAAAAATGCTTTCATAAACAAATGAGCAAACTTGATATTCTGGGTTTTATTCTGCTACTATCTATTCAAGTGCTTTGTTGTCATTAGTATTTTTCCAATCATTTTCAGTGGTTTAAGTTACTTATAAAATGTATGGGAAAATGCATTGTATTACATGTGTATATGTAGGAGTGTTTTTCATTCCATAAAATATATTCAGATTTTGAATTGAATTGTAAACCCAAACAGGAGTTATTTTAGCTTACATTTAATCATAGGTTTTGATCAGCACTTCACATTTTGTTCTATTTTCCATAATGTAATACTGGCATATAAACATACATTTTCTTTCATTTCTGAAAAATATATATAACATTTTACTGATGCCCAAAAAATGAACTACATATAAATTATAGTTCTGTTAAAAATCTAGTTGTTGTTTTTAGGAATTTCCTACCAGTCTCTAATACCTAGGCTAACTAAAGCAGAATGTAACTCTGTTTTAAAATTAAATCTTGCAGCCCCGTAGTATCAACTGATTACCACTCTTAGGGGCTCACAGAGACTGAAGAGGCAGGCATGGAACCTGCAGGGTCCTATAAATATATGTATGACTGTCTGGATTGGTGTTCTTGCACAACTCCTACAGGCTGGAATAGGGGAGTCTCTGACCCTTCTGGGACCCTTTTGCTCCTGCTGCGTTGACTAGCCCACCCTTAGTGTAGGAACTAAGTGCCCATCCTGTCTCCATCTTTCTATGCTATGTCCTGTTTAAGTAGTCACCCTTGGAAGACTCTTCTTTACTGGGGAAAGGCATGGTGGAGAGGAGGACTGTGGGTAGGATTGGGAGTATATCTGAGGATGGGGGGAGATTGGAGACCTGGGAAGAGTAGATGGAGGAAAGGAGGGAGGTCAGGGTGTATTGTATAAGTTGTATGAGAGATGAAAAATAAAAACACAAAAAAATTAAATCTTACAAATGCACGATGATAATACTGCCTATAAAGGAAACACTTTAACTCAAGATATCATCCAATATGTCAATTTCATGGTATATTAGATATTAATGGTATTTTATTGAGTAATAATGATGTGTTCTAAAATAAATTATTTTGTATGGATTATCCATGTCTATATTTCAGTTAAATATATTCCCATCCCCACCCTTATCTACCTTTCTTCCCAACATTCTTCCTACAGTTGTGTCCTTTTTATTTTTGTGAACTACTGATTTTAATTAGAACTACTTGCAAGGACATAGGTGGGCTTATTTCCTGGAGCATGGGCAGCATACCAGTGGTCACATCAGAGAAGACAATGACTCAGCCTCCATGGGAAATAATTGACAGTCAGCAAGAGATGTGATGCTTTGTAATTTAATGTGCTGCAAGAAAAAATTTAAGCATGTGACTAAACCAAAACATGCTACTTATAGGTTGAAATTTATCTTTAGGACTATATCATATCCCATGCCTTTAATTGAGTAAGAGGATATCCGTAAGGCTGAGGGATGAAGACTGTCTTTGATACATAATAAATTCCATCCCCATGCTATAGCTTGAGTTTTAAAATAAATCATTGTGGATCATGGTATCACATTGAAAGTTGGTGGTCTATAAATTTTCTACCTGTTCTTTTGCATATCTACTTTGATACTTAATTGGATTAGGAAAATGGTTCTGACTAAATGACACATAAGATTTCTGTGAAGATGAGCATGAACTGCCAGCAAAATAAACAAAGGAGCATTTAAAACCTCTAGTTTATCTTCTGTGACAACAGTCATGAAGCAATGTGTTGCAGATGGTATACTCTCTATCACCCTGAAGCAGAATCCCCTGCTGCTTATAATGAGCATAAACATATCAACCTGGAATCCTCTGCTGTACTTTCACAAAGGTAAACTTAGCCTACCCTGACTTCCATAATTACAAATCATCAAGTAATCTTTTTTCTCCCTTCAAATCCTGTCAGATACTATCTGAATTTACACAACTACAAATTACACAATCCTTTGTCTGCCTTCAATCCTGTCAAGCATGTTTTCTAAATCTAATCTGAAGCTCGAACTTACACTTATCCTCTAACATGATCATTATATTACAAGTCAGAATGATTTGTCACCTATTTATGATAGCTATAACATATTTGAATCAATGTATGCAGTTCTGACCACACACTGTAAAGTAAACTAAAGAAGAAAAGCCTGTTACTAATTCTGCTCTCTCTCTCTCTAAAAAAAAAATCATTATTTCCTCAATTCTATGAAAAATGACAAGAGCTGATCATGAAAGGCTCTGCATGAATACACAATGGAGTCTCATTTTGTCTTCAGCTTTGCCCTCCTTATAGTTCCCAATGTCGTATTACCCAAAATTATTTTTATTCCTGGAATACAAGTTTATTTTTCCTTCTATTCTTTTAGTTAGGAAAATAATCACAGTTGTAATCTTCTTAGTTAACTTTTGGTTGGGATGTTTAAGATCTTTGAACTTTCAGTGACTCTGAATCTTATGTTAGGCACCAACAGTGAGCATCCAAGGTTACTTTTAATGTGCATTCTTGATTCTTACCTCTTTATTTAAGTAGCAACACTTGTGGCAGCTGACTATGTGCCTGTATAACATACACCTTCATTGAACTGAGCAATTGTGAGAGTAAGTCCCAAGGACACTTTTCAGTGCTTACCCACTTCTTTCAGATCATCTTTTGCTGTTTCACACACTTCTGCCTTTCATCAGATTCATCCACCTGGTAGAATTAACTTGTCCCATGTGGTCCTCCTCCCTAGTATTATTTGTTCATTTATGCATGTGTGTTTTTTAACATTATGATGTATTCTCATAAAACAGAGATAACCTTGGGAGGATCCGTAGACTTAAAGTGAATAAAAGTGCAGTCCTGAAAAAAGATTTTTACATGCACTTCAGATACGTTATATATGATTGACTACTCTTATTCTAAAGTTAATAGAATGAAAGCTGTTCAATAGCTATAAACATAGTTATATATTCCAGGTTCCCCTTTTCTCTTTGTCCGAGTCTCATTCATTTTATTTCTTGGCTTTATATTCTAAATCTTTGGTTTGAATTTTCACTCCAAACACTGCAAAAAGTTTTCCTTTGTGTCTAGATCTTCTGGCACACAAAAAGGATGTACAGTTTTTTTTCTTACAAAATATTCTCTTTTTGGATACCTTCAGGTCATGTATACTTTCGATGTAATATTAATTTCTACAAAAAATTTTCCTCGATTATATTTCAGTTAGAAATAGCAGATATGATCTCTCATACTTTACCTTCTTGGCAGTATTGAAAATATAAGTATGTATTTATTTGTAAAGGATTTCTGTACCTATGAGGTATGTACCAGCAGCTTGATGAGTGATATAACAATAACTATTGTTTCTCCTGTTACTTACTCATGTTATATTTTATAGAATTTAAGACAAAGGGTTTTTTTTAGTTTTAATATAATTTTTATTTTCTGTACTTCAAATTTATTCATAAAACATTCTTAAAATGAACAAATCTTTATTTTTAACAAAATATAATAAAAAATAGTAACACCAGAAGAGAATATTGAAACTTACAAATTAGAATCAAATTCGTGTGAATGTAAATATTTATAAAACTGTATATTTTTTAAAAATTATAACGTTACAAGTATTTTTATAGAATTGACAAAAATGGCTTAAAACGGGATAATATTCCTTGATTCCCCAAAAGTAGGTGTGCACAATTGAAGTTACTAAGGTTCCTGTCTTGTTCCAACCCCTCTCTGTGTGTGCGTGAGAACTAATCTGGTCGGTGGGCAGGACCTCTGCCTTGGTAGCAATCTGCACTTCGTCCTGCCATTACAGTATGTGGTTTTAGGAAATATTGTCAAGTGCTGACAAAAGTTGTTTGCATTAGGTCAAATCCGCCAAGGGTTTGTGCAGTCAGTCTAACGCCTATGGACTCTGTGGCTTGACTTAACAGGTAATATTACATATAATTGCATATATGCAATATTTGTCTGTCTGAGTCTGGATTACCTCACACAGGATGACTTTTTCTAGTTCCATCCATTTACATGCAAATTCATGTCATTTTCTGGCAGTTGACTAATATTTAATTTTGTATATGTACCATATTTTCCTTATCCATTCATCTTCTCAGGGACATCTAAGTTCTTTGCAATTTCTGGCTATTATAGCTAGAGCAGCAGAGAACATGACTGAGCAAGTGTCTCAGTATAGAATTTCTTGTTTTTTTTTCTGTTTGTTTGTTTCGTTTTGTTTTATTTAGACAGGGTTTCTCTGTTGTAACTCTGAATGTCCTGGAACTCCCTCTGCAGACCAGGCTGGCCTTGAACTCACAGAGATCTGCCTCCCTCTGTCTCCTAAGTGCTGACATTAAAGGCATGGGCCACGACAACCTGACAACATAGAGGTTTTTAAACCCTGAGACGTTTGTATTTACTAAATTGAATTGAACTGATATATATGCTTCAGATTTCATTTTTCTGTTATTTATCAGCATTTGTCTTTTCTGTCTTTGTAAATTTGTTCCTTATTTAACTTCAATAACTTTGATTTTTAAGCAAAGGTGATTAGTAATATAATATTAGAGCTAGAGACAACTGTGTGAAAAAAATTGTTAACTTAGAATTGAAATATAATGACAATTCTATAAACATCAAACATGCCAAGTGATTTGTGTAAAGACTTATGGAATGTACATCATTTCCCTCCTCTTTTATTTGTAAAAGCAGGGACATGTATTAAAATTATTTTACCAACAAAAGTGGAATGGATTAAAGAACATTTATAAGGATCCACGAAATATTTGGTGGGATTAAAAGTCTTTTGTTTCAGTAAATCTAAGATGATGCAATCATAAATTAAGGAAAGGATGGCCTTCCAGAGCATCATTAAAAGAGGAACTTATGTTGTTAGCAAATAGAGAAGACAGAGACTTGTAGCAGCTTCAATTTGATGAGGATACAAAAAGAATCAGACAGAAGGTCAAATTGGAATAGTGGATACTGGCATTATATTCGTGCTCACTGCATCCCAACAGGCATTTCATCTAGCAACATATCAGCAGGTACAATGTTTTTGTTTTTGTTTTTCAAACATTCCTTGTGCTTGTCTGTTAAGAGATGTGATGATTAGACAGGACTGCCGAATTGTAGCACACCCTTGCGCTTAAGTATTTAGTAACAAACTTAATTTCTGAAAAGGACCAAAGAAGAGACTTAGTACCTTCATTTGAGCTTTTATATAGCTTCTCCTACAAGACACTGAGCATTACCCTTGTTCAGATAATGTTCCATGGAATAGGAAATTGAGAGCACTCTGAAGTGTTATGTAGGAGGTTGTGTTAACTTTCACGAGGACAGAATTTCGTTTAGGTATTTCCAATGTACCAATACCCCTAAACAGTATCTGTCAAAGCAGGTCTTTTAAAAAGTTATACACAGAACAAAGGGTTGTGATGATATTTTCCTATGTGTATATTACTATACTTTGCATATATTCACCCTTATAACTCTCTATTGTACTCCTATCATCCTAGACCCTTTTCTCCTCCCAAAAAGTCCTTCCTAGTAAGCAAATGTGTCTGAGAGTACACATGCACATGTTTTTGTGTATGTGTATGGGGAGAAAGATGCAGTGCTTATTATTTTGAATGGATAAATAGACACTCATTTATATAAGTTTGAAAATAGGTATACTTTACATTCTAATGCAGTATTTTTTCAAACAATGATTATATTCACTAAAAGCTCTATTAACTTTGAACACTGTCAAGAGAGAATATTAATTTATGTGACTATATTATATACTAGTTACAAAGTATTATTTTTAAGATTTCAAGAAATTTTCTAGGCAAAGAAATTTTCTAAAGACAAAACCTGAAGCATCATTTAAATTGAAGTTAATCATAGAAATACATGAACCTTCTGGAACCTATATAAATCCTTAAAGACAGTGTAAACACAAGAGTGCTGTAGCAAATTGTAAGAAGAAATGTGTTTGAAAACTATGTGCATGCTACACATTTAAATAATTTTAACTGTGATATCCATTACACATTATGTAATTATTTCAATGCTAGATGATCTTGTAAAAATATAGAGAAATGGAAGGAACAGAACTACTTATGGAATAAATAGCCACAAATTGAATAATTCACATAATCAAATGTTAATCCACCAGAGAGTAGATGTCATATGACATTGGTACAATAAGATCAAATGAGGCAAAGGTGATGTAAGAGAGACACATGTGGGCTCTGATGAGCAGAGCACAGGAGAAAATCAGGGCGAGCACACAGGTCTAAGAAGTTGGAGGGATAGCTGAAAGGTGATTGTGGGTCAGCAGACTGTAATGGTTGCTAACTCTTGGCAGGAAGAGAGATTCCATACTGGAAGCCTCATATTTATGGATCATCAGAGAACACTCACAGAGTAATAAGCAAGGCATGTGAGGTATCCTTCCTTGGTCTCTTTGGCATCAAATTTAGCTATTCATCATTTTCATATGACATGGCTGTGTTTTATCTAACTACTCTACAGGAACCATGCCTTCTTGCAACACATTTTAAGGGTTACTATGTTCTCTAACCACCTTCCTAGCATTTGCTCAAACTCCATGTCATTCTGGCAGTCTGTGTCTCAGCACAAAGAAATGCGGGAGAATATAATGAAGAATTGCCCTAATTACTACCGCCTATGCAAAAACACAACTCTCACCTCAAAGGGCGTATGAGATGACTTATTCTGGAGTCAAACTCAGACTCAGTCAAACTTTGTGTCTAGTACACAAAACTCTAAGTTGTTTGCAACGATTCCATGTTCCAGTGTGGAAGCAACTTCATGAATTTTTATAGTAACAGAACACAGAAAATCAATTTTAGAATTTATTGTTGGCTACAGGAGAGAGGTGGTTACAGGATGATTAGTCACCAGATGTCAGATAACATAATTAGCCTCTGGACCCGCACCATTCCAACTTCTCCAATTCACTGCAGTTCCAATCAGTCAACTAGTTTTTTCAGACACAGCTTGTTTCCAAGAATTCTGGTTCAGAGTAATGACATCATCATTGAGGAGTTTCTTTATGTTCCTTGAAGGCTGGTGCCTATGCAACTTCCATTCCCTTGTTTGAGGGTATTGAAGTCACCATAAAGTATCTATTACTTTCCAGCCATATATGGAAATGCTTACTGTTAACATCATTTTAGCAATAGGATATACATTATGGATTTTCAGCAACATAGAAAAATAGCAACAATGAAGCCCTCTCTTCTTGGAACTTCAGAATATTTTCCTCTTATCTCTGTTAACAAAACCTAGTATGTTGTTTAAAATGACTTTAGGATTTTTTTTATTGGACAAAGATATAAGACAGCTTTATTCTATTTATGGAAGCTAGAATTCAAGTTCTAACCAATTTTACACTACACAGCATCACCTGGAGTACAGCCCAATAAACCATAAGAACTACAGTCCTATGGTTTCTAGCAGTGCTGCCTACATCCCACCTATATACATACTGAATTAGATCATCTGAAAAGCTTTGTTCAGACATCTGTTTCCTCCACACCTCAGAACAAAGCATAAATATGTTCTCTTTTATTGTTATTGAAATTGTTATTTGCTTTTTCCCTGAGGGGGTCCTGGCGGTCCAGCTCTGGCCCCGCGAAAATGGGGGTTTATTCTTCCACGAAGGATGGGTAAACCCCAAAGAAACACGAGACAGTCTTGGTGGCTGTTAAAACTGCATGAGGCCTTTTTATTAAATGAACTTGGCGCAGCGGTGGCTTGGGACAGGCGCTTGGGGCGGCATGGGCGAGAGATGTGGGCAAGAGGCGAGAGGGCAAGAGAGAGAGCGACCCTGGTCCAGGACTTTTATTGGGGTCCCCGGAGCCTTGGTCTTGGGCTATTTTGATTGGTTCCTCAACCTCGTTGGTCAGGTGTGGGGGTCGCCGCCTGCACCTGAGATGCAATGGTGCCTGGGTATTCTGGGGAAGAAAGAATCCCTGCTGAGTGGTGGGGAGAAGCTGCTAATAACTACTAACTTAGGGGAATTTTCTGGGTTTTATATTTCTTAAATCTTTGCAATAAACCTGGGTTGCTTTATTGCAATTTACTTCTGGATAGCATGGCTGTGTTCCATTCCAGCCCACAGTAGCCAGCTCAGGGATTGATTTTGCTATTACTATTGGCTTATACAGATCTTATTATTGATGAGAGAACATATGCCACCGTACAGTGAAGACAAAAAAAGGGGCAAGGCAGTTAGGGAGTTCCAGTTCCCAGCAGTGAATTCGCTTCAGGAACCTTGTCAAGCTAAAGCATTTCATAGCCTGGGTAACCTGGGCCCCAACATTTCCCCATACTTTCCTTATTCCTAAGTTATTTCTAATGGAGTTACAAACACTCGCCTACTTCCTACCAATGCCCTCTTAGTATGGACTACCATTTGTCTTTGATCCATTCTCATAAATTGAATTGTTCTGTCTTATAGTAATGTCAACTATTTTTCAAGAATTTGATCCTACTAAAAATAACCTTTTAAAATGTTTTCCTTGTTGTGTAATGATGAACACACAATTAGAAGTGGGTAAAAGAAATAAATGAATATATTCTATAGCATAATAAGGTGACTATAAATGATAACATATTGAATCATATCACTTCCAATTTTGAATAATGCATGTGCATCAAATACAAGGAGAGCTCCAATAATATTTTAGCTTTGTCAGAGCTTTCTGTGCAAATTCTAGCCTAGATTTTACTGCATAGTTAAGCACATTATAGACTTCTCAGGACATTGTCAAAGGAAGAACTGGGACAAACAAAATATGGTAGTTTGTATATAGTATCAGTTTTCCTAAATTGTTCAATACACAGCAATTCTGTTTACTTATATTCATCTTGAATATCTTTGTAAACTTGGTGTAGAAGGGAAATGAAAAGTTTGAGGGTTGTTTCTTAAGATAAGCAAATGACACATATATATTTCAGACTATACAGTGGAAAGAATAAGGATTCTTTTCTTCAACTTTATTTATGTTTGAGTGTAGACAAACACACCCATACAAGTCTGCATGCACAAACATACACACACAAGTTCACATACACATACATACATACACACACACATACACACAGGCACACATAGTTTTCTCTCTGCTGGTTTATACAACTAAGACTTTTTTGCAATCAACATTCTTCCACTGTATCTATAAGATCCAGAATGTTCTATAATCTGTCTTTGTAACTTTACTGACTTATAGATGCCCTTGTATGTATAGTAAATATCTCTCTGTAGTTAGCAACTCAAGCACTCCTTTCTATATCAGGTTTATAACATTATTTTATAAAATTTGATATTCAGAAAAGCATACATTGATGTGATTCTATTAAATTTGAAATATTTTATCATCGCTTTGCTTAACAACTCTGTAAATTACCATTTATTGGAAAAATAGCTCTATATATTTATCATCTACTGGTTAAAAGGTTTAGTTTGTAACTACCCTTTCCTTCTTGTTTGTTTTCCTAGGTTGGTGTCTATACAGAGAGTGGGCAAAGCTACAGAAAGTCTTCTATAGGGTTTCTGTCTCAAATATATTTAAAAAGTAATGAATAAGGAAACAGTGATAGTGGGTTTTAACTCAAACCATATGTAGAGAAATTCCATGTTTACCTGTAGATGATGATTTGTAACTCTTTCTTAATTTCATCATTTTTATAGGAAAGCATACAATACTTAAATGTCTTTTGTAAATCATGAATATTGATATTAAATTATTCAGAAGTTATGGAACCATACCTAAGGTTAACCTGAGTAGCTTATACATAGACTTTTCTTGATTTCCACATTATGATTTGGCAATAAAAACATGTTACGATAGCAACACCAGCAATCCTAATAATTTCTGCATCTTGCTTTATGAATTCCACAGTATGAAGCAGTATAAAACCCTCTTGTAGGACTGCATATAATTGTTTGAATCCCCGAGGCCGCATTCACTTCTGCTTGTTTTTCAGGAATGCCAGTACCAATATGAGTACATTTTGTTCTCTGCTTCATGCTGTGTTTTTTTGATAATAAGAAATGGGCTCAGACAATGCTTTTGATGGATGCTAATTCTATCCAGAAAACATTACTAACGTTTATTTCACTGTGAGCCTATCAAATACTTGAGAACTAAGATGCACTAATAGCTAAAATGACTTTCTCCATAAAACAAAAAATAATACTGTGTGTTAATCTTTCGGAAACATAACTTTATGAAAATGCAGCTGCTTCACAAAATGAATATGTGGTTAAATGTTAAGTATGAGACTTTTTTTCCTTTTCTTGACCAATTAGTAGCAACATGACAATGTTGGAGAAAACAACACAGGATATAGTGGAGATTTCAAACTTTCATGTATAGAAATATAGAAACATGTAATTACTTTCAAAAAATGTTAAACATCAACACCTGTTTATCCCCCGGTTTTGTGTTGTTTATATTCCATAGTGGGGTATATAATCTTGATATGAAGGGAAAAATAACAGCTCTGTTGTTGCAATATAAGTAAAACACATGACAAGAACTTCTTGATACCAATTGCTCTGAGTCAGTAACAGTGTGGGTGAATCATTTTGGTATCAAAATAAGTGTACACTTAAAGAATGTAATTATATCTTTCTTCTGGAAGTTTGACATTAACATATCTTGCTATGTTTTGTTTATTTCCATTGCTTTAAAATGTAAAATTAGGTAGAAAGTCACTGATTCAAGAAGATTCATACAAATTATTTCTACTTATTTCAAGTAATAAAACTACTGTTAATGTTTGGAAGAACTGTTAACATTACTAGTTTAACTGAAATATATTAATTCTTTTAATTGTGTTAGTATATAGTATTAGAGTAGAATAGAAACATAATACCTATGAAACCTGTACAATAATACTTGTTACAATTAACATACACTTTTCTCATGATATTCATGTACTAAATGTTGAAGTTATCTTTATTAATAATCATTTTTGAGCCAAATAATTCAAGATTCATCAAATACAGCTCATATATATTAAATAACATTTGCCATGCAAAATAGTTTGTCTATCTACTAATATATATTTAATAAGGTCCTATCATGCATCAGATAATTGGAGACAATGGGAAATATTCAATATTGTTGGCATCACTACTTCACATGCTTATACCTGTACAAACTAAGAAAGGCAAAACACTTATTGTCATGTCCATATTTAATCCATCAGCTGAACAACATGTAGTTAGGAGGGCAAGTGCTAGCTGTAATGATCTCAGTAAGCATTAATGTGTGGCACAGATTAAATGCAGAGCATTTGTATGAAAATACCAAAATAAAAAAGAGAGTATTATTTTGTATTCTGAGATTTTCCTATTAGTTATCTTTGTACCACTCAGATAATCAGGAAAATGTCCAAAAACTGTCTGCAAACACCCAGTTATTCTATAATGACAGCAATGGAGAGCAAGAACTGTCAAATGATTGATATGAATCCACTGAAATATTTGATCAGCCATCTATGTATTGGGCACCCATCCATCAAGATATAATGAAGTCATACCATTTAGAGATGCTGTACTAGCTATTTTTCTATTGCTTTGATAAGATACTACTTATATGTTATAGAAAGATGTGGATTTTTTATGCTTACAGGTCTCAGAGGGTTAGAGTCCATGATGGCAGAATAGAAGTAGCAGGTGGGAGGCAACAGGAGCAACATCTGAGAGCTCACCTCACATCTTGAACAGCAAGCAGGAAACAAGGATCTAACTTGAAATGGCATGACTTTATTGACAGTTCAATGTCTACCCCTGCACCTCCCCATGAAACAGCTCCTGTAAGAATAGTACACCCTCCTAATCCTTCCCAAACTCCGACAACTAGGGACCAAATACCCTAACATGTAAGATTATGGGGGCATTCTTACTCAAACCAGCATAATTAGTAACAACAAAATACTATCATAGTTTCCTCTTATGGAGGTTTGAATCTCTAAGAAAAGAACAGAAGTCTAAACATATGACCACAATATAGATTTATATGAATAGTGGCATTCCAACCGTAATATGAACCAGACAGAAAAGAAAGAACATTTCTGCCTGTGAAGAATGATAGAGGATTTATAGATCAGTGATTTAGTCTTCTATTAGGAACAAATGGCAGTCTTTTAGCACATAAGGTAATATCAAGAAGACTCAAGTTCTCAATGCTAGGCAAGAGAGAATATAAAATGCTGTAAAATTTTTCTTACAGTATTTTTTTCTTGAAAGTTATTTTTATGTTATCATCTATTAATATTTTTCAAAATATATTTTACATTTGAATGTAATTGCTGCAAAAATGGGAGTAAGAAACAACCTGGAACAATTTTTAAAACACATCACATTGAAGACTTTTAATTAACACAAAGATTTGTTTTTGTCTGTTTCTGATAAACTCCAATGTATTTTCTTTATTTCATTGTTTTTATTGGACATTATTAAAAATCTTCCAAATTAGAAAGAAAGATTTTTGGTTAAATTTGTCTTCTCACAATATTTGAAAAAATGTGATAACAAATTGAATATGAACTGAAATTCGAAAAGTAGTAGCTTGTGAAACACACAAGTGTAACATTATTCTAGCCTTATATGCATAACTAAGTTCTGTAGAATTCACATGGGAAGTAAGATAAGTCAATAAACTTGAACTCTAGCTAGTAATATTTATAATAAAGTATTCAAAAAGCATAAACTTACATCTGTAATGTATTTATATTTGAATTTAAAATTAAATCAATAAATAAGTTGAATCAAAAAATAAAATTGATTAATGAATGCATCAAACTTGCCATGTATATATTTATTTATATAAGTGCAAGAATCTATCAATGGGGAAATCTAGGTAGTAAATCTACAGTGTTCATACCAAAATATTTTTATTTTTGATATATTTGAAATATTCATAATGAAATATTGAAATATTTATAGAGTAGGGGTTGAATAAAATCAAAATATATTATATAAAATATAAATAAGTTTATAAAGAAAAAATATTTTAATATTATAAATATTACCTTTAACTATAAAAGGAAATATTTCTAAATAAAGATTTTGCTACATATTTCAGTACAATTAGATACCAAATAAAAATACAATGAAGTGAAGGTCCCCAGCAGAGAATTTAAACACATGTGAGCATGAATGAAAAATAAAAGAATAGATGTCATAGCATCCTTATCATAAAATTCAAAAATCATATAATATACTCTTGGTTATCTTCCATAATATCCGTGAAAGTTGAGGCAATTGGGACTGTGAAATTGTGCAACCAATAAAAGGCCCCCTGAAACCTGTCAAAGAAATAAATGACATTAACTTAGATTCACTGACTTAAAATAATAATTAACATGTAGTATTTACTCTCTAGATATTTCAACATGTGCTCAAAGTATTTGTAAGTTTGAAACTTAGAAAACATGTTAATTTTCTATACTAACAATCATGAAAGGATAATAGCTACTTTACTAATATGCATTTGTTAATATGCATGCCATGCTGCGCTATAAATGAGTTAAAACTTGTTTCTCTTTTAAAACGTACAATTTCATATGAATAGAATAACATTCTTAAAAATTAATATGAAATCGCACCATCTGTAAATTTCAAATGAAAACAGTAAATCCTTAAATGTAGCACTATTCTTCAGAAAAAAAGAGGCCAATTTGGGACATTGGGCAGAATTAATTGTTCTTAGTACTTGAGCAAGGAAAGTGGGAAAATAAAAGGGAATAAAGAATATATAGAACTGAATTATTTCAATAAACGTAATACTGAGTTTGATAAGTTACAGAAAGTATAATGCATTAAAATCATTTACCAGAAGTCATGCATTTTGAGGAATGTAGGGAAACGAATATGGAAAGATTTGGGATGTGGGATAAAGGGAGAAATGTTTTAATTATATCCTCAAAAAAAATCATTTTTCCTAGCTCTGTCTCTTACCATCTCACCAAACTCCTTCCTGCTCTATTCAGATGTAGCGAATTTGCAAGACTCAAAGCACTGTGTCCCCTCCACATGCCGGCACATTCACTCAGTGATCTTGGTAAGAGATCACCAGGTACATCAGAAGCTCACTACCAGGCAGCCCATGAATCACTTTTGGGTATTTACTCCATGTGACAAGCAAGTAAGAGACCAAAGTATGCCAGCCCCACGCTAGGAGTTCTACAACAATCATTCTGAAGTTTGGCGCCATGCAGCCCACTTGTAATGCAGCAGAAATGTCTCTTTCACAGTGTGAGGCTCAGAGGAATGGCGAAGCCTTTTCTACTGCCTGAGTGGGTATGTCCATAATGTGTGCAGGAAATATTCTTTGTAACTCCTCTCCCGACTGATGCATTTTCTGCCAGAAAACTGCTCCTTCTGTGATTAGCTAAATCTGTGTCCTTAATCAATTGAGTGTAATGAACTTTCTACTTTTCAGAAATGCTGAAGCTTCTTCATTACAGACCCCAGTCCATCTGATCCTAGTTCTTCTGTATGATTGTGTTCCTGTGTTTCTTCATCCCCTCACATCTACTGTCAGGTCAAAACCTGGATCTATGCAGAATGCCACAAGTACTGAAAAAAAAAAAATCACAGTTGCAAACCTAAACTTTCCATGATAAAAATATACCACAGGAACTCATGATCACTGTTCTAGTTGCTTTCCTGTTGCTGTGATAAAATACAATGACCAAAAAATTGGGGAAGGAGAGGAATATTTGGCTTACAGCTGGTATCCATCATCTATGAAAGACAAGGTGCAAACTCAAGGCATAAAACTAAATAAAACACTGAAACAGAGATTGCTGAGGAACTCTTGCTGTTGGCTTTCTTTCCCTTCTCATGCACAGCCTCCTTTCTCAGAAAATCCTGGACCATGTGCCCAGAGGTGGCACCATCTACAGTGGCCTGAGTCCTCCCTCAACACTCAGCCTTAAGCAATGTCCATAGACCTGCTCACACCCAACCTGGTAGAGGCAATTAATTTTTCAATTGAGGTTACTTCTTCCTAGGTATGTCCAATTTACAAACAAGAATAGCCATCACAACAACAAAGCTGGATATTGGAAAGGACTATTTCAGACTGAAGGAAAACTTAGTACACAAAAGAGGCCACAAGAGGAAAATAAACAATACTAGAACATTTATCAAAAAGGTCTGAAAATTTTTAAAGATATAAACTTATTTCTTAGAATACTTCTGAATATAATGACCTCAATACTGGGTGAAAAAAAAAAGACACAAGCAAATTGGCTTTTAAAAATTAAAAAAAAAAAGATCTTTTTGCTGTCTCCGAGGAATGTAATTCACCTTTAAGGGTAAACACAGCTAGTGGCTTTCAAATCCACTGGGAAAGATCAAAACCTTAGACTCAATTCAAATTTTGATTAAATGGATTTATTCTTATTTCTAGCAGAAGGATGCAGTCTTAGAGCCATTTGGTTAGGAGAATTTAAGAGCAGACAAAAGCAAGTTGTGCCTTACAGCTATCTGTGGAATTCATAGCTGGACAAGAAAATTGTTTTACTCCCCCAGTTGCCTATTTTCTTCCCACTATATGGTAATAAAAATACTATTTCATCCCCATTCCCATAGTAATAAGCAAGTTTTACAGAAATAAGAGCAAACTGTTAGCATGTTACAGTATGAATGTTATCCTTTTTTTAAAAAAAAAATTATCTCACCTGCAGGCTACTAGGATTCCCTAAGCATTCCAAAGCCAGCTCAATTGGCTTTAAAGGCTATCCCAGGTTTGATATTAAATTTCTTTAGCCATCACAGGAACCTGTGTAAATTATTACTCAGGTCTGAACACTCTAATGACTGGGATAGTGCCAACAGGTTAGGGCTGGCTGTCACATCCTCACACAACATTTGACTAAAGAGGGAGTGAAATAGTATTCCAAACAAATAGAACTAGGAATCAAGCCAGTGTTACTATTATGATATCTTATGAAATAGATCTCAAGTTAAAAGTAATCAGAAAACTAATGAAGATTATTTCATACTAATTTATGGAGAGAATCATCCAGAGAATTTTTAAACTTTTAAAACTATGTGCTGTGAAATGGTCTCCATCTATTGAAAGGCAAAGTAATAACTACAAGGACAAATGTTAATAGGTTGTTGGGAATTATACTGATTTAGTAAATTGTAGATTCTTCTCCAATAATGGAGATTTCACTAGCACTGAGTGGGTCTTAAGTTCAATCAGAGAGCTGTTGGTTGCCATCAAGCACCACTACTGTACCCTTAGGGTTATTGTACCTTCCTGGTCATGATGTGGTTCATAGGCATCATAAGTAGGTAGGACTCTTGGTTGCATCCCTCCTTTGGAACCTTGAATGATACTTTCCATTAACATAAAAGCTAATCCTTAGGGAGGGGTTGGCTTAGGGATCTTTGGGCACTGTTTCTGAAGTGCATGATGTCTGCTATATTGGGACTTACCTTCCACCTCAGAGTATTAACCAAGGGCAACAGCATACATATTTTTTGAGAGTATGTTTTGTGAGTCTCTTGTATAGTCTTGGCCAATAACTCAAAATAATTTTTGTTAGATGGTTTTTGGCTTTTAGATGGAGCAGTCAGAGCAGATAAACAAAGCATTTTAACACTATCTATGTATATTTATGCGCTCAATTAGGTGTTTTATAACTCTTTGATAAATACATAGTTAGTAGTGTGATTCATTGTGGCTTTTTCAAACATCCTTATTGTTATTTATTCATCTCCTTCTGTCTTCTGGGTTTATCTCTCTGTAGAGGAATATGTCTGTGTGAAATCTAGGAAGGGTCTATATTCCAGGGTTGATATGAAGGAAAACAATTCAGATCCCTTTGTAGTCTGGATGAAATGTAGAAAGACTGTTTAAGAATGTTGATGCACACTTTTAATCCCAGTAAGGAAGTGAAAGCAAACATGTTTAATCCCAATATTCAAAAGGCAATGGTGGTTCATGCCTTTAATCCTTAAAACAGAAACAGAGTATGGTAGCAGACACAGGAGGCAGAGATCAGAAGGAGTCAGTGTCAGATTGGAAGTGACATCTGAGATGAGACAGATGAGCCTAGGCAGCAGTAAGTCTTTTAAGTTTATTAGGTTGTATGGAGGTTTAAATATTCTAGATTGTATGAAGGTTAAAGCCTTCTAATTCTAGCTTTAAGAGTAGATTGTATGGAACACAAAAAGTTCCAGGGCTTCAGGATAAGAACTGGCAATTTAATTTGTCAAAAGATAAAACGTCTTTGCCCCAAATCTACATCTGGTATCTACTTCTGTACCTCCCTTCCCTAAGAAGCCTCTTTTCCCCATTGCTCCTATATCCTGTTATTCCCCTTTATCCTTCTATCACCTTTTTCTGTATTTATCTCCCTCCCTCACGCAAAGGGGCACCCTCTTTTCCCATTTCTTTGAGTAGATCACTTATACTCTGCTATTTATGCCCTAAGGATGATACCAATGAACACATCAAACTAGACAGAGAAAAACCTATGAGACTTCAACCCTACAAAGGACTCTAGGTAATACTAAATGTTTCTGTATAGTAGAAGAAACTATCAATAGATTGAAGATGCAAACTGATCAAAGTTTGCAACATAAAGATTCAAGGAAGTTGCAAAACTGTGCATCAAGAACTCAAAAAAAAAAAAAGAAAAGAAAAGAAAAAAACCCAACATAAAAATTAACTGTTGAGCTTTTAATAGAGTTCTTAAAATTAAAATAGGAAATGCAAATGGCTAATAAATACTTTAAAAGATATTTAACATCCTTAGACATTATAGGAGTTCAAAACTAATGACTTCATGTTACACTAATCTGAATGTTTATTATCATTTTTTGTTAGAAATGTAAACGAATGTAGTAACTTTGGAAATCTATCTGGAAGGTACTCAGATCTATATCCTACTACAGAGAAATTGCCTGGCCATAGTCATTGCTTCCCTATTCACAACAACTAGGAAATAGAATCAGCCTAGATGTCTTTGAGCTTGTGAAAGGGTAATCAAAATATGGCACATTTACAAATTTTAATTTTATTCAGATTTAAAGAAAAATGAAATTATTAAATTATCAGGTAAATGGGTAGAACTGTGAAATAATCATTTTGAGTGAGATAACTAGACCTAGAAAGAAAACTGTCACATGTTCTTTCTCAAAAATGGATAGGATTGTGGTTCAAATATTTTCATCTGTGTTTAATTGGAGTAGCCACATAAGTGAGGAAGTTACTAAAAGAGCACTGTCAGCGAACATTGCCAAAGAGGTAACAGAAAAATATAGCCAAAGGATGAGGAGATCAGTGAAATTCCATCTAGACACAGCCAACGAAATAGTGCTTTTAATGCAGCTGTGATTAAGTTTGTACAAGACACTACATATTAACAAATTGTTAGTAGAGTTTATCATTGGATAATATGCTTCATTGCTAAATTATTTGTCACTGATAGACTGTAGGAGAGGCGAAGCAATTACTTTCAGTTGTGTATGAATGCAGCCTACAGTGATAAATGAATAGCTTTAATCCCATGGGCACACAGACCAACCTGGTCAATCACACAGGAAAACAACCACAAAAAAAATGTAAAATATGGAAAGAAGATAGTTACAGAAAAAGGGACCAGAGAGAAGAGGGGAGAAGGTAGGCAAAAATGTGGGTAAAAGCAGTGTAATGTGTTGTATGCATGTGTTAAATAGTTGAATAAACAATTCAATTAGTGGAAATTTAAAAAAATCAACAGTAGTATTGGTTAAAATAATGATCACAATTTTAACCTTCTGAAATTGATGATTTCCTTTTATCTTTCTACGATAAATTACAGCTAGAACTATTCTCATACACATTCAAACAAAATGCACAAATTTGCTTATTTGCTGTCTTCTAATTTCTGCCTACAATCAGGATGACATGATTTTTTTACAACTTTTTCCTAATTAAAAAGTTTAATAATGAGCGATATTTTATTAAACAAAAACAATTGATACTTAGGTATAGGAGAAAATATGGAGATATAGTTGTGTGGATTATTAATAAAATGATGTTAACAAATGTACTTAGTTTATATTTAATTTCCTGTAGCCATTGATGCTTATTCAGGTACCAAGCCTTTTTATTCTTTGGTTAATTCAATCACCGGCCCTAGTCCTGGAGCCCTGGAGCATTTTTGGCCTCCATACAATCTAAAACATTTAAGCTTAGAACTGGAAGGCTTCAGCCTCAGCCTTTATACAATCTAAAACATTTAAGCCCCTGAGGCTTACTGTTGACTGAGCCACTCTGACTAGCTCCTTTGAAATTCTGACTCTTCTCAACACAATTCACGAGCAGTTCTGGCTTCAAGCTAACAGGTTCAAACTGACCTTCAGAATCAGGCTGACTGATTCTGACCTATCTGCCCTTGCACTGGCAGACTCTAGCTGACTCCTGAATCTTCTCTGATTGAACTGCTCTGTTTGGCTTCAAACTGACTCATTCTTTGCATCTGAAACTGACTTCTTCTGCTGAGCTGCCTGTGTCTCTGCCTCAGACTCCTGTCCTTGCCTCTGTGTCCATACTGCTTCAGTCAGTCTCTCTGCTTCTTCACATAGTCTCTCCTCTGTCTTCCTCTTATCCTCCATACTTTCTCTCTCTGTCTCTCTGAGCTGAGAGCCTCTTTTTCTCTTGTGAAAGTCAGGTGTGTCCTTACTCTGCTAACTCTTCCTCTGATTCATCACATCGTCTGCCCTTCACACGTCACTTCCTGTCTAATGCTGACTCCTTCTGAGCTATGCTTCCTATCTTCAAGTGGAGCACCATTACCTTCTCAATACTGGGGTTAAAGGTGTGTGCCAACGTTCTTTCTACTCTAGAAAAGCCATACTGACAGATTAAAATATTAAATATTCCTCTGAACTTCCCATTAGAATAATACAGTGAGACTCTCTAGAATTACTTGTACAGTTATTTTGTGAACATTGGTAGTATACGCATATTTGTTAAGGCTCAGTAGTTGTTTTCTGTGTCTTTTCTTTCCTATTCAATTTTTAAAACATCGTTGGAGCTGATAGAAGCTATAGTCACTTCTTTCTAAACTTATTCTTACTTAACTTTTACACTCTGTATACTCTTGACAACTTCTCTGCAAAATTCATGCTAACAGATCCAAATCAGCTTCTAAAACACCTGACATAACTGTCTTCAGGCTTCTCTGAATATTTTTGTCTATATTAAACCATTTCCTATTATAGAATTTTGTCATGATAATGTATTTTTTCTCCAAATTTTGAAAATAAAATCATTTGACTAGAACTTAAAATCATAATAAATTGAAATGAATTAAGCTTACCCTACATGTATTTTTGCTTCCTCTAAAATGCATATAGTTCTCTGAAATGGTCTACTTGGAATATAATAAAATATGATTTATACATTTAATGCTTATAAGCTCAGGACTAGAAGTAGAGTAAAAATAATATTATATAAAGCATAAGTGTATTATGCAGAACTTATAATTTCATATCTCATGCACTGAAAAACAATTGCCACTGTCATGGTTTAATCAGAAAATGTAGTTGTTGCAGAGTTACATTTCCCCTTTAGTACTAATCTCTAAATAAAAAAAGCAAATTAACTTTCCATGGATTGAGAAGGCAGCAGAAGCAATCATTTTGGAATTATACTTTCACATTCATGGTTTTAAGCTTCATATTTATCTTTAGAATCTCAATATTCTCTAAATAGCTTGCTTTTCCAGAAGTAAATACATATGATAATATAGATGATAGAAATATATACAAAGGAAGTAGAAAGATTATTAATATTTAAGTACTGTTTAAAATTTAATCCTAAATTGCATAAACTTTTCTTTGATAATTTGAAAATTATGTGAATCACCTCTTTTTAATATGCTAGCTGATTTTCTTTTGTAATATGAAAAAAAAAGGACAATGAGAGTTTCACATTGCTTTACAGGATAGTCTTATATACTAGTCCATCATTTCATTTATACCGAATGTGGGCAATCTTTTCAGATATCCCACTATCTCAACCTTTTGGCAAGGTTTAAATTACCACCCAGCAGTGTTTTATAATATCATATTTAAGTTCAATCTTTACTAGATATTATATAGTACAATTCAAGTCAATACTTTTTTCCATTCTAAACTAGTCTTAAAATCCTCTTGAATGAATCTACTTCTCTAAGTATAATATAAAAAATGAATCATTTGAAAAAATACACAATTATAAAAGGCATTATTTTCATAAGTATATGATATTCATTTAAATCCCTATGCCAATAAAACGTAGCCACCAGAAATCATGTCTACCCACTGATCTTCTTTGTTTCAGTGGATTTAAATTTAGTCATAAGACTCATAAATTACATACAAAATAGAATAAAATGTTTTTTGGCAAACAAATCTTTTAGCATCTAAAAATGTAAAGTCAACAAAATTTAGTGAGGTGAATAATACTAATATGTGTACAATGATTTGAGTTTGTACATTTAAAAAAGCTATTACCAGCCAGGCAGTGGTGGCACGTGCCTTTAATCCCAGTACTCAAGAGGCAGAGGCAGGCAGTTCTCTGTGAGTTTGAGGCCAGCCTGATCTACAGAATGAGTTCTAGGACAGCCAGAGTTACAAAAGAGAAACCCTGCTTAGGAAAAAAAACTACAACAATAAAAAAAATGCTATTGCCTAGATGAAAAGCAACTTCAATCAATGGCTACTGCGGGAGGGAGAACTAGGTATTTTTAAATTCTTTTGTCTGTTTTAATCAGGATGAGCCCATAATCCTCAGGCATCAGACATAAGGAAATGAAAATAAAGGCAATACTAATTATATACATATAGTGTTGGTTTAATAAGATTGGCTCTCAAAGGATCATAGATTTGAATGTTACATCACAAAGGAGTGGCAATATCTATATCTATATCATCTATATCTATATCATCTATATTTTCATCTATATCTATACCTATATCTATACATAAAATTGGCTTACAGTGCTCTTGATTGTCATACAAGCATGTGACAGCATGCAGCATGCATGGTGGCAGGAATAGGAAGCTGAGAGCTCTCATCTTGAAGTGAAATCATGAAGAAGAGAGAGTAAACTGCAAGTTGCACTGTCTGTAAACCTAAAGCATCCATCCAGTGACATACTTCCTCCAGTAAAACTGCCACATGTCCCCAAGAAGTGTTTCTCTTCCTGGAGAGTACATGTTCAAATGTTGAAAATAGTGATGTACATTTTTCAACAAAACCACTGCATTCTGTCCTCCTTAAGATGCACGACTACATCATAATGCAAAATATATTAAGTCCAGCTTTAAAAAGACCCATGGTCTAGGCCATTTGAATCTTTGTACCCCATTTGGTAGCATTGTTTATACAAATTTACATGGTACCAACCTGCTGGAGAAAGTATATGACTGGAAACAGACTTGGAGAGGAAAATGGCATTCCTACTTCTCATTTTCTATGTCTCCTGCTTGCCATTGCAGTTATGCATGTTTAGTTTCTTAAGCCAGCAATCCTGACTGCTGCCATGATTTCCCATTACAATTGACCTTTAACTCTCTGGAACCACAAGCCAAAAATCACTTCCTTCAATAAGGTCGTTTAGTCATGGTGTTTTAGCACAGCATTACAAAATTAGCGTGCGTACAGACACACGCACTCACAATATAGAAAAGAGGTCACTAATTTGAGAATAGGTAATTGTTGTTGAGGAGACCTAGGGGAGGTTTGGAATAGGAAGGATGCTACTCATGAATGAAAAATATGCTACTTGTGAATGAATTCCTCAAATTAAAAAAATATATATATTTAAAAACAAGTAGGTTAACACCAAATTACTTTAGTACATTCTTAAGACAGTTTTATGTACTCATTTTCTTATGACTAAATTACATTTCTCCCCAAATATTAACATAACTAATGTTGCCATAGAGATAAAGATGATAATATTTGAAATCATATTTTATGTTTTAAAAATAATTTTCAATTAGCTGTTTATTACAATGAATGTATGTATACCAAGACTACATCATGCTCTGCTAGTCATTAAGATCATCTCAATAAGAGGGAAATCACATCTGAAGCTGATAACCCAGTCAAATACCCAAGACCACTAATATCACATATCTTGGAGGACAACCTACAAGCACCACTTTACTAAACCAGGATAATGCCTAACCACATTCTAGATGTCTATCCTTATAGGCACAGATAAGTGCGCTCATCACCCTCATGAAGGAAGCCTTTTTTGTATATATCATATAAAGACCAATTTATTAAACCCCAATCAATCAAAATTTAAGATTGGTCAGTCCAGTCCTGATATATAAAAATACAGTATAATGCCTGCACCTGGGGCTCAAATATGACTGTAGAAGTTTGCCATCAGGGTGAAGAGAAGAAGGAAGGAGTGTAGGAGTTGGAGGGTTATGAGAGATAGAAGATCAGGTACTTTACTCTGAGATTGTACCTCCTAAGAATGTCAGAAGCTACACCTTTAAATTCTAACAATATTGAACAAGGACAACAGCCAAGTCCAAAACTCCTCAATCTAAGGCAAGTGAGGAATGCTGAGAAAGGATAAATATTACTCAGGGAAAAAGACATCAATTGGTTATCCAATAACAAAGAGTTAGCTTTGAAAACATGTATATAAGTAATACTGTACAGATGCATCTGGTTGTATCTATGCACATAGGAATATATAAGTATATACACTTATAAATAACAAATATATAACAAAAATTAATAATAAAAACATCCAAGAATTTAAAAGAGAGATAGTGAGGAGTATGGTAGGCTTGGGAGGAAGGAACAGGAAAAGGGAAATGTGATTATAATATAATCTCAAAAACCAAAAGAAATCATTTAAAAAACTGAGTTTGAAGAATGAGTATTTTTACTTCAAAATTTGTACATGGTATGTTTAATATAAATATTTTATATTTAATAAACTGTAATTTGTTGCAAATGTACAGAAGGCTATGTGAATGGCATAATCTTGTTTTGTTGTTAGTCATATCATAAACTACTGGTTTGTGAGTTTATTCTTTTTCTTTGTTTTGTCAGGAGGGAAACTGTGACATAGAATTAAAAAAATATTTTTTAAAGACAAACAGAAGCAGGTCACATCCTCATGCAAGGAGACACTAACTAACCAAAAGTTTTCTTCACATTCTTTTTTCTTTTCTTCTTTTCTTTTCTTTTCTTTTCTTTTCTTTTCTTTTCTTTTCTTTTCTTTTCTTTTCTTTTCCTTTCTTTTCTTTTCTTTTCTCATTTTTGGTATTGTTGATAATACTCATAGTTTTGTCCAAACTAGACAAAAGCTCTCAGTCTGTTCTTGTTTCTTTGAGACTCTGTTGTCTTGTGCAATTCAGGTGGGACTTCAAATATGAATCCTGCTTCACAGCGAGATTGATGAGATTACAGTGTGATGGACTTTCAAATCCATACCATACATTCTGTCCCAGACTTTAGTTCTTAAAACATTCACATATTACTCTCATCCCAAGAGGCTATGAATTTATGTATGAAAAACATTCTTATATAAGTACCATAGTAATTTCTAATATTCTTATTTAGTTTCTCAAAAATATACTTTATGGGTTCCATGTTAAGTGTGACCTGTAACTATCCTCTGAAAGAACAAGTGACTTTCTTAAAGCCACATATATAAAATGGCGTTTTGTTCCTAAGCCAATATATTCTCTGGATGCTGGGGAGAAGGTGGCTTTGTTTGACAAAGAGAGATTGAGTGATCCACTCAAAAACATTCTGTCCTTCAAGCGGACACACTTTTGTTGAGGTTGTTATTCAGTTACTTTAATGGGATTAATCAGAAGAAACATGCAGAGCAAAATTTGGAAGGAAGAAATACAAACTGTGTATAATTACATATCTGTATTCTACCTCTTTTAGTCCTCCTTTGATGTAAAACTGTTGATCCTCATTTAATAAATGTAATCTGAACCACAGAATACAATTATATCTTCTATTTATTGCTACAACCAATGATGAAATACATTTCTACTTTTGTTTGTTGTTTATTTGTTTGGAACAGAGTCTCACTCTGTAGCCCTGGCTTGCCTAAAACTTGCTATGTAGACCAGTTTGGCCTGGAGTTCACAGAGATCCTAATTCTCAAGTGCTAATATTGGCTCTATGCTAGAATCTGTGATAAACCTTCAGCTTAAGCATCAGTGAAATAGACACCTTTTGAAGTTCTCAAGAAGGTTATCATACATTAAACTATGCTAATGCATCTCATTCTTGCAAGTTTTAAAATGTGGAGTGACTTACTTTTCCAAAACCAAAGAAACAGAGATTGCTTTCATTTTTTATCTATTCACTCTTAATTATATAAACCCATCAACTCAAGGTACAGAGAACTAGTAAACACACACACACACACACACACACACACACACACACATCTCTCATACATACAGGTCAATCATTCTATATATTTCATGTTCATATTTTCCTACATAGTTTCTGTAATGCTAAGTAGTGGACATCCTACTTCTCATTGTCTAGTAGAAGTTGGTTGCCCACATAGAAATAGATCCTTCCCTTTATCCTTCCAGAGCCCTTCTGCTACTGATCCTTGACAATCTTCTTAGCTGTATTTTACTTAAAAACTTCTTCAACTTCTCTAGTTTTATTAAAGGGATTAATTTTCATAAAATGGTTATGATGCTTGAAATATTCAGTTTCCTTGTGATCAAAGTCAGTTTCAAATCTGCTATTTACTCACAGGCATGCTAATTGCTTTTTAAAGCACCATCCTAGTAACAATCAAAATATCTGTGTGTGTAATTTATGCCTTTTTCTTGCAAAAAGCTCATTAGCAGTCATAAGGCTCGATAATGTTAATATTCCCAAGATGAATGATACAAAAGATTCATTATCTTTAAGCCACATTGGAATCATTGAACTGAGTCATTTTATATGATTACAATTATCTTTCTAGCAATGTACTCATATAAATTCAGCTAGATGCTTAAGTGGCCTATTGACCCAAAGGGCACTCTAACTCTCTGACCTGATAATTTAATATATTAATGTGCAAGGAATAACCCACACTTTCATTACAAAGTTTTCTCTGCTTTATTTTGAACAAGTAGTAATAATAAGAATAGTGACAGCAAATTTAAAGTTTTTTTTTCCTTTTTGACTTACTTTTTATACATATTTTCTTTAGTTACTATGAAAATTGAGAGAATTCAACTTCCATACATTTACTCTCTACATGATTACAATTTAAATCTGTAGACCTCATGCTTCTGTCCAGTTTTGGTAATATGTTGTCTAACATAATGCACTGAGTTGATTATTTAAATATAATAGCCAATTGTAATGTATCTTCACATATTGACTGTGTATAATAAGACTTTCTCATTCACCATATCTTTCTTGTTTTCATATTTATTGTTTTTCTTATTTTTCCTGTTTTTGTATAATGCTTATCTTAATAATTTGAGTTTCATACAATGTTTCTGGATAACATGCCATTTC
Source organism: Cricetomys ansorgei (assembly GCA_026225945.1). Taxonomy (NCBI): domain Eukaryota; kingdom Metazoa; phylum Chordata; class Mammalia; order Rodentia; family Nesomyidae; genus Cricetomys; species Cricetomys ansorgei. Next base: position 15,359,576 of record JAMJFZ010001815.1, read on the forward strand.
TGTTCCTTCCTGTTCCATCCTCTCATCCTTGTGCCCTCAAGGTAAATAAATAAGAAAATAAATGAGATAAATATAAGAAATTTAAGTCCAGTTTGTGTGGCAGGAGCATGGATCATGGGCATCACTATGGTCTTTGGAGGAAGCTATGATTATGATTATGAACATTCACCTGGCCCAAACTAACCCAAGACTAATCATGAGGAAGTTTGACCAAAAGTCTGGCCTTAGTGCCCAAACCAATAGGCACATGGGCCTCCAGAAAGCATCAAGACATTGCCTAGGTACCAAGACACCGAGCAGGTACCCCAATATACTGCAAGCACATGGGTATCCCATAGGCCTCCAAACATTCCATGGGCACTCAGACATCTCACACATACCAGGATCTCCTGTAGACACCAGGGCCTCCTGAGATGTCCAGGTATCATGCAGGCACTCTGCCAACTGGCAGACACTCAGACATCATGCAGGTACCCAGTCTTTCTACAGTCACCCAGACATCCTTAAAGCAAGGCAACAGGCAACAGGGCTTTCCACAGGTACTAGCGCATCCTATAAGCATTAAGACATCCCTTAGGTTCCAGGGCATCCTGAAGATGCCCAGACATTATATAGACAGTGGTCAAACCAACAGATACCCAGACATCCTGCAGGTACACAGACATCACACAGGCACTGGACATCACACAGGCACATTGATTTCCAATAGGCACCCAGACATTTTGAAGGCACCAGGATATCCCACAGGCACCCAGACCTCCCAAAAACTCCCAGGCACCCCAGGGACATCATTAAATCCACAAACACCAGGACATCCCATAGGCACCAGGGCATCCTGTAGGTGCCTAGACATCCTACAGGCATCAGAATACTCTGCATGTACCAGAGCATCCTAAAAATAATCAGACATCATGCAGGCAACCTGTACTCCCACAGGTACCTAGACATATTTTAAATTACTCTAAGATAGAAATTTTAAAAAAATTTTGTAGGTTAATCAGAGCATTTAATTGTTACTTATAATACTTAATGGAATTCAAGTTAATACACTTTAAGTCATGTTAGTAAGAAATTTTCAATTTACTTTCTAAACCCTACCCTTTTAGACAATTTCTCAAATTTTGCCTGTAGCTTTAAAACACATATTTCCCTCAAGCCCACTAATTCTGATTTAATAGTCCTAGAATGTTACTGGGTAATTTAGGCAATTAAGTACTCCATGAGTGGTTCTCATGTGGAACCCTAGTTTTAAAACATCAGTTGGAATGATAGCTATAGGAAACCACAGCACAAAGGAAAAATTAGACATCCCTTTAAACACAGCAGATTCATCACATTAGACTGCATGAGAAATTCAATATAGGTCCCAATAAAGCTTCTTATCTTAACAATTTGACTAATATTTGAAAGAGAACTCATAGTAGTACAATATTCTCTGAATTAATTGAATATATTCCCCTAGTATTTTTAAACAGTTAATGGGGTGATAAAATAGCTGAATGTAACTATTCCATGATATGTATACTTTAAAAATGTAATTGTGTGTGTGTGTGTGTGTATGTGTGTATATATATATACACACACATATATATGCATATAGACATATAAAGTGCATATACACACATATACAAACTATCACCTTAAATAATAAGTAAGCCAAGAGCAATCTAGAGCATATGATGTCTGGTGAGTTGGTGTTCTGTGATAATTAGTTAAATTGCCCTTTGGTCTATTCATAAACATATCATCTATGAAAGGAGACACAGAGAGAAATATTAAATACTGTCAAAGATGGGTCTTGATGATAAGTGAAATGGGCAGAAGGATATGGATTACATGATTTCACTCAAAAGGGTTATCTTAAAAGGAAGTTAATCTCATAAAAAGTAAGATTAAAAGGGTGATTAACAGCAAACATCCATAGTCCTGGGAAAAGGCTAAGTTGTGGAAAGGTATTAAGCTACAACTATACAGAAGTATGGCATCTCACACTACACAACACAGTGTGATGACTGTGATGCACTGTACAGAGGAAAATTTAATCCAGCAGCATGGCTGCTCTTTCAAAGGATCACATTGAAAGGCCTGTGTGATATCTAGGAAAGGATCATATCCAAAGGCCTGTACGAAAGGATCACATCAGAGGTCTGTGTGATCCAGTTGGAATACAGAAAGAATGTTAGTCAGAGCAATTCTTTCCTCTGTGCTAATGCTAGGTGAAAGGGATTTCTGTGGTTATGGCAATGTAGTACATGCGTTTAATCTTAACTCAGAAGGAAGTGGTGGCACACATCTTTCCTCATTCCTTATTTGCTCACAGTTCTTTGTTTAAAGTAGAGGTCTCATGGAATTTTTCTCATCCATATTGGTATATATATTGGTGTTAGCATTGTTCAGCTCATGTTTAGAGAGTCATGTTGGAGAAACTTTATGGATATAGTGAAACTGACACTCCTTAGCTTATCAAATTTTGTTATAAAATATGTCCTGGAAATTCTCTCTTCTACTCATTTATGTTTATTTTTATATTATTCATGGTTGGTTGTTTGATACAATTCTAGGTTGTTTTGTAGTTTTCATCCATTGACTAGGTCTATCAAGTACTGGTTAGTTACACATTTTTTAAGGATATAGATGAATGAAGACTCATTATTTTTTCACTTGATCCTTGTTATATTTGTTCTTTGATTTTGTTGTTTGATTTGCTTTATTCTCTTTGTCTCTCTGTCTCTGTCTGTGTGTGTGTGTGTGTGTGTGTGTGTGTGTGTGTGTGTGTGTGTGTGTTTGTGACAGAGTCTCAATTTTCAGTCTATATTGGCCTTCTCTATCTTTCTGCCTCTTCTTCTGATTGCTGAGATTATAAGTATGTGCGAAATTGCCAACCATTCTGAGCACATGGCAAATACTTATACTTATCATGGAAAATAAATTCTTCAAACCCTTAAAATTTCAAAACTGATTTGGTGAGCAATGATCTGCATGGTCTATGGACACAAAGCTGAGAAGCATTTGCAGTCTGCCACTCTGTATACTGGCTTTTGTCTAAGATGTTTTCAAACTTATTAAAAAACATTTACTAAATATGAGGTTGACTATGTTAATATCCACCTCAAGTTATCTCTGTTAATACTTCCTAGCTACTTAGAAAAAATTCTTCCCAATAAGTATGAACATAAATTCATTTCACACAATATCTATTATATACAATTGTTGCATGGGTTAAAATCTTGTATATTGTATAACATAGTGATATCAGGACTTAAAGATTTACATTTATTGTCTTTTTATTTTTAAAAAGTTGATTCTACCAAATTTTATCATAGTATAATGGAAGATTGACATTTAATTGAAAAGAATAGATTATATTTCTTGAGTTTTGCTTGTATTTCTTATTTAATGATACTTGCCTGTAAAATGTTTCTGTTCCATAGGCTCCCTTTCAAATTTCACTCTGCTTTGATTTTGTTTTACTTCAGCCCCATATTTTTTTCACTCCCCAAGAATCCATCATTCTTCCAAATAATCAGATGACTATTTGAGACAATTAATGTGCAAATCAACTTTGTTTGCTTCAAATAATGAAATCACAAGCTAGGACAGTGTAAAAAACAATTTTATTAGAAGCCAGAAGTTTTAATTAGGTATTATTTCTATTTATCTTTTAAAATTAATCTTTGTTTTCTTGTAAAAATTGAGGAAATAGAGGCATATATATATTAGTTCATTATTTTAAATTCTAATGGAAACTACCACTGGGACTAATTAATACATATAATTTTCTGATATTTCCTTAGTGTTTGGTTTTGAGTTGAAGTGTCACTATAAAGCTTTTACTAGTTTTGAGCTCACATCTGCCTCCCCTCAAGATTGCTATTGCTACAGGTATGCACTTTTAGGCAAGCCACAAATAACGTTCTAAAAATATCATTTTTTGTCTGGGAAAATGGTTTGGTTGATAAGCATTTGCTGTACAATTTCAGGACTCGAGCACAAATTCCTAAAACTCACATAAAGTCAAGCAAAGCAGCATGCATCTAGGTAGGTAGATGGAGACAAGAGACAGGAGAGTCTCCAGAATTTTGTAGGACAGATATATTGTAAATATGTCATGAACAACAATAACAAAAAAGATCTATCTCAAACAATGTGGAAAGCACAGGTCAACACTCTAGGTTGTTCTCTAACCTCCACAATAGCTGTGGTGTTCCCATGTCCACAGTCACAACACATGCACACAGACATAAAAACAGGCACGTTGGTCATGTAATTGAATAGAAGACTCGGACATAAATCCACATACCTATGAACACCTGATTTTTGATAAAGAAGCCAGAAAAACACAATGGAAAAAAGAAAGCTTATTCAAAAATGGTACTGATGAAACTGCATGACATAATAAAGAAGAATACAAATAGATTCTTTTTATCACCCTGCACAAAACTCAAGTCCAAGTGATCAAAGTCCTCAATATAAAAATACAGATATATTGAACCTGATAGAAGAAAAAGTTGGAAATAGTCTTGAAAATATCAGGCACATGAGACAATATCCTGAAAAAAAATCAATAACATAGACACTAAGGTCAACAATTAATAAATCGGGACTCCTGAAACTGAAAAATTTTTGTAAGGCAAAGGACTGTGACAATAAGACAAAACAACAGCCTACACAATGTGAAAATATTTCCATTAACTCCACATCCAATAGAAGGCTAATATCTAAAATATATAAAGAAGTCAATAAACTAGATATCAAGAAACTAAATAACCCAGTTAAAAGTGGGATACAGATCTAAACAGAGAATTCTAAATAGAGGGATCTCAAGTGGCTGAGAAACACTTGAAAAAATGTTCAACATCTTTAGCCTTCTGGGAAATGCAAATCCAAGCTACTTTGAGATTCCATCTCAAAGGAATTAAAGGATGGCAAATTGGAAATAGCCTATATGCCCCTCAACTGAAGAATGGATAAGGGAAAAGTATTATATTTATAAAATTTAATATTAATCAGCTGTCAAAAATATGGCATCATGAAATTTGAAGGAAATGCAATCCTGAGTGATGTAACCCAGACCCAGAGAGATAAATATGATATTTTAAGTAATTTAATCAATTAGAAGTAGATATTAGCTGTCTATTAAATGATAATCATGCTACTATCATAGATTCATAGATGTTAAAGAGGAGAACTCTAAGGGGGAACATATGAATCTCTTTGAGAAAGGAAAATAGAATAGACCTTGTGGGTGAACTGGGGAACATGAGGACAGAAGTGGGAGGGACTAGGTATTACGGAAGTGATGGAGGGACAAAGTATATAGAGAGATGTCTGGAATTGGAGTGATTTTGGCTGATGATGTGGAAATCTAGCGGAGTGGAAAATTTCTTGGAGGGTAGCCATAGAATCAAGGCAAAAACCATTTATTCTTTTCCTAATTAAATTATCAGTTCTGGTCTGGAGTCCAAGAGCATTTTTTAACTCTTTAATCTAGTCTTAATCTTTAAAATGAAAGACTTCAGCCTTCATACAATTTAGAATGTGTGAACTGATAGCTCAGACCTAGGTAGCTCAATCTCAGCCTCCAAGACCTACTGCTAACTGAGCCATTCTGATTAGTTCCTTCTGAACTCTGCTTCTTCTTGTTCAGGCTCAAACTATTCTCCAAGCTGCTTCAAACTAACTCCCTCTTCCCGTCTGATACTAACTTCTGCCAATCTCTACTGTGTCTCTGTGTCTCTCCCCTTGAGCTCTCACTGCTCCATTCTGGCTCTGTAACTGATTCTTCTTTAACTGACTGCTGTATCTAACTCTGAAACTTGTGGGCAGAAGTAGCTAACTCCTATGCACCTGTGTTGACAGGGTAACAGTAACTGACTGTGATTATTTCTGAGCTGAAAGCCAGCCTTATATATCATGAGAGTGGAGCATGTCCTCACTCTGACTCACTCTGCTAACTCTTTCTTTGATAGTCACTTTGTCTGCCATTCACTCTGACTCATCTCAGACATCACTTCCTCTGTGACACTGGCTCCTGAGCTCTGCTTCCTGTGTCTGTTTCTGACAGATTCTGTTTTAATTTAAAGGCATGGACCACTGCTGCCTTCTGAATACTGGGATTAGAGGTGTGTCTACATTCTTTCTAGACCACACAGGCCTCTGAATGTAGACCCCTGGAATATAGGCCCTTCCTAGCTTTCACACAGGCCTATTCCTTTACAGCAACCCTAGTGAGGACCCCTGGTAATAAATGATACAAAGTTTGAACAGGTCATCTCATCTTCTGCAACCTGGCAAAACTCCCAGTGGTGGGACAGGAGCACTAAGTCATCCACAAAACCTTTGACCTACAACCTGTCCTACTTGCAATGTGTTCTGGGGGAATGATAGAGCAAAACTTGTGGGAATGCTCAAACAATGACTGGTTAAAATTACGGCTTACCCCATGAGAAGGAGACACTGCCTGCATGGAGAGGTGCTAGAGACTTATTAGCCCAGAACCTAAGGTAGAACCAAAAACAATTGTGAAAAATATCATGGAAATGATTCCTAATGATATTCTCCTATACACATAGATTGGTACCTTGTCCAATTGTTATCAGAGAGACTTCCTCTGGCAACAGAAGGGGCAAGAGCAGAGACTCACAGCCAGATATTATGAGGAGAGTCTACATTGGAGGTCTCCATCTGGTTCCTTGTCTAGGAGCTCAGGGAACCCAGGAAGAGGGAGAGGAAAACCCTGTAGGAAGAGGGAGAGGAAAGTTTATAACAGTCTGAGCAAATGGAGAATACCAGGAGAACACTAAACAGAGATCATATGGGCCCACAGAAATAGAAGCAGAAAGTACATAACCTACATGGCTCTGCACCAGGTCCTCTGCATATATGTTAATGGCTGTTAGCTTAGTGTTTTTGTGGGTCTCCCAACATTAGGAATGGGGATGTCTCTGGATCTTTTGCCTACTTCTGGAACTGTTTTCTTCTTATTGGGTTGGCTCATGCAGCCTCCATATTAGAGATTCTGATGTATTATTGTATCCTGTTTTGTCATGTTTGGTTGATATCTCTTGGAGGTCTGCTCCTATATGAAGAGAAACAGAGGGGGAGTGGATCTAATTGGGAGTGGAGATAGTGGGAAGCTTAGAAGCATGGAGAGAAAATAAACTGTGGTTAGGATATATTGTATAAGAAAAGAATATATTTTCAATAGAAAAAGAGAGACAGATCTTTCTCAAATAAAATGGAAGGCATGGATCAATAATCTAAATTGTCCTCTGACCTAAACAATAGCCGTGGGAATCCGATGCCCATAATCATACACATGCACAAAAACATACATACACACAAGTAGGTACACATGTCATACACATGCATAGTATATACATATAAAAACAAAAATAAATAACAGATAATTATGTTACTATTCCTCCAATCTGCTTACCTATTATATATATAGTATTACACGTATATAAAGCAAACCAAAATAAGCATCATGTTTTTATAAGAAAAAAAGTTGTCACATTAGCATCTGGATTTTTCACTTTAAGAAAACTTTCCTGTGTACTTTTAACTTCAGTACAGGTGATTTAACAGCTTCAACAGTATTAATTTTAAAGGTATTCATTAAACAGCAAGTGCATACCTGTATATGATAGAAATGTTGACATGCATGAAAACTGACAACTTTGAACTTGATCTACATTTGATGTTGTTTAAATGGTGGTGACATAGCTTCAAGACTTAAAAAGGAATTTACTCTTTGTAAGGATTTTAAGAAATCTAATTTAATGACATTTTCCAGAACAAAGATAAAAGCAATATTATTTCTTCTTGTTAAAAATATAACAACGGATATGCAGTGGTCATCATTATAATAATCAGAATTTAAATTTTGTAAAATTAATTAGACATGTATAAAGTAATAGGCAATTACTTACAATTTTAGTATTTAAATGATCTTCAATATGTCTACTGAGTTATTATGAACCATCTAATACAAATAATCATGACATTAAATAAAGGGAATTTCTGTTATTTGTATATAAACTGTGAAGTTAACTGACACTTATATACCCTATGCCAAATACTGTTGCAAATAAAAGAAGGGAGCTATGTGTATAAAGTACTTCTTAAGTCACCAGACAGAAGAAGGAAAGAAGTCTACAAACAGATATGATTCACACAAGCAATATAAGGATTACTGCTTTTGTTTGTTTGTTTCTTTTTGTTTTTTGAGACGGGGCTTCTCTGTTGTAACTCTGGCTGTCCCAGAAACACTCTGTAAACCAGGCTGGCCTCAAACTCACAGAGATCTGCCTGCCTCTGTGTCCCAAGTTCTGGGATTAAAGGCATGTACTCCAACCACCTGACAGCACTTTGTTTCTCTTAGAAGTTGAAACGAAGAGAAATTTTGCAGATGAGAAATGTGGATTTTATTCTAGCTTTCTCCTCCATGCCTACATTTGCTCCGTGTTGTTACCTCATGTTAAGGCTCACTGATGCAGTATTGGTACTAATGTTATGGGAGTAAGTGATCTCTTTCTGCTTTGACTTAAAGTCTATTTCGTGAGGAAGAACACTTACCTTGTACTATTAACTAAAAAAAGAAAGATTGTGTAGGCAATAGCTCAGAGTCCTACATATAGAAATTAAAATTCTAATTCTGCTAGTTGTTATAGTAACAAACTGCTCCTAACTTTTTGTTGTTCTTGGTGGTAGTGGTTTGTTTGTTTTAAATTTTTTTAGACAGAGTTTCTTTGTTGTAACTCTGGCTGTCCTAGAACTCACTCTGTAGACCAGGCTGGCCTCAAATTCAAAGAGATATGCCTTCCTCTCTCTCCCAAGTGCTGGTATTAAACGTGTGTACCTTTGTTACTATAACATCTAGCAGAATTATAGTATTAACGTTTCTATGTAGAACTATGAGCTATTGCCTACACTATATATATTTTTTATGTTTAAGTTAAAAGTATAAGCCTTCAGTTAACAGTTATACCACCACCTGGCACACTGCCCCTAAGTTTTTATTTTTGTACACACAGATTAGAGTGCATCTCCTAACCCATACCACTGAAACTTCATTTTACAGTAGATGGCAAGTAATATAGAGCCCTACCTCTGATCAACATGCAGAGAATACGTAGGTAATTCTAAATGGGACAGATATAGAAATCTGCCATCTTGGCATTCAGGAGTTATCTCAGAAGAAGGAGAAGAAAGATAGTAAGAGGCCAAGAGAGTAGACACCTACAATGAAATAGTATTTACTGGGTATGCCCATCTTATCGCACATATAAACTCACATCAGTTGTGATGGCTTGCATAAAACCTACACAAACTCAAGAGAGCCAAATTCCCAACACAGATCAGGGAGCCACTGATGAAGTTCTACCTCTAGAAGAAAAAAATGTTTATAATTCATAAAATGAAGGAGAGTCAGTATTCCTCTGGGAAACAGCCTTTTGAGAGGCTGTACATGCTCCAATAGAGTGTCCTATGTTTATGCACCTACAGCTAACCCTGTGTGCACTCAATAGGTTTACTATATAAATAAACAGCACATGAAGTTGGAAGAGAAGTGATGGAGGACATACAAGAGGATTAGTAAGGAAGGGAAAGGAGAGAAGATTTGATCAAAATACATTATATACATGTATAAAATTTTCAAACAAAAGAATTTTACTGCAGTTCAAAAATAATCTGTTAAATTATTAACAGTTTTTTAAATTAATCTTGCATACTCAGTAGTGATAACTATAGATTAATAACTTCTAGTGTCTAGTAAAGTATTGTTGGTGCTAGGAGATCCTGGCACAAAACAGCCATCTAACAAATATTTTTGAAAGAGAAATAAAGGAAAATTAATTTGGTGCAGAGGAGATACTTTGTTTAACTCAATATTACAGGCTTATTCAGTTCAGAGTGTTGAATTTTTGCTCATTTTTGACCAAATGTTACACAATGTTTACATTAATATTCTACTTGGGAATCTCCTGGAATATTTCTGACTTACAAGAGACATTCAATAAACAATAAACATGACATTCTGCTTTTATTCAAAATAAACTAAAATCTAGCAGAATTGGCTTTCTTGTATATTAATTATAAAAACTAGTTGAATTTTTCTTTCTTATACACAGATTGTCCTTAGAAGTAAATGTGTAATAATATTATATTTAAAATTGTTAGTGGGATTCTATACTTCAGCAATTATTTTTAAATGCAATGTTTATTGGTATACAGAACTACTTTACAATCTCTGAACTTCTTGAATGTGTTTTAAAATTATTACTGCAGTGATCACTATAGCACATTTCTGAAAATTAGAAAAAAGGTAGTTTCTAGAAGCCATAGAAATCTAAACCACAGAAACCTGTGGAGGGTCTGCTACCTAATCATTTCCTGATCTCTCATCTCTTCAACTGTTTTAAACTTTGACGCTATTCTTCAGCAAGTCATACACTGAGCATCATTTTGTAACATTTGTCTCTAGATCTCTAATTCTGACAACAATTTACAAGGTAAAATAATGTCACTAACCATATCTCTAAGGTCCCAACCACAATAATTCTTGTTCATTTTCTATTCCTAAATGCACTTACTAATCTCATATCACTTGAAATTTAGACTGTTCATGCATTATGAATTTCAGCTATATTCCTTAGAGTGACATTCTTCATATGAAGATTAAAATTTTAAGATAACCTTGATCTACTCTGAAGTTTAGTCAATGCTTACAAGAATCTCTGATTTGTTGGTATTTTAGCTTCTTTGAACATATAAATCAAATGCTTGTCTATAGCATAACAGCCCAGATGAAAACGGAGACAGAAAAAAGAGGTAATAAGGTTAATAAAAACTATAAAGGCTAATACAGAAATTAAGGAATATAAACACAGTCATAAACATGTCTGTTGCAAGTCAAATTCATGGTAACACTATAAATAATGTTAATAGTGTACATAATAGATCCAGATAGACTGTATGACCCTCAGTGCTGTTCTAAGTGTTTGTTGAGTTTTGAAAACAGAAAATTAAGCTAAATGGCAGTTGGTATATAATGTATACAAGAAAAAGAAGGAAACCTCACAACTATTTCCTTATTTTTAATTTTCTTTTCCACTTTTAAAATTTTGGTGTAAATATTGGTTAATTTAAAAGAAATGGTGTCCATGGTTTAAAAAAAATAAAATTAATGTATTAAATTTCTTTAGAGCTGCTCAATGAACAGCAAGGAAATTCTTACCAGAGTCTCTAAGAGTTATACTTTGATTATGCAGCAATGACAGATTGAAAGAGAAACAAAAAATCAACAAAACAAAACAATTCAATTAAATGGTAGGTTTAGGTTAAATTGGGCAAGTTTTTATGAATGGCAAGAAGGAAGTAAAGATTATCTTTAGAACTGTACTACAAGAAAGGGATGAGCTAATCAAAGAATTAGAAAGAATTACAGCAGAAAAGGTCAATGGACAATAAAAGTGTAGTTAATAAAATAGAAAACCTCCATGTTTTTTTAAAAACTTTTATGACATTACATATATTCACCAAGTAACATTTTGATAAGTGAGGGAAAAAAGCCAAAGATATTCTTTAAACATACATTACAATGTATTTTATTTTGCCTAAACTGCAATACAATGATACCATTGTTAGGGTCACATTTTGTAAGAACTATCCATACTATATACTATAGTTTTGATTTTTATGCATCTATTCATTTCTCACTTCAGGCTTCCAGTGATGACATCCGAGTTCATTCTCTTCTCATCAATTTGCCCAGAAAGTTATTCTAAAAAAGGTGACAGTTCATTTTCCTGTGCTATGCTGTATTTCATTTGGAAAATGTATGAAAAAATGCTTTAGAAAAACCCCCAAAACAGTGTACTTGACAGAATGGGGTTTGTGAGAACACTATGAATACCACATGCCTGTGAATACTAGAGAGTTCTCAAGGTAGGCTCATTCTATTTTCCATCATTTCATTTAAATTCCCCACCAATCTGTAAGAGTAGGAAATTCAGGTTTTACTGTTTGTTTCATAGATCAGGAAACTTGCCCCTGGAATGTTAAGTGACTTACCCAAGGTGAGATTTGTGTTGAATGTTGATGTTCTACGTGCACCTATGTTTCCTGTGTTTCAGTACTTCTCCAATAGCACTTACTAAGGCCATCAACCTTAATAGTAAATGGCTGGAACACACAGCATGAAATAGTGATCCTCAATGCCACCCAGAGGAACTATTCCAATTCTTTACACTCCTATAGAACATGGATCAACAAACCATGCACAGAAAAAGAAAAATGTTCCTTATTTCTTAAAAAATAAATAAATAAATAAAGTGCACTGAAACACAATGACGTCTGTTTCTCTATATATTGTCTATGTTGATTTTCCAGATACAGTGGTAGGCTTATTCAGTTTGGATACAACTATGTAGTCCTTAATTCATATTTATTTACTGGCTTTTAACACTAAAACATTTTGTTACTCATGTTATGGAATAGGTATGCAAAGACAAATAGTTTTTCTGAATCTCTTGCAGCTACTTTTCTACAGAGCTGCAGAAATCTCTGGATGACACTTATAGGCAATGATTTTAAAAGAAGTCTTGATTAGTTATGGTCCCCTTCTCTTCCTCATTTTCTTTAGGTTCCTCTTGCTAGAGGTATTGTACACAATATCTAAAGTTGAAGTACTTAAATGGAGTAACAAATATAAACACAAATAATATTGGGCAAAAAAGTAGAGAACACCTGGGATATACATATATAACATCTTCATCAATGCAGGCTATAGGGACTCTATGAACAGTTTTATATGTCTTTGCCATAAAATGCTGTCTTATGAGCATGAAAAGTCTGAAGCATTCCTTAACTTTCAGCACCTGTGATAACTCCAGAAGACCTGAACAACATTGAGCCCATTAATTTCTCTCATGGAAGTAAGTGGCTCAGGAGGCCCTGCCCATCCCTGGGAATATGTAAACAATTAACAGTTCCAGGAAGAGTGTCTTTCAAAGCCATGTGCATGAATGAGGTTATATAGAAAATTAAGGTTTGTAGCAGGGAGAGCCTTGCAAGGTCCTGCCATTTTCTGAAGAAAAAAAGCAACTAATTGTTGCTGGGAGACACATAATTTTTCTTTATTGGTGCAGTTACTGAGCCATTCATGAATTATCTATGTTCCTGTAAGCAATGATATTTGAATTCAATGGTTTGCCAAGATAGATAAGTAGAAAAATTTCTTTGTTGTGTCCTTGGAGTCTGATCTAAAGTGAATGAATGTTGTTCATACTTCCAGGAAAAGTCACAGAACAGATTTTAAATATGTTATTGGTAGGGTTGTTCATTTCTAGAAAGGAAAGCAATTCTAATGGATAAACTAATAATTAATAAGACATAACATTTACTGGTTGATATCAAGACCACTTAATACAAAATCCCTCGCAGTTCACTATCTTGACATTCTAGCAACATTTCTACTCCCGGCAAGCTTAAATAGTCCCATGAATGTACATATATTTATGTGATAGTTAATCTTAAATATATCATAAGGCAAATCACACGTACGACCTGCTATTTAACGATATTACAATGAAGTTTCACAGCAACTAACACCTGACATGAAGAAAGCCTGGATTTGGACTGGTTGAAACTTTCCATATGCTAGTTAATAGTGATTTAATGTTTCCAATTAAGGAAAACAACAACTTTGGAGTCATGCACATGGTTTGTACCATCATACTATATTAAATATAGTCCTATCCACCTCACAAGAAACATAAAATCTCAGCTTGCTCAACAATTGCTCCACCAATATCCATCATTCAAGCCATTATGGGATTTTGATCTGACTTATTGCCCTAGTGTCATACCTCTCTTCTCTCCCATTATCCATGTCCCAGTGAGTCTGTTTTCCATGATTAAGCCAGAAAAAGATATGCAAAATACAGAGCAAACATATTGTACATGAAGCCCAGAGACTTGTGCCACTTTATAAGCAAAAGCCACAGGCTTGATCTTGACTTACAAAGTTCTCACCATATATCCTCCACCTACATCCAAATTATCTGGCCACCTCTTTGAGCTCATTACTTTATATGTTTTTGATTCAGAGCTCTCTGGACACAGAATCTTGCTGGTTTATCCTCATGAATATTTTGCGCATTCTTTTTCACATCAGAATTGATACCTGGCTCTCCCAGTTTACATAGTTCTTCATTCAAGTAACCACATGCTGTTTGTCCTTATACCTTCTACTTTCTGATCATCTAATGTTTGACTAAGATCCTTCTTGAATATCCCTGAATAAAATTGAAGTCTATTAACCACCTCCCTCACCATCAATGCTCAACTACACTGTCGGTTCCCATATTTTGCTTTATTTATATTTTCACAAGTTCTTAAGTTAAATTATGTATTTCATATATTATAAAGCATCCTACTTTTAAGTATTTGTTTTATTTTTCCTTTAGCATATATTTATTATAAATTACTAAGTAATGTTTACTTTCTCATTATATATTTGCTATATATCTTTTTTAATTGGACTTAAGATAAATGAAAGCAGAGGTTTTGTGTTGATTAACTCATATAAAGCCCTTAGATTTTTGACTAAGTGCCTGGCAGATAATTTATATGCATTTCTCACTTAATCTTCACATGTTAATGAAGTAAATAGGTATTATTCCCACTGATAAAAGAATAAGCTTAATGTAATTAAACTTAAATTATTTGCTGTTATTCACACAGCTAATGAGAACCATTGTTAAGACTGTAACTAGAAATTGTGAATTCACAGAAGAGTTTCTACAATATGATGCTCTAGCAACCAAAGTACTTCAGTAGAATAATTCTGAAAACAATGGTAACACAATTTAAATGAAAATCTGTTTTTAATTTATAAGTAGTAGAAAGAGGAAGAGGGTAACTTTTTCAAGGTTTGTCTCAGGTAAATTTTCTGATTTGATAAAATAAGGGAAGATTGTTTAGCAAAAGACATTTCTAGAGCATATGCGAATGCTTTCTCATCAGATCAAAATAAGAAATAAATAAATAAAGGAAGGAAGGGAAGGAGGAACAAATAAAGAGTGAAAGAGAGAAATGAAGAAAGGAAAAAAGACCTGGTAATTATCTCAGTGCTTTAGGTACTTACTTCCTAACCTGAAAACCTGCATTTGATGCCCAGCACCCATGTTGTGGAGAGAGAGAACCAACTCCTACAAGTTATCTTCTGACTTCTACAAGTAAGTCATGACATCCGTTGTATACACACACATACACATACACACACACACACACACACACACACAAACACACTGGAGAGAGAAAGGAAGAGAGTCAGAAACAGAGATAGACAGAGGGAGAGGAATGCAATTCATATAAGAAAGAAAGAAAACCAAAACACCTATTCAAGTGCTGTCTATTTAAAAAAAAAAAAAGTTTTGTTTAAATAAATCTTTATTTCTCCCAATATCTTAGTAATGTTACAACAAAGTCATGCAAATAAGAGGGAAAGAGAGAGTTGTGACAGCAGAGAATGAGGCATTTAACACAAAATTCTTCATAGAATTTAAAGTAAGTTAAGAGGTGACAACCAATAAAAGAAGCACAGGTGGAACCTAGGATGCTTCAAGTGAGATGCTAATGAACTGAGAAAGGTTCTGAGCTTAGCAAGCAAAGTCCTTATAGAAAAGGTGGAATGAGTCAGGGTCCAGAAAACACAAAGCCTACTCAGTCCTCAGGAATGAGGGAATGAATAGGAGATCAAGAGAAGTTGTAGTAGTTTTCTGTCTTTCTCCAGTTTTTTTCTCTTTCTGTCTCCTTTCTATTAGTGCATCATTTGGAAAGTTATAACCCTCCTAACAAAGTATCCAATGTAGAGAGATAGGCCTGTGTAAAAGCTAGGAAGGGCCTATATTCCAGGAGTCTATATGAAGGAATCCTGTTTAGAGGCCTGTGTGGTCTGGATGGAATGATAAAGAATGTTAAGAATGTTGGTACATACTTTTAAGCTGAGTATTCAGAAAGGAGTTGTATAAAAAATATTCAATCCCAGTATTCAGACAGTGGTGATCTATGCATTTAATCCCTAAACAGAAACAGAAGGTGGAATCAGGCAGTATGAGGCAAATAGTCTGAAGTAGGACAGGGAACAAGACACAGAAATAGTGAAGCAGTCTGACTGAGGCGCAAAGAAGCTGACTGAGGCAAGTATGGAGCAATGAATCTAAAGTAGGCAGGCTGGGGAAGAGACACTGCTTGGCAGAAAAAGTCAGTATCAGACAGGAAGAGTGAGTAAGTTTGAGTTCAAGCAGAGGATTTTAGTCAGAGAAGTTGTGGAAGACTTAAAATTATATTATATGGAGGCCAAAACATTCTAGCACTCCAGATTAGAACTGGTGTTTGAGTTAGACAAAAGAATAAATAGTTTTGAACCTAAATCAGTGTCTACATCTAGCATCAATGGCAACAAGCCAGCATCCTCTCTTTAGTTGCAGTTCTATAAATTTAATAATAAATAATAAATTTAATCTGTGAGAATAATGATATTAATAACAAAAAAAACTGATAATGAACTCTTTTTGAATGACCAGAAAAAACTTTAAAATTACTTTGGATCTTTTCCATCTATAAATTAAGAAAATCCAAAAGAAAACATTATATGGATTGTCAAGCAAACATTTAATGGTAACAATAATCATGAAGGTGCATAATGAAAGAGTCTGTTGCTACATAAAGAAGAATGAGTTTCCATTTCATATTTAAAATGTAAATGTAATGCCATATTTTCAAAAAGGACATAATGAGGTTTCTGAAGCAATCTACTAGTTCCAGGTTAGATATTTAACATAGTGAAACAATTCAAAGCTTAGATGCTGGGTTGACTTTTTATTTTTATTACTTGCATTAAAACTAAATTGTAATTCCTCCACCCATTAGAAAACATTTTTTATGATTAAATACATACAGACATGAAGAGTCTATTAAAAATAAGATCAGCTACTCCAATATCAGAAATATATTTTCTTAACTTTAATTACAGGAATGTTTTAAAAGCCTACAGAATTTAAGGCTGAGAAATTTATTTATTGTCATTCTTTGTTTGCAGGTTATTGTGCTGTTTTTACATATTGAGAAATTAATTTTATTGTCTATGCTCATTTTGAATTATTTCCATGATATTTACTTATGCAGCAGTCCCAAATCAAATATGCCCCTATGTGCTAGAGATACATTTTTCCACACATATCAAGTATGTGTCCATGTTTTAATGAAAGTATCTGTAAAATGTGGAAAGGAAGCAATAGCCACTGTCTATGTTGATTGGTATGGTTCCAGTACATAAAAGCTAAAGTAGAGAAACAGATTCAAGTTAATCACAAGCTTTACAACTATTAATTAAAGCTATTTCTATTGACTATCTGTCTCTGATGTTGAGTTACTCCTCAGATGTAGAAGCAGCTTTTCCCATAACAATTCTTTTTTATTTAAAAGTTCATTTATTTGTGGATGGGTTGCTCCTCCCATGGTGTATGTGTGAAGGTAAGAGAAACAACCTGTGGGAATTAGATTTCTTTTTCAACCATGTGGATTCAATCTGGGGATTGAATTCAGGTTGTCTATCTTAAAGGCAGGCAACTTTCCAAACTAAACATCCTTAGTTACTCTCCACGATTCTTATTTCTTCAATTCTGGTCAATGCTCATGAGTGTTCTGATATTCTCTGGTAAATTATAATTTGTTTCCTTATCTACAATTTGGAGAGTAGGTATGTGACTCTTCTTCTGTGTAACTCACTTATGATGATCCTATCTTCTGCTTCCAGGATTGAACCTGGACAGTGATTGATATTATTATTCTATCTGTCTCAAGAATTTTAACTCTCTCTTCACTGTATGTGGTCAAACACTAACCCATTCTTTGATTTCTTTACTTGATTTAAAATTTTAGTGCTATTCATTTTTATATCATTTATATCTCATCAAAGGCATTTCTTTCTCTGTTCTTATATTGATTTTGATTTTTTTCTTTTGATTTCTTTAACTTATGAACCTTAACAGTTTATGGCCTTTTTTGATTACAAGGCTCAGTTTGGTTTGGGACTGACACATAAGTAAATATCATAGAAAGAATTCAAAATGAGCCAATACCACAATTTTGAACAAGGCTGTTCATGTAACCCTTACCACTTCCTGAAGAATAAAGTACTCTATGTGTTATTTTGTCCACTGGAATATAAACTCATAGGAGAAAATAAGTTTGTCTATCTACCACAAATTCTTAAACCTTTGAAAATTTCTGAGCTCAGTAAATAATTCCTGACTAAGATACAGATGGAATTAGACATAGAAGTATATGTAGATGTGGTACATATATGTAGTTATAAATGAAGATACAAACAGATGTAGAGATAAAAATAACTATATGTATATATTTAGACATGGAAACACAGAAATAGATACAGATATAGATGTACACACACACACACACACACACATATATGATGTAGAGAAAAGTATAAAAATACATCATCACAAAATTGACCAAGAAACTTTGTGTCATACCTGTCATTATTAACAATGTATAGCTCCTCAGTACCTGGATGATACAATGTTTTCATACTAGACTATTATTCTTCAATAGGCTTTGTTCCTTTTTCTTTTCTTGTTGCTTTAAAGATAAATTCATTAAAATTTAACATATTTTAAGATATCCACTTATTAGACTGTTCCTTTTATAAAGAATACAAGCATTGTCCTGGAGATTGATACAGAGATGTAGAGGAACATTAAATTTTTTAATCCAACAGTGTGGCTGCCATAGGGTAGAAAGAATGTTAATACATGTCGTTATTTCCTAAGTAGCACACACATTTAAACCCAATTCAGAAGGCAGTAGTGGCACATGCCTTTAATCCCTGTTCAGTAGAGAGAAGCAGGGAGTAGAAGCAGAGTATGGAGGCAGAGTTCAGAGAGCAGAGCTCAGTGAAGCAGCAAGGAAGAAGTGAGGTGGAAAGAGACAGGAAGGAGACAAGATTGAGAAACAGCAGAGTTAGTTCAGACAGGCAGGCAGTTTGAGAATCAGTCAGATAAGAATCAGAAGCAGGTCTGCAGAAGGAATCTGTGTCAGAAAAGAAGAGAGAGTTTGAAAGAGTCAGCTAACAGCGAGAGGCAGTTTGAAGCCTAGCAGAGCAGTTCAGTCACAGAAGTTGCTGGCATCAGCCAGAGTCAGCCAGAGTCAAAAGATTTCAGTCAGAAACAGTCTGTTCAGAAGGTGAGTTTGAACCTGTCACCTTGGAGAAGAGTTTGAACCAGAACAGCAATTGAGTTGAGTTGAACAAGAAGAGTCAGTTGAGGACAGTACAGTCCTAAGTTCAGAAGGAGTTAATCAGAATGAGTCAGACAGCACTAAATCTCTGGGGCTAAAATGTTCTAGATTTGGTTTTGAAGATTAGATTGTATGGAGGGTGAAACCCTCTAGGACTGGAGATTGAATTATCAAAGAATAAACTGTCCTCTGCCAGGAACCTATAAGTATAAATAAAAAAGTCATCAATGTATGATTTTTAGACATATCTATGTATACACATAGATTTTCTTCTATGTTTTATCCAAACATTTCATAAGAATATAAAATATTTCTATAAGCTTAAAATGCCTCTGTTTTATCTCTTCTTTTTTAATTTAATCATGCATTGCTTTATACAATCAATGCTTTTAAGAAGATATTTTAAAATATAAACAGATTGATATTTTAGATAATTTTAGTATGAGGGGTTGGACTGAAAAAAGCCTCTTGGCCTAATGGCAAACACCTCAAGAATAATTTTGATTATTGAAAGAGAACATTAACTACACTAGCCTTTTCCTTTAAAAAAAAATAAAGGAGATAATTTTTAAACAATGAGACACAATTTAAAATGGCTTCTGTTGAAAAATGTATATAAACCTAAAGTAAAACTGATATATACATGCCCTACATTCACAGACACATTCACAAACCTTCATGCCTTATAATGACTAACATAAGGAGAGACTCATTTGTAGGAATATTGTGAACCTTCTTGATTGCTCTTTATCAAACATATTATTATCATCAGATGTCTATTTAAATTATAAATAAAAACTGATTTATCTTCAGATTTAAGGATTGTTTCCTTGGTGAGACTGATTTGATCCACGAAATGTTAGTATTTGAAAATTAATTCTATTTGTGATTTTGTTTTGAATGGACTATTGATGTATCTTGGCCTTTCTCCTAAAAACAGCTATTGAGTTTTCCCAGGGTGGTTTTAATAGATGAAGAGGAAAGAAAGGCTGTTTTTAATGTGTGATTGCAAGTAGACTTAATGCAGTAAATACTACATTTAATTCACATCATTTCCATCATGAGGGATAATAAGATAAAAATGATCAAAAATCACTTAGATTTAACAATATGTATAATATTATACATTTTAACTTTCATAGAAATATTGACAGTATTAAAATTGAATAAACTAATTAAAACACTCCAAAATAAAAGTAAAAGAATAGAATAGTGAAGTATACAAAACTAACTCAAAGCAATTAAGATATTTGGAAGTGAATTTATTTGAGAAAATGGAACATTTATATTTTCATAGTTTTATTCAAATATTCTTTTGGCCAACATCAGCTTTTACAATTCAGGAAAGAAAACTTTCATCCATTATTTTTGCCTAAATAACTTTTCCTGCATGAAAATTTGTCAAATACAGAGGAACAACAGAGATTGTATAATACACATATTTTATATTGAGAAATATTTTCAGACAAGATAGAACCAAAATATTGTGATTCCTACTCAGTACAAAAAATATCCCTGGTTCTGAAGGATTTAGCTGTATATTCTTAAGAAATGATCAGTCCTTGAGCTAAACTAAAACATAGACTTGGAAAGATCTATACTATTAAGCATCACAGTCTAGTTTGAATGACACATTCTACATAGCTATTCCATTTTACTGCAATCTTATACCTGAAAGACATTGGTTAACTTTTGTGTTCTAGGAATATCTCAGGGATTATTTCAGATGTCACTTTGTTTTTTCTGTTTTTTTTTTTGTTTTTGTTTGTTTGTTTTTTGTTTTTGTGGTTGTTGTTTTGGTTTTTGGGGGGGATATGGTTTCTCTGTTGTAACTCTGGCTGTCTTGGAACTTACTCTGTAGACCAAGCTGGCCTTGAACTCACAAAGATCTGCCTGTCTTTGCCTCCACAGTGACTTTATTTTGTTTTAGTATCAACTTTTGTCATGATAAATACGATCCTCTGTTTGACCACTAACTATGAAATGCAAGCAAGAGGAAACAATATTTATCTGTCTGTTCTTGAGTTTTGAGTCAATTTTTATTGAAGTCCAAACTTGCAATGCATTTGTGAGAATTTTTTTTCCCTCTGAGAAACAGACTTAGTAGTGAGTGTTTACCTGAGTCTGTGTAGAGAGCTTTATAAACAGTTTTACCTCTGTAGAACCAATTTAGCCTCTCATACTTTGCAATCTACCAGCTTTAGTTATTGTTTTATTCCATTTCTAAAAGAATGATGATCTAAGAACAGCTCTTTTAAAATGCATATAAAATATGCAAATTGGATGTATCATTGACTTCATTACCACTCATTAACACCTCAGTAGGGATGATTTTGTCACATTAATTTGCTTCATAGAGTTGGGCTGGAAGGGAATGGAATTAAAGGCCAGAGAGCATGGTACAGAGAGCATAACAAACTTAAATAAAAATACCCCATTTATATAAAATAGTATATGTTTGTGTGTCTATTAAAATGCATAATAGCAAAATGTCTCTTGAGAACTTAAATGTAATATAAAAAGAGCAATTATATCTTATGAATTATACTAGAGAAAGCTGCACTGAGTGAGTTGGAACCTGGAAATTGTCATCTTCTAGGGAATGGCCCAGAATGTTCTTACTAAAGGAAACATTAAATCTTTGTCTTGAAAAAGAATAGCAAGTACACAATAGCAAAACACTATTCTTTGGATATCTCAAGCTTAGATTTCCAAAAGAATAATGCAGCATTTCCCATTTCTGGCTTAAACCAACTCCACTGCTTTAATTATAAATTAATGAATTGTTCAGCAACCACTAGAAGATACAAACCACAATCTTGTGCTCTTATTTGTCTCTTCTCTTATTTTTGTCCTCATTCTCTATTTTACATTTGAACACTTTCCCCATATTTATTGAACAATTTACCAAAGTTCAGGTCTACAAATATCCCAGCACAATTACTTCTGTAGGAAGGACTCTTGTCATTTTTGAGCCATATTCCCACTTTCCCAAGTGGGAGTTAAATTCCTCAGTTAAATTGAAGAAATAATGCACTTAGTGTGTGTGTTTAAGAGGTCACATGTATGTGCTTATGTTGTAGAGGCCAGAGGTCAACACTGGGTGGAGATCCTCAGAATCAATTCACCTAGTGTATTGATAAAAAAGATCTCTTATTTAACTGGAGCTCACAATGAATGCAGAGTTGGCTATCCAGGGAGCTCCAGGCATCCACATGTCTCTGTCTCCCCAGGGCTGTGGAGACATTCATATCTCTATATATGATGTTTTCATTTGGGTTCTAGGGTCCAAACACAGTTATTTATGTTTTTCTAGAAAGTGCTTTACTCTCCCAAATCAAATATTTCTTCAATAAGAGTAATAAGGACAAGACACATTCTATGGAATCACCTTTATTTCCTTGTTTCCAAGAAACAAGGTTAAATGAAAGGATGTTTAAATGTGCGATCATACAAACTCAAAAACATTTGCCAAATGTGAACTGAACTCTTTATATCACCTAGCCTTTTTCTCCCCCAAATCAGGGCAATTCCTGGCTTATCTGACATCTTAACTTCCTTTAGTGAAAACTGGCAATAGTTTTACATTTTCTGATGAATTACAAAGCCCTGAAGTAGGCAATATTTAGAAGAGTCCTATTGATACCAGCCAGCCTACTCAGAGTCATTCTTACATGTTCCATTGTGTATTGGATGAAGCCTCTTCCCACTAATGAAGAGTGTGAGAAGAATGGTGGGATGACACTATCAAGAATGAATACACTGAATTTCACTTTGTTAGCATTTTTCCCAATGTGCTTTTCCACTCTGTAAAGAAGGCTGCCATGCTGTAGGATGTCCTCTGCAATCTTCTACTTGTGAAGGAATTAGATGAGGAATGTCTCCAGCCAACAACCAATCAGGTGTTTTCCAACAGTCAATGAGATACAAGTCAAGGCTGCAGTCTCAAATTCTATGAGTTATGAATTTATTGAATCTGAGTCAGGTTTTTGTCCACTGAAGCTTTGAAATGACTATATTTTGTAAAAGACCCTTAGACAAGAAACATAGATAAGTTGAACTCAGATTTCTAAGTTACAGGAGCAGTCAAGTAAGATAGGGTACACTCTGAACCTATGACCTTAAACAATTGGTTATGCAACAAAAATATAGCAAATTACTTAAGCTAAATACTGTTGGATTATGTAAGAGAGTGAAATTGAGAGAGTAGTAAAGAGTTTTCACTCATTACTCTGAGGATCACAAGGAAGAATGGAAAGAAGATGGGAAAAAACAGGAGTGTAAAGAAGTAAAATAACAATAAATGATGCAAGGCTTACACTTGAGAGAAGCTAGAATAGCTGGAGGAAAGGAAATGAGAAAGTAATGAAAAAGTCTGATTGATGTTAAATGAAAGAAAAGTACTTTCTGCAAACAAAAGTTGTAACATACCACGTGAAATACTAGGAAATGAAATTCTGTTTGCTTTTTGAACATTTGAGCTGAGCTGTGGATGCAAAAGTAATTTTGGAGTTGACTTTCAAAATTAAATTTTTGGAAAAACTAGAGGGAAAGGATTAGATACTTGAGGAAAAAAAAGGGGGAAATGTGCTTACTAGGGAGAACAAAGAGGGATAGACGAAGAGTGAGAACATGAAAATATCCCAGGATCATGAAGGAAGAACAACTGAGTGGTTTCTTTGCATTACTTCTTGTTTAAGAAGTAGGCAAATCATAGAAAGCACAAGTTCCATACTTATAGATAGTTAATATTAGTAAAACACACCCACAGTTAAGAGAATTAATAATCTTAAATAATTTAGGCTCAGATGCATGTCCCTGGGAAGAGAGCTTCACAAGCTGAAAGAGATTGAGGAGAAAATATTGAACTTTTGTGTAAAAGCACAGAAAAAATATTGAGCTGTCACCTAGATCTTTCTTATATTTCTAGAGTCATTTGGATTAGATTTCAGTTCTATATATTAACATGAACTTAGGTGAATCATGAGGTTGAAATTATTAAAATGTATTTTACTTGTGATCTAGTAACAAGCAGGCTAGATATCGCTTCAAGTATTTTCAACCAAATGTCTATACTTTAGAGGGCTGATTTAATAACTGATGGAGAATTCACTCACTGTCAATATGAACTAGATGGGAGGATATAAAGTTTTAGCCAAGTCAATGAACTAGCTTCAACAGTATCTATCAACCTATGAACATGTGCCAAATCAAAAAACAAAAACAAAACAAAACAAAAAAGGAAGCCACATAGGAAACACAGACGCTTGATGTTGCTCACATAAAAAGGATTATAGACAAAAGATATACATGTCTTTTTCATAATTCATAATTTCCTTTCTCCTTTTTTGTCTTCCATCCTCCAAAGTGCTTAGAAGTAGATGATGTAATTATTTGGGAAAACAAGTTTTAAGAAGCTATCTCACTCAGAACAGAGCCAACACACAAAGCGTGGATATAAGGTCATTAAATAAATTGAAAATAAGAATTAATCTTGAAAATTAACAATAAAGATAAAATTGATACCATGTAAATTTTTCTACTGGGGTCTTTGATTAAACATAATTATTTTCAGGTCCCTCAAAATGCCAATGCCATTAAAGTTACTTGGGGTAGTCATTTAATTCTATATAACTATGTAAGACACAACAACTTTAACCATAATATTTAAAATGCTTCTGAAACAGAACATGCTCAAATATTAATATTCATTTAAGCAAAGCAATGAAATGATAAATTGTATTACTAAGTCATGTTTCCTTTCCTGACTGTTACATCAAAGACAGGAAAATAGGATCAGATTTGGGTTTTTATCTTTAAGAATAATGAATGAACAAAATTCCTCTTACTACCACCCATTCTAAATAGTTTTCTAGGAGGGTAAGTGATTATTAGTATGTTTGGTGATAAAGCTCTTGCCACCATCAGATCTGCTAAGATACAGAAAGGTGTCAGACAGATCTTTATCTTCTTTTCTAATTTGTTTTAGGATTTGTCTTATTTACTTAATTATGTATGTGTTTGTGTCAATATTATTTGAATATACTCGCTGTGTTGACTTCCATGGAAGTCAGATTCATGGTTGTGAATTTGCAGGCAGTTGTGACCCATTGATGTGGGTGCTTGGAATCAAATTCAAATCCTCTGGAAAACCAGTGAACATTCTTAATTTCTGAGCCATTTCTCCAGCCCCACTCAACACAATATTAATTTTATTTATGAATATATTTTTGCTTTATCTTCCTTATAAGTCAAACTAGTCACTATAATACAAAGATTATCTTTTCTTTTTGGAAAATCAGGGTCACCCCTGTAAGCATAGCTTTTTTTAAGATTTATTTATTTTATTTATATAAATGTTCTATCTGTATGTATACCTGCATGCCAGAAGAGGACAACTGATCTCATTATACGGTTGTGACCCCCCATGTGTTTGCTGGGAATTGAACTGAGGACATTTGGAAGAGCAGTTAGTGCTCTTATCACTGGGCCAATTCTCCAGCCCTAGGGTTGTCACCTTTATTTTAGAACATGGATATTTAGTCTCTTATACTCAAGAAAAGTAAATTATTGTATTTGTGTAAAACACAGGTTGATTAAATACATTCATATTTGTTTTCAACATGCCACTAAGTTAAGTGACTCATAATTTGAAAGAGAAGCCATTTAATTTTTTTTCTCTAAATCATTCACTTAGACAATTAAAATTTTCTTAAAATTACTGTCTGTATAAAATGCAACATGATACTCCTTTAGTGAAAAATAACCTATGAAATAGTTACATTGTTGTATAACAGTTTCCTCCAAAAATAAAACATTCAAATCTGCAGGAAGCTCCCTAAACAGATAGGTAAACAAACCAAAATAGCTTCAGGAAGTTTCTGAAACTGAGTGGATTCACTAGGTCCCTCCATGCCAGAGTAGGCAATAAAAGCAGAGATTTCCCCTTCAAAAGAGGAAAAGACAAGAACAAAAGAAGACTCTCAGATCAGACCAGCTGCTTGAAAGAGATTTAGACTAATTTAGTTACCTGTAAAGGACACTTTCCATCCTGTCTGGTTGCCTACAGATTGTGCAATGTGCTTTAGGTTGCCAGCTTTGTGAGCTCTCACCCATGCTGGGGTGAGCTTTGGTGATACAGCTGTCTTTGAGTAATTTCTGTCCCTGTAAGTAACCCCTCACCTACATATTCTGTAGGTATTCACAATAAAACTCACTGGTTCACAAATTTGGACTTTGGTAGAATCTGTACTTTGGGCTGTCATGGGAACCTATGAATAGGCACGTGTTACATCTCTCCAGTAAATGTTGTCACACAATAGGCATGTATTTCATTTACCATTTCCTTTTTTCTTTAACATACACAGACCTGGATTTGAATGATTGGTGTATTACAAAACTCAATGAATGACATTTCATTTGTGGAATACTTTATGAGAGGGAAGCCATTGAAGTTGCTATTATTCTTTGACAACCCAGAGGTTTCCATAATAAGCAATAAATGGACCATTATCTTATTTATTCTAGAGGATATTTCATTTTTAGACTTGTAATAACAACTTCCTACTTTTGATTTCAATCCTCTTATTTTTTTTCAGAAGTGATGGTTATCAGAAATTCTGTCAAAAACATTAAAGGTTGTTTGCCACTGAGTACTGTGTGCCAAAGGTTATTGTGGCATCTTTGAACCAGGTAAGAGTACATTTGAAAGGCCATCCAATTCTGCTCTCACATCTACTGTTCACTTCATTCACTGGAAAAATACTGAATAAAAGAGAAAAGATAATAAACTGACTGAAGTGATATCATTACAAGGAATGATTTAGGATACTACTGAGAGGCATGAAGAGTAGTCAGGGAGCCATAGCATCCCAAGGATACCGTATAGAACCATGGATATTGGTTCCTAAAATAATTATAAGATGAATGACTCAAGGAAACATTCCACACATATAGATAGGCCTAAGTTGCAGTCCAGGTGTACAACATAGACAAATAAGGACAAGAATAATTTTAATAAAATATTACTATTTGTATAAGTAAAACGTATTCTCAATGTATGCTAAATATTGTAGTCTGTGTGTATGTGTGTGTGAATGTCATATGTTTCTAGGTGTCCATAGGGACCAAAGAAAGGCATAACATAACTGGCATGTCCTGAAGCAAAAACTATGAGTGAATATGGGTGCTGGGAACTGAATATGGGTCCTCTATAAGTACACTAATTATTCTTGACTGTTGAGACAGATCTACAACCCTGTATTCATGCATTTTTATTATTAAAATTTATTATTGATTTTTGTGTGATTAAAATTAATTTGGATTTATGAAATATCAGAGAGCCTATAGTAATCCTATAATTAGAAGCATCTTGAATAATTTGTTAAATTGTAGGTGACTTATACAAATATTACACATCAAGATATACAATAGTATTGTTGGTACCCATTGCCCTTGCCATGTATAGTGTGTACAAAGTAACTTGTTCTAAATAATACAATCACGGAAAAATAGCAACAGTATATCAAATATTCATAAAGGAATACCTTAGTGAACTAATCTCACGACATCAATATCTCATTTCTTATAACTTATACATCCAACTATAAGCCAGTGCTGACAAAAAATGCCCTTATAAGATGTGGCAGGAACAACGCCTGCCACTAAATGGTGTATATGCGCAGCTAGCTTGACAAACAGCATTCAGATGAGGTTTGGTGGCTTGTCAAACAGCACGCATATACTGCACACATGCGAGGCTGGGCTTCCACTTAGTGCTAGCTTCATGCCTGGGCATACCCAGGGTTAAGCACACCTTTGACAGGTCCACAGTTATGCTTCCCTGTTCAAGTCAACCTGAAAACCTGTCCAGGACCCCAGAGACAGATGACATGGTGAGATGCAAGCCAATATGAAAGAGCCACAACAGCAGCCTGTAATCCACAAGCCAATGGGACACTGGACGAGGGTTTAAAAGGATTTCCTCTTCCTGGAATAAATTAGTCCACTTTTGTGGCTTACCTGACTTCTGGAGTCTGTGTGGCTGACTCTGCGCCAGCTCACCCCTGTCCCCAAGGGTCCAGGGACTGGTTTCAGCAACAGGTATAACATCTTAGACAACAATAAGACATGGTAAGCACATCACTTTGTTTTTGGATTTATACTAATGAAGTCTTTGTGTGTTATGAGAAAACTATTAGAGAAACCTATATTGAATGACTTTCGTTAAAATGTCTAATTAGTAATTCTT
Organism: Cricetomys ansorgei; assembly: GCA_026225945.1. NCBI lineage: Eukaryota > Metazoa > Chordata > Mammalia > Rodentia > Nesomyidae > Cricetomys > Cricetomys ansorgei. Next base: position 15,388,155 of record JAMJFZ010001815.1, read on the forward strand.
CAAACTTCCAAATTTTCAAAATCAGGAAACTAAGAAAATGTTACAACCTTATATAGGAGACATCATGAATGAATGTAATATGAAATTTTAGAACAAAAAATAGATTAAAAAAAACTGTGGCGATATTAACAACATATTGACCTTTGTCAATGAGTATCTCAATATCTGTTCATCCACTGTGATAGAGATAAAAAATAGGACATAGTATTTGAAGGACCACTGAAAACATTACAATCCTTTAGTTAATCTGAAACTATTATAAAATAAAAAGTGGGTTTTATTATACTATTTAACAACATTTACAAACTTCATTTGAAGTGTGACATTTCTAGGCTTGTATAAGTCATACATTGAAAGCTCAATATTAATAAAGGGTCCAGATAAACTCAATGAAAATATATTTGCTCCAACTAATATGACTATATTTTGATAATTAATTCATGTAACTATCAGTATGCTTAGAATTTAATATTTGCCACCACAGACACCAGTAGTAAAGGTGCCGCTACGTTTTAAGTCATACCATGTAATGGCCCTGGATACAGCAAATTCATTGGCTGATTTGCTTTCTTCACCTTTAACTGACTGAAGCAGTTCTGTCTCCCATCCTTCTACTTTCATGGATTTAACTGTAAATACATGTTTCATCATAGCATGCTGACTAATAATGTGGTATGGATAGCTATGTGATAACCCTTACCAAGCAATTAAAAATGGTTCTTAATTATTTTGCTTTTCTACTCAAGTTTCTGGAAAGCTAAAGTTTATCGTCCCATTCCACAGAATCTTTATGACTTTTCCGAGAATGAACAATCACAGTTACCTTCTAATCCCAGGTCTAGTGAGATACCACTACTTTCAGCTAATTTGGATATCTGGAGCCTGCTCTAATGGCAGATTTTCTTATCAACTTACTGAAGAACATTAAAATATTTCTTTAGGTCTAACTTTAGAATGAACGATTCTTGTAGATCCCTTTTTACAACAACTGATTTTTACAGTTTAATTGTGCAGAAGTATTATTTGGTGTTAGATGTTTTCCAAAACTGAACTACATGATATTTGTGTTTGTATTCTAAACTATCCAATTACCTAGGCCTAGTTAAGTCATATGTCTTGAAGGATACTTACTATTACCACTTTATTAAGCCACCACAATCTCTAACTGTCTAACAGACATTTTACATATTTGTCTTTATATCATCAGATTGCTCTCATCAGGAAAACTTCATGTGTGACAGACAGGAACTATTAAAGAGAAACATTGCCACATAGAATGTAGAGTGGAGTTCAGTCCTGACTGAGCTACATACAACACAATTTCTGCATCTAAAGCTCAAGAATTATTACAAAAGATGGGGAGTAAGATTGTCTGCAGTGAGATGGTGTCTCCTAGAAATTTCAGAAGCTACATTCATGATGTCTGAGTAAGACTTACTATGACTGTCTAAACCTGATCTGAACAAAGAGATACTAGTAGATATGCTAATGTGGAAAGGCAGAAAGCTTAGGAGGCCTCTACCCAAGACAAAAAACTACAAGCAACTAAGTTAGCTGAAAGCTGGAGGAATCAGTCTTTCCAAGGGAAGGGCTAGCCGATTGGCTAACTAGTATCAAATTAGCTCTAAAAATGTTCAGACATTATAAGTACTGAGCACATTATATATATATAAATACACATATAGGTATATATTAACAACAATTAAAGAAAAAACACTGTGATTAAAACATGGGGAGTACATGAAGGTCCTTGGTGGGGGAGGAAAGTAAGGGAAAATGATGTACTTATAATCTTAAAAAAATAAAATGCATTTTTAGAAAGGCAAAATATAATAAAATATACTAGCAAGTGACATCCTGAAATGTAAATAATGCACTACTCTGTTTTCTGCTCATAGGAGCCTCAGCTGTGGAGGACATAAATTTGGAATTTGATGAAAATTTTTAAAAAATTACATAAGATTATTGAATTTACCACTGTTTGCGTCCATATCTCTTGGTGGAGTTTTAGAAATAACTGATCAGATCGATGAGAAGATCATGGAGAGAATCAGAGAAACTCACTCATAGGTGATAATGGGTACCCTTAAATTTACGTGGCATTGTAATAGTGCACTGTTGTCTCAGCTACTCAATTTTAAATTTTTCTGAGTATGCAAGAGCGCTTTTTTAATAAACATTAATCTTTTCACTAATCATATTAAAGTATTCATTAATATTTAATGCTTTGATCAGAAGTATTCCATTACTATACAATGAGTATCTTTAGTTTGTTTTGGAAGCTAGCCAACTCACTAAATAAGCTTTTTAATGTTATACCTAATCAAATTATTCAGGCCAGTGATGTAAGACTTTCATTGCACGTACAAGTTGTTGGTAGTCTATCACAGAAGGTGCATACCGATTATAAATTTGAACCTTTGTCAATTGGTGGCACTAGAAAGAGTTTTTCTACAATAGCTTTCAGGATCAAATACACAATGAATAAGGGCATGCTTATTTATCAATTATTAAGAATTTGAATGAGATGTCATATCTCATTCAAGTAATTTCAAATGCTCCAATGATGGAAAAAAGATTATAAGTTCTAGGACTACATACTGAACCACATTCACAACCCCTAGTCTCAAGAAATCTAAGCATGTAATATTTAAAGCTAGCACCTACAGAGCTTAAAATTAAGGGCAGGAACTGTAAGCACAGGCACTGTGAAAACGAAGCACTCACTAAGCTGCGTCTATATGGGAATAGTGAAAATTCCAACTCATACTTCTTTCTTGTAGTCATGTTCTGAATATCTGCCTTATAGATCCATCTATAATCTCAAATCTCTTCACATTTGCTACCCATCTATCATACTTTCTTTTGTGCTTTACTGCTTTTCACTCCTCATCATTTCTTGCAAAGTTTAATGAATGAAATATGAACAAGGCATATTGTAAAATGGCAGCAGAGAGAAATAACTGAAGTCTGGAAAAGCGTTTACTGGAGGATTGTCTTAACATTAATCTTTATATAACTCTGTGCTTTCTGAAGATCCCTAAGGACAACCAACTAACATCTCAGGACATACAGACAATAATACTTCACATTCTTCAATTTCAACTTTGTTTTTAAAATGTCTTGATATGGGAATGTGTATATGTGTATATGTATGTAGTTACACACAGAAACTCATGATCATATAATTTAAATAAATAAATATATGAGTATATTTCATGGACATGCTAATTTTCTAAGATGATTATGGTATTTTTCTTTTCTTCTTCCTTTCCTTTCTTCCTTTCTTTCTCCCTATCTTCCTCTTTTCCTCCATTGTTCCCTTCTTTCCTTTATTCTCCTTACTTAGTTCCTATAAGACCATTCAACATTGTACAGACTGGTCCCAGACTCCTGTATTGAAGCAAAACTCTTCTATCACCTTCTGCCTGGCACCTTTATCTAGTATTACATGTACGTAACACCTTGCCTGACTTTGAGATACGAATAATTAGTTACATTTCCACATAAAACTTTAATTGTGTTTTTGAATTCATAATAGTAGAAAACACTCAAACTCAGCAGTGTCCACTGGATAGTATTTGAATCACATGGGTTGAAGTCTAGCTACAGTAATGTTCTAAATGTAATCACTGATGTGATGATCATACTGTTAATAGTGGAGGTAGAGAATATACTTAATAATAGAAGTTTTACCCTGAAATTAAGTGGCAATAAGTACATTTTAGAGAATATAAATGTTGACTAGGCACACAACTCCACCTGCACTACATAGTCCCCTATTTGATGTTTTCCCACAGCATTTCAGAGCTTTACAAAATGATATGAGAAGATAATGAATATGAAAACATGGTGTTCTCTCTCTGTGTGTATATATATATACACACAGATATATATGATATATATATATATATATATGATGACTGTTGTCAACACATAAATGATAGCCACTCTTTTTCATTAATAATAAGTTTGTTTGAATAAATTCTTCTTCTTGACATGGACTTCAATGGTAATGACAGGATATATGGGTTTTTTTCTGTTGTTGAGATTCTAAGGAGGGCTGGGGAGATGGCTCAGTCAGTAGAATATTGGCTACATATGCATGTAGGCTTAAATTTGAATCCCAGCACCCATGTGGATGTCTAGAGTATACCTTTTACCCAAGCACTAGGGAGGCAAATAGAATCCCTGGGCCTTTATGTTCAGCTTTTCTTTATGAAACCAGAAATGCAAGGTTCACTGAGAAACCTTGTTTCAAAAATAAGGTAGAAAGCAATTAAAAGAAGATACTTATATTTCTTTGACATGTCTGTCAGGATATATTTGTGTATATATGTGATATAACCATACACAGATACTTGCCATATAGATAGACACATGAACAAGAGATTCAAGTGTCTAGGAAAACAGAAGAGACAGTCAAATTCTAACTGGAAATGCAAGATATTTTCACAGGGGAAACGTTAGCCCCATTTGAACAGCAGCTGAGCATAGTAACAAGAAACAATAAGCAGTTTGGTGTGGTTGAAGAATAGGATAATCAAAAAATGATGACTACTGAAACAAAGTCTTAGTTTCAATTCTTTGTTTCCTAATCATTTTTTTTAGGATCTTGTGTAGCAATCGTGAATGCAGTAGTGTAGCAGCAGTGAATGCAGCCCTAGTTAAAGGGAGGGAATGTGCAAAGTATAAGCATAACGAGAAAGGTGTAAAAAGAGGAGTCATGGGAAAATTCTCTGAGGTTGTAAAGGAAGAAGCTGCTTTAACTAGATGGAGTAGGAAAACTGCCTAAAGGATCATCATTGTGTTCTGGAACTTCATTTGGTTAATGATGGGAAGAAGTTGCATTCTAATGTGTAGGCAAAATATTCAGGTTGAAAGCTTTTGCATTCACCATGTTCTCCCTTCAGTTTTTAGGGGTTTTCATCCTACAGACAGCTTACTATATGATACTATGCCATATGGCTGTTGTCTGCTAGGCAGGGAATGAGCTCTTAATATTTCAACTCATCATTTTGTAGTTGTATCCACCTGATTTTTTCCCTATCAGTGTTGTGATATCAGCCATAAGCTTTTACTGGAAAACTTCATAGAAGACTTAATGGATTGAATCAAGTGTAGCATGCTTATTCCTAAATTACCATGAGGGAGGACAAGTTGTTACAACGTAAATTCTTCCACCACAATAGCAAAAATGTTGGGACAATCAGGAATGCTAAGCAAGATATTCTTATGATAGTCTTTATGCAACTGCTGGCTTACTTGGCTAACCTGTAAATGCCTGAGGCCATGGTTTTCTGATCTGGGAAGCAGTCCAGGTAGCAGTGGTAGGAAGCACAAAGTTAAGAAAAACATCTCCAAGATCCAGGTTGCAAAGAGGAACTGAATGGAAGGAGCGAGGTTGCATGATCTCCTGAGAGCATACATCTCTGATGACTTAAGGATTTCTGACAATTGTCCATCTCTTAATATACACACCAACACTTAGACTTATAAGTCTCAGTAAAAGGGCCTACAGATGTTATTCAACAACCAAAATAAAGTCTCCTTAAACTTAAAGATCTCAAATTACAAGAAACTATGGTGTGAGGATTCAAGGATTAGGAAAATGTCTTATTAGTGTAGTTGATATTGATAAATTCCTAAAAGAACAAAAGAGTTATATCCCTTTTTCCCATTTATCCTTTAAAATTTGTTCTGAAGAATATAGGAATAGATAGTATATTGAGTCTCAACTTATTTATTTGTTATTCATTTCATGATAGCTTTGAATCCTGAAAATAAAAGCTAATGATTAATGGTAAACAATACTATAATATTAAATGAGATAAATGAGGTTATCTCTTTTAAAACTATATAACGTTCTATGAGAATTGAAAAGAATAGAAATATTAAATCCTGGGAATTTTACATTTTGCTGGTTTTATGTACTGAATGTGGCATTGAAAACCAGTAGACTTTTAATAACAGTTTAGATATTATTAAATAACAACCAAATAGCATTGTTTACTCATGCTTTATTGTACGGCATTGTAAAACTTTTATGAGTATGAAAAATTCTGAGGAAGAAAAACTTATGTTTTTGTTTCTTTGGGGTATTTTGTATAATTTTCTGGTGTTGGGACACATGCTAGGATAGTACCCTATTACTGAGGACATCTATTGTTTACTACCCAGTTTTATCTCAGGTTTATAGTTCTAAATGTATAGCAAATAATATCTAAATAAAGCACAGATCGCCTCTATTAACTCTTGGTTTAGGACAGAAAGAACACATGTAACATGGGTTACTTACTTTTTTATGAGTTACACAGATTTAAGCCATTATTCTATTTTGTACCTGATGGTCACAAACTGGAGACAGTTTCTGAGCTTCCACGGTACTTCTAATATGTTAATTTATTGAATTTATCAAGGCATACTACTTGGTACATTATAACTTAATTCATCGTGTTTTCAGTTTTTGTCTTGTGTGTATTCATGTGTGATGGTGAGAGTATTTGTATGAGCATCTCATAGTATCCATGTGAAGATCACAGGAAAACGTATGTGGTGATCCTGACATTTTGAAATAGTGGCAGGATTAAAAACCAAATATGTCATGAGGTTTCAATATAAGGAATTTGATGAAGGCTGGGCACTGTTTCCCAAAGATAGAATGTGCACCCATGAAAATGCTTGATTTTCTTTTACACTAATTTTGGGCTAACAAAACAGATAAAGAAAAACCCATTGAAGTGCAGTTAACAAAGCCATATCATAAAGCTTAAAAATTAACAGTTTAACGGAGACAAGAGTCTAGATGGAATGTGATTAAATCAGCAGCCTCTGGACAGATGTTCTCTCCTTGCTATTGTTCTCTGCAGGCTGCTGCTTCAACCTTGCATCAGCACCCCTGCAAACATCATTCCTGTTATCCCATTTCTTTGTCTTTATGTACTGATTATTAGATGGAAATTGCACTGTAGAATCCAGCAGTTTGTGAATGTAAGAACCCACATTCCAAGCTTTTGGTGTTGATAAATGGGATAAAAGGAAATGTAATCATCTATGACTATTTCCTGCTGACATGGGCATCTTCATTGGGGACTCTAAAAGGTTGGAATGGGGATCACGGCTGGGAAGAGCAAGCAGTTACACTTGCTATCCAGGCCCTGTGGTACCATTAGGGAGTAGGGAGCAATAGGCTGTTTAGGAGCAATCCGTGACTGGAGTACTCTTGAGTTTTTGTGGCAAACATAGTCTGAAAGAGATTGCACTGGCAGGTTAATCATGAGCTTAGCAGGGATTCATAAAACGAAAACAGGTGAACCTTTAACCAATGCTACAGAAAAAACAAACAAACAAATATATAAATAAATAAATAACAAGTTAAAAACAAATTACCTAGTCATCTAGGAATCAGCTTACAGATAAATTGTGTAGACACAAAAATGGGACGAGGCTACAACAATTTTACCTTGCTTGAAAAAGGGTCTTCTGTCTACTGCAGCATATGTTGGGTTAGCTGGCCGGTGAGCTTCTCCTGTCTCCAATTCCCACCTTGGAGCCTAGAGACATTCACCAAAGCTTTACGTGGAATCTGAGAATCTGAACTCATGTCTTCTCACTTGTATAAATAGTTCCTAATGCATTTCTCCAGCCTAAATGTTTTGATTTTATATTGGTTCAAGTATGCGTTTTTTTTTAAAACTAATTATTTCTATCTCATATTCACATAACTAATGTTTTATCATAACAAAGAAATCAGTGGGTGTGTGTTCAGAAGAAATAAAAATTGCAACTTGAAGCAATACAAGAAATTACTAATCACTGTTCTCATATCTATAATGATGTTGACTGGTACGTTAATTGTTTTATAATGTAGAGGTAGCAGTGACGGAACACAGGAGCAGAAAAATCTTCCACGTTAGGAAATACTGTTTTCTTCTTTAGCGTATAAATATGGCATAAAGTGAAAGTTTCCTTGTATTTTCATACCTGTATATCATGCTCTTACCTTCCTCTAGCAATTGAAAAGCCTTAGACTCAATTTTCTACATTTCAAAAACAGAATTAGAAACAAAAACAAAAGACATAGTCTGTAGTGAAAAATGTGCAAGTAGACTCAGCATTTCACAACAAATTTCTTCTGGAATTTTAGAGGAATGTTGTTGTGTTGGTTTGAATAAGAATGTATTTGAATGCTTAGACAGGATGGAATGACACTATTTGGGAGGATTAGAAGGATTAGAAGGTGTGGCCTTGTCAGAGAAAGTGTACAGTATGCCTTCATAGTCTCTGCCATGATGATAATGAACTAAACCTCTTAAAGTGTAAGCAAGCAACTATAAAATGTTTTGTCTTAAATTAGTTGCCTTGGTCATGGTGACTCCTCATAGAAATAGATAATGACTAACACAGGGGTTATTTTTTATTTCATTTAAAGTTCATAAGGAAAATATATAGCAAATGGATGGAGGATATAGCTCTGTGGTAGTTACTTGCTTAGTCCATACAAGGCTCTGATCCCAGTACCACAATAAATAAGTAAACAAGGAAATAAGTGTCACCGGTTGATTCTAAAGTATGCTTATTAAAAAAAATCTAAAATCAATTAATATCTGACTTGAACTAATGCCATATATCCTAATTTGTTGTTCTAAATCTCTTCTTGGTTGTTGAAATTTCATCTTTTTAAAACTGTAGGCAATATGCTTTGTGTAAAACACAAAGTGGCCAGGTAACTTTTGTGTTATAATTACCTAAACCCATAATGCTTCAACTAAAATCTAAATCTTCACCAAAGTTTCCAAACTGTATGTCAAGATTTTGAGCTAAAACCAGACCAACTGCTTTCTGGTACTTCTGGGCTCTCTATTTACTTTGTTTCAGTTCCCAAGGATGATTTATGCTCACTAACAGACACATGCTTGCCATTTCTGCTGCCTGGAAAGCACTGGATCTGGACTTTAGTACCATTGACATATTTCTACAATTCATATATTCACTCAGTAATTATCGGCTTCTCCTACAACAGCTACTTCAAATACAAAAATCAAATTCTTTAACTATAATCCTGTCATGCACATTTTAGTCATTACATCATATTCAAATTCTCATAGCACCTTTGCCCTCTAAAGTTGTATTATTCATGAATTTGCATATTGGTTGGAAGTCTTGAACCTCAGAATTTTGTTGACTTTTTTCAATGTTGTATTTCTAGTACCAAAATCAGTATGTCCCAAATATAATAACAGTGCAGATTTGTTTAGTGGATAAGATTATGGCAACTAATCTGAGTATGATGGCATGGTCCTTTAATCCTAGTATTTTTTGGGGGGGAGATCAGTCAGATCTAATACTCTAGATTACTCTAATATATCTCATAAGCTTTGGGCTACCAAGAGCTATGCAGTAGGAACACCATCATCACCCCCACTCCCGCACACACACACACACCCAAAAAAATACCAATAGAAAACAAATTGTATGTAGATGCTAATGTTTTAACAGGAAATAATATGAAATATAGAAAACTATATGGGCAAAGAAGAGTCATGATTAAAGTGGTACATGGATGATTGATCTTTTACTGATTATTGAGTTGATACAATCATCATTCAAAAATTGAGAGTTTGGACAGATGTTTTACTACTTCAATAGTATAAGACAAACATAATTCATCATCGTGTTGTATAAAGTGTGGTGCTTATATAAATTTTATTTCTATCTGTTTCTTAAGATTTCCAGAAAGCACTCTAAGATTGAATAATATGTTCTAATTTCCTAATTTAGTAAAATTCTAATCTTATGTTAATCAATGATCCAAAGAAATATTAAAATATAATTGTTTATTCAAATGTGCTTATTTAACTTAACCATAAGAAATTTTGATTAAAATAAATCCCAAATTTCTCTAAGATATCTTCAAAAAAGTCCTTTGTTTAGTATATTACACAGGTAATATTTTAACGATATCTCATTCTTTTTTATTGCTCTCTTTTTATTGCTTATTTTTGGGATTTTATTTTTAATTACAACATTTTTCCTTTCCCTTTTCTCCCTCCAAAATCTTCCATGAATCCCTCCTCACTCTCCTTCATATGGGTAGCTTTTTTGTCATAAATTATTTTTGTATGTATATATGTATTTGAATAGACATATATAGTTTTTTACATATACGTTCTTAAATATAACCTCTTGAGTCCATATAATATTACTTACAGATATGATATCAGGGCTGACTCTTTGGTACTGGACAGTCAATTGATGTGCTCTGTCCTGGGAAGGACAATCTCTTATTTGCCCAGGTTTCCTCAGTTTCTTGTAATTCTTTTGGTATCATCTAATTTGGTATGTTCATTGATGTTCTCTTTGGTCAGCCTTTATTTGGGCATTCATGATCCTGAGACTTTACCAGTCTAGCTTCCAATGTTACTAGGATACATAATCTTACACAAAAGAGCTTGAAACTCTGGCTATTACAATCTTTCCAGCCTTCTTTAACAATGTTACCTGAATCTTAGCTATGAAAGTGTTCTGTAGATTAGGACTGGGCTCCACAACTCTGCATTTTGATTGGTTGTGGATTTTGGGGTGTGTTTTTTGTTGCAAAGATATTTTCTTAATGAGAGAGTGAAGACTATAGTTATTTCTAGGTATAAGAACAAATATTATATATTGTCAGTGGAGATTATTCTGGTTTAGTAAATTAGGGTGGATTCTCTTCCATAACCATGATTTTATAAGCATTGAGTAGTTAACTAGTTTAGGTTTCCAGTACTAGGCATAGTATCCATCTTATTGAATGGTCTTAGGTTTACTGCCTGGTATGTATTCAACTACTGCATCCTTGAGGTAATTGTGCCATGCTGGCCATTGATTTGGTTCATAAGAATCATAGCTGAATGGGAAGCTTGGTTGCCTTGTTCCTTTAGAAGCTTGCATGATACCTCCTGGTATCATAAAATCTAGTCCTCAGGGACTTCAGGTTGGTTCCCACTCAGTCTTTTCCTAAAATGAATGGTGTCTTTAGCAATAGAAGCCCACCTTTCACCTCTGGGAGGGGGCTGGCAATCAAGGGCAACACAAATAGGCTGTATATTTTGAGAGTTTCCTAGATAGTCCTAGTCAACAACTAAAGAAGATATCTCATGTCTTGTATTGGCATTTTTGTTAAGTGGCCTTTGGTATTTGGAGGGAGCATCCCTACCCCAGATGAGAAAAGATATTATTTCTAAAGAGGCCTCATTAAACTATAACACATGAACCAAACCTACCTGGATTTATTTTTGGTTCTTAAATTTGTTTGTTTAAAATCAAAATAGTCAATTTAAAATATATATAATTATAAAAGCTTATGAAAATTTTATTTAAGCAAATAACTATCATGTTATAAAATACTTTTATTTATCATGTATTAATTATTCACAGCGTTAATAATTAACGTTTACAGCTTACATCATAGTTTCTCTTGCTTTAGTCTTTAGGGTTAGTCTATAGATTTGGGTCAATATATGCATGTGTCTACCACCACATCAATCGTGCAGATTATATGCAGCTCTAAAATGAACAATTATATGCTGCTATAAAGACTGTCAACTCATCAAAAGACACAGAACAGTCTTAAATGCGTATACTAAATGAAAAGAACCAATTGGAAAAAGATGTATCCTGCCTGATACTAAGTCTACCTTATGAAAGGAAAAGCTCTTTTACCTTTAAAGACAGAAAGAAACTGACATTTCAGTATAAATTTGCATTGAGAAATGAGTATTGCCAAACTGGTGTGCATGTGTAGGTTGATTTGAAGATTTTTCTATTCCTTCTATTGATTTATGGATCTGTTATTTGCCAAGGCTTCACAGTCCTGAAATAACATCATGAAATTTATTATTTTACTTTATTTTTACTACATTTTTCAATTTCTACATCTTTTACAATCCTGTAAAGAAATAAAAAAATCAACTTGGAGAGTTTTAAATAAATCCCGGCAGACTTTAATTTACACTGTATTTGAACTGGTTTTATGAGTCACATTGAAGTAAACTGATGTCTTAATATTGTCACGTTATATAAGAGATTGAATCTACTTTTAATGTATTTCCATGTTTTCTAATTTTTAATATTATTATGCTCTGTAAATACATCTTCCTTGCACTGAATTTAGAATGCAGTTATTTCCTATTTCTCTCTTTTTGATAATTTTGTTTTCATGAAAATGTTCGAAGAATTGGACAAGGAAGTCTTTATAAAAACAGCACATATTTTGCTTCCATTTTATAAACCAAAAACTGTTTTTTATGGCTTTAACATATTTTCTACTGTACAGAACAGATATTCTGTAGATGACTTTTAACTTACCTTATTTTGAGAACTCCTTATTTAATCCATATGCTGTATCTTTTATTATTTCTTTTCTATCTGGAGATTACAATGTAATTATACTATTTCTCCCTTCCCTTTTAATATTTCAAATCCTCCCATATACCACTTCTTGCTCTCTCTCTTAAATTGTCTTTTAATTAACTGTTGTTACATATATATATATATATATATATATATATATATATATATATATATATATATATATATATGTACACAACTGCTAGTCCTCAGAAGAAGGCTAAGCTCAGGGGTCTCTGTGCCTTGTATATGACGTGCATTGTGTCTCTAGCAATAAAAAGTGCCCCTCTGGAAGGCAATTAAGAGCCATAGTAGGAGTCTATAATGTTTTAAGAGTCTTCTGGACAATCCTGACCAAAAACTCATAAGATGGTCTTTAATAGCTCATGTGGTGTTTTATTTTATTTTTTTCCTCTGTTAGTGAGCATTCTCAGCCCAAATAAGAAAATGTTGTTTAATCTATATTTGTATGTTTATACAGAGATTTATGTGTCTTATAGTTTTTTTTTTTTGTAGATAGTTAATTGTATGATTCCTTGGAATTTTTAGCACATCCTCTTACTATTATTTTACTCTCTTCTTCCTTCTCATGTATTTATCTCCTTTTCTCTCCTAAATTAGACAACACTTTTAAAAATTTCCCAGTCAGAACACATGCACTGTGCTGTTTTCTTCTGTCTTGCTCCCATTCCAACATCCTGGCAATGACCCCTGTTTACTTTCCTTGTTTCTGTAAATTCTGTTTACAAAGTTCACAGATTCACAGCCTTGCATACATCTGCAAGTGTTGTCTATAATTGCTTTCATAAAGCACAAAAATTTCTAATGGGGATTGTGTGATCAAGGAATCTGAAAATGTATTATTGGCTACTATTTAGAAAAAAAATCTTTATTCCTACTTCATACCATGACTTTGTACCTGTTAGAGGCTACATTAAATATAAGTACTTCTCTTTTACCAGTTTTTCTAAGACAAATTTAATTTCCTCTCATACAATATATAGATTTCTCCTTATTTCTCATAGTTATCTTTGAACACTGATTACATTAGAAAGCAAGCATTATTTTGTTGGACTAATTTTTTTTAATAAAACCCCTTGTTAACATATTTTCTCGTTTAGCGGAAAGTAAATAAATAAGTCAGAAAGGAAATCATCAAATTATGTTATTTTAAGCTTTTAAAGAATAATTGAGTATCTATATTGAAGGTAATTGATGTCCTTGCTAACCAATTATATACCTGGAAATAGAAAAGTTCAATTTGCTGTTCATTCCTCCAGTCCCAAACCAGGTGTCACTGTACCTACACACTTAAAAAGTAAAGACTTTAAGGAATCTTATTTATGATCTTCAATTCAAATGAATGCATGAAGCTATGATGTTTATCAAAACAACTTTCCGTAATGCTTACACATGTTATTGCTCAAGAGACAAAAGGAGCTCTTACTTATCAAAGAAAGTTTCAATTTTTGACAAATAACTTCAGGTAAAAGGATGCCCTTAATGGTTGTTTAATTCAAACACAGAAGTTCACTGCTAAACTATCATGTATTTAAAAAAGTGTCTGATGAAATCAAAGCAATACGAATTTGACTAAAAGCTGAGGCAACTTTTCCTGAGATTTAGAGTTGTCTAGATAACACTATGTGTAATTATTGATGTCTGTAATTTAAAGATTTTAGATTCTCTTTATAGTAGAGATTGTAAAAGAACAGAATGTTCCCATTTGTGATAGTGTTTTTCCATACTTTGAAAAGAAATTTTAGCTAAGGCTTAGTATAAGATAAAAATTATATCTATTGCTAGAAATTGCTTTGTTCTCCTCAATGTCCATAGGTGACCCTCACTGGTCACTCTGATTTTTTTCTTTAAACTTATGTCCAGCTTTTCCCGACCTCAATACATGCACCTAAGATTTCATGAAAGATTTTCAGAAATAAGAATATCAGCAAGAATTCTATTGTAAACATATGTATTTATTTTTTTCCATTTACTTGTGATATGTTCTAAGAAGTAAATGATTACATTGAAGAATATATAAAATACATATATATATATATATATATATATATATATATATATATATATATAAAGTTTTATAAACTCAGCATAGTGGCACAAATCTTTAGTCTTAGCACTTGGAGATTTCTAGGAATTCAGGACTAGCCTGAGCCACATAGAAAGTTTCAGGCCATCCAGGACTACTTAAGTGAAACACTGTCTCTAAAACAAAGACAACCTTGGAATACTCAGTCATAAGTGGGGTGTGTTTACCAAAACCTCTCCTTTACCTCAGCACTCATAGAAATCTGCAGATATGTTAAAGATCCAGTGGGTAGGGGTGGAAGAACTGAAGGAAATAAGGCCTTCTAGATACAATAAGACTGACTCATGTATGAACTCACAGAGACTGTGGCAGCACAAACAACACATGAATAAGTCTAAGACAGATTTCAGTGATGGGTTTCAGTGATAGGAGAAGAGTTATTTACAAGTCCATATCCTCAAATCAGAATCTATCTCCAATTGATTGTTATTCACAAATGAAAATGACTTTTCCTGAAGGGAATCTACCTGGGTATACAAAACAAAACACAAAATACAGAACATTTAAGGGCAGACCCTATACCCAAAAGTAGATGGCTAACACAAAACAAACTAAATGGCATTTTGGGGAGTATATTTCTTTCTTACAGTAGTTTGTCTGAACCTTTTTTATTTCTACCTTCCAGATCATTTGCTTATATATTGTTTTCCAGTTCTGTTTTTATGGATTTTCTGTGTGTGTGAATAATCATCACTAAGTGTAAATATGCTTTCTTATGCTTTTTCTTTGACTTTTTTTTTTCTGTTGGTTTTGCCTTGTTCTTGTTTGTTTGTTTTTATCTCATGATTTTTTTAGATGTTTGTTTGTATTATAGTTTGAGAGAAAGAGAGAAAGAAAAATGAAGGAAGGAAGGAAAGAAGAAAGAAAGAAAGAGAGAGAGAGAGAAAGAAAGAAAAAGAAAGAAAGAAAGAAAGAGAGAGAGAAAGAAAGAGAGAGAGAGAGAGAGAGAGAAAGAAAGAAAGAAAGAAAGAAAGAAAGAAAGAAAGAAAGAAAGAAAGAAAGAAAGAAAGAAAGAAAGAAAGAAAGAAAGAAAGAAAAAGGAAGCTAGGACAAGGATTTAGGCTTATGGGAAAGTATAGAGGGCCAGGGAGGACTTGCTAGATGGAAAAGCATAATTAGAATATATTGTATTAAATAATCTATTTTCAATAAAAGGAAAATAAAAAAATACATATATGCTGTGGGATACCCACCAGAGAATATTGCTCAGACCTGGGTTTAAGTCAGCAGAAAGTGTTTGGGATCCCAGTATAGCACTGAGCCTGTCTCAGGGTAAACTTTTAAGCACACAGACTAAAAAACCTATTCTGGGTTGACATACTTCAGTTATCAAGAACAATTAGCCAGAAGTGAAACTACAGATGCCAATAAGCAAGGTTAGTACATTTAGAGAATTTCCAAAACTATGGACTTAAATGGAATAAGGTCTTGGTTTTCATTATGGAAGGTGGAACTGGGTATGTGCTGTGTATTATGGCTTGAATGCTACTTCCATCAGGGAGTCAATTGTGCTAAGGTCTGGGCCCTGTTACTTATATGAATATCAATTAAAAAGTACCAGAAAATGTTGAATTCATGACCAGTGGCCACAAATCGATTATCAATATGTTATTAGAACTTTATATCATATCTCCAAAATGTTGTTTGCCTTATTTTTGTTATTACTGAAATGAAAACAAAACTAATATATTGACAGCTGCCTTGCATACTGAACACACTGTCCATTGAGGATATTTTGTGTCCTTAAAAAATAGAATGATCTATGAAACAGATCATTCTGTTTTGCAGTTTTATCTTCTTGAAAATGACACTAATAAACAATGATTTCACCACAAATGACACCCAACACACACATAAATTTTATTACTGTCACCAAATATGCCTTTGCTTCTTCCTAGGGAATGTATTTTTCAAACATTTAACCTTTTGCTACTGTGTTATCTGAGAAATTACAACCATTGCAACAGTAATAGCCTTCACCCATGTACCTATTCTATTACCATATTTCAACAGAAGATTTGACCTTTTCCTATCTCAGGCCCATTTCTTTGTTTCCTGGAATTCAAATTCCTCCTATAATACGCTATCATTGTTCAAGTATTTTCTATTGTCTAGATATTCCTGGGAAACACAAGCATTCTGCCATTGTAATTAAATCACAAGACCAATGAATGCAAGTTTTATTGTTTGCATTATTCCAGCTTTGGGGTCCAGTTATTTTAGCCAGCAGGATAGTGTTGTTAGTCACAAAGTATTCCAAATTTTGTTCCTGTTTTCTTAACTTTGTTCACAGAGGTTTTAAAATATATGTGAACTATAGACATTATTTAATTTACAGTTCTAAATTTAAGTTAATTAAATATTTTTTCCTGTAATTCTTTCATCAAGCCAGTTCTTTTGTTGAAACAGACAAATTCTGTGTTTTCGTCCAACAAATGGCCAGTAAAATGGCCAGTAAAATGACATACACACACACACACACACACACACACACACATATATATATATATATATATATATATATATATATATATATATATATGATCTTTAAGATGTCAGTACAGGACTAGTGACTTAATTCAGGAGTCAGGTTTGCCTATTATATCCACAGTACTACACACACACACACACACACACACACACACACACACAGGGAGAGAGAGAGAGAGAGAGAAGGAGGGAGGGAAGTATTAAGCAAATAATAAGCTAATAGTTTAAAATGTGTTAAACATAAAACTCTAAGAGTTGTTCATACTATGTCCAAGTAAATCTGATCAACCAACAATAAATGATGATGGAGGGTGACTAGGAAGCATGTTATCAAACAAATGTTTCATGGAAAGAAACCTGCCGCTTCTCTTAGGAAATACTTTCTCTTCTCTTCCAAATAGAATGTTATTAACATTCCCTGGCATTAGAATATTTATCTTCATCATTAAGTATTTAGAAATCGTATTCATTAAACATAAAAAAGAAACAAGAGAATTAATATCTTTGTTTTTGTGGTCACGGTCACAGGTGAGAAAACACATTACGTGAGGGGAAAAAAAAACATTTCAATCCTTTCTACCAAGACACATTAAATAACTCATCTTTTAAAGCACAAAGCAAGCAGAAAAGCTTGGGAAACATGTCTTTTCAAATGTTGCTAAAAGTCAATTTGTCTGGTAATTATACCGTGCACTAGTTCTTATCCCAGTAATTGCATACTTAAAATTTAAGATGCTATGTAATGCTATGTTTTACTTCTGTGTATCTCTTTTGCTCTTACTCTTACCCCAGACTCCCACATCCTCTGGCATCTGTGTAAATTACAAAATTGCAAATACCAGATGGTATTGAGAACATTAAATTCAAGCCAATCCATGTCTGTGTCAATTATAAAATGGAATGATCAAATTTATAATTTTTTTTGGTTTCTGTTATCTTTTAAGAGGATAATGAGTTAGGTTTCAGTATATGGTATATTTTCTCTTCTAAACTCACATTTTAAGGTTCTAAATTTTAGTATGCATAGAATCAGGAATAAATAATAAATTTAAATTTAAAAAAATGTCCACTACAAAATGTCACCCTGTGCCATATAATTTATTAAGAAAACAATTTTATAGTATCCCTTGAAATGAAATCAAATTCAGAATGCAGTGCTCATTGTGGTGGGATAAAGTTAAAAATGTATATGAACATGTGGGATCATCTATCACCCACAGTAATGACTTAACAATGTGTGGATTAACTTTCCTTGTAAGAAATCCAGAAATTCTTTCACTCTCTTATAAAATAAACTGCAATGTACTGCAAATAAACTGTGGCCTATACTCATCAGAGCTAATTAATAGTGAGCAATGGATAGACAAAGGGAAGTTCCCAAATCTGGCCTCTCCCTAAGAAAGTAAGGCTATAGTGTATTTCTCATGTTATGTTTTTATAAGCAATGATTCAAATGACAAATTTTTGTCTTACATTATTTTGTGTGCTGACAGTGATATGGGTCAGAACAAAAATAAATAAGAACAAAGCAATATTCTGGATGAATTGGAGTGCAGGCAGAACTCTCTTCTAGAATCACTTTTGAAAGCATTTAAAAAGGAAGAGTAAGAAGAAGAGAGGAGGAGGAGGAGGAGGAGGAGGAGCAGAAGAGGAACAAGAACAAGAAGAACAAGAAGAAGCCAGATGATAGACTGAAGAATTAAGTGCATCAATTCAGTTCAATAAATCTTAAAAAATGGTGTTGCAATACATAGTATAGAGAGGACAAAATATCTGAAGTCAATGACAGGGGAATACTGGGCACTCACATGGAGAAGGCAACTGGGATTTTATCTTTATATTTTATCTCCTATCATTAATAAAATTAAATTGAAAATGGATGAAAGATTTAAATTGAATAGCTTTTTTAAAAGCAATTAATTTAAATTGAAAGAGTTGAAAATGTAAAACTCATGGAAGAAATAGCACTAGAAATCTTCTCAATATAGTAAGAATGCACAAAGCACAGAGGGAAGTACATGGAGGTGATCTCGCTGGAATATCCATCAGAAACAGAAAGCCAGCTCAGAAATCAGTTTGAACCAGGAAGTTTAGAGAAGAGTTTGAGCCAGCAGAAAAAGAGTGAGTTGAACCAGAAGAGATAGAGTTAAGAAGGAGATAGTCAGAGTGGCTCAGTATGCAGTAAGGTCTCTAGGCTCAGGCTGAAGCCTTCTATGTCCAAACTAGCAGTTTAAATATTCTAGCTTGTACGAAGGCTGATACCTTCTAATACTAAGCGTAAGTATAGATTGTACAAAGGCTAGAGTGCACCTGGGCTCCAGGTAAGAATTGGAACTGGTGATTTAATTAGACAAAATAATAAACAGGTTTGAACCTGAATCTACAGCTACATCTAGTATGAATCTACCAGTACAGATAAATTGATATGTATTAAAGGGGATTTATTAGATTGGTTTATATGATAAGGTCTAGGTCATACAACACTCACTGTCTCATAATAGAAAGTCCAAGAATCAGTCCCTATCTTGCTCATAATGTCTGCAGAATACTTAGAGAACCACTGGTCCTCAATTCTTATTGGGAGTAGAAAGAAAACTGGGCTCTGACATTAGTGACAAAATGTAGCAACATCCTGAGCAGTAGCATCCTCAATAACAACAGTGACCTTAGATGAACTCCCAAACAGGGTAAATGAAAAAAATCACCAAAAATCTTTAAGGTAGGAAGACAACAAACTTTTTTTCCTAAACTTCCTTTTATCTGAGTTGAAAATTGAAAGTGCCACTCACTCACATTTAGGATGGGTGTTTTCTCTTCAATCAACCTACTGGATCCTTCTGGATATTCTCAGATGGTAATTTTAATCTAGACAACCTCTTATCAGTCTGCCTTAATTGGTTATAATTCTCTTAATTGATTTCAGATCTAGTTTCTTAATTAATTTCAGATCAAATCTCTTAATGGATTCCATATCTAATCAAGTTTTCAGCCAAGATTAAGCATTTCAAACAGGGAACAAGTTCAGAATCTCAGAGCTGATAAGCTACAGATAAAAACAGGGAAACTGGAGGACATTCAGGCTACATTAGTGGAACATCCCTGTGTTTTCAGAATACAGCAGCAAAAGCAGGAGGGTCGACTGCAAATTCCATGTAGTCTAGGCTACACAGTCAGTTCCAGGCTAACATTGGCCACATAGTGAAATCTTTCTCAAAACAAAACAAAAAACAAAAAAAAAAAAAAAAAAAAAACCACCAAACAAGAAAGAGCTATTCAGGCTGACAAACACAGAAAAGGAAGCCCCCACAACACATGCACAAACACACACACACACACACCATGGGTACTCCGTCTCATATGCATATCAATATGCATTCCAAAACATTTCTATACTGTTCATGTTCTATTTTAATATTTTAAAAATATTTGCTACTATTTTGAAATTTTGTTTTAATCTGACCTCACAACATCATCAGGTTTTCCTTTTTAGAGAAGCATTTAGAAGTTAATGTAAGCAGGGAGTAGGCAGTTTTTCATGTTTGTTTTTTTGTCTTCACAATATACATGGCTTGCCAAAATTCAGTCTCACTTTGTAGAATTAATGTGTTAACACAAACTGGATGGAACTGGGGAGCAATGAAGAAGTGTTTTTTTTCATTTGAAAAGACTGTAGAAAACACTAAATGCACAGTTTTCAATATTAAAGATCCTGAAGGAAACTTAATTTAGAAATAAGCATGAATTATTTTGTGACTATAGTGAAAACTGTTTATTATTTCAAGACATAAAAGACCAGTGCTTTCTGCATCAGTGGCTCTAAAAGTGTGATATAAAGTACCCCTGCACCAGAAGATTCTGAATGTGTCCAGACCACTGAATCATGGTCCGGGTAGATGGTGCCAAGGAATTTGTATGTAAGAATTCTTCGAATCTAAAAGTTATAAACAGATAGCAAATAAGGTTTCATTATTTTTCATGTTTATGAAATATAGAAAACAAATTTTCAAGCAAATGGTTTTAGTCAACACAGAATATGTAAAGTTCTATCATAGTGTAAATTAATTACTGATTTAAAAGAATGGATCAAGATCTTCTGTAACACAATTGTCTTCCCTTTTAATGATAATCAATAGTGCACTGAATTTTAAGCAGTTAAGAACACATGTCAGGCAGTGGTGGCACACACCTTTAATCCCAGCACTTGGGAGGCAGAGGCAGACAGATCTGTATGAGTTTTAGGCCAGCCTAGTCTACAGAGTGAATTCCAGGACAGCAGAGTTAAAACAGAGAAACCCTGTCTCAAAAAATAAAATAAAATAAAACTTATTTATGTCATTGAAATCTAAATTTATTTATTTATTTTCTGTGTATAGATGTTTTGCCTGCATGTATGCAAATGTTCATACTGTGTGCCTGCCTGTCTTTTGTGAAAGACAGAAAACAGTGGAGGAATCCCAGAAACTGGAATTACAGATGGTTGTGAGCTGTCATGTGGCTGCTGGGTGGAGCCCTGGTCCTCTACAAAATCAATCAGTGCTCTTAACAGCTGAACCATATCTCCAAGTCCCTAATTCATTAATATTTTGAAAATGGATTTGGAAGTTCTCAGTGGGAAATGAAATCAGACTCTGATATATACATTGCTTCTTTTCAATCTCAAAATATAAATTTTAAAAGGATAAGTTGACAGTGATGAGCTTCCTGGAAGTTATAGTGTTCTTTTACTCATCCTGTGTGTAGAAAAGTATATAAACTTTTGAAAACTTATTAATAAAAGTACAATGTAGTTACTGAATTTTCCAATACTCAAAAATCAAGAATTGTCTCTATGGCTACACTAAACATGAAATATCCTATTATTACAGACATAAAACAATAGATATTGCTTACAATATGCTATTTGTTCAGGTGATGCCTCTAATGATTCTAATTCTTATGTTGAATTCAAGTCCCATTATCTGCTATATATGACATAATCAGATATATTTTTAAACTTACAAGCATAGGTCTGTATTTTCACAGAAGTTTTATATGCATTTCATATGTAATTTTGTAAAAAAAATGATCAATTTCAATCTAATTTAATATACTCACATATCATTATGAAGTCAAATAATTATTTAACTTATGTTCTGCATAAAATGTCATCACTTAAGGAAAATGAATTTGAATTAGCTAAACATTAAGATTTCCTTGTAAAGCTGGATGACAGTAAGAAGATAAAACAGTAACTGACCTTTGGCTTTATGCCAAGGAACTCCATACTACTTCATAAGTGACTAAGGGTAGAACCAAACACTACTGAAAAAATATCAACTAAATGATTCCTAATGATATTCTGCTATGCTCATAGATCTGTGCCTAGGCCAATTATCACCAGAGCATCTTCCTCCAGCAGCTAATGGGAGAAGATGCAGACCCACAGACAAACATTAGGTGGAGACTTAGCCCAAATTGGAGATGCCCATGGATTTCTCTCTTGGAGCTCAGGGAAACCCATGGAAGAAGAAAATAGGAAACATATTATATTAAATATGTTTTTTGATGTTGTTGTTGCTTAGGGTTTTTGTAGATGCCTTTCAAAATGTAAATGGTATTTTTAAAAACGAGGGTGTGGGTTCCTTGGCTTTTTGCAGTTTGAATCTGGACTCAGATCCTGTTTAAAATATATCTAAAATGTAACAGTTTTTCTCTCACTGGCTACTCGAGGCCACCCCTCTGTTCCCTGCTGCTAGATTTCTACCTTATGACCTTTAAAACTTCCGTTAGCTCATAGGTTTAAGGAGGAAAGGAAAGGATAGGAAGGAAAGAGAAACCTTTACAGCCCTTTTCTCTTGGTCTGAATCTCCCTATGTCTGGGGAACTGAACTAACTCTGAACTAACTCCCATTCTGGTTTGGCTTCTCCAAGCAACGCAATTACTGAAAGATCTAAATTGTAACTTTTAAAAAAAAAAACCCAATTAGTTCATTTTATTTATCCTTATTTCTGCCTACTTCTTTATGCAGCAACTCTTAGCTCTGATTCTAAGGTTCTAATTTCTCTGATTCTAACTGACTTCCCCCACACACACCCTCTTTTATTCCCTCCAACTGTTCTCAGAAGTCCAAGTGGCATACAGTCACACAGGGGAGGGTCTTTTTCCTGGCAAAGTTTCACTCTACACACAGGAGTCAAGGTCACCCGGAGAACTTGGCCCACAGAACCATCTAAGAATGGCTTCTAGGAACTTACAGATACTGAAGCAGCAATCACCCAGCCTGCATGGGTCTGTCCTATGCCCTCTGTGCATATATTATGGTTGTTAGCTTGGTGTTTTTATGGGACTCCTTAGGAATGTATGTGTCTCTGACCCAGTCGGCTGCTCATGGGATGTTTTTCTTCTTTCTGAATTGTCTTTTCCAGCCTTGAATAGAGGGGTTTGTGCCTAGTCTTACTGTATCTTGCTATGCTTTGTTTAGATGATATCCCAGGAAGCCCTGTTCCTTTCCGAAGGGAAAAAGAGAGGCAGAGGAACTAGGGGAGTGTGTGTGGTGAGCTGAGAGAACTGGATGGAGGGAAAGTGAGGTCTAGATGTACTATACAGGAGAAGGATAGATGATAGATGATAGATAGATAGATAGATAGATAGATAGATAGATAGATAGATAGATGATAGATAGATAGATAGATAGATAGATAGATAGATAGATAGATGATAGATCGACAGACATATGAAATAAATGATGGGCAACAAGGCATTCACTTAATATTTTTATATTTGGATGTTTTTTTTAGCAAGATTTGGTTGCAACTACTATGATCCCAGCTCTTTGGGGTCAGGGGCTTGGAAATACTAAGTACATGTACAACCTGGACTAATAAAAACACATCTAAACAAATAAGGATCAATTATAAGAATTGCTATTTTATGATGGCAGAAGATGAGACATGATTGACCAGAGACAAAAGAGTTTCTCAATCACAACCACAAGGAATATGAACATCAATTCTTCTCCTCTACAACTATCCAGACCATTCCCACCCTTAACTAACTCTAGATAGTTTTCTCAGAGCCTAGGCTTATAATTTTATAGCTTCCCTTTTATAACAGCTTTTTATTAGTATTTTATCTAATTATAGAATCGTTGATGCTTTGAAATTTAAGTCATCATCCACTTCTACACAGGCTACTCCATTACTTCGAATCTTTCCTGTTTTGTGTATCTATGTCATTCTGTTTCTCCTTCTGGTTGCAGTAGCTCCAATAAAACCTTCCTTGCCTGTTTAACTTTGTCACCTGAAATGCTTTGACATCCTCAAATCCGTTGGGGCAATGAGAAGAGACTCAGGCAGATGCAGGTCTAATCTTTGGTTTATGTCACCTCCAAGAAGATAACAGCATTGAAACTCCAGTACCACAAAGGACCAGCTAACAAATCTGACCAAGCTTTCTCCAAGAGTAAAAAAGAAATAACTTGCTTTTTTATCCTCATAGCAGACAAATCTGCTTTATGAATAAAAGGCAAATATTCTTACAAGGCTTATTACTATTCCAACATACATGTAGATAGCATTATACATAAAGTACAATGTGTATACTGTACATAAGTAACCAATATTGATTCTTTTGGTATATAATAATCTTTAAATCGTATGTTTTTTCTACTTTCTAAAAAAAAAAAAATTCAAATGTTTGTTCATCATATAGTTGTTCATCATAAAATCAGTTTTTCAATTAAGGTCTCAATATTCCTTGATTGATAACTAGGCATCAAAAGTTAAGAACAAATGTCATGTAAATACACTTAGGTCATGCTCAATAGGGTCTTTTTTATAATAAGAATTACTGTACAGCCAGGCAGTGGTTGCTAATGCCTTTAATCCCAGCACTTGGGAGGCAAGGACAAGCAGATTCTGTGAGTTCAAGGTCAGCCTGGTCTATAGAGTGAATTCCAGGACAGCTAGAGTTACAACATAGAAACCTTGTCTCATAAAACCAAATAACAATGACAAGAATTACTATATTCCATGAGTCTCCTAGAGAAACAGATTGACAACAAAACAGAGTTTCAATGGCTGAAGTTGAGTTTCCCATAAAATTTATGGGGGAAACCATATTAAAAGGAAAAAAGAGAGATTAAGAAAAAGGCCAAAGTGGGCTGGGAAGATTGTGCAGCAAGTGTATACTGCAAGCCTAAAGACCTGAATTTGGAATCCCAACATACAGACGAAGTGCTAGGAACTGAAGAGATGGAGACTAAGATCCCTGGACATAGAGTCCTTTGGGTACATGGCCCAGAGTGGTGAAGCTGGATTTTAGGGTAGATTTAGACTGTCTTCTCAAAGAACTGCCACATTAATTTCAGATCCACAATTTTGGAAAAGGATACAATTATTAGTAAAGAGTGGGGTAGGCTGTTTTTAATTTTAGCTTCTTTTCATTCTTTAGTGGCTTATTTATTAGCAGCCATTTCTTTTGACTTGTTAATGTCAGGCTATTTTCTAATCAGTTTACCTACATGCAATTCAATTGAGATGCAACAAGATAGTGATAGAGTCTACTTCATTTTCTTTAAGCCTGCCTTTGGAACAATAAGAACAATATATTGTTTTAAAGCATCCTGCAAAAAAATTATTCATGAAGATTTACTTTCAAATAGAAAGCTCTCACAAGTAGTTCTTACTTACTAAGGTATGGAAAAGCATACTAGCATTTGGGCTGATTTTTTTAATGGAATCCATATGCTGAAAGAAAGTTTCAGAATTTCCTGAAGGGAGGAGATGGAGAGGGTTTGCTTCTGCAGTGGCCAAATGTGAAAGTGCATTCATGGAAGAAATACTTGAGAGTTTCCAAGTTTCTGCAGACAGGGCCTTTTTCTGTTGTTACTCAAGTGCATTGTGAGATACAGGAGGGTATGAGATCTAAGCTGTGCTGAGATGACTTATTGTTCTACATGGTTTGAGTGTTCCTGAGATTCCCTGGTGTATTTTTCTGGAGGGTTGGGAATAGACCTGATCCAAGAGTCTATTTTCCTCTGAGCAAGTGCAAATGCAGGATTCTGTGAGGAAGTGAAAACACAAGATCCATCCTTGTTGAGGTGATGAGAGAGAAGCTAATAGTTGAAGTGTCTTTTCATCATTTGAGAATATAAAGATTCTCCTAGACTATAGTAATGTGAGAGGTGAGTGACTCAGCTCTGTTCTATTTCTGTGGTATAACTTGTAAGAAGCACAGAGTAGGGGGGTAGTAAAATACAGAGGTACAATTCCATCCAGAAGACTGAAGTTTGGATCCCACCCATATCAGGTAGCTCATAACTACCAGTAACTCCACCTCCAGCGAATATAATACCCTCTTCTGGAATCTGCAGGCACTTGTTCTCACTTGTGCACCTACCACACACATAGACATGAATTTATACACATTTTAAAAAAGAAAAAAATATAAAGTGATCTCCTGCCTCCAGGTAGCACCATGACTGGTGACAAAGCTTTTATTTCAATGGCCTTCCCAAGACCATTACTTTTGATACAGGATACAGCAGATTTGATGTTATACTTGTTTTGTTTGGATGACTCAGATATTTTAATATGTGAAAGTATCAGAGTTACCTTAATAAGATTTTTATTTCAATTGAAATTGCATGGAGTGCTACTGGTTATTCTTTTGGTTTTGCAAAGGAAATTTAATAATATATAATTGAAGCAAAGTCTGGAGAAATGTAGTTTTCTATTTATACTTCAGAGTTCAAGCCTCCCCTTTATTCAATAAGCCGGGTGCCAGGGAATTAATTATATGGCATACTTGATTCATTATTTTCTTTTTATTACATTTTCCTCTTCTTTTGGCTATATTAGAAGAATATGTATGTGTGTATTCATATTTGAAAGGTGATTACGTGCTTAAATCTTTGTTTCTTCTGTAATCTCTTCAGTGGCTTTTATATACCATTTGAATATTTCACATTCTAGAAAGTACAACAATGGTATATTTTCTTCAATATTCAGTTGTTCCAGCTGAAGAGGGTTGTTTTTAAAAAAGACCATGCCATCACAGTCAGTACATTGTGTCATATAATAGGTGGATGCAAGTCCTGAAATAGCAATTAAGCCTGGGCCATTTTTCCAAATCAATTGAGGTCCAATTTATCTGTCAGTTTTGCCTTGAATCAACTTTAGTATATGGTATAAGTAATTCAAGAAACATATATTTTAATTCAAAGTTATACAACCTGGGAAGAAATATTCAAATCATAAGTCTGCGGAGGACATGGCAGATTTGAGCCATAACAGACACGTGAAGAGGTTACAAGGCGCATCAGCTAAGCAGATCCTCTCTACTAGATAACTGATGCCTTCCCTGAATTCACGTCAGATTTGATTTGAAACGACTTGATTAAACATGGATGCCTATGCTTTTTGAAAAAAAGCAATCATGAAAGCAAACTAATAGAATATTTTTTCAATAACAGTATTTATTGTGTCATCATTTGTTTATTTCATCTGAGCTGTTGTCATGGATATTGCTCACATCATAAGGAGTGCACTTCATGTAGAGGAGCAGCCGTATGTGAAAGCTAAGCTCTACATTCCAGGGGCTACATTCTGAAGCCTGTGTGATCTGGATGGAATGTAGACACACCTTTAATCCAGTAGGCAGAAGGCAATCGTGGTCCATGCCTTTAATCCCTAGAAAAAAGAGTGGCACCAGACACAGGAAGCAGAACAGCGTCCATTAACAGAGTCAATTAAGAAGAATCAGAACAGAAACAGATAGAGGAGTCAGTAAGAGGGCTCAGTTGAGAAGCAGGCTGAGACTTCAGCGGAGGAGCAGTCAACACAAGTTGATGAGTCAGTTACAGAGGCGTTACAGAAACGGAGGTTGGAGTGACTTACGCAAAGTTAAAGAGGCAGGATGGAGCAATGAGACCTCAGGGAGGGCCATAGAGACACAGCAGATCTCTGCAGAAGAAGCCCAAGACAGAGAGTGAAGAGTCAAAGTACTGAAGAAGCTAGTTAGAGTGGCTCAGTTAGCAGTAGGCCTTGGAAGGCTAAGGCTGAAGCCTTCTAGGTCAGGACAGGCAGTTGAAATGTTCTAGATTGTATGAAGGCTACAGATTTCCAGTTCAAGGGTTAAGACAAGATTGTAGAGAAGACAAAATGCTCTAGGGCTCCAGGGCTCCAGCTAGAACCAGTGATTTTATTAGACAAAAGAACCGTCCTTTGCCCCAAAACAATATCTATATTTAGTGAATCTACATCTACATATACATCTGCAACTACAACTTCACTTTTATGTCAGTTTGTGACTACACTGGTGTACATGCCAATGTTTGTTCTTACACCCAACTCACATGTATGTTCACATGTGTGAACATACACGTATAAAAGTACACAAACAGAGAGCAGAAGTGGAACCATGCATATGTTAAACTTTTTTGAAAATGTATGAATCTGAATTCTAAACACTTTAATATTCTTTGAAATTTGTATTTATTGCTTAGGAATTATAATGGTTTGCAAGCAAAAAAGTGCTGATATTGTTTTAAATATACAAGAAATAAAGGTGCTACTGTGGATTACAGCTCTAGATCTTAATAAGAGGTATGATGAAGAGTGTTGACATCAACAGACATTAATGCAGACTCCTCTAGAACAATCCAGAACTGAAAATTGTTAGGACTTTATGATTTCAAGAAAAATGAACACATTTATTTTATTCGTGTTGTAGACTATATAAATAGATGCTAGTCTCAATTTAAAGTGTGAAGAATTATATTTATTCTATAAAAATAAAAAAGTCAATTTATTCTTTAGTCCTATTATTGTCTGAAAAAATATCTATCTATTTTCCATGAATGGATTGTGTGGAATTTTCGTGGGTGCAAGTTTCCTGAGGAGATGAGTGGCAGACAGTCACTAGTCCAAGAAACAGACTGTGGAGATTAGGGCTTCATGGTGCAAATCTTATTTATCGTGGAGGGTAACAGGATTTTATGAAGTAAGTAGGGTGGTAAAGGTCCAAACATGGCTTTTTGTAAAGGTTCTGAGGCTATCCATATTGCCAATGTTGGTGAACAAGGTTTCCTCCAAAGCAGAGGTAGTGGAAACATTTCCTCAGCAAGGGTTTCCTGCCATCTGGGCTCAACTGTTGCATCAGGAACTGGGCCACGTGATTTCCTGCTGCCTGGGGTGCTCCCTCTGAGAGATCGCCTATGTCTACACCAAGAGAAGTGTCCACCTTACTCTAATTATTTGTGAATATTTGAGATAAAAAAAACATTCTGACTTAAATTTACACGTTTAAAGCATAACAATTGTAATTGAATAATTTATAAGGACTATTTCAGAACACTTTAAAAGAATATAACACATAAAGAAATTGTGAGGTTATATGTATTATATGCAAGATAAAAGATAAACTCAAAAAAATATTTCAAAACCTTTAAACATAAAAGTTAGTGTTGGAGATTTCAAACTTTAAGTTTGGCATAAGGTGAGAGAAATAACAATGGAAAATATGAATAATGTAGGCAAATGCCAAGGTCAAAGACTGAACAATATTTTGCAAATTTCAATAAGTCGCCAACTCATTTTGTCATTTTAAAAAGCCCTGTTACTGAGAAAATTTAAATATGAAAACATAAACATGATGTGTGGAAATTATAATTAATTTATAAATAGAGAGATAATTACCCTGTTACATCTATTTGCTGATATACCTGTATATGTGAATGTTTAATAAAAACATTATCATTCAATTACTTCACTGTCCATCCTCATACCCTTTCTTTTGAAAACATATTCCCAGGAGATTTTTTAAATTTAAAACTGGAATTATCCACAGTCAACATAAAGCACTAGTTAGACATTTTTATTTTGCTTAAAAAATGAAGACAGCATTATGAATTTATTCTGTGTGCATATGTGAGTTTTGGTGTGAGTATTGCCTTGTCATAGAAGACAGAGAACAACTTTTAGGCTCATTCTTTCCACCATTTTGATCCCAGGTTTAGAACTCAAGACATCTGACTTCTGTTTGCTCACCTCTAATGAGTCATCTTGCTTGGCAAGAAAAAAAAAATCTACTAAAGAAAGATAGTTTCAAATATTTTCCATTTTATTAAAAATGGATTTTTTTCTCACAAAATATATCTTGGTTACAATTTTCCCTCCTTCTACTTATCCTAGATCCTCCTCACCTCCATTCCCATCCAGATCCACTCTTTTTCTGTCTCTCATTGGAATAGAACATGCTTTTAAGAGATAATAACAAAACATATCAAAATAAAATATAATAAGTTAAAGCAAAGAACGTGACACCAAAGTTGGACAAGGCAAACCAATGAAAGAAAAAGAGCCCTAACAGGAGACACCAGAAGATGTGTCTTTTTCAAATGTGACCGAAATGAAACCAGACTTTGTTGTTTTTAAAAGTAAAAATTTAACAAAATAAGTAAAATGAACTGCAATGCCCTCCATTTGTTTTTATTTTAAAAAATTGTTCCCCTGTTAATGTTCAACCAATAAGAATGAAGTTTTATTTTCTGATTTTTTCTGCCATAAAAATTTTTTGACAAAAAATAATTACCATCTCGTATAACTTTTTTAATCCCAAGGTACTTAAATAATTAAATATCCACTGAACATGAACAGTACACACCCAGGTAAGATGTAAATTTCTTTAAATGATCGTCTACATGCAACAACATTTTCATTTTCCCCTAACAGCAGCTTAAATAGAATACAGAAGTAATAAAAAGATTTAATAAATTTAAAAATAAATATAAAAATAAAAGATTTAATAAAAAGTAATAAAAAAGATGAATACAGCTGATAGCTGAGTGGTAGCAATTGCTTAATCTGTATAAAGTTCTTGTCCAGATTGTGGATGGGTTTGTTTGTTTGTGTTTTGATCAACTTGACAAAAACTAGAGCTAATTTGGAAGAGGAAACTCAACTGAGAAAATGCCTCTGTCATTTTTGCCTGCAGGAAAGTTTGTTGTATGTTTTCTTGATTAATGTTTGATGTGGGAAGGCCGAGGCTACTGTTGCTCGCGCCACTCCTGAACAGGTGCTTCTGGTTTGTATATGAAGGGAAGCTGCGCAAGCCATGAGTAGCAAGCAGTAAGCAGTATTCCTCCACGACCTTTGCCTCAGTTTCATGTCTCCAGCATCCTGCTTTGAGTTCCTGCCCTGATTTCCTTTCAAAACTATAAATTTGTTTTGGTCAATGTCTTATTAAAACAATGAAAGTCAACAACATTGGTTCTTTTAAAACATACTTCTTTAAAACAGACTCTATAGACATCAATAGCTTAGTTTATATAATATAGTTTATTATAGTTTGGAAAGTTAAGGAATTCATAAGGAAAAAATGAAGCAAGATTAAAATATAAAGGAATAAAATGGGTCATAAGAACCATCTTTGTCGATATCATTTGAGAAAGTTAATTTGCCTTTAATACAGAGCTAGTATATCAAAGAAATGAGATGCATTACATATATTGCTGCCTGACTCACTGTAAGGGTCTGCTAACTCAGTGTTAGTAGGTTAGCAGGGTTGACTTGGGTTCAAAGGCTGTTTATTCTTTTCCATATTAAATCACTGGTTCTAGCCTAGAGCCCTGGAACATTTTAGCCTCTGTAAATTTTGAGCCTAGACCTGTAAGGCTTCAGACTCAGTCTCCATATAATCTAGAACATTTAGACATCCATATAATCTAATAAACCTCTAAGACTCACTGCTGACTGAGCCACTCTGAGTAGCTCCTTCTGAATTCTGACTCTTCTGATTCTATCTACGCTTGTTCTGGTTCTCCAAACTGACTGGTTCAAACTGACATTTGACTCAACTCTTCTGACTCCAACTTACTCTGGCTGATTCTCTGAATCAGTGTATGACTGAACTGTTCTCTGTTTCAAACTGACTCACTCTTCCTTCTGATACTGACTTCTTCTGCCTAGCTTCCTTTGTGTCTCTGTGTCTCTCCCTGGGCTCCATTGCACCATATTGCTGCAGTCAGCCACTCTACTCCTCTGCTTCATTGTCTTTGTATCTTTTCCCATGTCTGCCTGATTCAGACTGCTTGCATCAGGCTGCCTGCTGTAACTGACTGCTACTCTGAGCTGAGAGGCAGCAGCATTTCCATCCTGAGAGTTGGATATGCCCTTACTCTGACTCACTCTACTAACTCTTCCTCAGATTAGTCATTTTGCCTTTCCTTCATTGACTCATCTCAGAGGTCACTTCTTATGTGACACTGAGTCTTTCTGAGCTCTGCTTTCTATGTTGCTTCCATACTCTGTTTCTCTCCTACGGATTAAAGGCATAGACCGCCACTGCTTTCTGAATACTGGGATTAAAGGTATGTTCCAACATTCTTAAGACTTTTCGACAATTCCATCATGACCATGTATTCCTCTAAATGTGATTCCTTCATATAGATCCCTAGAATACAGACCCTTCCTAACTTTCACCCAGGCCTATTCCTCTACAGTACTAAAATTTTAAAAATCACATCAAAATTTCATTAATTCATTATTTTTAGTTTTTATAATTTTTCTTTAGAGAATATATTCCCAGCCAGTAGATTACACTAAAATTGAAGTAATCCACTGCAAATGCTAAATGGTAGTTGTGAATATTCCATAGATTCCATACATCAGTTTGAATTTTTCTTTTCAGCTTGTATTTATTTTAAGCATGTTCATATTTAGAAACTACTGTCACTTGCTCAAAATAGAAGCTTAAAAAGGAGGACAAACCAAGTAAATGGACTCTAAAATCAATAAATGTCTGATACTGTTGTTCATGATTTTATTAAAATCTACAATATGAATGTCTCAATGTGCATAGATTGCCATTTAAACATTTTTAAATTTACATATTTAAGAAGTAATGATATTGCTATTTGTTACATTAATTTATTCTCTCTTACAAAATTGTAATACAAATATAATATCTTTGATTATTAAAATGTTTCATTCTTTAATTATTTTTTTAAATTTTGTTTTCATTAGTGATTCACTATGTGTGTTAGTTTGACCTTGAAATCATTTACCTTCAGCCTTAGCCTCCCTAAAGGCTGAGATTACAGGCATGTACCACCATACCTGGATTCAGGTAATTTTTGAAGATAAACATTTTGTTTATGCAATTTAATTATCCTTTTCTGGTCAAGTTTCTAGTAACAATTTCTATTGTATAATTAGCAGTATAGAACCACAATTATAAATATAACTAAGAATGCATACTCTAAGGATGGATGGCCTAACATTTGTGACCGCAGTTTAAAATCTGACTTGTTACTAAACCCTATATGAACTGCACAAGTTATAAAAAAACTAAAGCATTTAGGAATTTATCAGACTGATATTGTTTTCTACACTATCAGAGTGGGACTAAAATATAAGATATCCATTTTATATTCTTTAATGCCAATAATTCAGAAGAATAGACAGAATTATGAAAATTTATGAAAAATATAGGTTTTATATTTATATTTATATAGGTTTCATAAAAAATTATGAAAATATATAGGTTTTCATAAAATGACATAGATTTTTTTTAAAAGACCTTATTCTCCTCAAGAAGTTACAGAAGATTTCAAATAAAAGTAAAAATATGAAGCAAAATGACAAAATGACAAAAATTAAGAAAGATCAATATAGTTTAGGCAAAATCAATATCTTTTAAGTCAGTTGTATACTTTCCAGTAGGCCTGGATTGTATTTCAAAAGGGTGGAGAAATTGTCCATGTTATTCAAACTGGATGCCCATTTTCTTCCTTAGAAGTTTTGGCACCAATGAAGAATTCTGAAAATGAGAATTATGAATGTGATTTAAAACACACCAGCCTTACAACAAAATTAAGTGGAGTTTGCCAAATTCAACCTTACCACACAATTAAATGGAATTTGCAGAATTGGAAGAAAACCCTACTAAAAATATTCATCATTTCACTTGGTGATATTATAGAAAATAATGCTAGAGTGGAGTAAGTAGTGAAAAGTTCATGTCTGCAAATTCACAGAATATAGATAGTGAGTGAGGTTTGGATTCAATTCTGTGTTGTTAAACTGTAAGCATTTTTTTAAGGAACTGTGCTTCATTTAGTAGCTTTCAACTTAACACACTTCAGTGTAATGTTTAAAATTTCCTTCATGTGCATGTGATGATTGGATTTAGAAAGAGAAACCTGAGAATGGCTAAAGCCAGTAATAAAATAAAATGGGAAAGGGGGAAATAGGGGAAGAGCTAAATTAAGTTTGCATCTATGAAATAGCAGAGTGGATTACTGTTATTTATCATAATCTACTATCTTACTGAGCAATGATCTTTCTAGATATATCTGTTTATTTCTGTGAGGATCATTTAATACAGGCAGACACACATATGTAATATTGCTCTGACAAAGAAATGAATTTTCTATTGTCTTTTTAGGAAGTTTTCTACAGCCCATAGTCAAGTATGAAACTGTACAAACATAATTTTAATAATGATAAATTATGGTTTTTCCAGTCTGTCTCCTGTAAATTTTCAAACATACTGACTTTGTATTGCATACTGATTGTTCTGAAAGGCAATAACCTATCCTGTTTGGGCAGAAGAATGCATAAAAGATGACCTAATAGGTCTCTTTCCAACTCAGCAATCCTGTAAAACACAGATTTTATCTTCTTGCACTGATGAATATTGAAAGTTAAAGATTCTGCTGTATTATTCAAAACTTCCTGACGTTGGTTCCTGGGCCAATATTCTTGTTCTCATTAAAAACTTTCAGGTAAATTCTTAGAGATGTATTAGAATAAGTCATGCTACTAGTAAAGTTAAAAAATAAAATATTAATATTTGTCTAAATATTTTCATTGTTGTTGCTATATTTGACTAAGAATATAAAGATTCTGAAGTCCATTTAATTATATTCCATATAATATATTTATATACTATAAGCATACTCTAAATTATTAGTTACACTTGATCACACAGGTTTGATACTCTGTGTGTGTGTGTGTGTGTGTGTGTGTGTGTGTGTGTGCGCACGCGCATGTGGTATATTATATGTATTCCTGTGTAACCATATTTGTGTGGAGGCCAGAGGTTTATATAAAGTGTCTGCATCTATTGGTGTCTACCTTATTTGTGTGTATATGGTATATGTCCATGTTCATGTGTGTGCACATATATATGTAGATGTGTGTGTATATATATATGTGTGGAAGCCAGAGGTTAATTCTAATTTTCTACTTCATTTGCTTTTTCCTTTACATTTTAAGATAGATTTCCCCATTTTGGCTAGATTCATGAGCCATCCTCAAGAATCTGCCTGTTTCCATTAACAACCTGCTATCCTTCAGTGAGGTTACAGACACATGCCAGAGTTACACACATACACTATAACCAGCTTTCACCTGGGCTCTAGCAATATGAACTCAGATGGTCACACTTGTATGGTAAACACT
The DNA here is from genome assembly GCA_026225945.1 of Cricetomys ansorgei. Lineage (NCBI taxonomy): Eukaryota > Metazoa > Chordata > Mammalia > Rodentia > Nesomyidae > Cricetomys > Cricetomys ansorgei. Next base: position 15,423,589 of record JAMJFZ010001815.1, read on the forward strand.
TTATTGAGTCATAATCTTTATAATTAATGTTCTAATTGATCAAGTTGTACACTTTAGTGGTGTTTGAATAGTAGCCTTACTTACTTTTTTGTTTTCATTATTATAATTGTTTTCTCTATTTGTATATTAAGAAAAACTAATTAAAATTATAGGGAAAAACTAAGAATTTTAAAATTTCTTAAATTTAAAACTATTTTTAAAAATATACCAAATTATAGTATCTTTTAAGTTACCTCTTTGGTCTACGTAAATTGATATTTTAATCTTGCATATCATAAGAAGTACATTTTTGATTTATTGTCCATTATTGTGAAAAGGGCTTTATATATATAATATTCTATCTCTCAATTTGTGTTCTTCTAGCAGCCTTGGCCTTTTAAGTGTTAAAAATATAGGTATATATCTCAAAATTGGGCTAAAAGACATTAAACTTTCTCATTTAATTTTTTACATAATAAAGTAATGAACTGATAACTAGAATATTTAAAAGTTAAAATAAAAATTGTCCTAAATGGTCATAATATAGAATTCTGCATATTCTGTGTTTTTTCCATTGAAAGGTGTAATAAACAGTCATAATAAATGTATGAAAGTTCTGATACTTAAAACGTTTAACCTGAGAATTCAGTTTTGTGTCAACATGAATAGGAAGTTGATAAGAGATGTTGAGGAGGAGAGGATAATCAGAATACATCATATACATCTGTGAAGTTGTTTAAGAATAAAATTCATCAACAAAAATGTATCTTTAGACTTTTTGCTTTAAAATTATTATGATGAACAATCTCTAATAATTAAAATGATGAAGTTAAAAATCCAGTGTTCTGAGTATATTTTTCATTAATAATAGCTGTTTCATCATGTACCATTGACATTTTTAAAACTCTCTTTCCCAGGCTAATGTGAATTTCATGCTAAGTGTGTCTTACACCAAGGTGACTTTTACAGTAAGTTTTCTCAGTGCCATGCATTGCAATCTACACATGATCATCAGGTTTTAAGTGACCTACTAGGCTCTAACCTGGTATTCTAGTTGCACAGGCAATTTCTCAACATATCTGACATTGATCATCCGTCATTTTCATTCGCTAATCTCATGAGACTCACTATAAGCAAAATAACTAAATGTTTTCAAGTGCATGAAGAAAATACCACAGCTCTACATTTTGTTTCTGTTTGGCATAGCCTTCTTTTCAATCAAGTAAAAACAAAATCAAAGAAAACAACTATCATTTCCTCCTCATGAATTGTCCCCAGATGATTGGATTTCCAACATTCAGAATTTAAAGCAACTAATCTAAATGGAGGGAGTGCTTAGCTTGTGAACTAATGAAATTAGGCTTTGGATCTGATAACAAACATGCATCACTGAAGACATGAAGTCACCCTGTCATTTCATCTATCTTAGTCACAACCTGTCAGTATGCTCAGTGTATAATAAATCATACCTTAGACAAAGCTTATAAGGCAAGGAAACACATCACAGAAACTGCTGATGAAACAAATGTGGCATTTCACAGAGGCTCCATTAACACCATAGAGTTAAAGATGTAAAAGTTAACATGTATGACTTAAAGCCTTCAAGGAACCAATTGAAGAATCACAGTAATATGAGTTTCTTATAACAGCATGAGACACAGTGATGCTTTGAAGTAGTGAGGGAGAGACAAGGCAGGGTATAGGTCTTAATGTGTCAAAAGGACTGAAGTAGTTTACTAACATGTCTAAATAATTTCTCCTTGCCTGGAAGGAGCATCATGAAATATAAAGACTGACGGCTTCCCACAGTAATAATTAGCAACATTTGTCTTTTGCATAGAGGCAGATGATTTACATTCATGTATATGAGTTCTTTTGCTGCTTTAAATGGGAAAAAAAAAAAACTTCTGCATATTAACAACGAGCACGTAGATTTAAGAATTTGTCATAACACTGTAAAACGTCTCTAACATTTTTAAAGAAAGGTGTTTGTAACCAATTCAAATTATTCATTTTTTTTTCCAATGCAATGAACACACTTAATTTGATGAATGAAATCCAAAACGAATTTTGTGCCAGTAGTAAGTGACTTTTTCCTGCTAATTACAAACCCACAGGACACAAAACTAATGGTAAGTATCTCCAAATATTTTGATATTTCAAGAGTCATCAAGTATATTGAAACTAACACTGATGAAGTCACAAGATGCTGAAGCAATCTTTCTGAGTCTTTTCCATACTTCTGTGGTCAATGTCCTGCTTTGTGATTTTATCTGGACCTACATCCTCCTTTTACCTGATCCTCATGTGCCATGTCACAAGTGTATATGGATCCTAACCATTAACTCCTTTATACACATCTCCTTCTGAGAGAATGCATATTTCCATTTGCATATTTTTTCAAATAAATTTTAGAGGTTGATTTTTCCCTAATATCATTCAAAGAAAATAGTAAATATAAGCTCTTTTCAATGTAAAAATATAATAGACCTCCCTAGAGTATATTTCAGAATATATTTTCTTCTTAAAATACCAAATTCCAAGCTGCTAAATCAACGTGTAATGCATTTATTTATACTGTCAAGTAAGGAAAAGTACGTCTCAGAACATCCTACCTTAGCATATCACAGTTTTAGTATAATATCTATGGATTAAATTTACCTTCTAAATAATATTGCTTTTCAGTTTTTCTTTCCTGCTTGTCAGCATGAATTCTTGTTTACTTGATATCTTGCCAAAATTTGCTATTGATATACTTTATTTCATAGAATAGAATGGATTAATAATTTAGATGCTTTTTGGGCTTAAAACAAGTTGACATTTTATGTGTTTTAGTTCCTTTAATAGTTTTTACCTTGTTCTAACTTTCCAAAGTAGGCTTTTGATATTTCTGCTACTTATTTTGATTCTGAAATTTCATTTATTTTAATTTAATAAAATTTATTTAATTGAAATATTCATGCATATATGTGAACACATATATATTTATACATATGTATATGGATATATACAACAAGTTATATACACAGAAGTATACATATATATAGTTATATGCATTATATAAATATTACATGTATATAGTATATAAATTATATATAGCATAATTACATGAAAATTATATTGTATAAAATTATGCATTATATATGTATGTATTGTGTGTATATATATATAATTATCCCTCTATAGATAGTAACATATATAGAGAGATAGATATTATAATATATACACATATAAATATATATGCATACAACATATATTATGCATATTGAATTTAATATCTGTATATATATTTATATATATTTTGAAGTTGTTGACTCAGAGAAAAGTGCTGTTTATTATTTGGCTATTTAAATCCTGGTTCTATTCCTGGAGCCATGGAGAATTTCAGCTTCCTTACAATCTATTCTTAAGCCTAGAATCTGAAGTCTTTAGCCTTTGATCTAGAATAATCCTCTAAGACTTATTGCTTACTGCTGACTAGCTTCTGCTGACCTCAGGGTTGTACTGAACTCAACAATTCTGGTCCAACTTACTCACTGTTGTAGATCAAACTCTTCTCCAAGCTGACTGGTCCAAACTGACCTTCTAAGATGCCTGACACTTTGTGACCTAACTCTTCTGATTCTGGTAGACTCGGGCTGACTCCTGCAATTTCTATGACTGAATTGCTCTGGTTGGCTTCAAGCTGACTCACTCTTCCAACTCTTCCTCTGATTCATCACTTTGCCTGCGTTTCACTCTTACTCATCTCAGACATCACTTCCTGTCGGACACTGATTCCTTCCGTGCTCTGTTTTCTAACTACAAGCTTTCAACATTCTATTTGGACCATACACGCCTCTGAATGTGATCACTTCATAGAGACCCCTGGATGTGATCCCCTCATATAGGCCCTTAAATTTGATCCCTTCCTAGGTATCATGCAGGCCTTTCATGTGATCCTTTCCTAGAGCAGCCATGTTGCTGGGCTAAATGATTGAATATTCTTCTACAATAAATAATATATATGTTATAACATATCATATATTCTATATTTTATCTATATTATTTATAATATAATATATTAATTATATGTTATATAATTATATACAACACATATATAATATACATATATTATATGTGTATTATACATAACTATATATACATACATGATTATATTTGTTTATTTATTTATTACATATTTATGTATGTGAATACACACATAAATAATTATGAATATGTATTTAGTAAATCAAATCATATTAAGTACCATACTAAGTACTGGTTATTTCAAAGAAATAAAAACATTCAAACTTTACTGTGGAGTACTTCATATTGAATAGGAAAATAAATGAGTAAGTAGGTAGGAAAAGATGTAAAATACCAAGTACTATACAGTACCTGACACAATCTGGAGAGTAGTGTAGTTGATAATCAATGTGATTTGAATTCTATATATATCCCATTGAAATAGAATGGATGTATAATGTAGGGAAAAGTGCTGTTTATTATTTGGCTAATAAAATCCTGGTTCTATTCCTGGAGCCATGGAGCATTTCAGCTTCCTTACAATCTTTTCTTAAACCTAGAATCTGAAGTCTTTAGCCTCCGTACAATCTAGAACATTTAATCCTCTAAGACTTATTGCTTACTGCTGACTAGCAGTTGTTAATCAATGCAATTTGAATTCTATATCTATCCCATTGAAATAAGATGGATGGATAATGTAGTGCTTAGCATTTTTTAATGACATAACAAAAATCAAGAGAGAGCTTGGATGGCTAGAGAAGAGAAGAGTAAGGAAAGAAAATGATGAAATAGGATAAAAGAAGATAACCAAAGCTAAGATAACAGAGGCTGAATACACACAAAGCTGTTTGTATTTTACTGAAAAGACAATATAGAAGCAAATATCAAAAGAATTATATAAAATAAAAAAATTTGATTTGTAATTATCATGCATTATTGCCTCTACTTAAAATATCCATTCCTCTACAGTCTGAGGACCAAGCACAATAATTCAAGTGATCAACAACCACTCATGAAATTACCATGTGCCAGTGATATGAAAGAGAGATGAGCTAATGACAGATATTAGGAGATAGCCTATAAAAACATTTGAGAATTGAAAGGAAAATAAACCAAGAATTCAAGTGAATTGAAATAGATAGATCTTTCAGTTAAATAAAAAGGTTGTGACTACATGAGTGCTAATTATTCCACGTCATACCTTAATTGACTTCTAAAATATATTTTGTTGCAATGATCAGTAAAATGTTCTCTTATACCATTTATTTCATCTTTTGACTTAATGCCTAGTGCCTTTATTATTACTATACTCATTAAGTCTCAGGGATATCTTTTCACTGTTGGCATATCTGAAATGGGAACACATCTTACATTTCTCCAGCATTTTCATGTGGCTGTCATTACTCAGTACATACATTTTTTTCTGTTTTGTTTTGTCCCTGTATCCTATCTCCCTCTACATTGCCTTCCTCTCCTAGGAAGCCATATGTAATATAGTTGACATATGTTCTTCAGCATAGACATATTCTTGTAAAATATGTTGTGGTTTTTGTCCTTTTTCAACTTCACAGAGGGTTTCATAAATCCCATCTGTGTCCTAGTTTTTACACCTACCCCTGCATGAGAACCAATCAGTGTCACATAATGAGTTTATGACTTCTTACCTCAGTTGAGCACCTAGTAGTGTGATGTATTAGACTTTACTTACCCATTCTTCTAGAGATGGTCATGCAGGCAACATTCAATTTTTAGTTGCTTTACATCATAAAGCCCTGCAAGAATTATCTGGGTTATGCATCCAGAAGTTACACAGATGCTTATGATTTACACATTTATTTTCCTGAAAATGTGCTGAACAATTTCTTCTACTATTATAAACATTAGAAATATTTGAGATTATCTTATTGCTGTTCAGGTAATGACGTTGAATCAATGGGCTATATAGGAAAACAAAATAAGGTGGGTGTCTGCTCAATGCTGAGACAAAATTTGTTTCATGCAGCTATATCTTCTAACATAGAGATGTAAATCATATTAATACAAGGATGGAAAAACTAAAAAAGTGAAAAAAATGTGTTTCTCTAGCATTCCTGTTAATGTGTTACTTTGTTTCTGCACAGTCTTTTGACCCACACCTTCTAAGTAATTGATTTTAGGACTGAGTAGTTAACATTTCTATGTTATAAAGGAGAAACTGCAGAGCAGAATTTTCCCTAAATTGAGACTGCAAGTCTGCCTTTTCTTTCAAAATTGTAGCAGCTCCTCCATACTTCATGTTGTCCAATTGTGACAGGAAAGATGCAAATTTCTCCAGTGATACTAGAATTTGTCTTGTTTGTACCATTTTTCTGAGAAGTTCCTTCTGAAATAAATATGGCCACCCAGCCATAATACTAACATCTCAGTTTGGTACCACCACTGACAAGAGTATTCTATTTAGTGTAAAATGCTCACCATGGTGATGTCTTTCCAATTCTTTCATTCTCCACATAAGCTTCTACTATTAATTATATTTGTGATTATTCATTTCTTGTTTTATTTCCTGCCTCCAATTTAGAAATACAACCTTAATACAATTGTAATCTTTGAGTTAATTTGTATTGTTTTCCCAGAATGTGGAGTAATGCAAGGATCAAAGCAGATGCTCACAATAATTTATTGAACAAGCAAATGAGTCAAAGGACACAAATATATCTGAAGATGACCTTTTTCTAATAAAGAATTAAAATTTCATCACACTATAGAAGTATTTCAAAATTTTTCATACTGAGCTTTCTAATACATAATGTTGTTCTCTGACTCAAGCATAAACACACCTAGGCAATACTGAACATCTAGCCATCAAGCTGAGATCAAATTGAGCCTTAATGAGTTAATCTTAATATGCTGTACCTTGAAGGCTAATGACTGACATGAATTTAAGAAGCTGTCATCACAACAGGTTCGTGTCTAGCTTAGGTACCATGTTTCTGTGCACTATCTCCTCATGGGTTCTCACTTGTTTATTCAGTGTTTTAAGGAAAGAAGTTTATTCCATTTCTTCTCTTATAATTTCTTTCCAGGAAGGGATGTTTTGTATAATTTAATGTGAAATTAATATATATCAGCAAAATCAATAAAATAATTCCATGTTAAACTTTGAAGTTCAAAATAAAATATGCTTCATGTATAAGAAAATATCTTTAAGTGTACTGATGTAGTATTAATGCTAATATGAAATACTTGGTTTGTTTATTTTCTTCATAACCAAGATGGCAGTTCCTTTTACTAAATATGCAGGATCATATAGATAAATAGTTGTGTTTCTGTGACTGCGGAAAATTTTATATATCAACTTTACTAAAGTATGGATTTTACTATCTGGTGAAACCCCTCTATGAAGTTGCTTTGTTAAGTTTTATTTAGATTTTATTAACATTTAAATCAGGATTTTTGGTTTTTAGTGTAGAAGATAACTTATGAAATATGGGTGGAGCCAATCAACCCATACCAGGAAATATTAGGTTTTGTTATTTTCATAATAACCAAGATGGCTGAATTCTTTATTAAATATACAGCCTCCTGAATCTTCAGTTATCATCAGATTTGAGAAGTCACAGTACAGGATCCAATTCTTTAAAATAAAAATTTACCCCTTTCTCCCCAATTTTTTATATATTCTCCTCTCACCTGTTAATCACATACACACACACTATTATTATAAATATCCTATTGATTCTGTAGCAATGAAGAATTCTTATATATAGATACATAAAGCTATATATTTAGATACATGGAGTCATAGACACATATATGGACACATGCTTTTAACAAATTTATTAATAGCTATTTATATATTTATTCTAAATTGCAAAAATAATGATATTTCATAGATACATAATCTTATAAAATATATCTAATGGACTAATATTTCAGTGTTATTATGAATACATTCAATGAAAAAATGCATGGTGTGTTGTATATATTTTGTACATATGAAAATTGAGGTTTTACAACTATTTAAAAATTATCTCTATTTCACATATACCTCTAGAAATGTTATGAGAAGCCAACATACCCTGAATCAGGTACTATTGATATGAGTCACTCAAGACCTTCAGGAGAGAAAATTGAATTCCCTGCAGGCATTCATTTTAAATTCATCATGGAATGGATTGGCTTAGAGACAGGAAGTCATCAAAGACATCTTCCAAGGCCATCAGCTTAGATTATAGTCTGATTAGGTCAGTTTAATATGTCTGGAGAATGATTGAGTGAATCAGAAATGGGAATCCTTGAGCAGCAAGGAGAACAGAAGTGCCCTGCAATGTTAGGCATAGACTACAAGTAGATTTTGAAGACGTGCAATCTTAGACACAAACCTTGACAGGTCTGTGTACATGTTCCTATTGAACATTCAGTATATAATACAGAAAGCAAATGACATGATGATTCAAAGCCATTAATATATGCAATATATTAACCCACAGATATTCTGCTTAACATAGTATGTACAAAATTTTATTTAATTCTCATCAGAACATAATGCAGCTAGTAAATGCCAGAGTAAAAATTTCAGTGATTTTGTGATGTCAGAACTTATAGTCATTTAACTAAAATATTTTCTACATTTAGGTAATAAATTCAATGAGTTTAAGGGGTAATCTCAAGCTTACAATTCTGTTCAAAAAAAGGATCTTGTGCTTGCTATTGTGTGGCAAATGTACTGAAACTGGAACCACATAGAGACTAATACTGCCTCTACACAGGATAACATGTAAATTTATGAAGTACTCCATATTTTTGAACAAATGAATAAGTAAGAGATCTTAGAGTGATAAAGTAATTACCTTGTCCAATAGTGGTGATTATTTCTTATCATAGTGAAATATTAAATATGTATTATATTATAACTTAACATTCAATTATACTTAGTTTTTAAATTGCTTGTCAAAACTGAAAGGCAACCAAAAGATAGAAACGTGTCTCAATTTTAAAATGTAAACACCATAAATTTATTAAAAAATGTTTCAAAATCTCTATTGGAAGACATACTTAGTTACATTGTCTGTGGCACCTAATGTGAATTCTACTATAATATCCTCTATGAGAATATCAAATGTTCTTACGTCTTCAAAAACTTTTTTTTCTCTCTTACCTAGAGAATATCTGAAATCTTGTCTATGATGAATTTCTTACTTAACGTTTCTCTTATGTATTCAAAGACGAGTCTTCTGCATTATATTCAAAAAAGTTAACTGTAGGCGTTTTATATGTTGGAGTACACTTTTTTATGAGCACATGGATTTTATGAGATTGTATAAGTTAGTATGATTGAGTTTGAAACTCTTATTACATAGAGATAGAAGTAATAGAGGAAAAAACAAACAAAAAGAGAAAGAGAAAAAAACTTAGATCTGACAGCTTGAGTTGTCTAAAGCTTTTATATGCCACGAAGCTGTATGCGATTTTTACTAAGATAACTAAGTCACTGTCATGCTGACAGTGGGAGGCATCTCAAGGAGTAATGCCCACATTGGAGACTGCCCTTTAGAGCTTAACTAAGTCAAAGAGCCTGGAGAGCTGTCTATGAGGCTAGGGCTGATTGACAGCCCTCCAGCTGTTTTTCTACTTTCTTTTCCTCAAAATAACTCACTGTGATTTTTAAGAAAACTATATAATGTGATTATTATTTAGACTTTTTGCTTGTTTTTTACTTTTTTATCATATTAACTCAATATTGGCAGAATGCCTCAATGTCAAGGACTAATATGAAATTTGAGAGAATCAAAGAGAATCTAGAGTTGTATTTGCTCCCTGTGCTCAAAAAAGTAACTTTTAGTTGGTCACAATTCAGAAAACTCTTAAAGAGCTCTATTATTTATTACTTGGGACTGCAAAAAGTGAGAGTTTCTTCATAATTTGGTATTTCATTTATTCTTAACAATTTGATATAATTTATTGTTAATGAATAAAAGACAATTTGGGTAACTTTAAACCAATATCAATGATCTTTTAATGTCTAAGCAGTGAAAAAAATGTCCTAAATATTTTTCAATAAGTACATTTTCACATCAATCACCTAACTTTTTTATTTTTTACTCAAGCTACCTTGAAAACCTGAATAATATTGTTTAATAATATAAATACTTCAACTTCTCAGGGTATTATGTTTAATATTCTTAGTAATACAAATATATATTAATTTTTAAATATTACATTTCTCATGTTTCCTTACATGACTTCTTTTTCAATAACACAGTACTTTTATTAACTCTTTGAGAATTCTATATAATATATTCTGATCATATTCAGTTGCTAGTGCTACCCTTAATTTTTATGATCTCTACTTCTCCTCCTTACAAGTAGGCAATATATACAAACATAGAATAATATATTACTCATACATTTCACAACTAAGATAATATGTCATTATCTGGTATCACTTATTTGATGATATTCAGTATTTAATAATTTTCTACAAGACTCTTCAGAAGAACTTAAATTTGTTGTCATGAAAAAATTTCATGCTTCCAACAGATCAATTTGTAAAATGGCTTACTCTAGAGTTTAGGAGCTAGAATAACATAAAGAGATCTACAATAGTTATGTAATACTGTAATACATAAAGATGTTACCAAATAGGAAGTGGTCAATTCTTAGGTAGTATGGTGGTGTATACCTGTGTACTAGTTTGTTAGAAGGAAGAAGTAAGAACATGTTAAAACCCATGACTCTGATACCTGTCAGAGTAACATAGCATGATCCCATTTCAGAAAAAAAGCATTCAAATTCTTGAAAATTTGCTGAGAGTTCTTTGTTTACAACACAAAAATAACATGAAATAGTCTTGACTTATCATTTCCACAATGTTTCTGTGTTTTATGTGTTGTACATGGAACAAAAATATTTATTATTCTCAATTAAAATAAATAAACATTCATTAAAAGATAGATGTTATGCTAACATAGCATTTATTATTTAATTAACTTAACCAATACACACAATGGCTGATGTGTTGATTTGCTAATAATTTTAAATTAATTAAAATCCTAAAACATAAAGAGAACTGATGAGTTCTTTTGAGGCATAAAATCACCTAAATAATAAAATAAAATTAGCAAGACATTAATAAAGAAAAGGTGTTTGACTTTTGAAATGACAATATGTTTTCATTTTACGAGTAACTCAACACAATAAAATAGTTTAAAATAAAGTATTGTATTTGCTCAGAGAGAAACATTGGATCCAAAGGTGTAGGAGAAGTAAACATTCTCCACAGAATAACAGGAAAAGAGATGCTAGTGAGTTTCTTGTGAGAATAAAGGTCATCTCAGAATTCCTTCTATGAGTTATTTCCAACTTTATAAGAGAAATATCTTTGTAAGTAATGTGTGAAAACATACAATTTCTTTAGTATTTGTTATGTCATAGCATAGTGTATGAAATCAAACAAATTAGTACATCTTTTACAATCTCAACCAATATTAATTATTTTGTAATTAAATAGAAACTCTAGTAATTCCTTCATTTTTACTTTTCTGAGGACTTGAAAATTACCTTTTTTTTATAGTTCCAAAGAATATAGAATAAGATTTTGTTGAATCAGAAAAAAAAAATCAATAACCTTAAGAATTTGAGAGGAGAAAATTGGTATGAAGGGTTTGTAGATAACAAGCAAGAACACTTGATTAAAGTAGCTGTTGTTACAAAGTCTAGAGATCTGTGTTGTCACAATGGGTTAGGTAAGATTATGCTGGTAGACTGACTTCTGGGAGGAAGGTGTAGAGCATCCTTGATTTGCAGCCATTAACCAAAGCAGCAGGCATCCTCAAGAGACTTCTGATTATGATTAATGTCTGCTAATGCCAGCATGTATTACTTTGTTTCTCAGAACACTAATCCAACTAATCTCTTCTTAAATGTGGCTTCAGAAACACATCACTAAATGCTCTACCCTGAAGCAGTGTGAGGAGAAACTCATTAATGCTATGTGTACATTGACACAAGGCCTGGCCTTTATTTAGCTAATCTGAACATGAGTCCAGCAAGACACCATCTGGAACTTGAGTAAATCCATAAAGTACTGCTCTATAATTCAATTATTTTTAATTTCACTCTTAGCTCCTTATTTTCTTTGTTACCTTCATATAGCTTTGTTTGAATGCTTTGCTGTGTTTATAAAGATTATTACAAATTGGGTTTGTTTTTTTTTTTGTTTTTTAGTTGAATTGTAGGGAATGGAAGGAAGAAAAGGCCTTCTGTTGCTAGGGAGACCTGATATGCAAGCTTTAGTGACAACATCACATGGTGTTGTACAGCAAAGGCTGTCAGGATAAGCATAGAGAAAGGGAGCCTGCTGATATGAAGAAAGGATTTAGAAAGATAGTTACTAATTCTACAGTGATCTTTGTAAAAGAAGTAATGCTAACTCTGTCTTTTTCTAAAGAAGCATTACTATATAATAATAAAGAAAGCCTCTAGGAGGTATAGCACTGGACAGCAGAATAAATGCAATCTCCATTCTGTCTGAGAGTTTGAAGAAAGAACAAGGTTACCGGATGGTTTAGAGTTTTGTCAAATTAAGATTCCATTAGCACATTCTGAGATGGTAGTGTTAGCTGAATAGGTGCCACAATTTATCTTTGTATTTTCAAATTACAGTTCAACATGAATAATTTTAATTTTAAATGAGTGATACTGCGGATAATATGTGAAAAAATATATGCTATAAATATTGCAGTGAAAAGTTTATAAAATTATATTAAAATAACAAAACCTACAGTAGAAGAAAGTTGATTGCCATTTGCAGAGAAATTGAACTAGCTGAGTAGCTGTGGAACAGATAGGTAGGTGAAAGAAATAGTAGACACAGCTTCAGAGAGACACAGAGTGCTCTGATAGGAACTGCCATTAAAAGAATACTAAGAAAGTGTGACCAGAGACTTCGTAAATCAGACCATCTAGTTTCCCCTCAACACCCTTGGCTACTTTCTTGAATTTTGCTTTTACTTCCAATACAAGAGAGAGCTGGAGGATAGTCCTGTGGCAGTGTGCTGACATATTATGCATGAGGCATTCGTTTTAATCTCTCACACCAAAAATTTATCAGTGAATAATGGAAGTTCTTGGGAGAAATTTGAGCAACAGAAAGGCAGAACTTGGCTTATATGTTGAATGATCACAGCTGATGTGATATGGTGACTGAGTTGAGAGAACACTGGACATGAAAGACACATGGAATGTTACTACATCTCAAGTGCAGCTTACTGGACAAGCAGGTCAAGTTGGAATTACTGGAGGCACTGGGTATAACGCTAAATAGGGTTAAAACTTGACCTGAACAGATTTACTGTAAAGTATGATGGAAAATAAATCATTTCACCAAACCACCTCTTTTACTAGGTCAGACAATCACCATTGATCACTTAATGATGACTTAATCATTAATAGATTTCACTATTTCAACCTGATTTACTTAGTATACATTTTCCAAATGTAGTTTTTGCAAAAGAGCCAAAATAAAAATTTTAAATGAAGGAATCATTAGCAGCAACAGAGTAGATGAATTCATGCCTGACCACAAGGTAGGTGCGACATGGGGAAAAAAATCAGTCATGCATATGTGTTCTTGAATGAAATTCTCAGCTCTCTTTATTCATACTTATTGTAGATGACACTAGACTTATCTCTTTACTTAGACTTTTCCTTTTCCTTGCTCTCTCTGTACAATTTGGGCTTTTTCCTCTTTATACAATTTAATTTTATTTCTCATTTAAACTTCATCTCCACTGTATTTTTCCTATAAGATCACACAAATCTCTTACACATATACATACATATACCTCTTGTGAGAAAACATAAGCTTTAACAACCTTATTCTTTTCATTTCCCATAATCACACACTCTTTTACACATTCATACATCTAGTGGATGAAGCAATAATATAACACGTCTCATACATACCTACTACATCCAGCATGCTTTAACACATACCTAACTCATACATCTTGCAAACTAACTTGTGGATTCTGCCTTGTGGATTCATGGATTCAACCTTCTGGATTCAACCAAGGCTTCAGCACACATACCTCTTATATATCCTTTGAACAAAGCCCTCAAGCAGGTTACCATGAAAATACCCATATGTAACAAAACATCTCTCATATGTACTGTTCCCATAGTTACAATATGCAACAAAGCTTTGAATTTTCTATTGCAGATCAACAGAGTTTATGGAAACCAACTATTATCTCTTAACCAATTTCCTTGTTAGACTGTAGTTTATGGTATTCATACAATAATCAATCATCCTATTATTTTTCTATTAGAGTTAATCAAAGGATCACAAGTAAGAGAATTTTTACTTTTTCTATATCAGGTAGAAAAAAAAGCTATCTGTTCCATTGTCTTTATGTTCTCAAGGTGCAGCAGCAAATACATAATAATAATTGTAAAAGAAGGAAAATCAAATTTGATCAAACTTAACAGTGGGCACTGAAACTCACTTGTATATTAATCATAAACCTGTGGGCCCTAACAACTGCATTTTCTTTGCATTTGCTTCCTGATATAGCAAGTTCTCAGTAACCAAGGATATATACTGCTTTCCCCAGGTAACTTTCTCCATAGCAGCTAACTAAACATATTGATGGCCTTTTTAACTATACATGTTTCTTAAATTATTCTTTCCAGAGTTTCAGTTGAACTGACTTAACTGAGTGTCATTGCCTTTTTAGAAAATCACCATTGCTATTCAGGAAAACGGGTTATTCAGGAAACAATCCCCTAGAGGTAAATGGTGGACTACTACTCAAAGGGCTACTACTCCTCAAACCCCAACACTGGCTGTAATTACTCTCATATGATTCCCAACAAATTTATAGAAGGAGTGAGGGACACTGAAGCACATGTCTTCTCACATGTGCTATATGTGAGATGAAACCAGAAAGAGCTGTCTACATTAGAGCAGTCTTCCTATATCAATTAAGGCAATCAAGACATTCCCCCCAAAATGTGTATATGTCACCATTATCGAGATAATTCCTTTTTGAAGCTCTCAGGTAGTTCTTGGTTGTGCCAAGCAGACAAAGCAGGAGGTAATTAAGTTGTAGAATTGATATTTAACTAACAACCATAAGCTTTTCTGTTTCTACAGAAACAGGGAGACTTAATTCAAATACATCAGATGGTAATTTTTATGCCAAATTCTCATATAAACCTGTCAGGCAATAATGGGTTTCCACTCTGTAATGAATTATTTTAGAGAACATCAACATGAGTTCTGAACCTGACTCCTGTGTGCTCTCAGCAACTGACAGTTGGTCTCAGGATTCAGCAGTTAGTGGGTTGCTTTAAAAATGTTATCATGTTCCACACAATACAAAAATATATCACTTCCATATACATTGCATGGAAATAACAATGTCGGGTACAGTATCATGGATGGTAGTCTCTATTTGAAACTTTGTAATACAAAACTGTTCTCTGTGATTTACCTTGACTTCTTATTTCTGTCACCATGATGAGCTCTTAGCAATCTCAAAACCTACAGTGGATTCTGAAGATTATGTTGCTTGGCTCAGCCCAGAACTAAGGGAAAGCAGAACCATGCTGCTTCTGATACAGTTGCTACTTGAGCTACCAGGGACTAAGAAATTACAGGCAACTCCAAGCCTAACAAGTCTCCCATCAATCATCACTGAAACTTCTCTGATCTGGTACACTCCATTCCAATATACTTTCATGTAGAAGCAAAATGTACACAGAATACACTAGGGAAATAATTGCCCGCACCTAGGATAAGTTTAATTACTCAATCTATACTCCTATATTATTACTCGTTCTTTCAACATTTTGGTAAACTGTTGCTCAGATTTTAAAGCCTTTCAGAGGCTTACAAGCACCAATTAGGTTTCTATTAGTGTTTTTCACACAAGAACAATGATCAAGAGCAAATTTTCCTGCATTTGCTTTCATATATTACAAACCTGGTTTAAATTCTGTTCTAAAATATTTTCATCAACCACAGCTTATTTTACTGTGTAAAAATCATGTAAAACCAAAGGACTCAGCAAAGATATTAAAACCCAGTATCAATTCCATGGTCACTGGAAACTTTGCTTTGTTTTTACATTGCATCTGAGCACATTCCTGTCTGACCTGGTGAACAAGGCACTAAACATCACTACATTCATATTTAGTTCACTGGTGATTCTTTGCCTTTCTCTGTTATCTTCTACATCCTGATTTTCATGAAGACTTCATTCCATGACAATCACTGTCCTTAATGGCTGCAATGACTAAATGCATAGGGGATTATTTTCCTTTCCATAGTCTCAGATTATTCAACCTTTGTCTCAAGGACTCATATTACTACTTCTGGTAATTTCCCTTTCTTTACGTTAAAGATTTGAAATAACTAGTACCTTCTATTACTTTTCCCTCACTCAATTCATTCTCAGTATTCAATTCTTCTCACTGTATTCAAGTTATGGAATCCAGGATCAACAGAAATCTAGCATGTTCCCTCTCTTCTTGATGCAACAGCAACTCTAAGTAAGCAAAAGTCAACATATTCATCATATTTCCCCATTTTCTGTTTTTTGTTTTCTTTTTCCCCCCAAAATCAGAGGTAATGAAGATTATAAGACAGAAAGATGTAATTATATTTTGATTTAAAGAAATAAGTAAAGTCTCAAATTAAAAATCTAGGATTGTATTTATCTCCTACAATTTTGAAAATTTATCATTTCAGAGTGAAAGTTTCACCTAAATTTTCCAGAAAATTAAAAAAAAAAACAAAACAAAACAAAACACTCTTTGTTATCAGGAAAGAATTCAAGTTCATAAATATATGTAAGTACAACAATATTAGGAATTAAAGAAAATAAAACTTAAATTTCCTTATTTTAAAGTACTAACAATCAGGTTAGCATAAATAACTCAGTTCTCAGGTAGTGCAAATCTTTACTGGGAATTACTTTATAGCTCTTAAAACTTGATTCCCTGCTGATTGACCATTAGCAATTTAATTCCTCTTATTCTAGATCTAGGCTTTGATATCACTGATCCCCTGAGGTAGACTTCACTATTTCCCCTTTCTTAACTCTTTAAGATTCTGTTCCACTTTTTTCCAGATCTGTTTACGTTTAAATCTCTCCTAATCTCCCACAGGCCTCCACACTACTCCAGAAAAGACTTTCTTGTTGGTGCTAATTAACACCCTTAGAAACACTTCAAATGGTTTATAATCCCTTCTCTAACATCTGTAATTATATTTCACATCCACCTATAGTTACATGTATCAACACAATGAAAATTTACAATTCTCCAAGTTTCACTTCTCAGATTGGTTATAAAAGAAAACATGTAAAACATATCAAGGAGCTTTCAAATACTTCTAGTTTGTTTGTTTGTTGCTTTGATTAAAACTCTGACCAAAAGCAGCTTCAGAGAGGAAAAGGTTACACTGTATCAATGAGGGAAGCCAAAGGAGAAAAGCAAGGCAGGGATTTAGATGTAAGAACTGAATAAGAGACCACAGAGGAATGCTGCTTTCCCCTACTGTTTGCTCAGCTACCTTCCTATATAATCCAGGATAACTTGCCCAAGAATGGTACCACTGACCATGAATAGGCCTCCCTTTATCAATTAGAAATAAATAAATTGTCCCACATGGACGACAAATGGCTAACCTGACTGTGACAGTTTCTCAACTGAGGGTCTCTTCTCCCAGGTGTGTGAAGTTGACAAACAACAATAATACAACATTTTTTCTTTGAGTATATTGAAGGATCTAGAGTTTGGGAAAACTCAGCAGCCACCAAAGCCACACGGACCCAAGTGCTTTTGATTTCTTGTCTTGATAATTGGAGGAATAAATTTTACGCAGAGTGCAGAGGTGGGTTTTAGTAAGACATTTATTATAGATCCATGGTTGGGATATAAAAAGAGAGATAGAAAGTAGAGTGTCTGAAAAGCTGAAGGCTTCAGGGACACAGGACATCATCAAGATGCTAGTCTGTGAACTTATTAAAGGACTTATGGCAGAAACTGAGGTGACTGTGTGAAAGGCAATGAGCTGCTCAGTCCTGTTGGCCCTACCTTGAGTGTCTTTGGTTCCTCCAGTCAGTTTCTGTCACATAGTCAGACATAGTCTGTAGGTACATGTGCTCATTTTGGAGATAACAGAGAAACTGAAAGCAGAACTACTTTCTGTCAATCTGAGTCCCCAGAAAAGATATTTCAAAAGGCTGTTTTGGGATTTCTGCCCTGTGACCACTTGTCATAGGCCCTTGTCATCATTTATGTGTCTGCTGATTCTTGTGTTCTTTTTATCATTTATATCTTTGAATCTGGCATCTGTTTTGAAAAATCTCTATTCACTTGGCTTCCAACAATAAATTCTCCTATTACTTTATTCCTTTTCACCAAGCAAGTTGTATTCTTGGGTACAAATACAGGTCAATTGATATTTCATGACACAACATACTAACTTGAAGTTCTTCCAACTTACTACCATCAGTACATTTAAACTACTATAACAGAATAGCATAAACTAGGTAAGTTATAAACAGAAGACTGGGATGTAAACTAAGATAGAAATGTCTTCTCTTTGTATTATCACAAGGAAAGAAGTGTTCACTTATCTTACAGAGAGAACTAATACTTTTTATGAGGACTCTGCCCTTTTACCTGATAAATTCCCATACACTTTATCTTCCAACATCATCACCTTGAAGAAAGGATTTCAATTTAGTGATTTTATGGAAATGTATAGTCATCTGTATTATAGCAATTTATTTCTTCTATTAAATATTATCATATTTAAATACCAAAGGACTCTAATAGATTGATACAATTATTCAATTTCTTCAATGAATGTCAGAATGATTAAACAGAATGAGTCATGCCACAGGATTTCTGATTCATTAATATTAACTACAGACCTCAAAATCTGCACTCTTCAGATACTTCTCCCTACTTGTAAGTCAAGTTAGGAAATGTCTTTGAAGTTCTTCAAAGGGGGAGGGGGGTGTTGTACCAAACTTTGTCATTAGTGGAAAGAAAAATACTGACCAAAATGTTTAAGGAAAGAGGGCCTTATTTTGGCTCAAATGCAAAGGGTACAGTCACATGCGGTAGAGAAGTCACAGAAACAGGAGCTTGAGGTACCAGGCCACATTCTTTTCACTGTCAGATGCAGTAAGCCATAAGCACTAGTGCTCAACTTTATTTTCCATTTTTAATTAGACGAAGACCCCAGTCAAGGGAATGATGCTACCATAGTTTTAAGTGGGTCTTTCACCTTCAATTAACCTCACTCAGAGACTTATTTCTTGGATAATTCTAGATCCCGTTCAGGTGGTAATCAGTATTAATTAGCACAGGGCCAAAATTTCATGAGATGTTTCTGATTCTGGTTCAATGCTCTTTTCCACATGTCTTCAAATACTATGGTATCTGAGAGAAGAGATGAAAATATGCCATTCTTTTTATTATTTATGCTTCTTTTTGTGCGTCTCTGAGTGTTTTTTTGAGTGTCCACATGTGTGCATCTATCTGGAGGATCCAAGTCTGTATCAGTTGTCTTCCACAATAGCTATCTATCTTTTTTTTTTCTCCTTTTGTTTCTTTGATCAGATCTCTTATTGAATCTGGAACTTACAGATTTGGCTTGACTGGCTGGCCAGTGAACTCCAAGGATCACTCCCTTGCCACTGGTATAGGAGTCCTAGATATATGCTACTGTTCCCAGGATTTATGTGCTACAGGTGATATGAACTTAGTGTCTCATGCTTGAGCAGCAAGCATCGCACAGACTAAGCCATTTCTTCAGCTCCTGTGTGAAGTTCTTTAACATGAAGTAAAACTATTAAGAAAGGGAACAGTGTAATTAACTACAATTGTGAAGAAATGCTCTATATTTGCCTTTTAGTGGAAGTTAATCAATTTCAAGTGTTTGTCAAAACTTATGTAACAGAGAAAGCAAACCTCAAAAACATTTAGAATGATATCTGGTAACATATAACATAGTCTAATCAGGTTATAGGTAACATCAACCGTCACTACCCTTCACATTCATAATTCTTCATAGTAAACTTCCTAATATTTACTATTTATGTCACATTATCTGTCAAACTTTGCTTCCTACAGTATTCAGATAAATGATTTCATTTATTTCAGGCAAGGTGAAGTCTCTATTTTCCCCCAGAGATACCCTGATCATTGAGTCATGTTTCTACTTTCTCATTTGCAATTTAACATTTATATTTTATTACTTCTTTTGCTTGAGTAAAATCCTACAATTTTGATACAAAGTTACTTATGTATACATTAATAGTAATGGCAGTTAGGAATATGATTTCAAGATAGTCATATTTGAATTACTGTAACATAACAGAGTTTGATTTTCTTTACATTTAAAAAATAAAGATAATAATCAAAATATAAACTTCTAGAAGAACAAATAAAATGAACACCTTTAAGAAGTTAATTTTTATTGTGGCTAATGTTATCATTTCCACATGAAGCACCACCTTATCTTCATGATCAGTATAAACAAAAGTATTGAGATTATGCATCAGTCAAATATAGAGACAAAAAGTAATTTCCTGTGGTTTAAAGCACAGACTGGTCAATCTTACATATGGTTCCTCATGGTTCTGGTATAGCAACAATAATAGTTTTAAAGACACATGACAAACTCATCCCAGTGATGTTATGTTAACTTTTCTTGGGGAAATCAAGTGTTCAATCATCCAGATGAACACCAATGACAGACTAAAGAAGGGTTTCACCAAAGTCTTTCTTACAAATTACAGGTAAGGTTTTACTAACAGGAGTATGATTTACTCTCAAATAACTGCATAACCAAAAAGTCTCATTCCATCATGGATAATGCTTTCAGGAAAGCTACATCATGGACTTTGGCTTTTAATTAACATTTCACTTCTGTGTATCATTTAGCTTCTCTATAGATAGGCTGTAGCTCAGTGAAGGGCATGGTAGCTGAGAATTACAGGTAAGAATGCCTGTGCCCACTATATGTATTGGGCTATATATAATGAGACTGATAGATAATTGCTTTCTTGTCACTTAAAATGTTAAGAATAATTTTTTATTATGTTAGGTAAATTATGTAGCTGTCTCAAAATTTTAAAAGACAGATTTTAAATGACTAAGGTGAGTCTGACATTGAAAATAAACATTCATTTAAATATTGTTGCACTGACTTTTGTTTTTTTGCAAAGCAAAGAAAGTCTAATGAGCTTGCAACATCAAAATGTATTTTTAAGCAATTTCATATACTTATGAAGCACATATGAATCACAATAATAGAAAATGAATATTTTTGATGATTTATAATTCATCAGTCCTATGATATGCAAATTTCAACTAATCTGTTTAAATGCTTTTTATTTTAAACCAAATGCTAAAATAAGTGTTATTTTTTTATGGGAAAATATAACTCAATTGCTTACTTAAGGAAATAGTAAAAGCATGTTTGGAAAATTTTCTCACAGCCTGAAAAACAGATATTTGTGTAATAGTAAGAATTAAGCAGGAGATAAATAAGTATTTCCAAATAACATCATTTGGTAATTTTAAAAAGCAAACAATTACAATTGATAATTAAAAGTTCCTTCCTTAGAGGTGAATACAGATAACATTTTCTTCTGACAATTCTCTTTTATACTTTTATAAAGTTAACTTTCAAAAGACATTTGATTTTTCAATAGTTCTTTACTTATGCAAACAAAGAAGTCTGGTTAGTAATCATATGTGGATGCTCAAATTCAGTTGTGTTTGCATTTAACTTACAGACAAACTTTTATAAGTATTGTTCGCTAGATTACTTATACTACAATTCATGCTTTCATAGGGAGGTCAGCTTTTGTTTCAAGAATGAATAAGAAAGAAATGCAAGATCTCAACACTCAGCCATGTTGTACTAAAAGCAGAAGCATACACACAGAGACAAACAAAGACACACACAAAGAGAGAGAAAAGAGAGAGAGAGAGACAGAGAGAGAGAGAGAGTGACAGAGAGAAAGAGAGAGAGAGAAAAACATCCCAGGTGGGACCATTACTGGAGTTTGTTCAGCAGAGTCAAAATTTTTGTGTTTTGATGTGGAATGAATTCCCTTTTTCCCCTGCTGGTTTAGTCTACCACAAGGATTGGATAATAAGGGAAACTGATAACTGATTGTTTTCCACCATTAGGGCCTCTTCTTCACAAGCCACTCCACCACTTAGGGGAAGAAAAAAAAACAGGAAGTCAGCCATCTTAGATATTTAATGGAAAAGTACATTGTCTGACTGCTGAGGAGCTGTGTACTTCCACTCCCTCAAAATATGAATACTATGGACACCAGTGATTGCCCTGATTGGGAAATAATGACAGAAATGAAGTCGGTACATGTTCAGTCCAGGTAAATTTTTGGCCAAATATTACTGAATTGTAAAGTTGAATCCATAAATGTATCAAACTTGTTGTATGAGTATGTAGTTGGAAATAGTATCTCAGCTACATATAGACAGTGATGTTTGTAAGCATGTCACGGTAACTCCCTTCATTTTTCACCTGTTAGAACTGATTGGGCCTTCATATATTGGAGAACTTATGCCGTAGCTTACTTTCATTGTGGTAATCCAAAAACGGAGTTAGTGTTTTCTGCATGTTCTTCATGTTAATCTCCAGTTCCAGCTTTCTAAATCACTGATCTCTCCATCTCTGATTTCCTGCCTTCTGGTAGTACATTTCCAGATTACACAGGTCAGTATTGCTTGTTATCTCCATTACTAACTTCGAAATGCCAGGGAATGAAGGCTGTTCACCAAAATATATACTGAACATTGAGGAAATCAGTGATTAACACAGAACTACAATGTGCACATTGCAGCTTCAGAGTGCACGCTGGGCATCCCCAAAAATGTGCTTTATATTTTAATGACCAGGTGTCAAGATTGGGGTATCAGCTTACATTTTCTGTTTTGTCTTTTGAATGCTTTTGTTTATGCAGTTTTCTGAGAATAAATAATATTATGTTGCTATGAATAATGTTTTATGTATTCACATATAGTCTAAGCCCATATAATCTTAGTATATTTATATCTATTAACAAAGAAAAAATTTCTGTTGAACTGCAATATTTACTCTATGGTCTAACATGCCAAATACCTAGAGAATTTCAAGTTGGGATTGACGTATGTAGTATATTTCTAAAGTACTAATCGGACGGAGTTTGTATGGCTTTCATGTAAGCAAATTCATTATGTGGCAAATAGTCATCTTAGATACTTATTTTACACAAACAGCATTCAAAGAAATAATTTCAAGTTTTTTATCGTAACTAACCCAGATTCTGAAGTTCTGAGTTACCTGACTAAGCAAATCACAGATTTAGTAATAAAGAATAAAATTTGACCTTAAAAAAAGTCACTGAGAAAACAAAAACATTTAATGTTAATTAAACTTAATAATCATAAAAGTTTTCTAAGATGATATATATGTAAAAACATCAAATTCACTTTATTTTGTATGACTCAAAGTATACCTCTGTAAAACTGATAAAAATCAATCAAGGTATATTTAATGATGTATTAATATTCAGAAATGGATAACTGGAAACTTTTGTTTTGTTGCTTCATCTGTCATTATCAAATGTAGGATCAGAAATGTTGGTATGACAACCATCAAGGACAGCAAGGAAGCATGTCTTCAGCTGTACTTCCTATTACAAGGATAGTAATCAGATTTCTCAGTTCATTTCCTAGGAAAGGGTTTATACATTTTAAATGAAAACTTTATTCTATGAAAGCTCAGATCTATTTGACTGTAGCTTGGAGCTACATTTGAAATTCCTAATGATGCAAATGTAACCATAGTACCCTGGACATCTAGAGAGTATATTTTATGCCTAACATTTCATCCAAGAGAAAATAACATCTCTTATTAACCATGTATTATTATTAATAATAACCACATAAATGATTTAATTAGAAAATAATATTAAGGAAGTACTTTTTATTTTATTTTTTAAGCCAGCATTACTTATTTGTGAATCCCTTAATTGTTCCTTTTGTGATTCATTTAAGAAAACATCCTATTACTGTCCTTTGATAATCTTTATCTCATTTCTAGCTATCAGCCCTGAAGAAGGCACATGATTAGCAACACATATTTATATTCCAAGAAAAACTTCTCTTAATCATAAAAACTAATCTAGCGGGCGTAAGTTTTTAAAGTTAAGCTAGTATAAACAAATTAAATCTAGAAAGCTTAATTAAAAAATATATACTATAGCCAGGTGGTGGTGGTGTATACCTTTAATCTCAGCACTTGGGAGGGAGACGCAGGATGATCTCTATGAGTTTCAGGCCAGCCTGGTCTACAGAGTGAGCTCCAGGACAGCAAGAGTTACATCAGAGAAACCCTGTCAAAACAAACAACAAACAAACAAACAAACAAAAATTAAAAAAAAAAACAAACCCTACAATTCAGAGTATATATATATTATATGAAATAATACGTATATATATATATATAATATTAATTAAGTAACTTATAAGTTATGGCTTAATTGTTTCAAGAATTCTGAAAGCCTTAAGAACTGTTAATTGTAGATATATATTCAGGGCAAAAGGGAATTTATTCTTTGCTAATTCAATCCCCAGTCCTTAGAGGATTTCAGTCTCTGTACAATCTAATCTTAAACCTAGAACTGGAAGGCTTCAGCATCCTTATAATCTAATCAAGTTGCAAGACCAACTACTGACTAACTCACTCTGACTAGCTCTTTCTCAACTCAGAGCTATAGTGAACTCAACTGACTCTTGTAGTTGGCTGATTTAACTCACTTGCTATTCTGTCTCAAACTTTAATCTAACTGGTTCAAATTGATCTTTTAAGCCAACAGACTATTTCTGGCTCAACTCTTCTGACTCTGGCTGACTCCTAATGCTTCTCCGACTGAACTACTCTGCTCAGCTTCAAATTGACTCTCACTGTTAGCTGACCCTTTCTCCCTAACTCACTCTTCTGCTGAACTGCTACTGTGTCTCTGCCTCACACTGCCTCACACTGCCTTAAATTGCCTAACTCTGTGAGCAGAGAACCTGCTTTTATCATGAGAGGTGGGTGTGTTCTCACTCTGACTCTTTCTAACTCTTCCTCTGATTGGTCACCTTATCTGATTTTCACTTCATCTCAAATGTCACATCCTGTCTGACACTGCCTCTGTCTGAGCTCTGCTTCCTTGTCTCTGCTTCCTCCTCTGCTTTTACTTGCTTCTGTCTTGGGGATTAAGGCATGTGCTACTGCTGCCTTTTGAGTACTGGAATTAAAGGTGTGTACTAACATTCTTTCTACCCAAGAACAGCCATGATTTTGGATTAAAAGATTAAATGTTCATCTACAGTTAATAGTGTAATAAACCTATCTATTCATGATGGTAGTTCATGTTATTTTTAATTTTTAAAAAGTATTTTATTATTTCATGTGCTTTGCCTAAATGTATATCTGTGTACCACATGCGTACTCTATTCCCATATAAACCAGTAGAATACACTGTATCCTCCAGCAACTGAAGTTCCATGAAATTGTGAGCTGCCATGTGGGTACTATGAATCAAACCTGAGTCCTCAGGTAGAGTAAGTAGCACATGAATTTAATATTCAAAATCAAGCAAATGCTTAAATGATCTACACAAGGTCTTCCTTTTTTAAAAATGTATTCATCTTATGTTTATATATGTGTGAGAGTTTGCCTGAGTAAATAAATATGTGAGTCTAATTCCCCTCAAATGCCTGATGAGAATTCAGGGTCCCTTGGAGCTATACTTAGAGGTCATTGTGAGCCACCCAGTGTAGATGTTGGGAACCAAACTCTTGCTCTATACTGATCCATAAGAATTATAATGTTCTTAACTGTTGAAATGTCATTCCAGAACCTGCATATATTTTTAATCTATTTAGATTTGATAAAAAATGTGTTAAATTTACAAAAATAAGGCCAATATTAATTGTGAAATATATAATATGGGTGACAGAACACTGTTGATATATTCTTTTTCTCCCATATTTATTTAAATTTTTTTGTTTGATCTTGATGGCAAAAAAGTAATTCAACCTCTTATTCATTTTGATGAATTTCTAGATAACACAAACAGTCTGATTTTATATGTTTAGATGCTATTTAAATGTTATATTACAAACTATGTAAAGTAAAAACAATTGAATAATGTCAATTTGTTCAGTTTAACTCAGTGATGTTCTCATAAGAAGTGAGTTACATGCCTAAACCATATTTATAGGCAGAGATGTTAAATTTATATAATTTTGGGTTTAAATTGCTTTTTCTATTCCTGTCAGAAATTGAACTGGGTTTATCACTGTCATGCGTATATGATAAACTCCATCTTCCCCTCCCCATTGATGTATGGGATAAATCACTGCAGCTCCTGAGATGCCTGTTAGATACTAGATCACTGATGTCAGCTGCCAAGTCAATTCACTAAACAGAACAGGAAACCTTGGCACTAGATTCCTTTTGTGAGTTTTTGTTTCTTTAGCTACTAGGAACTCTGGCCCAACTGCCTGCTTGTGAAAGATGATGGGCACTGTTTGATGGCTTGGATTTCTTTTGTGGGCGTTGACATTCATTTACTGATCACCACTTAAACTACAAGTTACAGAAGCACATTATGTTTCTTGAACTTAACAAATCAGAACCTGAAAATCACCTTGAAAGCACAAATAAATGTACTGTTTTGACTACTCTTTGGAAGAGGTCTAATATATATGATAATTTCCTGTAAAATAGTGGATAGAATTCATGTTAAGATAGTAAGTATAGAATTCACAGCTAAATTTTCACATTGCCTACTTATTGGGAAAATAAACAAATTTAAAATCCTTCTTGCTAATGTTTCTAGTCTGATGGAAAAGTATCCTGGCAGTTGCGGAGGGCAAGGAGTACCACAAAGTCACACCATGCAACAAATCTCACACAAGGAATTTATTGAGAGGGAAAAACACAAGGGTGTGTGTGCTGAAGCATTGTCTCCACTCTGGAGAAAAGCTGCAAAGAACTGAGCATGTGAAAAGCTTAACAAAGCATTTCTGTGTGTGTGTGTTGGGGAGGGCGAGATGTTGTGCTTTCCAGGGTGGCCTGTGTATGCATGGCTTGACAAACAGCACATATCTAGCTTGCCAGACAGCGTGTGTGTGTGCGCACGCACACGAGCACACACACACACACACACACACACACACACACACACACACACACATATATATACACACAGTGCGCACGTGTGGCTGTGCTCTCACTTAGGGTTGGCCTGGAATGTGCGTGCCCCGAAGATAAGCCTGCCATTGACACATGCGCAGTTAAACCTTCCTGTTTCAGCCAACTGGAAAATCTGCGGATTGACCCAGAGACAGATGACGTGGGGAGATGCAAGCCAATGCCAAAAAGCCAAAACAGCAACCCGCAATCCAGGAGCCAATGAGATGTTGGGCAAGGGTTTAAAAGGGCTTCCTCTTCCTAGAATTAACAAGTCTGCTTTTGCGGCTTACCTGACTCTTGGATTCTGTGTTGTTGCCTCTGTGCCAGCTCACCCCCATCCCCAAGGATCCTGGAACTGGATTCAGCAGCAGGTACAACATCTTAAGCAACAGGATTCTGTGGCCTGATCTTGACTTTTTTTCTGTAGGTTGGGAAAAGCTGTTATGTCAGTTTAGAGTAGTCTGGGGGAGTGGGGCTAGCTGTTTGTACCTCAAAGAACTTACATCCCCTCCCCTTTTTGTTTCCTGAATGGTATCTGCTAGCTGAATGGATATCTGTTGAAACAAATATAGAATAGAGGCCAAATTTAAAGTTAGAAAGCTTAAAGGAAAATCATGCATTTGGAACTTTCGGGACTATAGTCCTTATAGCTGATGGAAGGGAGGAATTCAAAGACTAAGGGAGAGAGAGAGAACAGGAAAAGTGAGGTGAGGAAACTAGTACTGTTCCTATCTGGAGGCTGTTTGACATGAGAGAGTTGAATCCATGTCTTAGGACTTCCTTGACTCCATGCAGATTACATGAATTTTTGTTTAATCTGTGATGAAATCCACATTGTAGAAAAAGCAGCTGAAAGATATCTCCAAAACAGCTAGAGTAGACTCATGTCTTTGAATTATAGTTAAAGCTATGTTTCTGGGTTTAAAAAGCATGAATATTTTTCATTTGTCCAGAGAGCTGAATATATAGGTTGGATAGAAATGTTTTTAGCATAATGAGAAGCACCATTAAGTCTACATTCAGAAGACAACCAAAGGAGATTTTAAATCTTGAGTTTGTGACTGTTAATAGTAGTCCGTGCTTTATCAGTTCATTGACCAATGCTAAAACTCCAAACCTTTGAAATCTTATCTAGGAAGAGACAAAGAGAATATGTCAGAGGCTTAGAGACTGATCAAATTGAGGTGGCTGCTGAGGAACTCTTGGGGTAGGCGGTGCAAGTGATTTGGGTAGGAAGATGAGTGGGTTGTGTACTATTGGGTGAAGGTGAACAACTGGAAAGTTGATAAGCTGAAGAAACTTAACCAAGCAGTAGGTTCCGTTGTGTTACTAACCACAAGTATGGGGACTTAAAGGGGAAAGGCATAGGTGCAAAAGATTCTTTCTTAAGAGGTCAGAGATAAGAGAATTAAGTCCTCTGAGGATGTGGAGAGAGAGTGGATGTAATTGATAAGGTTTTGGAGTTACATTATGAGAGTGGGATAATATTTGGCTGAAGAGGGGTTTTTGAATGTCCCATACCTGGGAATTTACCTGGGAGGCTAGTAAGGGAAAAGGTGTGTCAGATTGTGAAGTTTGGAAAAGAAGGAGGAAGAGAATGGCTGGCAAACCTGGGTTCAAGCAGATTGGGGGAGCAGTGGAAATAGAGGCTCCCACTTTGGCTAGGAGGTCCCTTCCCAGCAAGAGGAAGGGGCAAGTTGGTCTCTCTAAGAAGAAGTGGGTAACGGGAACACTAAGGTACAACTAAGTGGTGGTGTGTTGTGGTTATTTTTAATTGTGTTTTTATAATAATTGTTTTTAAAATAATTGTTTTTGTGCACTGTTGGAAAAAGGGATGCATATGCCTTGGCATTTTGTATTGTTTGCAGGTGTTGGATTTCTGTGGGGGATATTGATTGCTTATGATCCTTACCTGAGGAGTTCTGAATCAACAAAAAACACCTGACCTCAGATGCTTGAGCCTCCACTGTCTATGGCACTTGGCCAGGGTGGTATTATCCTCTGCTGAGGTCTGGCAGGGATTCCACATATGAAAATATCGCCTTGACTCCTTGCTGAGCAGTCACAGTAGCAGTCTAATACTACAGTGCTATTTCATGAGGCATTTCCCTACTCAAATAACAGAGAAGCAAAAAGGTGAAGTGGGTCCCCAAAACTCCATCAGGACTAAGTAAGTCGTTCTTTTGTCTAGAAGGAATGAGATAGATCACTCTGATACTGTGATGACTACCTGAGATTCCTTGTCAGAGTTGGCAGTGGCCAGGTCAAGGGATCCTAGGCTCCCTCAGTTATCCATGGCCAGACCTAAAAGTTCAGCTGGAGAGTGATCTGCCTCATTCCTCACATTGCATGGAACAAGAGGACAGCCAGCTCCCCAGTGTTTCTCGCAATGGTACCTTGTATGTTGTGGGATGGCATGGCTTACTAGGACTCAGACGTGTCTGGGCCCATTACCCTGCTGACCACATTTGAAACAGAGACCTGGATGTTCTTGGGCTTTGGGAGCTCAGGGATCCTGAGCAGTTGCTATGGCTGGCCAAAAAGTCTAAGCCAGCATAAGGTATTTTTGCTTTCAGGCTGTTCCATCTCTCCCATGGTACACCTTGAAGACCAGCACTAAAACTTCTGCCTGTGGAATCAGTGGTCCCCTCTCTAGATATTCAAGTTTGCCCATAATATCAGGGAAACTGGGCAAAGAAGTAATGCTTTAAGGGCAGCCTTATGGAGACCAACAAGGAGTTAAGTTATAAATTGATGGGCAGCCTGTCACTGAGGAGAGAGAAAGGAAGACCAAAGGGACTATTGGTTAGGGCTGATAAGGGGAAAATTTATGATTTAAATGAGTGGAGGAGTCATCTAGTTTGGGCTTTATAGATAGGAGGAGTTGTTTTTCCTTGGTTGGCTTATACTAGGTGGTCATATTTAATCAAGATCGTGGTGAAGTCACATGTTAAATACATCCATTCTAACCCTACCAAAGATAGCTTTTAGCCACATCGCTGCTTCTATCCAGATGAAGGACAGCAGTTAAGATGGAAGCAAGCCATAAGTTGCTTATTTTCCAAATGGCATCATGCTACATGGTTCATTTAAGGTTATCTATGTATATATTTTAAACTATCAACCATGAGTTTTAAGTTAACCCTTTTCTTATAGATTTTATGTGTGTGTGTGTGTGTGTGTGTGTGTGTGTTGTTGTTGTTGTTGTTTCGAGACAGGGTTTCTCTGTTGTAACTCTGGCCATCCTGTAATTCACTCACTCTGTAGATCAGGCTAGCCTTAAACTCATAGAGATCAGCTTGTCTCTACCGCCCCAAGTTCTGGGATTAAAGGCATGTGCCACCACAGCTCAGCTCAGATTTTACAGATTGAAACCATACCCGATATTCTTAAAAATCTTGATGTACAGAAAGATTACATAATAGTCTTATACACCTTGAGATAAAATTTATGCATCGGCAAAAGTTTTAGAAAGTTAAACAAAAACCAAAAGAGTATGAGATGAGTATCAGTAGTCTGCATTGGCAATAGTCTGTCTCTTTATTTTGTTTTGCTCTTCTTTCTTTGTCATATGGTCAGGTGGTTCTCCTTATATGGGACAAATATTTTGGAGGAAATCTTTGAACAAGTATGCCTTGTCTAGAAGAGGAGGGAGCCATACCCCAACTCCAGAGCCAGCTTTAAATTGAAGTGGGACAACATAAAACAGCAATCTAATGCCAGTACCTAAAAGACACCTGAATCCTTGTACAAATGAATCCACTAAGCTAAAAAGAAAGGCTTGGAGACAGGAAGTTTTTAAGCCCTGGCTATAACCAGAGGACACTGCTAGAGGGAGCTGAGAGATGCATGAGTGAGGGAGGAGTGTTTACAGAATGTGTGTACATTGCAGCTGGCCTACTCCTTGGTTTTCTCTCTAATTGTCTCTGTTTGATTCCTGTCTCTCACTTTACAACAAACTTCCAGATCCATCAGAGGTAACTTAAAAGACGGGACATCTACACAGTGTTTGCCAAGAAGACTAGACAAAGAGGCCTAGGTGGAGAAAAGAGAAAGTTTAAATATAGGGAGTGAAAATCTCTTTCCATTTCCCTAATTCCTCACAGTATTTGTAGTTTGTAAAGGTTCCAAATAATATTGGGATCTAGGGTGCAATTAGGCAGCTATTTAGATTGGTTATAAGGGATTTTGAGACAAAATTTGATTGCAAAGTAGATAAATTTATGACCCTTCAGGATAGGTGCCAGGTGAAGTGGCTAGAGATTTTCTAAAAGGCACCCTAAGGAGAAGGAGAGGGTTTGGAGGACACCACTTCCATGAATGAGAGGTTGGAAGAAGGGAAAATGTCACTGGAGCTAGTAGTTGAGAGTGTTCTCAACTCCAGTACTCCAAGTACTGGAGTACTGACAGAAGCTATTCAGTAGATCATCACTGTACACAAAGGATCAGAGCTTAGCCTGGTTAAGCCCAGAGTGACTGGATACCTGGTACCAGGCATATTCAAAAGGCCTGAAGGCAAGGAAAAAAACTGAGTTCTAAAAGGAGGTCTCATCAATAGGTTATGGTTAGGAAATGAGTTGTAAAAGCTGCCAGGGCCTAGAGGAGCTGTGGAATTATGAGCAGTTCACAGGAGCACAATAGCCTGGTTGGGCCAAAAGAAACAGCAGGATTGCTACTCCAAGGGTGAGATAATGTGGTCAGCTGAAGATGCACAGTCTTATCCTTAAAGATCACGGTTAGGGTTATCTCTGCCTCAAGAATATCAGAGGAATGCCAGATGCTCAATAGTCACTTTCTGAGCCTCAGGGAAGTGTTTTTACAGACCAGAAGGGAAAAATTACCTAATTGTAGCTAGTGAATGGGGAGCAAGCAGATTGATTGGTCAGCCAGAAGTGAATTTCTTGCAGATGGATTGGAGATGAGGGACAGGGCCCTAGTGCAGCTAAGAACCTGAAGAAACTCCTAGGAACCAGGAGACCCTATCTGAATTACAGCACCAAATGTTGGTGCTTCTCCTCCTATGTAAAGGTATTCTGGCAGTTGGGGACCAAGGAATATCACAAAGTGACACCATACAAAAAATCTCACACAAGAGATTTATTGGGAGGGAAAAGTCAAGGTGGGGTGGGGTGGCTGCCCCTGCTCTGGAGAAAAGCTGCAAAGGATTGAGCATAGGACAGGCTTTATGTAGCATTTCTTACAGGGAGGGGGTGATTTCCAAGTTCTGTGCTTGATCTTTGGTAAATGCTAACAGCCATCACTGAATAGCTATGGTCTGCTATGGAGTTAAAGAAGTTGGGCAGCTCATTGGTTTGCACAGTTCCAACAAACTCATGTCAGAGAGGCAACACTCTGATAGATTTGTCCCCCAGACACCTCTTGCTACTCTGGGGTCTGATAGTGGTAGCCTCTGTCATTCTTTTCTTATTTATTTTGTGGTATGAAAGTTCTATGTGGGTCTCTAATACCTCACTGCTCAGTATTACTGGCACACATAACAACAGTGGTGGTTTTCTAAAAGGCAATGCCACTCAGCTGAATTGGAAACTCTATTGAAACTCCAGTAAAAATAACTCATCTATAACATCAGATTGGGGTATTTCATCAAGCTGCTGTAGAACAAGCAACCTAAGTAAATACACACACACACACACACACACACACACACACACACATGTTTTGGATAAAAAAACAAGAACAGAGAAAGCCTGGTTGATAGGGACCATGAGTTTCATCCATGAGAGACAGGCCTATGATAACAAATGAGTTTCAGTGCCCATTGTTTAAACTTGCTTGACCAAAATTATTTTGATGTTTTCCTAGTTTTTTACAATTATAAAAGTACTGATTTGGTTTTTACTGTGCCTTGGGGACAAAGTGGTATGTGGCATGTAGACTCAACAGATTCTCTTTACCTAGGAAAAACAAAAAGACCCCAGACTTGAATTTTTCTAGTTGATAACTGGCTTCACTGTGTTAAATAAATAAGAGTTGTGTTAAGTTAGGATAGTATGACTTGTACTCATTTCCTAGTAACTACAAGACTGCTATCTGTCAGCTATAATAGAAGCTGGCTTTGAGAATATTTGGCTTTCTTAATCTCTGTTAAAATATAATAAACAAATTGTTTTGGGGATATAGATATATTGTGGAAAAAAGTACTTGGAAAACTGTGTGTTCATATATAATCATGTGTGGGTATTGAAAACAACCTATTTTTTACATATGTAACTTGTAATCATTCACTGGGAAAAATAGGACTTCTATTATGATGAGATTTCTTACATAGAGGGTATTGTTTAAAAGGTATATGGGAAGTAATAAGGGAAAAAAAGCTTATAAGATGTGCAAGTAAGATGTGTGCATGCCGGAGCTTTGCTTCTTCCACTAAAAAAGAAAGAAAAAAAAGAAGCTTTCAAGGTGTATGTGAAACATCTATGTGTGTTGGAGCTTTGCATCTTCACTAAGAATAGGAGGAAGCTTACAAAATGGATATGGGTAAGATTGAGTGTGATAAAGCTTACAAGATGTGTGTGTGTCAAGAAGCTTGACTCTTTCTACCTGATGTGAGTAAATATGTGATTTTATGGTGAAGATATAAGGAAAAAGGTGGAATGGCAACAGAAGTTTAAAGGGAGATAGAAGCCTGAATAAAGACCGTGTGTGACCCATCCATGAGACTTCTGTGATTTTCCCCCTGGCTGACATCACAGCTCCTCTTTGAAACCCTGACCTGCTGGACTTTATTGATACACAAGAATGTGTCCCCCCATCTCTCATTTGCATTAGTTTTCTGACTCCACATTTTCCTGAGACCCTGATCCTCAAGGTGAAGCTTGGCACATAAAGATCAAGGATTGGTGGGGTTCTATAGCTTGATCTTGGCCTTTTTTTTCCTGTAGGGCAGTGTCTGGCCACTCTTCTGCCTCAAGGAGCTGGTAATAGCTGTTATGGCAGTTTAGAAAAACCTAATGGGGAAGGTTCTAGCTATTTTTGCCTCAAAGGGCTTATACTTTTTACTTAGAATAACTACATTCCCAGAGGAAAATCACTTACACACAGCACACTTCCAGTAAAGTTCCTTTATACTGACATCTAAGGAGATAAACCTATTGAGTCTTTTCTCACAAGCTATACATGAATATGAATATATGAATATACTGACAGACCTTTCTCTTTTGAGATCAACTGTCCTTGGATTTCCATTTTGTTAGATATTAAATTTCTAATAATTCTTTTTACATGGTATTATTTTAAACAATAATCAAGAACAGTGATTATACTTACTTTGTTTCAGTAAGTTCCAGATATGAATGAAAAAGTGGAATAACTTTGACATTGACACTGTCATGAACACAGACTTAAGAATCAACTACCAGCAAATCACTCTTTCTTTTCTTTCAATAGGATGCCAAAATTCCAAACACAGTTGTTTGTTAAACGTTAATTGTACAATGGATACATCTAGCAAAGCCAAAAACAATTATACCAGATAAAAGCAAGCAAATAAAGACGATTTTAATAAGGCTATTGCAATAAAGAAAAGACAACATAGTACTGTCAGCAACAAAAAAGCAGAACTTCTCAGTGTGGGAATGTGTCTTGGGAGAAGCCTGGGACACCAGTGGGACACAATATAATTTGTGAGATTGAAGAGTATGTTTCCCCTCTCTGTTTTTTTTTTTTTCATGTGTGTGTGTGTGTGTGTCTGTGATTGTTACCTGGAGACAGTAAGTTTTTTCACAGCCGTGCCTTCGAAATCCTTAAGACATTCTTAGATCATAAAGTTGGATGAAACTTCTAAAGAATACTTATGTCTCAAAGGAGCAGACACAGAATCCACATGTAAAAATTCTCTAATGTAAGCTTTTAAAGAATTTGAGGGTCACAGCTTAGAATTTGGTACAAACCCTTCTAAAGTTCATTCAAGCTGAGGAAATCCTTAAGAACATCTTGCTTACATACGAAGAAAGAATATTGTAGCATGATTAAAAGTGACTTGACGTTTCTGGGAAATATCTCACAAGTATTTAATTTTTAACTATATCGAATTTTAAAACTAGCATATGCTCCAAAACAAGAATTTACTTTATCTTGTTTTTCAAATTCCTAGAAAATTGGTAGACAGATATTTGGCTTTCAATGAAGTTCTGCTGAATAAAGAAATTAGTAATACTTGTTTCGGCATGATATAAATTTACAATTATTTTCCTCAAAATGGCCTGGCCTTTTGTTATTTTTGTGTTATTGAATCAATACCATAGTTTTATATCAAATTGTCAAGTAAGGTAAACTAATTTAGAAAGAAATTAATAGCTAGAAAGGAGAATATAATCAGAGATAAAGTATATTGAAGAATTTTTGAATAATATTTACCATCTAAGCATATTTTACAACCCTATAGTTTTCGTTACATTTTTCTATTTTAATTACTCATTTCCTTGAAGTTTTATTATGTCCATTTATTTTTCTACATAAACATATGTGCATATACCCTGGCTTGCATTAAAGAACATCTGTAGACATTTGTTTTCTTCTTCCACCATGTGGGCCCCAGGCCTGCAACTGGGTTGTATCTTTAACACAACTCATATCACAACCCTTGGTACATTTAGTAAGTCTGTTAATACCTATAGCATTCCCAGGAAGTAAGTGCTATAATATTTACTGGTAAAAACTGCTGTACAGAAACATTAAGTTTTCTGAAGTTGCACACACTAAACATTAGATTTTAGATTGTATGCAATTTTGGTTCAGTATGTTTTATGAGTCCCTTTTCCTTCCAATACTCTAGCTGGGTCCATGATTGCATCTCCGCCTTACTCAGACATCCCTATTGTCCTCAAACACACATGCTCATCCATTTCCTGCCTCTGGTGAATCACATAACCAAGTGCTGCAACCAGGATGGCTTTTGTTCCAGCAATGATGCTCTGTGTATGTATACGAGCCTTTATCAGGGGTTGTCCCCCTAATCTTTATCTACTCATCTTTCCAGCTCTTCTCTTCAGCACAGCACCCTCCTTTTCCTATACTTTTCCTTCCCTCATTTAACCATTATCTATAAATGTGCATTTGTTGTTTTTATTCATTCTCTTATGCTTCTGTACACTGAAAACTTCAAAATCAGGTATCACAGTACCAACATCTATTTTGTGTTCATCATTATAAGATTTCAATACGTGTTTACGATGAGTGAAATACGGCTGCTTCAGAGAAAATTTATAAGCCATGTATAACTGGATACATACATACACTCAGACTTTATGTAAAGTTTGCCACTGTGATGTTTTGTTCTCTGTTTTGTTACAACTGATGGGACATGTTGAGGACGGAGGATAGCAGTGACCTCTTCCATGAGGTTTAGTGTCTCCCGTTCTAGTCTAGGTTAAGGTTAGTATCTGCCATTCTCAATCTCAGCTCTAAAAGGGTGGATTTTTGGGAGAGTAATTTAACATACTTTCATTTTTAGCACTCCCTTAGATCTGGGGTACTGAGGTGGAATGCCAAGCAGCCTCAGTGTGAGGGCTTCTTATCCCTGATGCTGTGAAGAACAGGGCAGCTCTGGTGGAGAACTGCTGTTCTCACTAAACCTTCACTCTCTCTGCTTTTTTTTTTTTTTTTTTTTTTTTTTTTCTAATCAGCCCTGCATTGATGTGTGTCTTGGGATGCTGCTGACTTGGGCCACATTTATTTGTTGTTTTCCCACCCCTAACTGACCCAACAGCTGTTAGGATTTGCTCCCTTTGTTTATTCTCTAGAAAAAAAAAACTTAAAAAAAAAAAAGAAAGTAAAAAGAAACTCTCTTTCTGTACCAAAACCTTCTTGATCAGTTAAATAATTCATTCTGGACAATAACTAACTGCAGCCCAAGTTTGTTCTATGGATCTTTTTGTTTTTCTTCTTCTAGTGAATTGACAAGAAGCAAATTGATCCACTTGCTCTTGTTTCCCAATGGAGAAAAACCTCTGTTCTAAGAAGGAAAATCAGTCCAGGTTAGCATACAAACTGCTGGATACCTACCTTCTTCCCCTTTCTTTCTTGTTGCCTCTTAACATGGATATTGGGAAAAAAATATTTTCTTTAACACATTTGCATCACAATCATTAAACATGTGTCCTAGAACAATCAGAAAACAATCATAGCCTAGACCTGGACCAACGAAAACTTACTGGAATAAATCTACTTGATGGGAAACAAAGGTAATGAATAAAGTGATTGTAAATATAGACAATGAGAGATAGTCTAAGAGAATGAGTGCACATATTCCTTATATACCTTGCTATAAGCAAGATATAGAATAAAAATGAATAAACAATAAATAATTAAGTAAAATATTTGATAAAATGACTCTTGCTTACTATCTTTGTGGAATTAGCAAAATCCTTGACCTCTGTACAATCCAGTATGTTAGGTTGATAACATTATAATGAGTATCTCAGGGTGATATAAAGACAAGCCCAAGACCCTATGTTATTTAATACTTGTTTGTGTTAGTCATAATTGCTATTATTTTAAGCATTATTATTTAATCTGAAGAGTCATGGCAGCATCTAAATTTAACAGAAGAGAAGAGACACAAGTATTATTATAAGCAGAAATGACATCACTGACTCATGATAGGACAAAACTCTACCAACAACCTACCTAAAGAAAACCTAGAGCCAAATGACTTAGCATAATTTTTACTTCATATAATGTGTTATTCATTATTCTACGTGGTGCAGTGTGAATATGAATGGCATAGTTTTGTCAAAAGGGTACAGTCATTATTATTACTTCAGGAAGGAATTACATAAATAAAAATGTTCTTGTGAGGCTGATAGAAACATTCACTATGAAATGATCTTTCAAGAAAGGCTTCCTGAAGGAGATGGTACTTGAATTACATAATGAAGAATGCCATTAGCAAGGTAAAGAGGTGAAGAGGATATTCCCAGGAAGAAAATAATACAAGCAGATATAGTTGTCAAAATAATTGTCTTCTAGTGCTAGTGTATTTGGCTATTGAAAGTTAATCAAAGAACGACTCTCTCTCTGCAGGTATTAGAAAGACAACATCCAGCTATAGTTCTGTGGGATCCATCCACAGTTTTGCAAGCAACCCTTTACCTCTACCCTGCAAATAAGCCCAATGAACAAACTCAGTTTCACAGTTTGAAATTTGGTAAATTCATACTATGGATTTTTTTTAGAGTCATCTAAAAAGTGGGGATATTCCACTCCAAGCGAAGGAATATATATATATATATATACATATATATATATATATATATGTATATATATATATATATAATTTCAGCATGATTGACAGCAACATCAGAAGAAATTTGATAAAGGCCAAGCTGTTGAAACATTGTCATAAGACAGGATTCAGTATCAAAATTGTAATTGGCTAGGTGGATTAAACAATAAATGTCTGATTCTGGCGTACTAAGACTAGAAAGTCATAGATTCTTATTCTGAGGAAGTATTTGTTGAGGAAGGATACATTCCTGGCTAGTTTTTATTTGGTTGTGTTTTGTTTTAAGAGAGTATTGTATGTTTGAGATAAGGGTTTGACAATCTAAGTCAGGTTGTTTTGAACTTACTCTGTACCCTACACTGTACTCAATTTCTGAGATTCTTGATACATCTTCCCCAGAATGAAATTACAGATGTGAGACAACATACTGGTCAGTCTATTTCCTGGCTTGTAGAAAATCACTCTCCTATAGTTTCTTTTTATCTTTTTCTTTGTGATATATATATATATATATATTTTTTTTTTAGGGTTTCTCTGTTGTAACTCTGGCTGTCCTGGAACTCACTCTGTAGACCAGGCTGGCCTCAAACTTAAAAACAACCACCTGGCTATCTCTAGTTTCTTAACATTGGTGGGAACAAATGAGGAAGGGAACAATGGAAAGGAGACATACACACACACACACACACACACACACACAAACCCAAACATATACAATCATAGGGGAGGGGAAGAAAGAAAAGAGATTGCATAGTGTATAAATCTTATTACCAGAAGTTAACTAACCATAATGACATATTTTCTTTCCAAAGGTGCCTATTTCTTTATCAAATCACTTGGAGTTTGAACTTCAAAATATTAGTTATAGGTGACTGTGGGTCTAAACATTCACTTCACTAGTGGGAAGAAAGCTGAAATTTATTTCTTTTATGATGACAATGTTCATGGAACATTGGAACAATAAAATGGAACAATAAAATCACAAATAAATTGTTCTGGTATAAATATGATAAATCTGAACAGCATCAGTTGAAGTAGTATTAGAGAGGAAAACACACAAATAATTAAAGAAATAGAAAATATTTATTAGAATAAATTATATGACTAGTATTATGTGTAAAGAATGTCTGATATTATAGAGGAGAATTTTTAATTCATGGTTTTGGATACCATAAAAATATAGTACATTATAAGTACCATGAGTAGAAACTTCAAAAGTGGTAGATTCTGAGCTTTACTTAAAATTTCCATTTGCGGGAGACATTTGTGCACATATGTCTGAAAATCAACAAAAAGATAAGACTGGATATATTTAAAAACCTCTCAGATATAAAATAAGCTCCACAGAATCGACTATCATAATAACTTTGCAGAAAGAGAGAAGCGTTAGACAGGATCAAACATTGAAGGACATACAGAAACTCACATTTGACCTCCATAAAAGATGATGAGAATTGAT
This sequence comes from Cricetomys ansorgei, assembly GCA_026225945.1. Classification (NCBI taxonomy): domain Eukaryota; kingdom Metazoa; phylum Chordata; class Mammalia; order Rodentia; family Nesomyidae; genus Cricetomys; species Cricetomys ansorgei. The sequence continues at coordinate 15,463,555 of JAMJFZ010001815.1, forward strand.
AATCAGAAAAATGAGAGGCACACTTTGTAAATGAACATTTAAGAATAAAGAAAACCTTAGCTTGATGTTGTTGTGAAGAATGTTAAGTCCATTATAGCCTCCAAAAAGCTCAGATCTAAACATTGCACATTAGATTTTGCAACCATAAGAAATTTCATGCAGTTGAAACTGGTTGCAGCTGAGTTAGACAACATTTAACAGGCTAATGTCGGAGTAATAAGATGAAGAGAAAGGACAAGGCTAAGAAAAAGCACAGTATAAAAGTGATTCATTACAGAGCATGGGCAAGATATGCTTTAATAGGAAAAATTGTTGTAGTATGATTCACCAAGGAAGACATGGAGCATATTCATACTTGCAAACTCTGCCAGACCTCAGTACAGGGATCCACAATCATGGCATGCACCATACTTGACAGTGGAACCCTGAGCATCTCAGCTCAGTTGTTTTTATTGATACAAAACCCTCACTTGGTTTACTGATAACACATGTAGATCAGGGCCAATCAAATATCACCCACATAAATCTAAAACTTGCAGACAAATAAAAAGCCAAGATCCAGGCAGCCCCTCACCAAATAGAGCACAAAACAATTATTTTATACAAAACTAAAAATGAACTTCCACAAATGTGGAAGAGCAAAATATGGCAGAAAGAGATCTTGAAATCAAGGAAGAGTAATTTTGCAGATTCCTTAAGATGAGGGAACTCAAAGAAGTCCCATAGGAAACAGAGAGGCTATGTCACCAAAATCAATGTACTCTCTGGTGTTCTAGAAATATTTAGACTTCACTATCATCTTGCAAAACAAAGGACATTAGGGGAAGAATTCCACATGCTCCCTGATTAAGTCCATCTGCTATGCCACATTTATCTTGCCAGTGAGAACCTTCTGAATAAAGCCATGCCAAACAGTCTGCTCACAACGAAACCCACTGCTACCTCATGGACAAAATCCTTGACCACAATCACTTTTTTCTGCAACATTTTTTTTCATCCTGCTAGACTATACCCAGCAATACATAAAGATTCTCCAACACTCTCCCTATTAAGAAGCCTCAGAGATCTTTATCACCTGTAGCTACTTCATTTCTTTATCTGCTTAAAACGAAATTTCACAAGTAGAAATTTCAGTTCTACACATTCCTGTCCTCATCTGCTTCTTGGAAACCACTTCTATCAGGTTTTGTCATTAAGTTCATACTGGCCCCCAGTTTTTAAAAGGATTATTATGAAGCAAAAATAAATAATAAATAAGTGAATAAATGAGTAAATCATAAATAAATACACAAAGAAAAGAAAATCTGAAATCTACATATGACAGCCCTGAAAGACTGTTCCCTCCACCCACACTCCTATTTTCATGCTTTCCTCTTATTTTGTTCTTCTTTATGGATTCCAAATGTCCCCTATTCTAAATAAATTTGGGAGTTCACAGGTTCTAGCTTTCTGTATAGTTAGTCATGACTTCTTGCTTTTGTAAACACCTTATGGGTATTTATCTTTTTTATCCTATTTTGACTAAGGCATTATCAGGTAGGTGATATTGTAGTGTTCCTTTCCAAGTAGATAAAATTAATCATAGCAAAAATTAATGCAAGCAATTAATGTCAAAGTTGGGAATTAAATCCTAGGTCTGTGTGGTTCAAAAAAGATACTCTTAACTTATTTTGCTACTGAGATCTCTTAGCTAATCTTTATCTTACTTCTGTAGCTTCAGCTATGACATGTATACTTATATTTTCCACATACAATTGCAATGTCTAATTCTCCAGTGAATTTCAGAAGTGATCATGAATCTGTCATTCAGTCATCTACATTGTATCTAATAGATACTGCAAAATAAATATTCCCCAGTGTTGCAGTGTGTAATAGCTATTTTGGTTATCAGCTTGTCTACATCTGGAATGAACCACAATCCAGAAATGAAGATCATAACTGTGGGATATTTGGCTTGGTTTGGAGTGCTTGAATCCAGTTCTAGTCCAGATGTTTGAGGCAGAAAGACACAGGCCTTTATTTAGTATCTTGAATTGAGAAGGCACTAATCTGGGCCACACTTTCTGCTGGAGGCTTATATAAATACACAAAGAAGGTAGCTTTTGTTGTTTGCCTGCTTGCCTTCACCTTACTAGCAAATACATCCCTTCATGGGCATTAAATCCTACATCTTCAGGATTTCAATACATAATAAAGAGCAGGCAGGACATACAGCGTTGTGGGCAGGACTAAACAACTTTTGGACTTTCTCTACACAGTCAGCCATTATTGGATTAGTGTAGCAGTACACCCCTAATGTCACTCAGCAAGGAGACAGGGAGGCATTTCATAATCATAAACTCTGCCAGACCTCAGCAGAGGAAACTAGCAACATGGCAAGCATCATACTGGACAGTGGAACCCTGGGCATCTAAGCTCAGATGTTTTTATTGATACAGAACTCCTTAGGTGTTCTACTGATTGCATGTGCAAATCATGAGGAATTTATATAAAGCTAACACATGCAGACCATACAAAACACCAAGACCTAGGCAGCTCCTTACCCAACAGTGCACAAAACAATATTTGTAAAACAACTAAAAAGAAACTTCTACAGCATATTACCTGGACTACAACCTGAAAGTCATTCCAATAAATCTCTATCTATCTATCTATCTATCATCTATCTATCATCATCATCATCTATTTATATATCATTGAAAGACAGAGAGAGAGAGAGAGATAATAGCATCTACCCTCAAATCTCCAATATGTGATATTCACAGAACTTGTAATTTTTACTTGTGGATTTCTCACTGTGACAGGTTTTAAGCAGGATCCCACTTGCTGCCAGATGAAGCCTCTCTGATAATGACTAGATAAGGACCTGATCTATGAGTAATAGCAGAATATCATTTGAGTCATTTCATTGAAACACTTTTTAGACCAGTTGTGTTTGTTTTTACCCTAAGTCTCTAGGATACATAGTCTCTGGTACTTGGTTACCTAAGCAGTGTCAGGTATGGGTTTCTTCTTGTGGAGTGGGCCTTAAGTCATATCAGACATTGATTTGATGTTCCTACAAGTTCTGCCTGAAAAATACGATAGGGCAACAGTGGAACAAACAGCCTATTTTCATTGGTAAGTTAATGTAATTATTATCCATTAAACACTATGATAATAGTCCAATAGAGTCAAAGGGGCAGGTCCTTAATGGAAACTTGATCACATTGAAAATATATGCCAAAAATGTTAGTACATGGATCTATCATTTCAAGATACTTCATTAAAAGCTCTTTTAAAGAAAAAAACAGAAAAGATGATCTCAAAAGAGCAAGCAGGTTTAGAAAATGGCACTCCGCATGAGCAGGGATCACCTCACTTGACACTAGGAAATGGCCATGCAATTTGATTCAAAATAAGTTGATGATATTCCCTGAAGAAGTAATAGAAGTGCCAGAAAATCTAAGGCAGGTAGATATCTGTTTGCTGTGGAATAGGTATAACTGTGTAAAAGATATACATACACATCAAAATAAAGCAAGGAAAGGTTAGACTATCTCAACAAACTGTAAGAAGGAGGAGGCAAGAGATTGCTTCACAGCATCAAGAAAAATATTCATTGCACTGCAGTCGTTCCAGATGATACACAGGGAAATACTTCATTCTAAAAGAAATTCTTCAGAGGAAAGTAAATCGTGTATTGTGTAAATGTGATTTCACAAAAATATTACTTCCCACCGTAATGCATATTTGTATAGAAATTGTGAAAACGTCACAGGAATGGTAAAATAAAAACTTCCTTTTATTTTTGTTTTCTTCTCAATGTTGCTACTAAGTTTTTGACACACATGTAGTATACAATGACATGATTTTCCTAAAAAGAAAAGCAATCTTCCATTATCAGAAAATTAAGTAGAATATAAAAGAAAACAAGCACCCAATGCGTTTCTTGCTTGTCATGGGTATTACTTGCTGTCTAAAATGCTTAAACAAGCGTTTTCTGTGAATATTGTTTGTGTGTATGTGTGTGTGTGAGAGAGAAAGAGACAGAGAGAGACAGAGAGAGGGAAAGAGGGAGAGAGGGAGAGAAGGTGTTGGGCTTATCATTGGTATGCCTTTTATTTTATTTTTAATAATCTCTAAGATAAAACAAAATCAGTGAAAGCTAAATAGTGACACAGAACCTCACGTCATATTGCAATGGCTTGGCAACAGAAGGAGCTATTACTGTTTAAGGGCAGAGGATATAAGTGGGAAAACTTCTGGGCTAAAAAGAAGACATTGGTGGAGTAAGATAGGTATTTGACAGTATATTGAACAAGGTCCATTCAGAGAGAGAGAGTGAGGGAGAGAGATAGAGAGAGAGGAGAGAGAGAGAGAGAGAGAGAGAGAGAGAGAGAGAGAGAGAGAGAGAAAGGAGCAATATATAGTTCTACCAACAGTTTCCACAAAGAGGAAGACAAAGGTACAGGAGTAGATTACTCATCCTAAGATCTATGTTGTCATCACTTGAAGAGTAAAGTCCTCCAGGATCTCACAAAAGTAGGATTCAGCTCCCCCTCGAGAGGTGAGTCTGGGTCAAGTGTTAGCTTCATGGAATGCCACTTCTTGACTCATAACATGAATCCAGGAATGTTCATAAAATACCTGAAGGGTATTAGGGGTAGATAAACTGGATAAAAATACTCCCAGTTGGGTGTCAGATTCTTTGATGAGAAAGCTTTGGTCAGATCTAGATCTCCAGGACAGAGAAGATTCCTCCATATTTTCTTCCTTAGGAGATCTTTACTTGTGTCCTGAGAGGACATCTTGAAACCTAGCCAGATGATATGTCAGAGTCCTGAGATCATACATGAAATCTCTCAAGAGGAAAGTTCTGCCACATAGAGCCCTGAAAGAAGACAGTCCCAGTCTCCTCAAATGCACTAAAGCTAAAGGCAATGGCTATATTGAGGAACTTTGGATTCCTATATATACATGAGATATATTTTAATTATAATGTTTCTTTCTCTTTCTTTTCAAGAAACTGGGTTGCGAAGCACTGTGGAGGTTAGATTGTATCTCCACACTCTTTCTGAAGGACTTCAGTTTTGAAGGCCAGCTCTTTGCCATTTTGTATGCTCTTTGGTATTCTGAACCTAGGATCAAATTCATTCATGTGGGCTTTATTATGTTTTATGCCTTTTCTGTTTGGCAGGAAAGTCTTCAGCACATTAAGTGAAATATCTACCCATAGTAGTAGTTAATGTATGTACTTCCTCCAATAATGTAAATTTATTTGCTAATATTTTCCTGGGTAGTTTTCTTCTCTGCATGCTAGTTTCAGGCAGGTGAATATTATAGAAGTTCCTTTCCCTAGCAATACTCTTTAAGTAGCTGAAGACTTTTCTCATCCCTTGTGGTACATTGACAAATAATAATAATAATAATAATAATAATAATAATAATAATAATAATAATAATAATAAATAATAATAAGTAATAATAATACTTCCAGTATAAAGGCTGAGACAACCATAAGCAGCAATCAGAAGTGACCCACCATCCTCAGTGATCCAAGATGCAGGCCTATCCTTAGGAACCCAATATCTTGTTTGTCAGGTTGTATGGAGACTTTAGCAGATCTAAGATCCTAGTCTAAAGCTAATCCAAATAATAGAGGAATGTCTCTGAATCCTTGAGGAAAGACTGTCTAAGGAACTTGTCCTTTATGAGTTGGATCTTTGAAGGCAAATAAAGTCTGATTGTCAGGATGCAGAGAATACAGAGGAAGGCATCCTCCAAGTGGAAGCATGAAGAGTAAATTATCCCAGTCATGGTTTGGGTCATGAAAATATTGGGTTTGTGTACCATAGAGTAAAAGAGGGCAATAACCTCGTTTATTAGTTGGTGTTGCTTCATTAATATTGATTTAATAGCTCTATTTTGAGCTTCCAAAATGCGTAAGTTACAGGAACTAGAGTATTCCATCAAGATACCCTGCCTTTTAAGAGACAATATAATAGACTGGAAACTTTATATTGTCTCATATTTGAATGAATACATTTTTAATGGTAGGAAATAACTTCTCCAAATGTATCATGACTGGAGTGAGAGCTGTGGTTGGACTTATGGTTTCTCAATGTGTTGAGAGTCTATATTACTCTCCATTAGGGGTAGACAAACATAAGGTTTCCCCAAGATTAATTCTACCTGCCTTTGGGTAAAAATATCTCTACTCCACAGAGGAATGGGAATTGCAGGGGACTAGTAGAAAAAGGTTCTGGAAAAGGATACTCCTCCCCACTCTCAGGCAAGGTGTTTCATAAAATATATTTTTCAGGATTGGCCAGGTATCCTACTGATATTTGGCAGGGCCATGGAATAGAAGAAAAGGCAATATGGAGAATTAGGTTCCCATATCCTATGTATGTGTACACACACACACACACACACACACACACATACACACACACATAAAATCAAATATATATATTATATATAATATATTTAATATATAAATTACATTATGTCCCTAATGTAATTTATTACATTAGAATGTAATTACATTCTTAAATGTATTATATTCCTAAATGAATAAGTAAAATTTATGTCCTAGTTAATTATCTTTAACTCAGACAGCAAGAAAGCCCTAAAGTTAAAGTTGGGATCTTCTTCCCCTCTTCTGACTATCTGAATAGGGAGTATCTTCAGTATCTCAGGAGGTCTAGGAACATCTCTTTGAAGCCTGAGAGATGCTTAGAATATTGAGAACATGTCCTTAAAAGTGGGAAGAGACAGATGTTAAGGTTGAGCATGAGTAGAGGGAAATTAGAGGCACACATTAGGTGAGAGAAGTGTGTCTGTAGAAATTCTCAGCTTTTTGAGTAAGGACTCATCTCACCATTGGCTAGCATAACATTACTAAATAGGAAAACACTTGCACATAAAGCACCTGTAATCTTTTTCCTTCCCTTATTTAAAACAGATAAATTTGGAAGATGGTATTATAATTAAGACTCCATGGGGGTGGCCATTTCTAATTGTCTTCCAGGATAGTGTTAAGGCCAGGCTATTGGCAGAAAAATATGGGACTTGGCTGTTTGAGGTTATGAGAGTCTGATTCTGGCTAGTGTTTGAAGAGGCAGCTAGTGATGATTTCAAATAAATCTTGGAACTTGTTTATCCCATCTTCAATGAGACAGAGGAAGAAAAATAGAAAAGTCTAGAGGGATTTTTCTGCTGTAATCACTCGCCTTTGAGAAGCGTATTTGCAACCAATGATTGAAAACATTTAGAGCAATTTAATTTGTCCCCATGGAGAAACTGGACCAAGCTATGGGCTTTCACTTTTACTGATGGGTCAGCACTGGCCATCTCCCAATTTCCAACTTTTTTCCACTTTGACTCTTCTGCTCCTGATGCACTTGTCTGCAGTGTTCTGAGTCTTGATACATCGTAATTACTCTTATATTCTAAATATCTTTAGAAGCACTTTCCCTCAGAAAAATGTTTGCGTGTTTGCCGTCTGATTTCTTGAATGACATTTATCAAACTCAGATTGCCTAAAGTCTGCCTCAGAAAACATTAAACCTTTCTCCTTTTATTTCAAGGGTATCTAACAACAATAACAACAAAAATTAAAAAAAGAAAAAAAATAATAAAGACTTTGTATTAGAGTGCAATTGGTGTATAATTCCTTTTTCAAGCACAGACTCTAATCCAGACATAGCCCTGTAACTTCAGGAAAACTGCAGCCAGGAGATAAAGCCCAGGGGATTGTCTCAAGAGCTAATTAAGGCCAAATAGGAAGGAAAATACGAAAGCAAGAATTTAGATTAGGGGTTCAAAGATACTGCTGATCAAGTTCTACATGCAATGTTATCTCTAGTAACTAGCAAAACAATATATAAATAGAAGGTGAAAAATAAAAACTGTTCATTTTGAAGTGAACCCAGAGTCTCTTGACTCTAACATGAGCCTCCTTTCTGAGACCCTGTGATAACTATGGCTGCCACAGTCTTGGCAGTCATGGTCACAGACTGTTATTAATAAGTCACCTACTATTGATAGATCCATTGTAAAGCTGATGAAAATCTGTCAAATGCAGAAAACAAACAACAACAACAAATATATATTTGAGATGTCTTTCCCGGGTTTCAGTTTCTTAGGACATACTGTCCAAGAATGGGGTTGATAAAGAGGATGATGGCTAAGGAGCAAAAGAAATGTTAGAAATAAAAGGTCTTTAAAAAAAAATGCTAAGAGAGTTGATTTTGTAAGGTTTCTCTTGCTGTGTTAAAACACTATGACCACAGGAGCTTAGGGAGAAAGGGGTTCATTTCAGTTTACAGTTCTATATTACAGTCTGTTGATAACTGAATTCAGGACAGGGACTCAAATAGAGCCAGGACCTGGAAGCAGGAGCTAATGGAGAGGCCATGGAGCAGTGCTTCTTATTGGTTTGTTCCCCATGGCTTAGTTCTTATGATTTCTTATAGCACCTAGGATTACCTGTCCTGGAGTGCCATCACCCTGACTGAGCTGGGTCCTTCCACACCAATAATCAATCAAGATAATGTACCATGGGCAAATTGTTTTGGGTCATTTTCTAATAGTCTAGCTTGTGCCAAGCTGACATGAAACTAGCCAGCACAATTGATACCTTGTCAACATGGCACACAACTACATTACTATTCAACTACCATCTTTTCTTCTCATCTATTCCCAATGTGGCATATTAATGCTAAAATTACATTCTAAATAAGTTCAATCTTTAACAGTCCTACAATCATTCAAAATGTTAGCAATTTAAAAGATCATTCTCTTTAAAATATCCAAAGGCTATTTCAAAGATGTAAGCCTACCTAAAATATTGAAATCCTTTCTAAAATATCCAGAGTTTCTCTAAACTAACCAAACTTTCTCTAAAAGTACAAAGTATTTAAGTTCTGTGCTCCTATAAAACTAAATTAAGTTATATGACTTCTTTTTATTTTTTCCAAGAGGGACCAACATATTTATAATCAATTCAAAGCAAAAACAAAGAAAGGTCCATGGTATAAAGTGTTTGCTGCTTGACCTCTTGGACTCACCTCAGATCTTATATGCTCCAAGTTACTTAGCAGATCACATATAGTACACTTCATAGGCTTGGGCCAATCCCATTCTGCTCTACAGCTTCTTCTGTTCTTGGCAGTTGTATAAGTGGTAATGGTGTCCACAAATCCTGGGGTCTCCAAAAATCTGCTGCACTTTACCCAGAGATATCACCTGGTTTTTCTTAAGTAACTCCATTTCTACAACATAGTGCTCAGCCTTAGCTACTCTCCATGACTCCTTCATACTTTCAATACCAGTACTGCATTTGTGACTCTTACACTACCACGTTCTGTTGTCAGGATGAGGCACAATCTTGGCTGCGTCTGAAACTCAATTTTGTGTGCTAACTCTGAGGAAACACTTCCCAAAGAGCTTCACATCAATAATGCTCTTCTCTTATTAACCACAGCTGATTCTTTCACCCCAGGTGGCCATTATCAGTAGTCCCAGTAAAAAAGCAGTTTCACTATAATTTTTCTTAATTCAAAATGTCAATGGCCCTATAGAGTCTTTAAAAGACTCTCCAAACTTCTTTCAGGAACATCATAAGCCAAGCCTCCATCATCTCCCCTTCTGTCAGCATTCTTGTGTTCCAAGTGATCACAGAACAGTCCACTGAAATCTGTGAACTCAAGGGCTTTTCTAGCTAATGTCATCAAGTTCTTGTAATCCTCCCAAAAACATAGTCAGATTTTTCACAGCAACATGCCACAGCATGGTGTGATTTGTCTTCATTAGAATTTTTATTTCTGTGATAAAAACAGCATAGGCAAAAAGAAACAGGTATAAAGTGGTTATTTTCATCTCATAGCTCTTAGGTCACAATTCATCATTGAGAGAAGTCAGGGCAGGAACTCAATGAAGGTACTGAAGCAGAGGCCATGGAGGAACACTCCTAACATGGATTGTTCAGCCTGCCATTTAGCCATCAGTCAAAGGGTGGCATCACCTAAAATAAGCTGGTCCATCGCACAGGAAACATCAGTTAAGGAAATGTACTAAAGATTGGCTTACATGCCAAATCCTATGGGAGCATTTTCTTAACTAAGATTCCATTTCCCAGAATGACATTGGCTTGCATCAAGTTGATATAAAAATTAGCCAGCAGTGTAGGGAAGTATGGAAGGGACAGCCATTAGGGTCTGCTCAAGGTAATAGGAGAACAGAGAACCAAGTATGCATTTTTCATCAATCTTGCCCAGAATTCAATAATGAAAGTCATCCAAGTGTCATGACCACAAAAATGTCCAACTGGGGAGAAGTGATGTGTTCCTTAGGTGTCATCATCAATGTCTTTTAGCTCAGGAGTGGTGATAAAGACCTCTCTAGATTCTTGCTATACCAGGTGAGAAATCATCATTTAGTTGTTTGAGTTACAACCCCTTAATTCCCCATCAAGTTCTGTCCCTTATTCTCCCCATTTTCTCAAAGAAAGTAAAGACCAACTGGCTGGAGATTCAGTGATAGTAGTTGTGGCCCTTGGTTACTTTCACTCTATGAGGGCTGCAGATAATCACAGCCATCCCAGAATGCTCTACTGTGATTTTTAATAAAGTATATTGGCTTTGGGTTTGGGTGTCTTTTCTGGATCACAGATGAATCCCCACAAAAGTTGCAAAGATACTGAGATTTGGGGTGGTCATCAAGGGGAATTGCCAAGTTTGTTCTGTGAGTTGAAAAAAATCTTCTAAATCCAGATAAAGTAGACTATCAAAATGTGCAGAAATAGGAAGCAATATAAGTGAAGACAGCTAAACCAACAAACTTTATTAAATGGACAGTTCTTATCAGATGGTAGAGGACCCAGATCTGGGGGATTTTCAAGTTGGCTCTGGGATGGATGGTGTGCAAGACTTAAGCACCCGCACCATTTCTTGACTCTCTTTCATTCTTCCTTGTTGGTTCTTATTCTTCCTTAGGCAGGTATTTACTTCCTGCTACTCATAGTCACAAAGTTCATTAGGAACATGAAGCAGCAGACTCTTAAGTCTGTTCTTAATTTCCCCATTTGCCTAATATCTTCAGCACCTTACATGAAGTGTGACAACCTGCCAACCAATTCCTTACTTAGACACACACACACAGACTCACGCACAGACACATAGACATACAGACACACAGACACACAGACACACACACACGAAATAAATGTTATAAGATACATTTTAAGGTCATATAAAATTTGTTTTCAGAATTTGCTGTTTATTCTCCATTTGTGCTTGAGAATCTGTACATCATACCATGTTTTTTAATTTTTTCCAATAAAAACTCATAGCTTGTAATTTTCTGTTACACAAAGAAGTAAATAAAGAGTATGTTTATCTTCAAATGAAAGAAGCTGAGAAATACAGCCCTTTTGTTCAGTGAAAGATGCTATTATTTAATGTGGATTGAAAGTGCCTGCCTCTAACTCTAGGTTTAGAAAAAAAAAATCACAGGAGTACCAGAAGTAGGTTCTCATATCATTCTTGCAGCAGACAGGGCTGCAGTGTGCTGAGTGTTAGTAGAGATGTATGCAGCCTCCATAAATTATAAATCAAACATCAGAACACACACAGAGAAAATATAAAATGAAAAAGATGCAGCCCACAGATTTGAGAAGCCCAAATACCACACTGAAATTTTGGTTTAGAAAAATCTGTCAACTCTTTCCTCACGATGTGTTAACTAAAGGAGAAAACCAAACTCTGGGGTATGCAGCCATGTAGCATAAAAACTGGAGACTCCTAATCGTAGAGACTGAAAAGCTATTCTATCCTTTCAACTCAAAATAGTTGATGGTTTGTGACCAGAGGGCAGCTTGTCCAGCCATCAAATTGTATCCTTCCCTATCTCCTAGGATTGGACCACACCTGCTTTGAACTTGCCTGTAACTTCTGGTTACACAGACAAATGAAAATACCACTTTCACAATGCTAAATATTTCAATAGTTGAACTTTTGCACCTATACTTCTAATACTTTTACCTTGCTTGGTTTAGATTATGTACAGCTGGAAAACGCTTTCAAAAATTCCAAATGTATATAAACTCTATTACAATGATGCAAAGAAAAGTGTCCACTGCATTAGGATAATTAGGATTGCAAGATAAGCAAGATAAAATCCCTTTGCTATTAATGTAAATGCAGAAAGAAATCCCACAGAAAATGTTTGTGTATTTACCATGATTGCCATAATAATTATTTCAGAATATTTTATATTTCAAATGGGAAAAATCACTTCCCAAGTATTAATGAGTGTGTGTGTATGTGTGTGTACCCTACACTTTCCAAACTTTATGCATATATTTTTCATTTTCTTATATCTTGAAATTTTGACTTAAATAAATAATTCAGGTTTCCAAAATTTCTAAAATATTTATTATACATTTGGGTATTCAGTGTGGATAACAACATTAGAGACATAGCACTTATTCTATATACTTTTGCTTTTGAGACAAATTTTAAAATCATCACTCAATGCTCTACAAAATCTAAAAGTTATTCTCACCTGGGTTCTGAGTCAACTGTACACTTACCGTAGGCCTTAATCTGGTTAGTCCAACTTATTTGGAGCACTGTGGTTCGTAAGAGTTAAAATACATACCTGTAGTAGCCAAGACACAGTTCATTAATTTTATTGATTTTTCTGGAGAGCCAAATTTGTGTTTTTGCTTATGTTATCTATTTAGATATCATTGGATTTGTCTTTGTTCTGTTCCACACTCATTTGTTGCACTATAAATATTTTGCTTGGTACTACTTAGCATGATGCCCTCTAGTTTGTTGTTATCTTTTAATTTTCATTCTGTTTCATGCTATATTTTAAAAATGTCTTTGAGTCAATTGGTCTTCGAGTCATGATTACTTAGAAGTGCGTTATTTAGCTCTCATGTTTAGAAATATTCCTCTTCTCATTCTGTTATTGTTTTCAAACTGGAGAACTTTGTGAGGAGAGAATATTTTATGAAATTTGAAATTATTTTTATGTTAAGGTATGTTTTTTAGGGGTCAGTTATCTTTGTAGTACTTTATTTCACTTACCTTGTCCTCATAATTGAGAGACATAGGGAAAAGGCATAACTTATTTGGTTCAGTGCAGTATTAAGTATGCATCTAGTAGGAAATGTTGGCTCACTGAGCTGTGAGCACGCATGAGCAAATGGTTCTACCAATAGTGTGTTTGTGGTGGGGCAGGTTGCCACCTTTAATTATATGCATATTTTTTCTTGAGTATCAGATTTTACTATAAAACTCTGGCTGTGTTATTGGAACATGGAGTTTTTCGTATTGTATATGCTAGCAGCATTGATCAAATGATAGATTCTTCAACTGCTGGATGCATGTTTCTTCCTAAACAGGAGCTATCATCTATGTTTTTCTATGCCATTAACCACAATTTGCTCCCAAGAAGATCTTTATACATATTTTGACTCAGTAGTAGTCACACCACTGATGTCTGAGTATCAATTCTGGCTGAAGTGTTTTGTTCCTTTTGTTGTTAGCAGCCTGTGTATTCATCCTAGGCCCTGCCATCATATTCCTTATGGAGTCTGTTCAGCTAGATTATATTTTCATTTTCTCTCTTATTGTATTTTTACTTCTATGATTGCTATTTTATATTTACCTTTATTCAGTATGACATCCTATATTTGTTGGAGTTTTGACAGCTGTGATATACAGTTGCAATAAAGACTAAAGATGGTTTCAGTTGATGACAATTTATTGCTAGATGGATATCGAAATAATTTTAGTAAAGTTCTGGAAAATTTGGGTACACTAAACTGAGTCTCACCAACTGCATTTAGGGAGACTTGGCTTTGATATGAAGAAGGAATTTCACTTCCTTCCATTTCCTGCTGTGTATTTTCAAAGAACATCAGGTTCCTGTATCCTTCTTTTTTGAGAAGAGTCAGGTAAGTTGCTGCTTTGACATCCCTCCTGTCATAGCTTCACAAACTAAAACCAGAATTTCTCGCTCTTGTAGCCTTGGAGAACTTTCTTTGGTTGTCGCCATTGTTCTTTCTAGAGTTCATAGTTATTAAATGAGGAGAACAAAGAAATAAGTTTTTATAATTTTGCTTAGAGAAGAATTTTTAACATGGGTGGTAGAATTTGATGATCACAAGAAGAAATATCCCTTGCAGTTTCTTCATTACTCTGCTGAACTTGGATTTTCTTGGGTTCCAGAAATGCTGCTTACACATGTGTCTTCTGTGTGTTCTCTGTCTTGTCTTGCATTCATGGATATCCATTTGTTGGGAAATCCTCATTATACCTACTACAATTGTCTGAGATTCTTTGTACCTTAAATTGTAATGTTATATATTTCCCATTTTTATGTATGGTGCACCATTCCTGTATTATGTAAAACAAACAAACAAACAAAACACTGAAATAAATACACATTGAAATCTTGTTCAGTCTTACTTTTCTCTGTACTCCAAAAGGTATTCCTTCACTTTAGTCTACATTTTTTTTCAGGTAAGAAATGTCACTTTATATTCTATTTACATCATCTTTAGGCTTTAATTTACTCATTTGGATTTTTTAATCTTTTCTTGTATTTCTCACTGAGTCAGAACCTTCCATATTTGTACAATGCAACATTTGCAAAAATACCAGAAATGTCAAAGTTGTAAGCGGATGACTTTTAAGAGTAAAATATATATTCATAATGTGTATTCAAAATCATGGTATATGCTGATCAGCTGGAAGTACTTTTGGAAACTAGTTTTAGAAAACGTCAAATTTTTTTTTCACAATTCATTGAATGTTTCTCTAAAAATTTATCTCGTATTTAAATTCACTTCAGTTTATTTTCATATTTGGAAAGTCAGTTCACTAACTTTCATTAAAATCTCCCCAGCAGATGATAGTGATCTTTCAGTTGCCCTTGTCACTCATTGTCAAATGGAAGAGATGATATCTAAAGAAAAATATTAGACTTTTGACATTTATTACTTAGAGAAGATGAAAGCAACTCACATAGAAAAATGCTTCAAGAATGAAAGTTGTCTTAAAATGAGTATCTGCGTAGAAGAGAAGCTTTATTACACATTCAAATGTTTGTTCACATTTCAAGTAGAAGAGGAACTAAGATTTTTAAAATTTTCAAAGGATGGTACTCTCTTTAGGATGCTAGCTGAACAGAGCCTTCTTTCATTCATACTATGAATAAAAGCAAGCAATTACTGAAAAACAGATAGATAGATAGATAGATAGATAGATAGATAGATAGATAGATGATAGATAGATAGATAGATAGATAGATAGATAGATAGATAGATGATAGATAGATGGAATGATGAGTTGTCAATTATAAAAGACAAGCTATTGTTCTACAGTGGGTTTCCAGCTGTGTGTCCACAGAGGTATTTGAGTTTTTAAGAAGCTGCAGAATTCTTTTTGTGTGTGAAAATACTGAGAAGATATCTAAACTTCAAAGTATGGATTGATGTGTTAAAATACTATGCATGAATGTGTATGAAGTACTATGAGTGCAAAGCAGAAAGTTTAGGCCTTTTTACCTCTGGCTCTCAATAGACAATACAGTCTTTTTAATTTATTCATTTATGTTGGAGTACACAATATGGCATGGCACACATATGGAGTATAGAGAACAACTTGTAAGAGTTTGTTCTTTCTTTCTACCATGTGCTTTCTAGGTTTGCAATTTAAGTCATTAGGCATAGCAACAAGTCCCTTTGCCTGGTAAATGATTTCCCCAGCTGGGTCACTTTATTCTTTAAAACCAGTGTTATCAGGCTCTTTGTGACATAATCTGAACTTACATTAACAAATAATAGACTAGAGAAGTTGCTTCCTCTTATAGATATCCATTCTTGAAAAGATGATACAGAGTCACCTTGTACTCTTCTCGGTTTTTGCTTTAAAGAACAGCTTATGTGCCTTTTGTAATTAAGAAACTCCTGAGTCAATATACTGGAGCGTTAGACATTTTTAACACTTTTAGTCTGGTATGCATTTTTAGTTTCCAAGAATATGCAGTGACCTAGTACCTCACTTGGAATTCCTCTCTCCTTATGTATTGCTGTTTTATCTCAAAGTAGGGTTGGTATTTTGTTTGTTTTTGAATATAAAGTTTCCAGGATGATAAAATGGAAAAATTACTATTCTAGCCACTGGTGTAGGTGGACAATTCCATGTAATTCAAGGTTATGAAGATTTTTGTCAGTGTTACAATTCTGCTATATTTTTTGGAGTTATAACATCTCTCAGTCTTAGATCTTGTATATGCATAAACAACTAGGATTAAAAAAAAGGAAATGAAAGGTTTAGAAATAGGAAAGAGAGGATTTTGAAGCAACTACTCATGGACCATTCAAAAAGGCAATATTCAGAAATAGAGAACTGTGTGTATTTTAATACTATAGTAAGATTTGTTGGAATGTATCTTTTATAACCATAAAATTCCATTCCTTTGCATAGCAGCTAGAATTTTATTTTTATTCCTGAAAATAATTACTTGACATATAAGTGTAAGTCTCTGTGCTTTAGTACCTGTTTTACACTTGTCACCAGGATGGTTGTTTTATAATGCAATATAAATGCAATACTCCGAATGAGAACATGTGAAGCTCTGACAATTTTCCAAACAAGAACTCATAAGGATATTATTTCTCCAGTATGAATGTAGTAACTCTTTTAGTACTGAAGGTAGAAAATCTTTTATAATAGAAAACCATCAGGCTTCTTATTTTTGTTTACAAAGCAGCATTTCATGAGATTTCTTGTCTGTACCTTTATCCATGCAAGTAATGGAAGTTTATAACTGAACAACTATATGGCAAAATGCAATCAACAGAGAGTCTGTGCAACTAACTCCTGTGTAGATTTATTTCCAGTAACTCACACGTGTTTATATTCATTGAATAAGAGTAGAAATTGATGTTTCATGCAGGCTCTCTACAAATAACCTAAATTGTATATAGTCATCATCACCATGATTTGCATTTGGCCCATTTCTTCACTCATTCTGTTGCTGCTTCTGCTCCCTCTGCCTTTGTGGTGACTGATGCTGTAAAAACAAAGTAAAAACTTATGCATGATTATGATTTTAAAAAATATCTGACTTCAGGAATGGCATCTGTAGAAGTCATAAAATTCTTCAAAATTAAATCTTGAAACACATACTGATTCAAATGTATGGTTTGTTGCAGTGTGTGCTTAAATATACTCTATCCACTAAGTAAACACAGGGGAAATCTATGTTTGATAATGTCTCAATGTTTAGACCTTACAGAGATACCATAGAAAATCCAAAGGAGTTAGTTAATGGCATGCATGTGTCTTTAAAATTCTCCATACTCAAACTCCACCCACCCAAAGGTATGCCTGATAATATTGTTAGAGCAGTATATAAAGTTGAAATGCTGAGAATGACCTTGTTCATAGATGGAATATAAATATATACTTGCATCTAGAGGATATGTCTATAAACATTAACGCATAAGTCAAGTATCTTTCTCACTAGCATTAATCGCTGATATGACTTTCAAATACAACTTAGTCACAACTGTGAATTAATTGTTTATTCACTTCTGTGAAATTTACCTTAATTAAAATACTGGTTTTACTTTTGTTTGTGTGTGTGTGTATGTGTGTGTGTGTGTGTGTTTTCTTGTGCCTTCAGAGGCCAAAAGGAGACATCAGTTTCCCACAATATAGAGTTATGAGTGGTTTTGGTCCACCCAATCTGAATGCTAGGAACAAATCCTTTGGTCTTTTGTAAGAGCAGAAATGTTCGCAGTTGCAGAGTAAGGAGTTCTGATAAATTTTTAGTAAAAGGCCAGTACCTTATTTGTCCCACTCTAATTCTTGATCTGTGTGTCAAAGATGAGTTGTATGTATTTAAATTGTTTTCAGTAGCTGGTCCTACTTTGAGGTTACTGAGATGATTCATTACCAGCTCTTTTCTCCTTATGCTGAACAGCTGCTGGGTTTTCCAGGTCCAGTTCTCCAGTTAATAATAAATGTCACTGTTAAGTTCTTACATATGTGCCTTCCATTCTGCATTTGACTTTGAACTAGGGTGTCACTGTGCATACTATGTTGCGTTAAACTCAAGTTACTTCTCTCACTGCATCACTACTGAATGATGTAATACTAGTGTCAGTCACCATATCTGGATTTAAATGACATTCTTGTGATGAATAACACTGATTGTCAACATGACAGGATCTAGGTCACCTAAACCTAGGTGTAGGTGACAAGCCTCCAGGCACACCTGTGATGGATCACTAGCTTTGTTTTGCCTCTGGGCATTCCTCTGAGGGAATCTTCATTAGGTTCATTGAAGTCCAAAGAGCCTTCATACCGGTGATCAGGACTAAGTACTGAGCTGGAATATTGGACTGCATATAGGGAAAACAGTGAGCAGAGCATTGGCATTTATTGTTCTCTGCTTTCTAATTGTGACCTCCATGCAATCAGCTCACCCAAGCTCCTACTGATGTCAGTTTCCCACCATGATCAACCTAACTCTTGAATTGTGAGTCAGAGGAAACCATTTATTCCTTAAGTTGCTTTTGTAGAGTATTTTATCACCACAAAAGGAAACCAAGATAATTGATTTACTGGAAAATGATAGTTTTAGCTTCCTGCAATCTAGAAATTTTTTTAAAGACTTTTTTTGAAGGATGAAAGAAGAAGACATTAAAACACCACCTTCCTCTCCCCCTCTTCTTTGTCTCTCTCTGTCTCTGTCTCTCTTCTCCCTCTATTTTACTGGAAGTCTTCTCTTAGAAACTTAGTTTTGCATCATGGTGCTTCTCAATCAAACCAAACTGACAATTGAGGCTAACCCTCTCAGGGCCCAAGAAGAATTGGTGTTGGGAAGATCCCCAAGGCTATTTGTAAACTGTATGTCTACAATGATCCACTAAACTACTATAACCAGCAAATTCATCCTTCATAGTTAAAAGAGAAAGAAAAACTTTCCATGATATAAACACCATAAACATTTATGTACAACAAAGCAAACCTAAAGATAATACAGGAAGCAATATTTCATCCTGAGGAATGGGATTGGGCATATTAAAGAGACTAGAAAGAAATATGAAATTATAATTACTAAAACAGAAACTCCCACAGAGAACAGAAACAATATCAACAAAAATTATCGTAACAATAATTTTAAATATTAATGCCTCAGTTCTCCAATAGACACTGGCTGGCTGAATATATCAAGAAAAATATCTATCTATAACCTGCCAGAATAACATCCTAATTTAAAGATGGTTACAATTTTAGAGTAAAAAGTTGGAGGAAAAGTAACCCTATCAATTGGAACTGGTAAACAAGTAGGAATCACTATCCCACTATGTGATAAAAATCAACTAACCAAAAAGAGATAAAGAAGTATACCTTATTTTAATCCAGGGAATCTTTAATCAGGAAGATATTGCTATCTTAAACATAGAAGCTCCAAGGTCTGGGGCACAAAATTTAATTTTACAAAAAGAAAAAGGTGTACTACTATATTTATAGACAGATTAACACCAACCAATTAACAGTAGGTGATTTCAATACTCCATTTTCTCCACTAGACAGATCCTTTCTACAACAAATATAGGCATAAAAACATCAGAATTAAGTGGCATCATACATCAGACTTAAGCGATATCTATAGAATATACCACCCAAATACCAAAGAACATATAATCTGCTTAACAGCAACACAGAAGTCTCTATAAACTTGTCAAAATCCTAGGACCCAGAGAAGTAAATCTTTAATATTGAAATAACTTCATTTATCCCATCTAGTCATAATGCAATGAAATGAAAAATTTACAACAAAGAAATCCCAAGTGTTCAATTTTCAAGAGAGATTCTTCTCAAATGTCTTCATAATAACCACATATGATTTTGTTGGGTTTTGATTTTAAGACTTAGAAGGTCACTAATAAACATAACCAAGATCAGATGGTTGTTCCTAGTATTAGATAGAATTTCGGCTGCTAAGGTAAAACACAAAGTCAGAAGATTGCATTGGAAATTTGATGATTCTTATATGTGAAATTCTTAGACAATTTTAGGTTTACATATGAGAGAAAGACATAAGATTGAGTGTACTAAGTCCTTCAATGCATGGATCATTGCT
This sequence comes from Cricetomys ansorgei, assembly GCA_026225945.1. Taxonomy (NCBI): domain Eukaryota; kingdom Metazoa; phylum Chordata; class Mammalia; order Rodentia; family Nesomyidae; genus Cricetomys; species Cricetomys ansorgei. Next base: position 15,483,721 of record JAMJFZ010001815.1, read on the forward strand.
AGTTTAAACTTTTTATTTTAAAATGATATTATTTAAAAGGAGTATTATATCTATGTGGTCAAGTTGGACAGTAAATGATCTTTACCATGCTGAAAGTTCAGAAAGCCTTGACTCATAGCTGGTAAGAACTTCAAGCAGACTTCACGTTGAATCTTCATCTTTCTTCCCATGTCCCATGAATTTTACCTGTCTTTATATCTTGCTTTATGAGGTTTGAGTTTATTTTACTTTCAAGTGTCTTTTTTTTCTGCTTACAAAAATACAATATTGTCTATAAACAAATAGATATAGATGACATAGCTAAAATAAACACAGGTACAAATCTTCCTTGTTTGCACCATAAATTTTCTAATCAAAAGTAATTATTAAATGTTTAAATTCAAATTGACTACAATACATTGAGTAAATGACTCATTAATTGCAATATTGATAAATAGTGGTCCTTGGTATCTGTCTCTAAATTATTTGTCAAACGTAGAATCACACATATACTATTGACATGATATAATACACTATGCACAGAATTATGTAAATTTTATACATTTTGATACAACGTTATGATGTTCAGAAAATGAAATTGCGATTAAATGAATGAAGAATATCAGAGGCAACCAAGGAGGTACACAAACAAACAAATAAGAATGTGTTTACATGGAGATAAGTTCTTAATTGTGTCTATTGATGGAATCTCAAAGAAACAACAATGGAATAGCATTATAGATACATGCCTCATATGCACTACAGGTTTCTAATTCCCAAAAATGTCAAGGTTCTTTTGAGGTATCTGAAATCATCCTATGGCAAAGGGGAAACAAAATAAGTGTAATAAAACATGTACTATCTTGTAAAACTTATCTTTCTTTGTTTGAGGAAAGAATATAGGTTAAAAGAATATAGGTTAAATCTTCCTTTAGTTTCTCTACAACAGTTTTAATTTCTTATATGATGATTGGAACCACAGTCACTATTTTACTGATTGGTTTTTTTTTCTTCTTTTTTTAATTTGGTGGGGTTGTGGGTAGTGGTGGTGGTGGTAGTAGTAGCAATTGCTTCCATCAAGGGAAAAAAATGCTTTTCTAAGAGATAATCGAAAGTCATGTGAGTGCAGTTATGGTCAACTGTGGAGTAACATTATCTTCATAGGTGTTCACATTTTGAAGAGATGAAATATAGAACCCATGAGACATCTGTAGGTGGCAGTAGCAATTTTCTTTGTCTTGGAGAGATTATGTGCATGCCAGATTTAACACAAGGACACTCTCTGTCCTGTATTTATTCAGCTCACTCTTGAAGGAAGATGTAAGAGTGCACAAGGGCAAAGAATTGAAGAACTTTTTATGTCTTAATCCCTTATCCACAGAACTAGCCTGACACTCACAGAAATGTATTGCTTTCTGGTTCTTCCTTCATTGGTTTCAAGGAGACAGACACTGCTCCACTGGTTATAAAAAGATAAAATTTCAAATTGATAGAAATAATACAAGCGCATGTAAAATAATCAAAAGCCTTTAATATACAATGGAGAAGAAGGAATGTTTTGCTAATGAACTATGAAACATATGTAATATGTTGTGTTTTTTTTCCTCTTGAGTTGAGGATATGTGCTCTAAGAGTAAATTGCACAATATTAGTCCCACATATTTGTTTTTATCTATGTATTCCTCTCCAGCACAATTTTTCCCTCATTGTTTAGGTCTAAGTTTATAGCCTGTATTGAACCAGAAAAAGAAAGCCTGTTCAATCATCTTAAGAAAGCAATGCAGAAAACTAAAGCGAAGATGTTATGACATCATGTCATAGTATGACTAGCAGTTGAGTTTGTTACTCATATTAGCAGTCTTATTGTTATTTTTGTTGTTCTTTGTATTTTAAGTGACAGTGTATCACCTGTTGCCCAGGCTGGTCTGAAACTTACTATGTAGACTTATTTAGCATACGAAGTGCAGCCAGCCTCCTGCTAGAATCATGAGTATACACCTCTGCAACTGGTTTGGATGTTTCTGATATCTCCTACTTGTATTTAGAAAGGTACTCTGTTTACTGCAGTCTTAGAGTGTGCTCTACATAACATGGTTTTTACATGACCTTAATTTCTCCACTTTCTTATTATGGACTCAGTTATATGCAAGTCTACATGTTTGCCAGTCTCACCAATATTTACATCTACATTTATATGTAATGTACTTGGGAAAAGCGACAGATGTTTCAGAGGTTTGTAGACATTATATTCTCTATTAGATATAAGCTCTTTTATTTTGATTTTATTTAGTATCTATATTCAAAAACTAATTTGGCAAGCACCCAAGTAGTGATTATCACTGTTTGTTGGTATTGAATTATTTATTTCATAATGTAAATGTGAAAAGTGAGATGATATAATTAAATTTTAAATATGATGGAGAATCCAATCAGATGGATTTTTGGGTAAAAACACCTGCTGTTAAGCTTAGGGACCTGAGTTTGGAAACTGTAAACAACAGAGTAGAAGAAGAGAATGGACTTCCACAGCTGTCCTCTGAACTCTATAAAGCACGGCATGACATGTGTGTGTATGTGCATGAATGCATTCATCCATGCATGGACACACACAAAAATAAACAGACAAGCAAATTAATGAATAACGATGAATGAATAAGTAACTGATATTGAATAATTTGGGTTAAGGTTAGGGCATTATAATAATAGTAATAGAATAATGAATGAAAAAATAAAAAATAAGTAATTGTAATACAAGAATAAAAATATGTTAATGTTTCGTTTTAATTTAAGGAAACTGATTAATTTATATTCCTAACTATAGGACATAAATACTATGTATGTGTTTGCATAAATATAACTTTAATAAAATAGTCAATATTTAAAGTTAGTAAAAGACATTTGACATCTAAATATGTTATTCTTTGGTTTTTCTACATGTCTTTGTCAAAATAATATTTATTTTTTAAAAGATAATTATTTGAGCTGAGACAGTGGTGGAGCATGCCTTTAATCCCAGAGGCAGGGAGATGTCTGTGAGTTCAAGACCAGCCTGGCTTACAGAGTGAGTTCCAGGACAGCCAAAGTTACAACAGAGAATCCCTATCTCAAAAACCAATAAATAAATAAATAAACAAATAAGTAAATAAATATTTGTCCATGAGACTACATGACATTAATCCTGTTATTTGGTAGATAAGGCAAGAAGTTCCCAAGTTTGAACATACCCTGGACTATACAATGAGGCCGTGTCTCAAAAATAATTATTAATAATAAAAAGACCTGAAAAAGTCTTCAGTGCATATTCAGTTTTTATATTTTAATTGTTTTAACTGATTATTGTGACATTAATCATACAAAGGATTTAAATTTTATGTAATAGACAACATCCTGGTGGGATTATTAGTGACAATAAGAAACATAAATATTAACTAACTTGGATATCATAATTTTTATAAATAGCGTGTATAAAATGCTAAAAATAATATTAATGTTTTCTTAATGTAAAATGTGATACAAAACTGAAGGTAGAAAGAAGATATTAAATTTTAGAAATATTTTATTCACATTTTAAATAATGTCATTCCAAGCATCATACCTCATATATTTATGAAATAAATTTTGTGCAAAAATATATCTAATAAATAATCATCACTATTTTTATAGTTTCAATGTCTAAGTATAGTCAGTATGACACTCCTGATAATGACTCTGTTTCTTGTGTTCTTATCAAAAATTTCTCTGAGTATAAACATCAATGGTGTGAAAGTTAGCTTCCTTAGTAGAGCTAAAAAATATTTATATTGTTAAAATTAGAATTTTCTGTTACACCAAAATATTTTCTTATGCATAAAATTATGCTAACAAAAATTTCTAACACATCTTCATGGTCAAGTGTCTCATTTCACAATTTTAAAATTAAAATTACAATAAAAAATGAAACATCTACTCAGTTCAGGATGCTATTTTTTTCATTTTTACTTGTATGTATTAATTGGACAAAATTTTGAATGTCATTGTTACATTTCATACATGCACATAGTCTACTGTGAACATCTTCAGTCCCCATTTACATTTACATATGCTGTTCTTGTTTTATCTCTATTTTTCTTTTCCTTTAATTATTACTGTTACATATATCCTTGTATAAATATATAAATACAACCTGCTGAGTATATTTAGAGTTGTTTCTACATATATCTATGGTTGACCATTTGGCATTAGATAACTAAATGCTGTTCTCATCTCTGAGAAAGACTAATTCTCAGTCAATAGTAACTGCCTAAAGCTCTAGACTATAGTTGTGAGGATTTGTGAAAATTTCCCCATCAATGTTGGCATGTTAACTTGTGTTGTCATTGTTCCTGTCTAGTTTAGGGCACCATATTGTTGAGGTTTCATGAGTGCAGCTTCCCTGTCTTATGTGTAAGGCATAATCTCTTCATGGTCCTCTCCTTATTAGTTATTATTCCTTCTACCTCTTCTGCAATGATCTCTAGGCCTCAGGTGTAGATGTTGTATGGATGATCAGACTGCAGTCAGTTATTCTTTATATTTAGATCAGTGTGGCTTTGCTTAGTGGTTTGTGTCTGCTACAAAAAGGAGTTTTTTTTGATAAGTAGTAATAGCTATATTTGTCTGTAGGTATGGGGATAAATATTTAGATGCAGTAGGGAGACAGAGGAAAGAAGGCTAAATGACACTAAGAATGTTTGATAAAGCAATATAAAATCATATTTTCCTAAAATTCATATACTATATATGCAAATATTTTATATAATTTAAACTGTATAATCATTATATATGTATGTGTATATACACATGTATGTATTTAATGAATCTGTTTCTATTAGTATATTACTAGTATACTATACACTGTCTTTTCCATTGGTATGCTAGGTTCAGATTTAGTAAAAAGAATAAGAGATATATTTTGGCATTTTATACTTTTTGTTTTTCTTTTCTTATATAACATATCCTGAACCTCCTTACCTCTCCTTCCACTCCTTCCAGTGTCCCCCTTCTCCCCTCTCCCAGATCTGCCGCCCTCATCTCTTTCCAGAAAAGAGCAGTCTTCCTAGGGTTATTACTCAAACAAGACAGGGCAAGATGGAATGAGGCTGAGCATTAATCCATATATCAAGGGTTAGCTAAGCAGCCCAGCAGGAAAAAAAGGGTCCCAAGGTCAGGAAAAAGGGTCAGGGGCCACCCTAACCCGAGCCTGTAGGAGCTCCACAAGAATACCAATCCAGTGAAACACAAGACATATCTAAGAGACCCTGAATGTTTCTTGTCTGCTTCAGAGTAATCCACAAATTGTGCTTCAGAGTGAAAACAACTACCATAAATCCCTGTGAGAAATGGAAATGGAGATCTTTCTTGCAAAGATATCTGAGCAGGGATCATGATGACAAGTGTAACTTTTCTCTAGTGTGTAGTACTTTCTATTCATTGTCACTTGACCTCCCTTCCAGAGGTACTTTGAAAATGAGCTTTCAGAATCAGCCCCATTTTCTAGTTTCTGCTCCTGGTTCTAGGATCACAGTAGAATGATTACCACTTGAAACATTTGCTACTATTCTTTCTGTTGTTTATTTCTTGACACCGAATCTAAAGAACTCCTTTAGCTTGGCCTGGAACTCACTATATAGTGAGCCAAAGATAGCTTCAAATTCATGGTAATCATACTGCCTCAGGCCTTAATCACCACATCTTCTTGCTAGTCATTCTTTATCTTTTTCATCTTTTGGGTACAAGTCAGATGTGACACCTGAGGGTTCTGATATGCTTGTGGCAACCTCTTCTTAGGCTTAGGAAGTCTTATTCCTTGGTTTACTCTGTTTGTGTTTCCTACATGTTTCATTATCTTTTCTAGTAATTTTCTCCAGCATGGAGCCTGTGGTATTGACATTCTAACTGTTTATTTCCCTTTTTATGTTTACAATTCTTTTCATTATCTTTATATAGCCCTGGCCTACAAGTGGCTATTTTTGTTTGTTTGAGCATTCTGAAACTAGCCTTACATATTTTCACCTCAGAGTTACACACACAGGTCTTCATTTTTTTCTTTTCTTTTTGAGACTGTAAAATAATTGCAACATTTCTCTTCTTGCGTTCACCATTTCAAAGCCTCATATATATCACTCTTCCAAATACATGGCCTGTATTTCATTAGGTGCGTAATTGAGATAAGAACAGAACAGAACAGTGTGCAAGATAACTGACTCATCTCTCAAGATACTGAATGCAAAGTTATGCATAGAAAAAACATATATGCATCTACAACTTGTTGGGCACCAGATGTAGATATTGAAGTGGATGTAATTGCAGATATTGATGTGGATGTTGATTTACTCAGATATAGATGTTAGTTCAAGGCAGGGGACAGTTTATACTTTGGTCTAATTAAATCATCAGTTCTTGCCTGAAGCCCTGGAGCCCTAGAACTTACGTCCTCTAAACAGTCTAGTCTTAATCCTTGAACTGGAAGATTTCAGCCTTCCTACAATCTAGAGCATTTAAACTGCTACCCTGGGAATCAAAGACGTCAGCCTTAGCCTTCTGAGACCTACTGCTGACTGAGCCACACTGACTAGCTCTTTCTGAACTCTAACTCTTCTGGTTCAACTCTCTGTCCTGGGCTGCTTCTGCTGAGCTCTGCTGTGTCTCTGTATCTCTCCCTGAGCTCTCACTGCTCCATCCAGCCTCTGTAATGGACTGTTTCACCTGTGACTCACTCCAGCCTAAGCTTCTGTAACTCCTCTGCAACTGACTCTGTAACTAACTTGGTTACCTGCTCCTCTACTGATTCTTCAGCCTGCTTTTCAATTACTCTTCTTACTGACTCCTCTGTTTGCTTCTATTAACTATCCTTCAGCCTTTTCTCAATGCCTACTCTTACTAATTGCTCCATCTGACTGACTCCTCAGCCTGCTTCTCAACTGATTCTTCATTGACTCTAACTCCCATGAAACTATCTTTTACTGAGTTGAGAGCCCACCCTTTCTTGTAAAAATTGGACATGTCCTTACTTTGCTAACTTTTCCTCTGGTTAGTCACTTTGTCTGCCATTCACTCTGATTCCTTGCAAATGTCACTTCCTGTGTGAAACTGACTCCTTCTGAGTTATGCTTCCTGTGTGTGCATCTACTGTTTTTTTTCCCTAGAGATTAAAGGCATGAACCACCACTGCCTTTAATCTTGTATTAAATTATTGTATTGGCTTAATATTGTATTAAAGGTATTTGCCACCATTGCTTTCTGAATACTAGAATAAAGGTGTGTCTACATTCCATGCCTCTGAATGTAGCTCCTAGAATGTAGACCTTAGCTTCCACACAGGGCTATTCCTCTACAAAAGGAATGAGTAGAAGCCAAAAGTGTACAATATATTTGGGCATGTGAAAAGTTTCCATAGCCAAGGAATTGCATAGGAGCATATGAAAAGATACCTATTAAAATATAGAATAGCGAAAAATAGAAGTATTGAATAATTAACTAAATAAGACCTATCATTAGAAACGATGTCCAGAAAATAAAATATTCTGAGTAGATTAATTGGAAGTAAGCCACAATATTCTAGCCTGAACAATAATAGATTAGATTAACATGTAATGAAAAATTAAGTATTCAACAGCTGGATCTAGAAAAAATTTTATCTACTTGACATTATGTTGTGCCTGAAAACATTTATCATGAGGATTCTGCTCTGGAAACTCCCAAGAACCAGATGATTATCAGATGAAGTCATAAGGGAAAAACTGACAGAACAGAGAACTAGGGAGAGGAAAGGCAAAGCATGGTACTCAGAGGGGAAGAACTGTTGAGTGATACAGGATGTGGCTGTGATGCTTTAAACAAAGTTTGATAAAATAATACACCATTCTAGTAGCACATTACTCTAATGAGGCCCTCAGGTATAGTTTATAAGCAATTGGTAAATGTTTTTCTTCTAAGAGAGGATTTCTTGATTTATAGTCATTACAATGCACTGCAAGGATAGGATGCTCTAGTTATTATAATAAATTGTCTCTAGAGTACATTGAGCTTCCCATTTAATTAAATAACACCATAATTTATTTCTTTTTATATTTTAAATTTTTCCCTGGTGGAATCTAACACAGCCCAAACATGTAAGGTCCGAATCTATATTAACTCTTTCCTGTTTTGCTTATTGAATTTAAGGCCCCAATACACATAACCTACTGTAAAAACACAGGTACATTTGATTAATTTATTGAGTGGAAACAAGGGCAGTTTTATGATAATTGTAGAAATGAGGCATCCTTCTGTCATGTAAAATTATGGGGAATAATTTTTTTAGTCAAGGATAATATTTGTAGGTTACCATTAGGTATTGACATAATCTAGTTTTCATATCACTCACAAAACAAATTCTCAGAATATGAAGCAGAAACGAAGAGCCTTAGGATGGGGAGGATGTGCTTTGATTGCTGTCTTGTAGACATGAAATGAAGTGATACATTGCATTTATAATGTTACTGCAGCTGTGGCTGCCATCACTGTTAACCATCTACACAGGATGAAAACAGACAAAATCCTAGCATAGATGAGGGAAGATAAAGTCTAGTTCTCACCCCATGTGGAGACAGTTTTTGGCAGTTGTAATTTCTGTGAAAGAGAAAATCCTCCTTTTTGTCAACATTAAAACACTATTATGATTCCCGTGCTACAGTAGATGACTCCATACTCTTGCACACATGAGCAAACCTTGTTGGAATTAGTGATAATTTTTTTAAATGAGAGAGAGAAAGAAGAACATAAAAATGTAAGGGTGGGAGGGAGTACACAGGGAGACTATGAGAGAGTTGGATCAGGTAATAGGATATGTATGTGATAATAGTGCACTGAACACATGGCTAGAAATTGTCATAAATGAAGAAATTAATTTAAAAAGTACTTCTGAAAAGAAAAATATTGAGTAATATGTAGATATATAAATATAAGAGAAAACACACAAATATGATATGAAAGTAAGAAACCAATCACTCAACACAGTCTGCTTTCTTCTTTCAGCACTTTTGTTCAATGGCTCATTGTATAATAGACTAGTTGATTTTTAAAATATGCACTAATTGTACATCATGAAACACTATTTGCTTCTGTGGATGTTTCAAAGTGCACATTAACTTTTGATATTTAGTAGAGATGGAATTACTAAATGATATAGATATATTTGATGGTCAAGGATGTGTTATATAGTTTAACATGAGTGGGTTGAAATTTTTGGGTAGCATGTTTGCATGAATTTTCTTACTTCATCTGAAATTAGCCCAACTCTTTTCTTGTCCATGATTGATCTCATGTAAGCATGGGTCAGAGAACAAGCTAATTCACTTTAGACTTCCAGCATGAGTCTTTTTAAATCACATTCAATTAAAGCATATAAAATTGTGATCACTGCTAAGACTATATAGGGCCCATGGCTGTCACATGACCTGGATTTTTAGAAGTAAATAGAAACAGATAACTTGATTTTGTAGTTTGGTGAATGGTTCAAAGAATCCTCTTCTCAATCAATCAGTCAATCAGATTGTTACTTGCATTGGCCACATATAATACTGAAGGGCATGAATATTCCATTCAAAGAAGATATTTTAAATTAGAACAGGACATTCAAGAATGAGCCACTGAGCCAGGTGGTGGTGGTGCAAGCCTTGAGTCCAAGCACTCAGGAGGCAAAGGCAGATGGATCTCTATTAGTTTGAGGCCAGCCTGGTTTACAGAGTAAGTTCTAGAGTTCCACAGCCAGAGTTACAACAGAGAAACACTGTCTCAAAAAACAAAACAACAACAAAAAAGAATGAGCCAGTGAAACATCAAAATATTTGTATGGTGAATGAAAGAACAGACATTCAAATACGTAGAAGAAGCCCAATAATGTAGATTTCTAAGTGGACATATCTATATACATAGAAATCATGATTGCAGACACACCTCATTGCAGAATTCTTTATCATGCACAGAAATGGGGCAGAAGGATGAAGCATCAAGCATTCTGTGAGAAGTTGGTTTTAGTTTCAAAATGATTCCAATTGCAGGAAGAACTGTGAATGTTTGAATTCTTCCTTCTTTGTATATTCATTCCTTCCTTATCAACTGCAACTGTCAAATTCTTCATATATTAATGAACAATGATGCTATATTAGACTATTCTCTGTTTTATTATTAAAATGCCTCAAGTTCTATTCAAAACTCCAGATTACATTGGCAAGACAGTAATTCTGCAGGTTAATTCATTATCTATGCTTCCATGAAGTAGAAACTAAAGAATAAAGAAACTGAGTGACCATTCTCAGGGCTCATAGGTGGTAAGCAGTAGATTCATGAGGGAAAACCAGGCAGATTTAATGAAGATTCTCTACTGTTAACCAGTGATATGTGGTTTCTAAATAGTCACAAATTTATCAATAAAGAAAAGATTTAATTTGCACATTTTAAAACACAATTAAATATTTGTGTACTTAAAACTTTAGAAAACATGCATTTCATAGCAGAACCTAACATCAATTCACAGGATGTTCAATTAAACAGCAATAGCAATATTTGGAACAAACAATAAGCATTCAATAAATTCATGATTGCTATTTTTCCAAAAATTATACTTACTTAAAATTTAGTGGAACTCAAGATATCATTTTTGAGGTAAAGATTACTCTTTTATTAGTAATCAGGCAACCATAACAAGATTCACTAGCATGTCACAGATGATCAGGGCCAATCTGACTGACCTGAAATATCTTCATCCATAAACTGTCTTTTTGCAGCCAGATTCAAAAGTAATTCATGGATATGTTTAAAGGGAAGGAAGAAATATTTACACTTTTCTACGTGTTTGTTGTAAGTGAGGGACCATGATGATCTTTGCAAATGTATAAAAACTGTTTATGGAATTGAATTCCAAAGGGACAAGTAGAAGATTGCTGTTATTTGTTGCTTGCTTATTTTTATGAGTTTTACCTCAGGGCTGTACTTTCATCTTTTTTTATTTCTCTCAGCAATAGCAACTGCCATTTTAAGCAGAGAAAAAGGTAAATATTGTAGCCAAGGATAACGGTGCTTTTCTAATTACCTGAGAAAGATGACTGAACTAAGAATAGCATCTGCCCAATAACTCTGTAAAACTTCTTGTAGGGGATATACACACTCACCACAGCAACTGTGTTCCAGATAATAACCCTCATACTCTGCAGTAAATAGGCTTAGTGCACTAGGGACACCACAGTGATTTAATGGAGAAAAGACGATTCTTCACTTTATAGAGTTCATATACTTGTGGAAAGAGAGATATAAGAGTTAAAATAAATATATACATATGTATATAAATATGTGTGTAAATGTGCTTATGGAAATTGAATTTTTAATATTTTTCCAAACAACAAAATTAGAACTGTTTAAATGCTAACATATTTTAATTGCTGTATTGATGATTGCTTGCATTAGTAAGTTAGAGAGAGTGAAGACAGAGTGTCAAGGTCAGTAATATTCTATTTTTCATATAGGGAGTTCACGAACATTGACACAAGAGGATATGTTAGTGGTACCTCTTACATTAGCAACTCAAGAGTTAGACTTAACAGCCTAATGACCTAAACTTGCAATAAGTTCTCTGGTAGTTATTTATTTGCCTGTGAAAAAAGATAATAATAATATCTATCTCCAAAGTCTACTAGCAAGAATCTATGAGTTTGTTTGCTTCTGTAACTCAGTGAAAAAAGAACTTGCCACCTAAACAAAGTAAAATAAGATTTTGCTATAGTGACTGCTACTCTTAAGATTCACTGTTTTCACCATGTTTGCACATGATTACCTAAAATGGTATGATAATTATATTCTAATTTATGAGCCTTGAAGTCTTTCCTCTGAAAAATATTTACTATGTCACATGAAAACAAAACACACTTATTTGGATTAGGCTAAAAATATAGATAAATGAATTGGTTTAAATACACAGCAGTCTCTATTGACTAAGTCATAAAACTGAAGAATTCATTTGCAAACTGCTCTGCCATCCATTTCTAAGCTCAGAATAGACATCTGGGCAGTGCCCTGTGTCACTGTTGCCAGGCAGGCTTTCTATGTGGAATTATTAGTATTCTAGACAAGATTCTTTTGTGTGCGAACAGCATTACCTATGCTGTAAAGATAATAGACCTGTAATGGGCTGGGTGACACAGATCTGCAGCGAGGGCACAATGCCATGATTCCCAAGGCTTGTTAAGATCACCGAATGCTCTCCAAGACAATGGTATAAAGGAAATGATGAAGCAATTATTATGTGTTTTAAGCCAGGGCTAATTATGCAAATTACACATATTAAGTGATAGAGAATTAAGTACTCACTTTGTTCATGCCTATTTGTTGCAATAGGTGACTTGATAACTATAAGGAAACAAGATATTAAAAGGATTTCCATGTTCTTAGAGACATCACAAGATGCAGATAATAAAGTTTGAAATATATTCTATATGCTTATTGTAACAAGATGAGAAAACGGTATGTAAGCAAAATATAAAAATTAAAATGTGCCTGACAGAATTTAATATACTGATACACAGTCAATTTACTACAAGTTAGTTATAGTTCTGAAACATAATTATTACTTGTTTGTTCTTTGACACAATAAAGATCTCATACCTTTTTAGAAGTAAGTTCTAGACTCATAACCCATCTAATAATTGCACATAAAGAGTTTTGCAAAACAATCAAAATGTCTTAACTTTGAGCAAAGATAGCAAAGAAGATCATTTAATTTGTTTTTACTTCTGTGCTAAGTGAAGGAAAATAGGATTGAAAATCAGAACTATTATTTTATGTGTATGTTTTATACATAGGATCTTACATAGGCTCTTATACATAGGAAGAGTCAGCTAATTACCATTTTAAAACATATATATATATACATATTTTAATAGCATATATGTATAATGCATATAATATAATGTTGCTAGAAACATATATATATATATATATATATATATTATATACACACATATATATTTCTAGAATTTAATAAATCTAACTAGTTTCATTAAAGCAGTTACTGGATTGACAAAAACTGGGAATTTGAGGCAAGTAAACCAAAGGAGCAAACCCTCTATATGATGAAGATTTTTTGAACTCTCAGTAACCAATACACCAATATTTTCCAACAATTTTTATCTGTTCCAGAGACTACACCCCAACTGCCAATCCCCACCCCACTCTCAGTTAAGTCTTTTTGTCCCTCTCAGTTGAACAGGATTTCCTGACTTTCATATACCATCACCACTCTTTCTAAGCCTGTTTGGTCCCCAACAGAAATAGAAACCCCATAAAACATAGGTGATATCTTTCTTGGACTCTTCTAAAAACCATCCAATGTCAAACTCAAGTCAGGAGGATTTAAAATATTTAAATTTACTTGAATGATGTCACCAGCAGGTCCATTAGATTTCAGATGTGATCGTTTTTGTAACCCCACCCCATTGCTCTTGTACTAAATATGCTACAAATTTACCTTTAAATATCTTTCTCCGTGCATAATATGTTGATTCTTCTCATTGTCCCTGGAAAAAAATTCTACCTATGCTTCAGTACATTGTCCTATATATAAGAACACACAGGCAGCTTTAGGTGAACCCTTTGCATTTTTAAATAATAAAATATGAAGTTGAGAGGAAAATTGTGTGCAGTGGATAAATGAAGGATGGGATGAAAGAGAATGGAGATGCATTTGATTGATACATACCATATGCATTTATGATATTCTCAGATAAGCCCCTTTATTCTTCTTTCAGTTCTTTTGAGGACCCCTATCAGTGATACTTTCACTCACAACTCTAAATAAGCAATTATTCTCTCCTGTATATGCCACGCATTATCTGTCATATGATTAGTCATACCACATTCCTTTGTGTTCTCTTCTGTAATACACACGTTCTAAGAAAATAAAGATTTTTTTTTCTCTAGCATTGTATCCCCAGGACCTAAAACATTGCCTGCCAAGCTCAGAGTGAGTTCTCAGTATTTAGCTGTTGACTGAATGAAAAATTGAAGTTACACATGAACTGTATTGCTGCTTCTCTTTTTCCATGTTATTTGATAAAACTTAACTCTGAGAATGCAATTATTTTAAAGTTCTTTCAACTAGCTAATTACTGAATAAGCAATGTAATAAACTAGCTGAAGAATATTGACAGACATTTGAATTGTTAATTTACGATGATAAAAGTATATTGTCAACCAGCATAAAAGAAGAATTTGATAATATTTTGGGATATTTCATTGGGTACTAGCTCTATAGAACTAGTAAAAATAGACTAAAAAGTACAATTAATATCTTTGTTACCAATCTTATGTTATAGTAAGATCATAAATAATTAATACTCACTGAAAACCTATAGTGCAGTGTGACAGATATAATGCCAGGACCTAAAGACTTGACGAATTTATAGTTATTAGGAGCTACAGTTGCATGGCTAGAGAGATATTCAGCAGTAAAGATTGGGAACTGCTCATACAGAGGACCTGAGTTTGACTGCAGCTCCAGCTCCAGTGTATTCTATGTTCTGTACTGAACTCTAACAGCACCTGCACATATTTTAAATACTGTTGTGTACAATTTCCTATGAGACACACATTTTCACCTTTGAGGGATCTCTTATTAAAGATGTAGGATACTCTAAAGGGAAATGAAATATTTCATACTTCAAGGCAGCTCCTTCAGCTCAGGTTGTGAAAATGAAGAGGCTTCTGAAAAATCCCTGAACCAGACAAGATTTGCTAACTCCTTGCCTGCTCAATTGCAAGCAGTAAAGACTGCTGAGAGTGAGCCTCATACTGGCCAAGCTGCCTGGAAGACTCTCAGACAAGCTGAAATACCTGGGAGAGACAAAGACAAGCTGGGCTGCCTAGAAGAGTCTCTGACAAGATGAGTTATTGGAAATAACATGGTTCACTTGTTGAGCTGCCTACATGTTCTGCTTTCTGCTCCACATTAGCTACCTTTTGAGCTGTCCCCTGTGAACTGTTTGGCTTCTAACTGCATATGAGTCATTCTTTGTCTTGTCAGTAATCCATCACTCATACTTATGTAATTAGCCCAATAGAACTCATTAGTTCACCAAATTGACCTTATGCAGATCCTTAACTAGTACTGTTGTTTCTTAACTTGGGTAAGTAAACATTCTCCCAGGAATAATGTTGCACAATATATATATTACACACACACACACACACACACACACACACACACACACACACACATACACACACACATATGAATGAGAAGGCCTTGAGGATTCTGAGTAATATTATGGTAAGATGCAGATGGATGAATACAGAGGCTACCTTAGAGTAGAATCTATCTAGGGGTATTAGCAATTGGCTTGGGTTTGTAGTAGCTAGTGAGAATAAAATGTCAAAGAACCTAAACACTCAAAGGCCTGAGCAACATACGAGAAGAAAAGAATTAGAGAACCTCAAATTTGAATGTCAGTAAAACAAACTATTTGATGCTGAACACACATTTGTACCTATGCTATACATGATATTGAGACTTAGAGTAATATTAATGACCAAGATATAAACAAAACCCTACTGAATTCAAATGGTAACCGAATAATAGTTCTATTTTATATAATCGGGATAGTGATGATAATTAGTATTGTGTGATACTTTCTAACTCTCATGATACTTTGACATTCACCTTTTATCTGTAAATATCTAGATAGAGCATGAGAAATAGAACCAAATGTTTTGGATTATGTCATAAGGTATCATTAGCCAGGATATGGTGACTCCTCACTCTTAACAGATTATTTTTGACTTCTGATACTTTAATTTGTTAGGAAATTTTTTTGTTTTATGGCCTATGGAACAAAACTTACATTGCACACAAGGAAATAGCATAGGCATATTAAGGCAGATGACAAAATGGTAACATAACATACATACAGTAGAGAAACATCACGACTGTAACTTGAAAACTCAGCTTTCAAAATTGCACTTGTAAGGATTGATGACATGGCTGAGGAATGCTCTCCCAGCTTAGAGGAAGGCAAGAATTAGAAAAGGAAGTTCACCTTCTCTTCTAAGAACGATTGCATCCTGCATTGTGTCACATTAAAGTGTTAATTTTTCTGAAAGTTACCTTTACTAAGAATGAAAGTCACCAATAGAAATAAAGATCCTTGAACTGCCATCTTTTATTCTCATCTTCAAAAATCAGCAAGTGAGGCCCATTCTCTATGGCAGGTTTAGATCATTCCAATCAGACCAGACATAGACTGATGCTGGAGATCATGACCTTAATTTTGCCTGGTTGCTTTGAGAAGAATAGACTGACTGAATTTGACTGAGAAACCTCTTTTCATTGAAGTGCTTTGAAAGCTACTTCTGTGTACAGCACATTTTTCACAATAGGAATCCCAGGATCCTTTCTGTCTCAATACTGTCAGCCTAGACGACTTCAAGTGCTTTCAGTCCTGCCATCTATAAGGGACAAATTTGTTCAATTAAGTTAAATCACTGAACCAGCTCTGTGACTGCTCCAAAATCACTCCAGTTTTACCTAACTACTCTCAATTGAAGGTTATCAGTGTCTGAAGTTCCACATTTCTCCTTAAAACTTATATGTAGTATATTTGCACATATGTATTGAGAACAAAATATTTAAGAAACCAAATGAAATTAATGTATGTAGTCTTCTTCTTAAGATACATTTTGATAAACATTTTTCATTAAAATAGTTGCTTTAGTATGTTTGAATATTGAACTACCTTTGTACATGGTGTATTCTGTGTTGCTATCTCACATATAGACACAGGTACCATGTAAGCATACTTCCAGAAAACACTGTTTCAGCTTGTCTTTAATATTTCCTGAGTTTTTTGTCCTGTTTGTTTCACAGCTACTCTTAACATCTGGCTTTCTCCTTTGCTCTACTTATGTATTCAGTGATATTTCCCATTTACTTTATTTTATTTGTCTTGAATCCATATTAAATATACTCACACATTTCATTTCTTTCCTAAACACTTTCCCAGATGGTCACAATCAGACTTTTCATTGCATATTTACTGGCAATACAATAGGAACTCACATTTTTATATCATGTGAAATTGTAATATAGGAAATATTCTCTCATGTACTCAATTTCACAGTGTAGAAAACATCCATCTTCCTTTATTTACATCTACTTTTAGTATGAACTATCAAAGTATAGAATAAAGACAAAAGGTGTAATGGCACACAGTGGAGAAAGCTACCTGTTTTCATATTTATACATAAAATATCTTCAGTATACTTACTAGGCATCACTAAAATATATTGTAATCAGTAAAATTGAGAACCTGCATACAGGCACCAGAGACTAAATCATGTCAAAAGAAAACCCTTGAATTCACATAAATATATTACTTGTTAGAAACATTAAAAACAAATTAATATATGTAGCCATTGATTCAGATTAAAAGCTTTTTGTTCTCATGCTAATATAACCGACAGTTCTTAATTTTTGAGGCCAAGAGTGTTTTGGTCCTCTTATAATCTACTCTTAAGCCTAAAACTTGAAGGTTTCAGCCTCAGTACAATCTATAACTTTTATACCTCTGAGACTTACTGCTGACTGAGACACTCTGTCTAGCTCCTTCTGAACACTTGACATTTTGATTTAACTCAACTCACTAGCTGTTCTGGATCAAAATGTCCTCCAAGATGCTGGCTCAAACTGACCTTTTGAGCAAACAAAGAAATAGAAAAGTTAGTGCTCAATTTATTCAACAGATGCTTTCCTTGTGTCTAGAAAACATTTGGAATGTGGCATAAATAATCTTGCCTCAGTGTATACTTGATAATTTAGCAGTAAAATATGTAATTGATAGACAGAAAAATGAATTATAAATTAGTAACTACTGCACGAATGTTTTCCATTGGAACTCTAAAATGAAACACAGTAAGAGGGGAGCTTTGGGAGGTTTTCATAAGAAAATTATATTTGGTGTCATAAGATATAAGCAGGTAAATAAAAGAGGACAGAGTGCTTAATATCCAAGGATAAATGAAAACAAGTTTGGAAGTAAAGTTATCCCTCTGTATGGTATGAAAAGACACATAATGACAAAAAACTCAGCAATAGATTTACTAGGGTATGTAGAGAGATGAAGAAAACTAGATTTGAAATATATTTGGCTGTACAATCAGTAGTAGCTGGTGACAAGTTGGTAATGGAGTCATAGATCCAGGACAATGAATTCCTCTTGTGAGGCTTGAAAAACTGGACACAGATGATTGGAAATCACAGGAAAGGGGAAATGGTGAGAGGTGAAACTTGGAGCAGAAAAGAACCCGAATAGTAAGTAAAACTTCAAAACTTTGCTACCAATATTTGGCATCCACTAGAGGCATACTCAAAAGTAATGAGCAACTCCCACTATTTTCTGAGCAGTATCATGTACCTGTGAGACATGCAGTAATACTTTATTCTATTTCTGTCTGTCTCAGACCTTTCACTACATTCAGATTTACCGATATAAAAATGAGCTTTGTGCCAAAAATAGACCAGTTCAGAAGAGGAGATCGCCTCTCCTATGGCAGGGAGAGGGGGAAAAAAAGGAATATTAACACCTTCATAAGAAAATGACACACAAAATGTCTCAAATTCCCCACATCAATTAACCTGTTTGTTCACTATCATTAAAAATTTTATTTACCAAACCATCTCATCACCCTTTGGGAACATTTCTTGGTTTGATCCTTTGGAAGTGTAGTTTGACATGGCATGTCAATTTGCTCCAGTGGACACCATGGAAACTATGATAGACTGGCTAAAAATGATTATTTTAAAATTACTTCTAAGAGTAATCTTTTTTATATATAAAAGTATAGACATATTTCTTTCTCTTTTAAGCTGGCAAAAATATTCTATTTTGCATCATTTAAAGAAAGATAGCTTTTTTATTTCAAATGACTTTCACATTTAGAGAACTCATGCAAAAATGTTGGTAATTTAGCATTAATATGTCGATTTATCTTAGCTTCAGGGTTTTTTTTAACTATTATCAAAAATTCCCCTTGTTTTTTTGCAAGTTTATTGAAATACCCCATAGCTCATGCTAAAAACTACTCACAGAAACAAAAGATGGAGAATTAACAGTGGTGTGGATACCTAACAAAAGTGATAGAAAATTATTGTCCAAGATTTCTTTGCCTAGACTCCAATCAAGGAACAGTCCACAGATTAAGTTGGAAGTTCTGAACCAAAAGCCATTTTCTTCTTCTACTGAGTAGTCTTAATCTGAATGCCTGTTTTCAGACTACAAAGATTAGAATGTTTGCATATACATTATCAAAATTCTTAAGAATGAGACCCAAATCTCAAATTCATTTATGTCACATATTTCATATAACAAATATTTGAAATAACTTCATACAGTATTTTTAGTGAACCTGTGATGACACATGAACATCTGAGGATTTCCTACTTGTGGCAGTGACAATATATTAGCATTCATAGCTTTTAAGATTTTGTAGCATTTTAGATTTTGGACTAGGGTTAATGATGCATTTGCTAGGTAGATGTAAAATGTCCCTCAAAAGCTCATACCATGCAGTGCTCAAAGGTGGGTCTTTTGAATACTGAAAGGGTTCTGACCTTATCGGTGTGTCAAATCATGGATCTATAATGTGATGTTGTTTCTGAAAGTATTGGAAATAACTTGGAGTTGATGTAGAGGGAACAAATAAGTGGGAGAAAAATATAAAAACTATATCAGGTCCCCAGTTTCTTTTTCTGTGTCTCTGGCTTCTGTCATCATTAAGTGAGCTTGTCCCACCATCAGCACATCATTTTGATATTCTTTCTCATTAGGAAAAACACAGCAGTCATGCAGCAACTTTTGCAAACAGGAGAGAAATAACATTTCCATTAAGGTTATTTTAAAATATGGTCATAATGATAAAAACTGATAAGAACAATACAGGTATATCTTGACTCTAGCCATAATCAAAATAATGATATCACTCATTGTAAACTTGAGATTGTTATGAATTGATATTGATATATGGTCTGAAAAACATTCTGATTTTCATTCTTGGGTATGTGTGTGTGTGTGTGTGTGTGTGTGTGTGTGTGTGTGTGTGTGTGTGTATGTGTATATGTATGTGTGTATATAATGTCAAACAAGCAGCTGGAGAGATGGCTCAGTGGCTGCTGGTACTTGTTACTCTTGTTGATGACCAAGAGTCAGTTCTCAGCCCTTACATGGTAGCTCATAATTATCTACAAATCTAGATCCATGGGACTTGATGGTTTCTTATAACTTCTGCAGATGCAGTATTTATGTAATACACATAGATCACACATCACAACATTCACACACATAAAATAAAATAAAAATGAATCTAAAATAAATTTTAAAAATCTCAACTAACTTGAAAATATTCAAAAGTTTAGTGATTTCTGATGAGGGACTTATCAATTATGCATTCAATGAAAACTTTTTGAGAAATTAGTCATTCAATTTTTTTATCTTAGTCATACAATTATTAGCTAAATTGCTTTTTGATCTCATTTTAATGTCATAAAAACTAGTCTGATAGTCAGAAACATTAAAAAATATAAATAAGTGAATAGTTTCAGCAACTATTTACTGCCCACATTCCCTAGGATGCTTTATTAAAGTTAGAGTTAATCGTCAGGCGCTTTTAATCCCAGCATGTAGGAGTCTGAGGCAGGTGGATCTCTGTGAGTTCAAGACCAGCCTGTTCTACAGAGTGAGTTCCACTATAGCCAGATTTACAACAGAGAAAACCTGTCTCAAAAAATAGAGTTAATCTAAAATATATAAGCTAAACTGCTGCATACATACAAATCACACTTAATACTCATGAAGTAAGTAAACAAAATCAAAAGGAATTAAATTGGATATGACAGAAGCTTGACTCAGAAATTGGTAACATTAGAGCTGAGCTATATCTGTGGAGCAAATACACAATCAGAATCAGATGATAGCTTTCTAATGTGGCTTTTGTTCAGGTTGATATTTGTGTGTGTCCCCTCATCCACTGAACAGCCAAAGTCAAGATCCTTAGGGTCAGGTATGTTTGAGCATTATGTGAGATTCTAGCATGGTCAAATGCACTATGAATTAGGCTGTGAAAGTCAGCCCCATTCTGTCTTTTCTCCTTAATGTCCAGTGATCTTTAATCTCACCGTAGTTGTCTCTTCTAAGACATACTTTTCTGCACTTTGAATCTGATGACACACAGTAAGAAATATATAACTATTACATATTTAAATATTTTATTTTTTATTTTTTACTATTTTCTCTTTATTAAGACTACTGTCATTCTATAGACAGACTTTTTATTTGAGTTCTTTCTGCATTAAAAGTATGTATGTACCAAAAGCTTATCTTATACCTTTTTATGGGCACAAATATTTACATCAATTATATTTTAAAAGTAGCCACGTAGTTCACAATTGACATATGATATCTCATTTTTTCTTTTTTATCTGGGTTAGTAATGAAATACTCTCAACATACCCTATGGTAACCATGATGGGTATATTCATCAGTCTCGTGCAGTCTTTGTTAACCCAGGTTCCTGTGTAAGTAGGTTTAATGAGAAATATGTTACCTTGGTTTGTTAGTTACTCATACTTTATGTTAAAAAATTTAAAACACATTTGCCTTTTGTTTTCCAAATGAATATATTTTGTTAAAATTCTATAAACCTCTTTAACATGAAACTTTAAATGTTTGAATTGAATCAGTACAAAAGAACACTCTCCTAATCGTCTTCTAAAATTCCAGATGCCGTTAACTTTAAGATTTTTCTCAAAATAAATATCTTTAAGAATTCATCTCATTCTCATTTATTTCAAGCTCTTACTGATGTTGGGAATTTAAAAAAAAATCAAAAATTTACTCTGGTTATAGCAAATGATTAACACTGCCATGGGCTCCTAGGAGTTAGCTGCTGTGGCCTGCACAACAGTAGGCCACACAATGACCTGTAAATGAGGGCATTGGTTGACAGAGACACAGGACTCTGGGTTCACTTCAGAAATGAACAACTTTATTTTTCCACAGATAGCTGAAGAGAACACTAAATGCATGGGTCACACCAACCTTCCTTATGACTCCTTTTTCTTATATTCTGAGTTCCTTCATCAACACTCCCTGGTCTTGTGGTCTTGTTTGACCTGAAGGAAATTTCTCCTTAGGAGTTACCTCATTCCTGCCACATTCTGCAGTCATGTACTCATGTCTTAGCCAGGGTTTGTGTCTAAGAAAGTGTCTACAGACCATCTGGATCTCAACAGTTCACAAAGCCATGAGATTCTTATTTCAAGCAAAAGGACTTGGCTACAAAACCAGCAGGCAGCCTGCACTTTGTATTTGCCTTGTTTCTATTTCCCAAACCCCATAGGGTGGTTGAAAATAAAGCAGATGGATGCTTAGAGTCTTCAACACAGTAAGAAACCCTTTGCTAAACTGACTTTAATTCTTTAAAGTAGTTACAAACCAACCTGATGAAATATCTTCCTCATAAGTAAACAAATATAGCTTTTGCTCTGGAGGGAGGCACTAACTATTTTTGAAAAATGCACACTGTATGAGCATAATCAATTATACAGTCCTTTAAGGTAACAAAAGGTACTTAAAGTGTGCCTACAGGAAGATATGTGTACAGGTAATACATCTAACAGAAATAATGTTCTAGCAATGTCCTGAACAGTCATTAAGAAAATCAATATTTTCCAGGGATTGGTGGACTATTTTTTCCCAATCAAAAGTCAAATTACATTCAATAATTATTTAGTGATGTGCACTTATAGAATAAGTACAAAGTGACACTTGATTGATGTTTACCTGCTGAAGTCATATGCTTATCCAATAGAAGAAAAACTTAAAATTCTACATGTGCAAGATTTAAGATAGGCATAGGCAGGATTGAAAGCATTACTCAAAACAAACAAGCAATGTCTAAAAGTTTGGTGTCAGTGGGTACAAGATAGTCTTGAATAGATCAGGCCATTTGTTAACAGCAGTGTAATGATGTACTCATTTTAATCATCTAAATTTTGCTTATAGACAATTAGCTCATTTGACAAGTTTGTTGTGGAAAGGATGAGATATCAGGATCAGCAAGTCCAACTTTAGATGCTGTCATCATGTAAAAGCTGAATAAAATTCTCACTCATGTTCTGTTTTCTTGGTAGCAATACTATGTCAAAATATGCATACATATATTTTGATTTTGAATTCATATATTTTGAATTCTTAACTACTGTAACTGCTGATAGAGAAGTGGCTTGAAGATACTTTCTTGAGAACATTTACTAATTTTATTCCAAGCTTGAATTATGTGGAGTAACGTTTACAACTTCAGTTTGTGAATCACATATAAAGCAAAATAATATGTGAGTGGATGTTTATTGAAGTAGAATTCCTATAAAACAATAAAGATCCATTGCCCTCTATTGCACATAATTATATTAGTGTTTTTTGATTTCTACACAAGACCATCTAAGAATGATCCCCTTTCTAATAAGAGCTGCTATGCAAAGAACACCTAGGTGCTATGGAAACTCAGCTGGTCACCAAGAGGGCCCACTTGATATTGTAGATATACTGTGTATTTCATTATGGGCTTACATTTCTAGGCAACCACAAACGATGTTTTCTTTAACACTCCAGTTTCTCAATAAAAATCTACTTCTTCCACAGTAGACCAAATGGAACCATTCCCTCAAAATATAGGGGATACTTTCTATCTGAACAAATGAAACAATTCCCTGAAGACATAGGAAATACTTCCTTAAGACCAAAAGGAAATATTCCCTAAAGACATAAGGGACACTTTCTCCCAAGGCCTTTATGTGAAGCCTGATGAATTATGAGAGTCTTATAGTCTCTGACTCTTAAGAAATTAAGTTTACAAAAAAATAAAAAGAAAGGGGTGGGGAGAGGACAGGTGGTGATGGTACTCTCCTTTAATCCCAGCATTATGGAGGGAGAGGCAAGCAGATCTCTGTGAGTTGGAGGCCAGCCTACTCTACAGAGCTAGTTCCAGGATAACCAGAGTTACAACAGAGAAGCCCTGTCTTCAAAAAACTAAAGAAAAAAAAAGAAAAGAAAAGGAAAAAAGCAGAAATTTAATTCAAAAAATGTGGAGAATGACGGATAATTTTTTAATTGCTTCTACATGTTTCTGGAAGAATTTTTTCATTAGCATAACATTGCAACAGAGTAGAACAGAAATATTCCCATTTCATTCTTATTTTCCCAACAAATTTTTGTGCATCAATTATGTTTCTATCTGAAGAAATTAGACATGAGGAAAGACATTATGTTGGATAAATTTTTATGTTATCTTATTAGACCATATGGTGGCTTGACATCTGGGAAATATTATACCCAGTGTTTCTGCCCAGATGTTCTGGATGAGATTAAAACTTAAATCATACTGAGGAAAGTGGATCAATAGCAGAGCCAGTCACCCTCATTGGACCTGCTGAAGGCCAAGAGAAGACAAGTATCTGAGTGGCTCATCCCACACTTGCCCTTTCTCTTTGCCTTCGCCTTAACTCTGTCTTCCTCTTCTCTGTCCCTTTCTCCATCCCCTTCTCCTTCCTCTTCCCTCCCATCTCCAGTCCTCTCTTTCAGTTGGAAAATGAATCTTCTCCAGGCCTTGGATTTTAAGTAGAATTTATCCTGTTGGATATCCTGAGTATACATTTTATACTTTAGAGCAGGGATCTTTAACTTCCTTAAATGTAAGAACATTATTTATTCCACATAGGCTATTGATTCTGTTTGTCTGGAGAATGATGACTAATATAGATGCATCAAAGAACAAGAGAAGCTCAAGTTCTAAGCAATGCCATAGCACAGGCCAAGGTCAGTAGATAGAAGTTATGAAGGCAGAACAGAAGCAGTGCAATCAAGCATTTGGAGGAAATCCACTCTCCGCCATTCAACAAGGAGTATTCTAACAAAGATAACTTACATGAAATCAGCCCAGCTTGGATAATAGCTATAGCAAATGTTACTGAAGATCAAGTATAAATAACTTTTTAATGTATCTCCAGAGTATATAAAGAGCAATGACAGCATTTATATTTACATTTAGTCGTATATGAGGTACAGACACGAGTGCTATATTCTTGAATGGTTTATGTCTCATTGTAGATTTATAACTGCACATTTATTTGATAGAAACATTGTTTGACTTTTCAAGAAAATATTGATAAATCATTATGCAAAATAATTTGCATTATCCATAGCAACTTATTCTCAGGAGAAAGAAATATGTCTACATGCCTCTCTATATGAAAATAGGTCACTATAAATTAAAGTTTATGTGACCAAAGTTATTTGTAATTCTATTTAGACTTATTAGGTACACTTCACATGCATGCTGGGTCACACTTCCCTGACTTTGCAGAATGGAGGGCTTGTCTGTGAGCACTAGATCAAAAGATGTTATTATCACTTATATAGACAGAGTGACAGCCCAGCAAATGAAAACACAAATCAAAAACCTTGTATGAAATAAATAGGTCTTGGAATGTAGCTTACTGGCAGAAAGCTTTTGTGGCATTTATGAGACCTATTTTATTTTAAACGTTGTTTTATTTTAAATGTAAATGAGTAAATAGTAACTCTAAAGTACACTTTAGAGAGGCTTTTCAAAAGAGCCTTGCCACAGAAACATGTTCATTGTCTGTAATTTTTGACAGCAATTTTAAAATTATAGGCAAAAGCATATAAATTGTGTATATATTTATTTATAGTTCTCACTGTGCCTGGTTAAGGAATGAATAAAGACTCTCAATGACTCTTCTACTCAACTTTCCTTTAGTTTATAAATACAGAGAAATTTTCTAGGTATAGAGAAAATAAATATTTGATGCTTTCTTCTGGAATGTTAAGATATTCTACTTCTTATAATAAATTCTAAATCTTACCTCTGCAATTCTTAGCTATAACATTTTTAAAGATGCTCTAGAGGGGAAATATTAACTGTTATTGTATTTGCTTACTCAGTGTTGTAGATTTCCACTGATAGTAGAGTTTAACTAGAGAATTAGAAGAACTAATAGAAGCAATGAATCTGTGTGAAGTCACAGAATTGAAGTGTAGAATGGAGGAGGATTCATAAATTAGTTGAATTACAGGTGAAAGAACTTATTCCTAGCTGATAACTTAATGGGAATTCCCAGGTACACTTGAAAACATGCTATATGCTATCATATGTGTCTGTGTATGCTCTCCTGTCCTAGGGGTGATTAGTAAATCTTCCTCTGTATCATTTACTTCACAAAACTTGCTGACTCAGGATTGCAAGAACTGATCCTATTAGAAAAAGCAACAATGCAAAAAATTATGACAGAAATAATAAATGCAATACTTATTTTAGATAGAAGTGTTTACCAAATTCTTAAGATGACTGTTAATCTCCACTTCTAGGTTATTTTGTTATATGATTGCACTTGCTACATTTTAGCCCCTGAACGTCTTAAATGATAAAAACCTACTATTTGCAGGAATTATATATACTATTTATTAATCAAATATATCTTATAAATATTTTCATTATATATTTGAACTATAGTGATTATATTTATAGTTTATTTGGAAAAATTGTTTAAATATTTATTAAGAAATGGATAATAGAGGTCCTTATCATTAAAGATTAGGCCAGAGATAAGTTACTTATAATAGATCAGAGACGTAAGAAGACCTCAAAGAGGGATCCTGGATAAGATCATGGAAAGGAATGTATTTGTAAAAAACTGGGAAAATTCTGGATGCAACTTCTAGTTATAGTAAATATCACATCAATGTTAATTTCATCATTTTTAAAACTTAGACTAAGCTTTATTCAGCAAGAGAATTTTAGTTCATGATACTTGAAACTACCTGAAAGGTCTTCAATTCAAGATTAAAGTATTTGTTTTCCTGTCAAGTACATATACATTTAGTAATTGAACAATTTTTTACAATTTTAATAATTTTATCTGATCTTAAATTGTAATCTTAAATTAATCTTAAATTACCTGTATTGCTTGAGTTATGCTCCAACTCGCAGCTTAGGTTGATTGCATGTGTATCCCCATACACAATGGCACTGCCCTGTAGATTCCCAATTCACTAAAGTACTCAATGTGAGTAGCGTATATGTATAAACTTCTGAAATCTAGCTCTACATATTTAAAAGTTACATATTAGGCTTATTATTTTTAATACTGCACTTAGTACCATTTTTCTTTTGTTTGGCTCAAAATCAAAATGATACCACTACTAACTGATTACTCACATAATTCTTTATATACTTACTCCATAAACTAAAACTTGCATAGAAGCATATGGCTATTACACAAAATACTTGCATTTTAAATCTCAATCTCCTATCACTGGGTGATAGTACACTATGAGATATATTGTACTCTATGATCTATTTCAATAGCAAAATGAGTCTTTATATATGCACTTTTACTTCTCATTTTTGACAAAACCAATCAAGGCTTTCATATAAATTCCTAGACCTCTAGACACTTCTAACAACTCATCACACTGTAATGTAGAAATAATATAGTCATTTTAATTATTTCTAATCCCATCGAGAAATGTTGTGATTATTTTTAAATAAGCCATACAACAGTGTTCTAATCATCTTGAGAAATGGAGATTCATTAGCAGAAGTTCAAGTGAATGGAATTAGTTCTTGTCTCTCAGGGAATCTAAGAAGAAACATGGAAATTTCCACACAGATTCTGTCATTATTTATCAAGCAGTTATTATTACAAATCATTAAAGTTTTTTATTGTATTAAGTAATATCTTTAATTCCATCTAAGTTCTCCAGAAACGTAATATTTATTTATTTATTTATTTGCTTGCTTATTTAACTTTATTAAAAATTAAAATTCCATTTTCCTTTCATGAATTTTCAGTTAGTAAACACTATTTCGCCATGTACTGATATCATTTAAACGGTTTTTTATGTGACGAGTATTTTTCATTTATAATACAAATAGACTTTCACATATTGTTAATAATTTGGCTAATTTAGAAGTAGAGTTTTGGAGTTTTTTAGAAGCAGTTTTATATTAATTTCCTCAGGATTTATGAAACATTGTGCAGTTGATGATTTCTTGTTTGTTTGTTTGTTTCATTTTAATTTTTTAAGTGTATGTGTCTGGAGTTTTTCCTGAAAGTAAGCTAGGGTACTATGTTTATGTATTGCACCAATAGAGTTCAGAATAGAGTCAGATTCCTTGAAACTTGCATTACAGTTGTTTGTTAGCTGCAGTGTGGATACCTCTATCAAACCATGGTTCTCTAAAAGAGCACCCAGTGCTTTTAAAGTATGAGCCATCAGTCCAGCCCTAATGGTGGTTTTTAGGAATATGTTAATGATGTCTAATCTTGACTTTCTACTATGGAAACAAAACTCTCAATTAATTCTTAATAAAAATTAGTTTACTCTAGATCAAAATATGAGTTTTGTGGCCCAGAAGCACAGATTCTGATTCTACCAAGTATGTTTCAATGTATAAAACTCACATGATATTTTGTTACAAAATAAATGAGGTCATCAGTCACACACACAAAACAAATCACCAAAACATTTTGGGAACAACAGGCAAATGGACTGAAACAAAAGAAAACAACTTCTAGTGTAGGATTTAGATGCTATGTGATGACAGTTTTAGGATAGCTCTTATCATATCAGAAAGATCTAAGCAAGCTAACAAGGGAGAAGAGCAATCAGTATTCCTACTCACTTACAAGTGTGTCAAAAGATATTCTGAGAGATGCAATCATAGCACTTATACCCTGGAGACAACCTACAGGCATTTAGTTTAATTTAAGGCCTGGTTCAGTAGGAGGAAATTCATGCCTGGTAGTATAAGCCAACCCAATTACCCTTGGCTGGCAAGGTCATGGACCCTAAAGCAGAACTTACTACCATGACTTAACTAAAACTGTATGTTCTCCGACTGCATTCTAAGTAGCTATCCTTATATTTCTAAATAAGTGTAGCTCTCAACGTTCATTAAAGATGATTTGTGCGTCTTACAGAATCATTACAAAAAGCCTAGACTTGTCAAAACGCAGACCTCAATTGGCCATAGGGTGCATGCCCTCAAAGAATGCATTTGCAACATAGCCTTTATGAGATGGTCTCAGAGACCATCTCAGAAGAGAGAATGTAAAGACTTTTAGAGCTAGAGGACCAGGACACCTACTGGGAGATGGTCTTTTCTAAACAAAAAGAAAGAGGATATAAAAGAGGGATGTGATAGATTTGAGAGGAGGTGGGGGGGAATAGTGGGATATGAATATGATAAAGTGGTATAGTATGAAATTCTCTGGGAATTAGCAAAACTACAATATATACATAAAAAGTAAAGACAGGATGAGACTGAATCCTCTGTTCCTTGAATATAGGAAAATGAAGACAGGATAACAAAGTGTCAGGAGAAAGCCTTAACTAATGGACTTGAGATCAGGTTCTTTCGTATATCCTGCTGAATATTTCAATTCACATTTTTGATGCATGAGAAAAAATAAATGGGAAGAGAGAAATGTGACAAGGATATCAATTTGTTAGAAGAGTTTATTGGAAATAAAGAAAATCCCCTGTTTTCTAGTTTACAGAGTAAAACTTTCATCTCTGTCTTTCTGAAAAATGAATTATAGTTTGTATGAAGAATCATGAGATAAAACTATATCCAGGGAATGGTTATGTGTGTGTGTGTGTGTGTGTGTGTGTGTATCTATCTCTCTCTCCATATATGTATATATATATATATATATATATATATATATATATATATATATATATATATTTAAATACCCTTGGATGCCTTACTGGGGGTACCTTGTAGACCCTATAATCTAATCAAAACAATTCACAAAATTCACAAGGATTGGAATGTATTTCTTTTAGTATCCCAAGACATAAATCAATCTTGAACAATGCATCATTTGAAACTATTTATCTGTGTTGTTTAAGAAATATATGTATGTCTACTAGGAAGAAATTAAAATATTAGAAAACATAAATGATTTCTTTAAAGATAGGCAACTTTTTCATCTATACCATTCCCACTTTAAGTGTAATAATTAAAATCACTACAGATGACGATTAAATCAGGAAAATCTCTAAATGCAGGTTAAATTCTAACTCTATTTTGCTGCATACTAATGTGCAATAAATCTTAGAAGTTAATATACTTTATTTAGCTTATGTTCTCTAAGGAATGAGTGTTGAGTTAGCTGAAAATTTTAGTTTCTGTCATACATTTAAGATCAGATGTAAACTGTGATGGATCTGTAGCAGATTTGGTCCTGGAGATGGCCCTTACACTAACCGAGCATTTTGAGATGGCTGTCACCAAGGCTCTGTTGATGCTTTCTACCAAAGCAACCTTAAAACAATTCTCTTAGAGAGATTCCTGTCTTCTCAAATGATTGTTGTAGAGTTTACAACTCAAAGTAGAATGTTCCAAGAGAACATTTTATTTGTTTGTTTAATCAAAGACATTTAGTGCTATAAACTTGTTTCTTAGAAACACCTTCATAAGGACTTACAAGTTGGAATGTGCTGTGTATTTATTTTTATTCAATTTTTGAAAGATTTCAATTTATGTTTTGACACAATTTTTATTCAGTAGTGAGTTGTTCAGATTCCATGAATTTGTAAACTTTCTGTTAGTGCTGTTGTTATTGATCTCCAACTTTAATCAGTTCTGGACAGATAGGATGCAGGGTATTGTTTCAATTTTCTTGTATCTGTTGAGACTTGCTTATTGTACAAATACATAAAGAGTTTTGAAGAAAGTTTTTTGAGGTGATGAGAAGTTATATTCTTTTGTGTGTGAGTCTGTACATGTCTGATAGATTCATCTTATTTATGATGTCACTTAGTTCCATCACTGCTCTGTTTGGTTTTTGTCTACTTCTCATCTACTTGTCTATTTATGACAAGTGGGGTATTGAAATCTCCCACTATAAATGTGTAAGAATCAATATTTGATTTTTAAGCTGTAGTAGTGTTTCTTTTATAAACTTGTTGAACTTGTGTTCAGAATTGTTAAGAACTTAAAATGTTAAAGATTGAAAATGGCTTTTAGGTGTATTTTTCCTTTGATGCGTATGCAGTGTGTAGTGTCTTTATCTATCTATCTATCTATCTATCTATCTATCTATCTATCTATCTATCTATCATCTCTCCATCTATCATCTTATATCATCTATCTATCTATCTATCTATCTATCTATCTATCTATCTATCTATCTATCTATCTATCTATCTATCTCTCCCTCTCTTGTTTTTGGTTTTTTGAGACAGGGATTCTCTCTTGTAATTCTGGCTGTCCTGGAACTCACTCTGTGTCCAGGCCAGCCAGACAGTCAATTGGGACCACCGGACCTGTAGGGGAGAATGAGAAACAAGAGACGCAAGGAAGGACCAGCAAGACAAAGGTTCCGATCAAGCTGGCAAATTTTATTTTTCTCAGGCGGGCTTTATAGTCAGCAGAGCAGGATGTAGGGAGGGAGTAAGCGGTGCAGGTGTTTGGGCAGAGCAGGATGTAGGGCAGGATGTTAGCTATGCTCTAAAGGTCACCAGGAAGCAAGGAGGGTTAGGTTGCTAGTTTACCCACTCACCAGGGCTATTTCTAAACATTAGCTTGTTCTCGGAGAAGGTCATGGTGTTTTGATCTTGCTTGTTTTTCTTAACTATGTACTAATCTAAGTCTGACTTAACTATGAACTTATATAACTAAAGGCTATGTGTAGTGATGGCCGAAAGCAGGTTACTGCATCTAGCGGGCAAATATCCACGGGTCCGATGGCTCTCGGCACTCTGTAGACTAAGGTAGCCTCAAATACACAAAGACCCACCTGCCTCTGCCTCCCATAGGTCTTCATTATCTTGTATGTTTAGCTTTTTTTTTTTTTTTAATTAAGAAAAATTAAACTTGTTATACCAGCTTGCTTGGTCTATTTGATTGGAATATCTTTTATAACTCTTTAAGTGTTGTCTATTCCTGATGATAAAATATGTTTTGTGGATACAGCAGAACAATAGATCCTGTTTTCATATCCATTCTCCCATTACGTTTGTCTGTGTGGTTTTTATTATATAGACATCACTGATGTTGCGAAGTATCAATGAACAGCTTTTTTTTATTCTTTTATTTTATTGTTGAGATATGTGTAAATCTCTCTTTCTCTCTCTCTCTCTCTCTCTCTCTCATAATCTGGTAGTCAAAACAAAACCTTAATGGATGTCCACCATTCATTATATCATGTGTGATGTGCTAGGGATTGATTGATTGATGACTGTCATCATCTTTCATTTACTAAGTTATATACTGATGAAAATTAGGAAAATTTAAAATAATGTCATCCACCAGAAGAACAAGCCGCACAGAGGCTTGTTCAACTGACCAACATTCTTACGGGCTCACAGTGACTGCAAGAACAGACATGGAACCTGAGTGTGGTTAGGGGGGCATCTCTGTCTCCTTTCTCTGACCTTGAGTCTCTTTTCCTCCTTTTGGATTGCCTAGTCAAACCTCAATGTAAAAACAAACGGCATTCTGTACTTTTAAAAGTTAATGCAACATTTGAAAATTTGATATATGGTAGGCAAAAGCTTATAATGAAATATATTTAAGACATAGCCAGTCTGAGATTGTAAAATAAAATTTACCATCAGCTGTTGGAGAAAGACTCCCTGATGAAGATTGGGTTAGACACTGATCTATCAGCAGAGCAGGATATCGTCAGAAATCATTCTATCTAGTCTCTATTTCCTGGCCTGCCACCCAGTAGATGGCATGGATTCCCTCCCTTGGCATGGAGTTTGCCGTTGCATGATCCAAGTAGCTCTTGTAGGGAGGATAGATTGTAGGGGGAAGGTTCAGGGCCAAACATCATGCAGAGTTTCTCAGGAAACCCCATGGAAGAAGAGGAGAAGGGATTGTAGGGACTAGAGGAGTCAAAGACACCAGGAGAGCTAGCACCACAGAGTAAATTGACCAGCACCCTTGGAGGCTCATAGAGCCTGAAGTAGCAAACTTGGAACCTGTAGGGTCCCCTATACATGTCTTGTGGTTGTCTGGCTTAGTGTTCTTGGGGAGCTCCTACAGACTGGAGTGGGATGGTCTCTGACCCTTTTGCCTGCCTTGGGACTCTATTCCTCCTGCTTAGTTGCCTAGTAGTTCTCACCCTTCACACAGGGAGTAGTTCCTGACCTTGTTGCACTATTCCATCTTGTTATGCCCTGTCTGAGAAGAAAAGGTGGGAGTACTGCTCTTATCTGGAGAGTTAGGGGGTTGGTTCTTGGGGAGAGGGGAGAAGGGGAACTGGGAGGAGTGGAGGGAGGGAGGGAGTAGGAGATTGAATGTGTTACACGAGATAAGAAAAATAATAAAAACACTTGTAAAACAATACAATAAATTGTCACTCATCTCAATGACAATCTTTGATATGCAGATGAGATCACTCATCATAAACACTATATTATTAAGCAAGTAACAAATTGAATGTTGATTATATGAATTAATTTATAATTATTTTATTTGTTTTAAAGTTCTCCTTTGTAAATAGCTACACTTATCAAAAACAGTATGTTAGAATTGCTTTGCTTGGGATATAGAGAGAAGGGATTGAATATCCCTATGCTCACAGACAGCAAATTCACAGCTGGAAATTGACATTTAAATTTGCTTTACACTACAGAAGTCAGCAAATGCAAAACTCGGGATTTCTTCATGCAACTTTTTCATCAACAGCCTGCTGTAAATAATTACCACATCACTGGTTAAAGCCCTCATTATTAGAATTTTGGGCTTTCTTCATCCAAAACTTTGAGGATCATGCCTTACCACATATCCCAATGCACTGTGACTTGCAATCAGCTAAGAAAGTAAATTTATCTTAATAAAATCTTTACTTTTCTAAATTTCAATATTACCACTTCATAAAATTTTAGAAGAGCATGTTGCTAATTTTTCTTCAAATCTATTTATATCATATAGGCCAGACACTTTTGAAATCTAGTGACTAACACCATAGTTCTTCTAAAATGAAATTTAAATGTCTCATGCTTGTAGAGTTAGTCATCATGCAGGGCTGACGTCCTCTGTCTAAACGCATATATAAACATAAGTTAAAATATTCTCTGAACATGTACAATTTTATTGGAAGTAACACAATATTGGGAATCAGAAAGTCAGAAAATGAATTCAAAATTGAGAATGAATCAGCTTATATTAATATATTACAACTTGAAAATGAGTATTGCAAAGTATAGAAAATGTACATTTTCAGGGTATCAAATAAGTATTCATTCAAAAATTATGAGCTAAAGTTTACAAGACTAACAGGCTCATTTTTCATAAGATGATAGGAGGAAATACAAACCTGCTGCTCATTTTACAGCTGAGCAATCTTCTGAAGTGTATGGATATTCAGATATTTCCTGTGATACTTTGTAAACAAATTGGTTAAAACCTCTGAGCTGCAGCAATCTATATGCTCCAATAGGCATCCTCCATGGAGTGATGTATTTATTGTGACCCTCCTAGATAATGATGAGTTTTTACTAACCAATAACATATTAAAAACACTAAAAATATAATTCAAATTCTTATTTGTATTTATATTTAAGGCATTACTAAAATTTGATATTAACAATTTGGAATTAACAATACCATTAATTATTTAGTAAACATGCCATATTTTACCAAATATATTTTGATATACTCTATACTTTTAATTTATGCTAGCTCTAACTTTTTACAAAATATCAATTTATTTAAAATACATTTGTCTTTTAATGATATCAAGTCCCATTTATATAGATCAAAGTATCCTTTTAAATATATCAATATAATTAATTATAGGCATATACATAAAATTCAAGTATATAACCTATCTATATATACTAAAAATTTATAAAATTGTAAAGACATCACTTCTGATTACTAAGTTTTATTACAAGTATTCTAAAATGGCTGGCTTCCAAAATCTAGCCTTACTGTAAGGATTGTGGCATGGTCATACTATTGTTGATACTTTAGTAGAATTTTTTAAAGAGGAAAATTCTTGGTAATATGAGTACTCACAAGTGAACCACAACAATTTATTTGCCACAAATTAATTGCTTTCATTTGCATGTCCAATTTTATCTTCATGTACTTAATTTGTGTCTTCACTAGGAAGCCTAGGAAGAGCCAGCAATATTTACTTGAATCAGACAGCAGCAGCTCTTGTCTGCCCAGCATCCTTCTTACATTACTGCAGTTTTACAGTCATCATTATTTATACTACATTGATTGCACCCTCTGTCCTGATACATTATTGCTGCCAGTTACTCCTACACTTCAGCTCACTAATTAGTCCACTCAGTCCATTCATCTCTCCCTCAGCCTCCCGTCCAATTGCCAATTTGTAGAGTGCACATTAATGATCTGTATCCATTATTCCTTACAAATCATAGTTTTAACTTCGCCCGTAGTTAATCATGCTGTTGAGTAAGAAGACGTGAACAAATGTATTAAAAGTATTCCTTACTGATTATGAGTTTATCTAAGCTAACTTCGGTTATTCTAAATGCCAGTAATTATATGAGTTTTTCAATAGTATGAGCTTTTCAATAAGTATGATCCTCATAGATATTATTTTGAAGTGTACCTTTAGATCCAAACTTTCAAGTTCTAAGTATTTAATCTTGGGAAAATTTATATCTACAAAAATTAGACTACAGTGACTTACACTGTATTTCTATGAAATAATCCTTACTAGCCATGTATATGTATACTATGTACGCACACACACACACACACACACACACACACACACATACACATACACACACAAACACATTTTTAAAATACTAAAGAAAGATACAAATTGCTTCATTCCACAAAGAATGTTTCAGACAATTTAGCACTATTAAATAATTTTGAAAAATATTCGATAAAAATATTTTTAAAAATAGGTAAACATGATAGGTAAGTAGATAATTGGCATGCCCACAATCAAGAGTCTGAGTTTGTACTCCTTGCATTCACATAAACAGCCAGGTCCCACTGCACCAATCTGTCATCGCAGTGCTATGGAGTCAGAGGTATGCCCAGCCTTAGGGCTCATCGGCCAGCCAATATAGGTTATCAGTGACCTTCAGATCACTGAGAGAGCCTGTCTCAAAATATAAGGTAGAGAACAATTGATGATGATACCTATCAATGACCTCTGGCCTCTACATGTATGAACATACAAACACATAGACACATCACACTCAGCAACACATATACACAAAATAAGAGACTAAAATATGCACATCTTTACTGTTCCAAATTAGAAAAAAATTAACCAAGTTTACTTTATGATTAACCTTAAACATTTATTAATTTGTTAGTCTAACTATGATATCTCAGATTCTTGCAGTGTTATGTTATTATGCGTAACATCGAGAAAGATGTGTGGTGTTGACTGACAAGTCAACTGAATAAGTTACAATATGTGTTTTTTTTTTCTTTTAAAGAAAAACTTGTTTTATATATTCATCAAAATTTGCTATCTCTCGGGTGATAATTACAGTCTCTTGGAGGATGGTCAGTCTTAGTTTAACATTATCTTTATATTGCATTAATGTCAGGTTTATACAAATATTCATAATACACCAGTAGTTATAATTGAATTCCATTCTGAATAACCATGTCCCTAAAATATTATCCACATGTCTCCATATAAAGTATATAAGCTATAATATTAACTACTAAATTCTGAAGCTATATCTTATAAACTAATTTATACTTCAGTATTTTTGTTTTAGAAATATTTGTTTATTTATAGTACTTTATAGTATATATAAAGTACTTTATACTTTATAGCAATAAACTACTCAACAAGAGAATTATACCTTAATTAAATACTATATTTTTTACACTGGAGACAAAGAATATATCCTAATTTGACATGTTAATTTGTAGAAACTCATGTAAGTATTAACTGGGACTTGGTCTAATTTAGGCTGATCATCAGTTTCATTCTATAATATTAATTAAAGTGGTAGAAGTGTAATAGTGCCATTGTACTTTTCTATAATTTTTCTGATTTGAATACTCAAAACAAAATTGTGACTATTTTTATTATTTTGTAGGGCATGGAATAAATTGGACTTGGTGCACAATCTTCATCTAAATTAGAAGTTGAATGAGCTGGATGAATCCATGCAGCCACTACAGGCCCATGATAGAAAGGACTCTGAGAATGAATTCATAAGCCTCTTTTAGAAGTTACTGTGACCCATCAAGGTTGCTGGTCATGGTGAAAGACTTCTGGTACATAACAGGTGAGTTTCTTTTGCCTGTCCAGGCATCACTCTCTTTTGTCTCCTTACTTTGATTCTATAACATACGACTAATAAGGAAATAATTACACAGTCCTAGTTTGATTTCATTGTCAAATTGACACAAGCTAGAAGGAAAGCCATGATTCAGGAATTCCCTGGACAGTTTGACCTGTGGGCATGTTTGAAGAAAATTGTCTTAATTATTGGTGCAGGAGGACCACACTCATTCTGAGAGGCACCATCCCTAGATACACAGTCTTATGCTGTGTAAATAAGCCAAAAAAGATCCTATCAGTGAGCCCACAAACAGCATTTCTCCATGATATCTGCATCAAATTTTGCTTGAGTTCCTGCCCTAACTTCCTTCAATGATTGACTAAGGCCTAGATATTTAAAACAAATCAGTCTTCTATTTCCTTAAGCTCTTTTTGGTCAGTGGTTTTGCTATTATTTTGTTTTAAAAATTTATATTTGTTATGTTCTGAAGTGTGCAGGGTAAGGGTTGTGCACAAATGAGTGCATGTTCTGGCAGAGTCCAGAAGAGAACATCAGATCAGCACCAGCAGGAATTATAGGCAATTGTATGCTTTTGTACATGGGTGCTGAGGACTTTATTTGAGTCCTCTTAACTACTGAGCAATCTCTCTAGCCTCTTGTCAGTTCTTTCCTCAGAAACAGAGAATGCAAATTAGAATGACAATGTATAATAGTTCCTTGAACTTATAGTTGCAATGCCTTATCATTGAGCTAACACTTTTTAAAAAAATCTACTATTATTTATCTACACAAAAGAAATATCATGGCCAGTGTTTTGACTCACTTGTTTCCTATGATAGTGATAATGTGATTTTTCTATTTCCATATATATTACCAAACATTATATTATTTACCATGAGAGATTTCAAAGTGTAGAAAAGATGGCAGAACACACTGAATCCTATGTATATACAACACAGATTTAAAATGCCTCCTTCATGAGTATAGATTATCCTTCTGGAACTGTAAGCCATAATAAACTTTCTACCTTTAGTTTCTTTTAGTCACATACTTTATCATGGCAATTAAAAAGTCACTAATACAATTACTGGTCATCACATTCTTATTTTAGCAAGTTGTTCTGTACAGAACAACTGTCATTAGATTGTTTATACTCAGTAAACATGATGCTTAGAAGAAATCCTATATAAACATTTATTTTCCTCCTAGCTTCATGTTAAACAGTATGTTGACTAACATGTCTCAAATGAGTTGAAATTTGAAATTACTCTTCATATCCCTCTGAAATAGGATTCTCTGAAATTGTTGTAATTTGAGTTAAGAATTGAAATGTGGATTATCACTTAGGGAATAATATTTATGAAAGAGAGTGTGAGAAAGAAACACTGTGAAGAAGAAGAAGAAAAGGAAATCTGCACTGTAGACCTATCAAACCTTGTTTTCTCGGTGAGAGTCTTAGAGTGAACATAATCTGTACGACCTGTCTCACAATCATGGCATGGCTGTATTCTGAATGTGTCATCTCATCATCACATCCTGCAGGCTACACTGGACTATGATGTATCTGTGGACTCTGAAGGGTTTGGCAGCTAGAAATGACTTAGCTTACTTCCTGTTGTTAGGCAGGTAAAATTTCCATGAAGTATTTGGGCAACCCAAAATAATTTTAATCCTTGAATCAATATCTTTCTATTGCTTTTTACTTTCAAAAAATCATTCCATTTCCTTACAGAAATTCAGCCTAAAGTTTTTCCCACAAGAGAAACTACTATGAAGATACACATTATCTTAAGCAGAAATAAATATGGTATGTGTATAATGGTTCATTAGAATATATACATGTGTAAACTATTGAGTAAGTCTCTGATGCCAAGACTTGTTTAAAATGGTTGAACTGACAAAATGCAGGTATACTTTTTCTCAATATCTAGAGTAATACTCCCTAATAATTTGTATCACCAAACTGGCTTTTGATAATATCTTTCAAGCTCTTATTTAATTTCATAATTAGCATATTTCTTATATCTACATCTTTCTCAAATAATCACTATATTTAATTCTAAGTAAAGAGTTTAGTAATCAAGAAAAACATATTAAATAATACTCTATACTTGTTTATTATATGACAAAAGGTGATCTTGTTATTTTTTGCATAGATGATTATACATTGCAAAGACTTGTAATATGTATTCTTTCTTAAAGGTTTGTAACCATATTTTTCTGATATAAAATTTTATAAAATTCCATCATAACATCAGACTCAGTCTCAGGCAGACTTCCCCAAGCTACTTGTCATAGAAGTATTAATTTATACAACTAAGTATTTATAGTATTAAGTATTAATTCATAGAAAGACAAAAGCTGTGACCATTCACTTAAATTAAGGACAATTTTCTGAAATACTATATATAGCATTTTCTATTTACTGTGCATTTATGTACTTGCTTATTTCTAGAAAGAGCATATAATGGTATCTTTACATTTATTCTGAATTTTATTACTCATATCTTTGCATACACATGTTACTGAGTCTACACCCATATTTCTGTATCCCTCAAAAAGTTTGGGCACTATGTAACCACATCCCTCAGAATCTTTTCATTTTGCGCTTGTAGATATTGAATAAATTCTGATCATTAACGATATTTTCGAATTTGAAATACAAATTAAAGGTTATTTTGATATATTTTTTTCCATATACAAATCATTATTCATTTGCACTGCAGCTGTAGTGTCCCTAGATCCACCCCATGGAGAACAACTTACATTGAGGGAATCTAAGCACCATCCTGCTATTTTTATTTTTTATTGCATTTGCCAGAGAATATTTATTTTTTCTGGATGTCACTAAATGATAATTTGTTACATGTCACATAAAAAGAATATTCAATTTCCTTGTAAGTCTCAGCGGCATTTAGAATGTGGTTAAACATGTACTCTATCAGGTTGCTGTGAAGTAACATAGTATAAATAGACATGAAGTATCATCTCCTAATGTCATGCAGAGAAAGTCAAAACTATGTTTCAGAATAGACAGGCATTTATCTCACACACAAGCTGATAGATGGTGTGCAAAACCTCTTCTCCAATTCTGAGTCATAAAAATGAGAGGTAGAGTGTGGAATCCACTAAAATTCCCAAATAAATCAAGAACTCTTTCATATTTTTATTTTTATGATAATATTATTTAAAATTTTCTCTTTTCCCTTTCTTCTTTCTAAATTTTCCCATATATACTTGATATCTTTCAAAATCATGACACATTTTTTTCATCAATTCCCATTATAATTATAACTTACATAGTCTATTTAATAATAATTGTATGTATGTTTTCAGGGCTGACCATTTGGTACTGGATAACCAATTGGTGTGTTCTTCCATGTTTAAGATTATGTCTTCTCCTGACATTTCTTAGTTGTCTGGAGGTTTTTGTGTAGAGTTGAGGCGTCCTGGGCTTTTCTTATGCTGGTAAGATTTTATGGGTGTAGCTTCTGAGATTATTAGAGTCACAATCTCATGGGAAACTTCCTGATCTTCTACTCTTGCAAAATTTCTGGTCCCTTAAGGAAATGTTCCTTTAGCCTCAGGCAAGGAAGTGTTTTGCAGATGTATCCACTGGGACTTAGATTCAAAATTCTGTAGTTTATTGGTTGGGTTGGTTTTTTTTTTCTTTTTTAGTGGTCTCTGAATGTTGCGAAGAGAAGTTTTGTGATTTATCATGAGAAACACACTGATCTGTGTGTATAAATAACAGATGTTTAGATTGTTGTTAGGAATTATGCTGGTTTAATAAAACAATTGTTGTAGGCTCTCCCCTAGTATCCAAGACATCACCAGCACAAAGTAGTTAGCTAGGTTTCCAGTGCTAGTCACAATTTTCCTCTTTTTGAGTCTGGTGTCAGCCTAATTAGAGAGATGTGCGTTACTGCTGTGGGTTGTGTGCTACTACTGCATTTGTAGGGTTATCCTGCCTTGCTGGTCTTGAATGTGATTCATGGCCATCATAGATGGGTAGGACAGTAATATACATATATTGTTTTAATGAACTTTGATGATAATTCTGCCTCCAAGAAAAAATACTATATAGCAAAATCCACAATATAAGACATGATATGTCTTTTTTTAAGTTATTTTTCAGGGCTATCCAAGAGACTCCCAAAATGCTTATCTTGTTGCTATTAGCCTTAGTTGCCCTCTAGAGGTGAAAGGTAAATCTTTATTGCTGAAGACACCCATACACTTCAGGCATAGGTCCAAGGGGCCTCTGAGCTGAAACTGATCTGAATTCCTCCTCCCTGAGGAATAATTTTCATGGTACCAGAAGAAATGACACAAGCTTCCAAACAAGGGAGCCAACCACCAGTACTACTAGCTATGATGAACTCTTTCTAAATACAAGAGGACTTGTGCCAAGCTACTCATTACCAAACACAATAAATAAATTAAATAATTTTGAATGAAATGTATGAATGAAATGAAATAAATAAATGAAATTATTATTCATGTTCTGAATTTGGGGAGAAATTTTTATATTAGAAAATTAAATCTTCATGTTAGTAGATTGAGAATAAAATGTCTCTAGATTAACCTTTTCATGAATATGAAATCTAAGGTATCCTAATTAATCCACTCTATTATAGTTTCCAGAAAACAAGACTGCGGAGGATAAAAAGTAAAATCCTGAGGAAACTGATTCTAAGAGTTAGTTTACTTCCTTTTCAAATTCTATAGATAGGTTAGAATGGTACATTATATGTCATATCTAGCACAACCAAAAAAATAGCTAATGTAACAGAGTATTTAAAATTTTAAACATATGCTGATGAATCATAAAAAGGATTTTCAAATGAATATATTAAAAACATTTAAATTTTTATATGTTTATTTGAGTGTAAGAAAAAAAAAAACTCTCTAAGTTGATTTCAGCACATTTGAGTGAAACAAAGCAGAATGATCATTTAATTTACCTAAGGATTCCTTGAAATGCAAAATGCACTAAATCAAACAGTGATTATTTGGTTTGATGTGTCAATGGAATAGTGAACAAAAACAAATGTCATTGTTTTTATTTACTTTTACAAATTATTATAGATGCCATTGTTTTCATTTACTTTGAAAGACTACTTGTTGAGCTCCTACTTACATATTTTAAATGTTATATTCAGTGTTTTTCAGAAAATATTGATAGTTTAATGGTGAAAACAAATGTAATATTAGCTTAAGAGAGACTGGATGAATACAGAATTTTACAAAATTAATAATTAGACAATTCAAAGATTTTGTAAAACAAACAAACAAACAAACAAAACCCACAAGAATTTACATATAGAATGCATGCAAATTGAGTCAGAATCTTATACTTCTTCAAATACTCTCAACCAATATTTTCCCATGTGGTTTTAGTATATTCCTTAAAAATCCAAATTCATACAGTTTCTAAGTATTTTTCAAATAACTGATTTTATGTATGGGAATTTAGGAATTTGTCAACTAAATTAGTACCTTACTTTCCTATGTGTGGTGAATTAAGTTATGAGTATTATGACATTTACAAGTAAGAAAGGCTTATAAGAAATATGGCTTACATATTATTTTCAACCATACCATCCATTAAAGTTGCAAACATAAAACATTGAAAATTTTGTATTTCCTTACAGTTATTACTGAAGTCATAAGGACTAGAGTATGAGTAGTCAGTACTTTCACTTATAAGATATGTTTTGAAAATGTACTTCAGCATCACATGAAATGTTCACTGTTAAAATAAAATTATGGCGCTTAACGTAGAGTGCAGACGTTGTAATTTCCAATGCTCTTTATTAATCAAAACCCATGTCAAATCTCAGGGAATTCTAATGCCCCAGCAGCTAGGCAGAGAGCTCACTCCAATGGCTTCCTCACCCCATGCTCTTCTCTTGGTTCTCCTCCTGCTCCTAGCTTCTTCTTCCTTGTTCTCTGCTGTCTGTCTCCTCTCTCCCTCTCCCCTTGCCCTAGTTCTTTTTTATTCCAAATCCTCTCTCTGTCTCCACCTAGCCTTCCAATATACAAATCAATGGAGCCTAACCTTCATCTGCCTTTAGGCTAAGGAATGTCCCATTCTTGTGGAGAGCCATATAGCCACTCCTTTGTTTACTGGTAGGCAGTGAATCCTTTACTTGCTTCAAGGACAGCTTACTAGAACATTATGCATAACTAAAATCTCCCACAACAGTTCACCATGTTTGTATACATCTCTGAGAAGTGATTCTTTATCATTTTTTACACAAATGCCTGAAAATTTTATACGATTTACATAATTCCACACAAAATGTAAGCCATCCAAAAGAAACTCAAAAGCTCTCTTGAAATTCAACAGTATTATTTGCCCCAAGACAAAGTCTCACAAAGTCTCACAAGGTATCCCAGGCTCACACCAAGCTCTGGACCTCCTGTCTACAAGTACAGATGTGTCCCACTGTGCTTCACTATGCTTATGTACTCATGTGTCATACTGTAAAATTGAATATGTAGTGTGCTAAAGTTGGTTTTATATGCAAGGCAAGTTTTGATAAAAGCAAGAAAACTAAGCCTACTACAGAGTGAACTGACCTAAATATAAACTGAGCATAGATTGTGGATTAACTATTGGGCAGTAAAAAGTAGAATGTTTGCACAATGAAGAATTCAAATACTGTATTGTAAACTGATTTCAGAAATAGCATACACAGGTCAGATATCACACCCTGAGGATACTGTTAGAAAGCCTAAAACAGTAGGGGATCAGAGAAGGCAGATGGGAAACAATGGAGGATGACAGTATCAGCTGGAAAAGAATGCATGTGTATTTAAAAAAATTAACTTGAAGATATTAAAATGGAGAGAAATGGATGGCACATAGGTTAAGTGTGGCTCTTATTGTATTCTCTTTGAGTTAAGTAGATATTCAAAAGTAAAGAAAATATGAAAAATTACAGGGTTTAAAGTGTTACTTTAAA
Organism: Cricetomys ansorgei; assembly: GCA_026225945.1. Lineage (NCBI taxonomy): Eukaryota > Metazoa > Chordata > Mammalia > Rodentia > Nesomyidae > Cricetomys > Cricetomys ansorgei. The sequence goes on from JAMJFZ010001815.1 coordinate 15,528,062, forward strand.
ATTAGTTTAAGCAGCCCCATGAGTGACCTTTAATGACTGCTTTACAACAATTTTCAGGAATAGAGACTTGTTATTAATTTTGTAAAGTAATAGGAAAAAAGTAAAAAGTAATTTAAGTAAATGTTTTCTCTTCTTTAGGAGAAAATAAGGATTAATTTCCAACAGTAGTTAAATCTGGTTTGGGTTTAGGAATATCTATTTTGATTAAAAATTCTCTGATGATCAAGGAACATGAACAAATGTGTGCTTTCTCATATCTAGATGGATTTAATACTATCAGAATTAATGAAAATAATACCACATGTAAAGTTTCTGCAATATCAATAGGTTACTCAAGTAAAGCTGAGCCTGGGCATGTGCAAGAATCCAAGGTAGGCTTCCAGATTGATACATCATCACCACGAACTGATAGCAGAATGCAGGTTACCATCATTCTGCTACACTGAGAGCTCGCACATGTGTCATCTGTGATATTGGGGCAGGTGGTCAGATGGAGGTGAAAATGAAATGGGGAATATGATTGAGAATGGTCCTGGGCTAAGCTTAAAGGGAGCTTTTTGTATTGCATCCTCATTTTCTTAGCCTAATGTCCACATAGAATAGAGAGATAGCATATAGACAGTAAGAAAAGAATAGAAGAATAGACTCTTCGAATTTGTATTCTGACTTCCACACACATGTTGCAGCAGACTCATAGGCGCACACACACACACACACACACACACACACACACACAAACATATACACTCATGCACACACACACATACACACCATATATAACACAAAAAATAAACAATCTTAAAATAAAAATAATCAGAAAAGGGTTTTCATAGTAGATGTATGCAAAGATTTGAAGAACAAATGTGTAATAGTTCAACTCAGTATTGGGACCGTAATCTTGCCTTTAATGGACCAATCAGCATCTGTTACATGAGAGGGCTTGACTTCTCACAAAAGGTAGAGGAAGATGAAGAGGCAGTGAAATGTGTATGCTGTTTTCCCTTGAGCATTTTTCAAGTAATGGAAGATTATTCCTATGTATTTGGTAGATTTTTATTACCACCATATATTCTTTTTCTCTCTTCTAATTTCAGGAGTGCAAGAGGCCTTGAAAGATTTGAACATTACTTCTGTTAGCTGGTGTGAAAATGAGGTCAAAGAAAATTGGTAAATAGTGTTAACATAAGAAACTCCATTGATGTTTAAAAAACACTAATGCAAATATCACAAGCAATTTTTAAAATGATGATAAAATTACAATTAACAATGATTAAGTACTGACTAAATGAATATATTGTTCTGATATATTAACCAAAAACCCAAGTAAATAATAAAATAATAGTCATGTGAGTTAATCCCTGGCCTATATAGAATTATTTCAACACCAAATCACCTGTTATCATCTATCATAAGATTTTGACCAAAATTATCCAGACTGAGATCTTGATTCTGTATTCTGTTTGACTGTATAAAAGAAAGGAAAAACAAAACAAGGAATGATAGTTTTCTACTTCAATGGATATTCTTGAACTAAACTGGTTTCATGGTGATACAGAGGAGAGCATGTTACTTAACTGGAAATACTCTCTGCCTATTTTTAGAAGATTTTAAACTGAGAGCAAGAATTGTTCTCCTTGACTGTAACTGCATCAGCTCGCTCCGTACTTGTGTTATGTGTGCACAGCTGGGAAGTTTGCTAACTGGTCATTCAGAGATTTAGCAGTGTTTCTGGTAGCTGCCTGATTGTTATGGGCAGTGATAAAAAACAACAACAACTATGGATTTTTAAAGACTATTAGCAAAGTAGGATCCAGAGAATGGTACTTGGACTTTTTAATTGTGCCTTCAGGGATAGCACGGTGCTGGCAGTGTTAACTATGTGGCTGAAAGCATAAACAAAATTAGCTCTTCTGGATAATGCTTTTCTCTTCTGCACTTTGAGAAAAGGAGAGGACAAAGTAAATAAGGCCAATTTATTAGTCATTATTCCCATCTGGCCTTACATCGTCAAGCTAATTTATTAGTCATTATTCCCATCTGGCCTTACATCCTCTGTCCAGTAAATGTATAAGATGCTTAACAGTGTGAGGGTGTTAAGATCTGATGATATGGCAAAGGTCAAAGGACAAATAGGCATTTGAATAAATACGCAGCCTCTTATAGAAATGTATTCATTTTTCCTGTATCTCCACCTATGTCGCGTAGTTTAGCTGTTGCCCTTCTTCCCTAAGGCCCCCAAAGATGTGTTGTTTCACAAAAAGCCTAACTCAGCATTCCCATCACTAGCCTACACATATCATACCTGTGCAGATAACATAAGGGGATTAAAATCCCCTTTAGCATAGTTTATAAACCATGACATATATAAGACAATAGGAAGCTTAAGTGTTTCTAATTTAATAAATGAGAAAAAAATCATTGTAATATTTGATGAGACTTAAAGTTTAATCTTAAATTGTACTTGTCACCTGAACTGAGTATAATCTTTGTCCTATTTGTTATTCCATTATATATTTTTGTTACTTATCATCTTTCCTAGTTAAAGTTAGTATTGCTGTGATGAAACACCATGGCCAAAGCAACCTGGGGAGGAAAGGGTTTGTTTAAGCTTAGACTTGCAAGTAACAGGCCATCATTGTGGGAAGTCAACTTCCCTTAGAAACTCAAAGAAGAAAAGAAACAGGAGGCAGGAGCCTATACTCAGAGACCATGGAGGAGTGCTGCTTACTGGCTTACTCTTCACGGCTTGGTCAGCCTGCTTTCTTATAGAACCCAGGATCACCAGCCTAGGGATGACACCACCTAAAATAGACTAGGCCCTCCCCCATTAATCACAAAAATCCTGCCTTATAGCCAGATCTTATGGAGACATTTTCTCAGCTGATGTTCCCTTGTTAAGACAACTACCTTGTGTCAAGTTGACATAAAACTAGTAAACACCTCATTTATTGTAACATCATTGCTTTCTTAATAACTGCACTCATCCTTCTGAAAGTAGCAATGGGCCAATCCTCCCAACTACAGTCAAGTGAGTGTTACTAAGCTAAAGAAGGAGACAAAAGGTGTTTAAAATAAAATCTGTTAGCCTTTCTAGTGGAATATTTTGTACTTAAATTGAGTTGGTTTTCCCTTTCTCTAAAAATTTAAATTGTCACATATGAATGCATAATAGCATTAATTATAGGGTGCAAAGTCTTAAATGTTTAGTTTCCAAATCCTTCCTGCAAGCAGGACAGAGTCGAGAGAAGTTAAGGACTAATGTCAGTAGGTTCTGCTGTGGACATAGACTGAGACTGGAAATGGGGCAGTGACCATTGGTGAACAGGGCCTTAGTGAACTGGCAGGTATCCAGATATGACATCAGAGAAAACAAAGTTGGTGTGTTTTAAGTGATTTCAGTGGAGTTCAGGTATGAATACCATAACATTGTTGGAAGTCTGAATGCATGTGATAATCCTGTGGAATAGTGTATTTTATTTCATATAATACCATAGCAACAACACATTTATAAACCCTTGTTATGGAGAGCCAATAGTCAAAGACATAATTTTCATTTTCCTTACATTTATTTTTCCTGTAGATTGAAACTAAAATTAATTCACAAGGGTAAAATAGATCAGTTATTTGTTGTTTTCGTCTAACTTCCTGAATTTAATGTGCACAATAACCATTCTGATAAGTGAGATTAGGAATTAGGCTTTTATTACACATTTCTATAGAAAATTTAAAAAATTAAAATATTTGAGGGCATCTATATTTTAAAAATTCTATACCAGACATTTTTTTAAATTTTCAAAGTAATACTATTATTAAAAACTTGAATTTCATACACTATATTTCAATCACACACTCTCCTAGATCTACCCTTCCACCCATAGACCCTCACAAAAAAAAAAAAGAAAGAAAGAAAGAAAGAAAGAAAGAAAGAAAGAAAGAAAGAAAGAAAGAAAGAAAGAAAGAAAGAAAGAAGAAAAAAAAATAAGTCATGCCTGTGTGGCAAATACATGAATCACAGGCAACACCCTGGCTTTTGGTGATGGCATGTCACATATTCCTGCTGTGTCATTTATTCTTTATTCAGATCTTGTCCATCTGTGTTACCTTCAAACAACAGTCAAATTAGTCATTGCAAAATTCAAACCAATCATGTTGTCATGAAAGTCATTTCAATCAATTCTTACTTGTTCAAAACCATTTTGGTTTTTTTTTTTTTTTTTGGTTGTTTTGTTTTAAATTAATAAACTCTTTCCCTAGATTCTCTATGAAGCATAAGTGCATTAAAAATTGTACATCAATATAAAACAAACTATTTGTGTTTTCATGTTAATTTAGTTTAGCAAAATATATGTGAACCTATTCAAGTGCAGTTGTGTTTGCAAGGACATGCTGGATAATAGGTCAGGTGATTCAAAGACAGAGACAAGAAAATAGTAAAGACCAACATGGGAGTGCTCTGTTGATGTTCCTGTTAAAACTGTACTTACCTTCCTATTGTGTCCCAGAGACTCAAAGCAGTATCCTGCAATTTCTATTGAAATGGGAGAGATAGAGCATTTATCCACTGCCTGTGACATACCTAGGGAGACCCAGCTTTCACATGCTTAGGAGACCAGTCTGACTTTCACATTCTATGGCCTCCACTAATTCAGAGAAAGCTGCCTGTCAGAACACAGACATCTCTGAAGAACAACAGAATCTAGAGATTTCAAACTGTATTTTATGTTCACAAGGGAGTTTCCAAAAGGATCAGTGGATAGTTGTTGCTTGTTCAGAGCTGTGATAATAGGTGGACATAAATATCAGGCAATTCATCCCACCCTCCCCCCAACTCTTTGTTCCACAATTGCATCTATTCTGCAGTCTTTGGGAAAAGCGATCAGGCATGACTCTAGGAAATACTTACTTAGGAAGACTCCTATAAAAATTACAAATTCCCCTGTAATTGCTCCTATCCCTAAAATGTCCATATTTAAGGACTTTTTCTGTGATTAAAGGTGATCTTGTGTTAGGCAATGTCATCTAGGGGGACCATCAAGTCCATTCCATTGGATGGACCAATAATTGCAGTCTCCTGGAATGAATACCCATCTTTCCAGATAGAAAAGTAAAATGAAAGTTGAAGAGAGAAGGAACGTTTGCAAGGAGTGACAGCTAGTGATCAGGAGCAGACAAATAAACCTGTCTCAGCTAATACTGAAAGTAGGATAAAACATCAGAATCCCTCAGAGAAATTAACAAATATATATGAGAGGCAGAATTTGAAGAACGCCGGGGTGAGAGTGAAAAGGTAAAAGAAATAAAAATTGTTAGAGTCAGAATGTTCTAAGAAAAGATATTAGAAGGTAAATTCAGTAATAAATATTACTAAAATTTTGTGTAGATGAGGGACTCTTAAATGATCACGGTCAGTATCAGTAATTACCATTCATTTTGCTTTGTGAAATGTGTTTGTATCTCTTTCTACTGTTCTATTGAATTTAAGTTACTTACAAGAAGTTACTTACACTTATAATCATTGCTTCTCAAGGAAATTAATGTGCCAACACAAAGAGAAAACAGCTATATTTGAAAAGAAGACTTGATCACAGACACTGGTGTCTTCTTTTAATGTTTAATTTAACTGTATAACGATGTGTGGATAAAGTAATCAACAGATAAAAACTTAGAGAACAGGCTACCTGTGTAGAAGCTCCATACTGTCTCGGATATGATGTCTTCTGTTCAAACTGAGGAAAAGGTGTAATCATATTGGGAATATTTTGCTCTATATTCATGGCAATCAGATTCTAGTTGTCTTAACAGTAGATGACTATTTTTCAATATGAGTGTGTGAATCAAATCTTTTCAGTTTGGTTTGTGTCTCTATTTTTATACATTACCATCTTTAAGTCTCTCAATCAGAAATACTTTTAATTTTATTTCTTCAAATAAAGCATCCTGAAATAACTGATGTTTAGTTAATTTTTGTTTATAGTCTAAATTAGAATTTTAAAACCATTGATTAATGTGATTAAAATATTTAGAAGCAATATTTTTATCCAGTTAGCATATTAAGTGGTTTCACTTAAAGTTGAGCTTATTTCAGTTGTAAAATAGGAAGAACAGGAGATATCAACATTTTATGTCTTCTTGTTGGACATAACATTTCTATTTTTGAATAAAACTTTAATGGTTCTTCAAAAACTAACATTTTAAGAAATTTTTAGAATTATATGCTCAATTTTTGAAAAGGCAGAACATGTTAGAAGAAAAAATATAGAGATAAGAAATGCTATAAACTACTAAATTAAAAGAGAATTGCATTTTTACCAAATTCACTAAATTTTGGGAAAATTACATCAACAAGTGAGCTTAAAGACTATGATAATGTCTTAGTTAGGGTTTCTATTGCTGTGAAGAGACACATGACCATGCAACTCTTAAAAAAGAATACATTTAAATGGTGCTGGCTTGCAGTTCAGAGGTTTAGTTCATTATCATCACGGTAGGAAGCTTTGTGTCTCACAGAGAGTTCTATTTCCCAGCAAGCAGCAGGAAGAGAGAGTGACATTGAGTCTGGCTTGAACATGAAAACTCAAAGCCTACCCCCAATGACGTACTTCCTCCAACAAGGCTACATCTCCTAATAATGCCATTTCTTGTGGACCTATGAGGGACATTTTCATTTAAAAAACAGGCAATATGCACTAAAATTTTTCTGAAGGTCATAGCAAAATAACTACATCATTTATATTCAACAATGTAATTAAAATATTATGATATTCAAAATATGCATTAGAAAAAAGTGCATTTAGATGCAGAATGCCTATGCCATTTGAGCTAAATGAGTGAATTTTTATTCATATTTTTATAACTGTTGCTATTTGTTACTTGAGGAGATAAATTTATAAGATTCATTTGACTAAGCTTTAAATACAAATTGAATGAATTAAACAGAATTGTTTTTAAATTCTTTAAATCAAAATATGCATGTTTACTAAGTTTAAGGGCATCATATGTGGCTGGATAGAATACCGTTGTTCTTTAAGTAAATATTCTGTATCCAAAAATCCTCAATATAATTGCAACTATGTTACCTGGAATATTTTGATACCATCAGGAAAATGTTTCCTAAGGTTTGAAGAATGGAATCTGTATTGTCTCCGTTGATTTAAAAAATAATAAGCAGGAAAAGCTAGGTATCAGAACTCAGTCAAGTTTTCTGAAATAAGAAGCAAAGAAAAGGAAATCAAGAGATAGACACTCCAGGGTTGTAAGAGTATACAAAGATGGTATCCTAGTCCGCACAGACAGTTGAGACTTCTATATATTTGGGAAAAAAGATAAACTCTCATTCGTCTTCAGAGTTGTCTGTCCTGGGTTATTTTGGGGAAAAATATAGTGAAGTTGATAGGTTTCCATCACTGAAACCCTCAGGTGGGAGATTTGAAAGTTCCCTCAAATTTTAACCTCCCAGTTGTCAGACAGAGATGAGGAAGCCCACACACATTTTGTCTTACAGAAGGAGAAGAACTCAGACTTTGACCATCTTAAATATTTAAATATATAAGTGATAGATCCATTAACTTGTCTATAGTCTTTATTCCCTGTTTGTCTGCATGCTGGAGAGCTGTCTGATTCTCAGTTCCTCACTTTGATTTGCCAAGACAGTTTTCCTTTTGTTAAACAAAGGGCTTTTAAAGTCTCTTAAGATTTTTCACATAAATCCTGAGACAGCCAAATGAGGTATTTTAAATGAAATATAATATCTACTTACAACCTATAAAAACAGAGTCAAGTGTTATTTTAAGGGGGAGGTCTTTATAATTACTCATATATTTTTCAAATTAGCACCTCTTCTGTCTGCTTAATTCCAAATTAATATTGCAGTAGAGGCATTTGAAGCTCTGTTTATTTTTTCTTCAAAGCCTGTGATTCTTTTGCCTTCTTTCTTGTTCTATTTATAGCTATCCCTTCTATACCAATGCATTTAACTTGCTAAGGTCTTATAACAGTAGGAACTCTTTGAATAATATTTATTCAAAGATGCATGGTCTTTTTTATGCCTAAGAATATTTATTTCTGTAGGAACCCTTAAGGTTTTATCAGGGTCTTGTTTATTCCAGTTTAATTTTAAATGTCTGGGAAGCAGAAATAGCTTTAAACAAATACACACAAACAACAACAGACACTGTTTCTTGATGGCTGTGTTTTTACTCTGAGTAAGCATCTTCCAGTGATTGGTTCTGTTGTTGGGAATATAAATTTTATACATTTGAGTTTTTATTATACAGAATTGCTTCCTACCTTCTGGTCTCTTCTATAATTTAAAAAATGGCATGGAATATATAAATTATTATAAAGTAACCATTTTCTAAAGAATCAAACTGTTATCTGTCCAGTATAAATGGATCCTCATAGTATAATGCAAATGCAGTATTAGTTCTACATTTTGCACACATGAGTAAACAAGGAAGGAAACACAATGCACCCTTTTCCACTGAGACCAACTTACCAAACACTTTTTGAGAATATCATCATTAAGAGACCAAATAAAGAATAGCTGACCAAGTTCATATTTTTCTAATAGTCTCTTTATATTATATTATATATTATATCATATCATATTATGTTAAGTATATCATGTTATATTTGTTTAATTTTTCTTCTCTCATACACCTTATACAATATGTCCCCATTCCCCTCTTCCCCTTGCTCTACTCAGCCCAGATTCCCCCATCTCCCTGCTTCTTCATATCTAGCCCCCTATCATCTAAACATAATCCCCCTACTTTTTCCTGGAAAAGAACAGTTCCACCAGGGTTAAAGCTCAAACAGGGCATGGCACAGCAAATGAAACAAGACTGGGCAATAATCCCTACATCAAGGGTCATCTAGGCAATGTGACAGGAGCAAAAGTGTCCCAAGGGTGTGTAAAAGAGTCAGAGACTCCCAACTGCAGCCTGTAGGAGTTTTTCAAAAACACCAATTCAGACAGCAATAGCATGTATATATGGGACACTGCAGTCCCTGTGGGCCCTAAGAGTGCTAGTCAGTTGACACTGTGGGGCTTGTTCTGGTGTTCTTGACTTTCCTGTTTGCCATCCCTCCTCACCCTCTTTCTCAGGTTGCCTGATTTCTGCATAATGTTTGGCCCTTGTCCTTTCCATATCTTCCTATCAGCTGATATTCTCCTTTATTCCGGAAGGATATGTTAAAAAGTATAAGAAATTCTATAGTGCTACATTAGCTATGTTAGCCATTAAGGGAAAGCTACCAAAAAAAAAAAAAAAAAAAAACAAAAAACAAAGAAAAAAAAACCAAGAGGCAAAAAAAGGAATCAATTTTGTTGTAGAGCCATATTACTGTGTTCTCTCTTAAGAATAATTCCAGATTAATTGCCTGCTAAAGGCACCACTCCTCAGGAAACTGTGTTCCCCTAAACCCATGCTAATAGAAGAGAGGGAATATTTTTTCTTCCTTCCCAGAACCCCAACACTGTGCAGCAACAGTGTTTGTAGTGTGGGCATGGCTTAAACTTCTCTGCCTTTATCACTTCTCAGCTAGACATAGTTATTTTGTTTTTTTCTGTGTCTTTTAGATACTGATCCAAAAATGCTTTTGATAGTTTTTTGTGGTTTTTCATTCTTTTAGAATCTCCTCCCTCGTGTTGCTGCTTGCCCTCTACCATGTGGCCTCAAGATGGCTTATCTCAAATAGCATGGATTTTTCTCTTCTTGTGCCCCATTTCTCTCCTCCAGGAACCTGTCAAGTCTTCCATATAACCATTCTTTTAAACTCCAAAAATTGTCATGGAAATTCCTTCTGAATCAGCTCCCCGATTCTTCTATTAAAAGTCTAAGAACATGTAGATGGAAATCACAACTTCCATTGCAACTTGTGGCAACTTGGGGGATCTTCAAAAACTTCCTGTTATGATATCATTCATCTGGCTTGAAATGTATTAGCAACAGCATATTCACTGCTTCAAAAACAAAGCATCAGTGTGCACTTCAGTGAGATTCAGAGATTCTGTGTGCTATGTTGGAAGGAATGTCTGATTACATTTTAAGTCCTCCTGAAATATTAAAGTACAATAGTGACCCCATTAAAGGAATATGACCCTCTGCAAAAACATTGTTGGATTTGAAATTTTGAAAAAAGTTAAATGAAGAAATCATACTGAAATTAATTTTTTATACTCCAGTGAATGGATCCTTCCATTGAAGTGTGATCATCAATTTTATACTCCTTGATACATTTTAATGGAATAAAATGCTCATAAAGGGGTTGCATTTCTTGATAAGGCATAATTTAGTATATAACTTTATACACTGCATTTATGAAAACACAGTCTTATTTTCAAAACTAACATTCACATCTCATCAAATTTTATATTTTAAGTTTAACATTGATTGAGTAAGACTTGGCTTCTCTTCTTGTTCTTCATGATCAAATAGAAGAGAAAACCACTCTATGCATCTCTTTGTACTGAGCTTTCAAATTGGAAGCAACTAGTACACAAACTCAGGAGATACTGAAAAGAAGCAAACTTGCATGATAAGATAAAGAGATATGCCATGAAATTAGGATAATTATCACTTGCCTTGCTAATTGCATTCTGATCCTCACGTTTATGAGCCGGTTTTCTGACTGAGTTATTTTCCCAACATTTATCCACCCTTTTTTGCTCCACATCACCACCATTTCCTACAGAATGGTTTTAATAACTTGTAATGGTCTTTCACTTCAAATTTCCTCTCAACATTTCGTTTATTAATATTATTGTGTGTATGTATGCGCATTCATGATGATATGGGAGAATGTGCATGCCTAGGCTTGAGTGTGGATGTCAGTAGACAGCTTTGATGGTTGGTTCTCTCCTCCATATTTACAGGAGCTCCGGACATTGCATCTGTCTGGCAAACACCTTTACCTTCTAGAACATCTTGCTGTCCTGTAAAATTGTTTTCTGCTAAACTGTAGTAAAACATAATAGCAACCTTTTTCCCAATAAGCCATTTGATAAATTTGCATTAAAATTAGAATAAAACAGAAGTAATCATTATTCTTCATTTTAGGACCCTGTTCCTATCCTGGGTTCACACATCCAAAGAAGCCCTCCTTCACAATCACCTTTTATCCTAGTTATCATTTAAAAGGTTTATACCCAAAACAGCAAAGCTCTGACTTCAAATGTATGGATCACAGAAAGTTCATTATCTGTTTCTATTTGTCTTATCTTGGAGGAGCTTTGAAAGTTAATACTGATATGGATTTCTGCTGATAAAGATATAAACACATTAGAAATTATTCAGTGAATCAGTCAGGATGATGCAAACCAGACTGAGATGAGTTATTATTCTCTCCATTTGTTATACGAGGGTCAGTAAGTTCATGTTTCATACCTGAATTTTTATGGTTGGCCAATATAAATTTCCCTCAGTAAACGACTCCCATATTTTTCAAAGACCAATTGGTTTGACTTCTTCTGCAAAGGTAAGATGAACTAGGACTTGCTGAAATGATATCAATTTAACCTGGTCCTATCAGTAGACAATCTATCACACAGTAAATTCTGAGCCTAAAGAAAACGTAAAAAATATATATCTCAGGAGCAAGTGACTTTATAACTGCACATGAATGTCTAGCAAATATGTTCTTCACATAATTTGATGAGCACTAAAGAAAGCAAGAACAGCTATGTAATTTTATTAAAGTTAACCATCTAAAATTAGACCTAAACATTTACTGTAATGTTATAAATTAGACAATGGTGTGAAGTATACTCATGTTTTAATTTTAGTGATAAATAATTGTATGCACTTGTAGACCAAAATATGTCATAGAAGAAAGCAATCAAGTAAATTAATGGAGCTCTACCTAATGAGTTTATTTTATATTGGCAGCATTAAAACATACATTTTCAAAAATTTATAAATATGTATCATTTACTATGGCCATGAAATAGTAATGTATGCCAGCATTTTAATTTTGTTTTTGTTTGGCAAAAACTGAAAACAAATATTTGTTAATACAGCATTATATGTCTATATGAGTGTGCTCTGACCTTGCCCTTGTGATCATTCTACTTTAGCTTCCCAAGATGTGTATTTATGAGTCTGCAACATCACACACAACCAGAATATACTGTATTAACAAAAATAATTTGTTTTACCATGTCAACTTTGCTGTTTCTTGTGATTGCACTACATTAACTAGATGTTTTCTCATACTGCATAGGAACCTCACTATGTAATGTAAGGGTTCAATTGGTCACTGTAGTATTGGTGTATTGGTTTTTCTCATTTCTAAACATTTGGAAATTTCTACAAACTGAAAGTTAACATGGTTGTCTTTGCATTCATTACTATAATTATAAAAAATAATGTGGCAGTAACAATGCTTTCTTAGTGAGGCATTTTAGAACAAATCCTATTTGCTTTGTCTTGGTAATTGCATGGAGCTACACCTGGGATGAGTATGGTCATATGCAGGCCCATGTTCCCATACACAATACAATTCAATTGCTCCTTTGTAGATGAAAGCTGTCACAGAAAACACTAACCAGCATGAAAACGCTGGCAGCTAAGAAAGTTACCTAACTGAAAATAGACTCTGGGTATTGAGACTCTCAGGAAGCAACAGAAGCTGCAGAATATTTACTCTTTTCTCAGAAATGAAACCTGCAATAGTTCTATGAGATTGGAAGTTAAGATTGCCTATCACTCTAACAGTCCAAGAATGCCATGAGATGTCTGAGTTTGCAATAGCCCCTAACCCCAGCCCCACTATACAGAAGGATCATAGTGGTTTCCTCAATGGAGTACACTGCCACCTAGGCAGTTTCTCTTTCAATATGGCCAAGCATGCTTCCTAGGTAATTACATAAAAACATATCAGCTTTTTAAATAAAGTTCATTTGTATTATACTATTAATTATTGAATGATTATACATGAATTGTTAGCTTCATTTACATTCATTACCAGAAATACACAGGTTGTGAGTTTTCTAGTGAACAGAGTTATGCTGTTGATGTCAATTAATTTCTGGGGAATGGATGATATGTGAATCATGTATTATCATTACAAATCTTAACAGAGCATGCCCATTCTACTCACATACTTTATAACAAAAGAGAAAAGTTGACTGTTAAAAATAAAAGTTCAAAGGTGATTCCATATATAGGTGCCTCTGTGCCTGTGTGTATCTGTGTGTGTGTGTGTGTGTGTGTGTGTGTGTGTGTGTGTGATAGAGAGGGAGAGCAAAAAGAACTAATAATGAATATATTTTGTTAATTAAAAGTTATTTTTATTTGCTAAGTAATTATGTTAAATGTTTGTTAAGGACACAGGATCAGTGTGGCAATAATGAATTGAAGTTGTGTTTAATATTCCCTCTCATAGCATCTCCGTGCTCCAGAGTCTGTGCTCTGTGCACAGTGAGTTGGTATCCAGGGAATGAAGGGACCACACTCTATCAGAAGACAGTTTCAGAAGAACGGTGGAGATAACATTGAGAACACAGTTTAAGGAAAGGCAGGATGGTTCAGTGGGCAGAGACACTTGCTTACACGCTTGAAGACCTTAGTTTGAATCACAAGACACACATTGTGGAAGGGGAGAAATGAATCTATGTACTTTGACTGCCACATATAAGTCATCCTGCTCTCAAGCTTATGTACATATGCAACACATACACACACACACACACACACACACACACTCACACAATTTAAAAAAATGAAAAACTAAAAAGGAATAACATGTAAGGGGAAACCTGAATAAAGTTCATACATAGCAAACTAAGGTTTCAAAGTTGTCAGGGAAACAGTAAACATTTTAAGTCGACAAATTAGCAGAACGGTGAGTATACAAGCCTGATGAACTTCTTGTAAACAGTTATTCTGTAGATCTCAGTGGAGAAATGCCTGTTCCCAAGCTGCAAGAAGAACTACAGGAAAACAGAGTGAGGAAGAAAAGAATAAAAATCTTAGTGTATATATACTCTCATAAATAAATATATAGTACATATATTTATTATATAATATATATTTATATATTTATTACATATAACATATTTATATATATTATATTTATTTATTTTATATATAATTATATATTTATTTCACATATAAATGTGTGTTTATGTATAGACACATTTTCCCAATGAACTAAGGATGCAGTATTGAATTCTTATCAAAGCAGCTTTTAATTTGTGAAGAAAGACACTTCTCAATCAAGTCATAAATTCTCTGTGTGTAGTTATCCGTATAGTATTTCTGTATTAATTTGCACCAGCATATTGATATGCAAATACTACTGTCATTGATATACCAACTTATAGTTCATTACGTTTAATTAACTAAAATATGATTCAATTTTTGGAAATTTTATTTTTATTGTTAGGTGTGATGAGAAGTTTAATGATTCTTGAGAAAAAAATGAAGAAGTCAACTCTATTTCACAAATGGCTTGCTTTCTTGCCCTTGCCATCTTAGTCAATGAATCATGTTACTCAAAATTTTCTGCTAAATTATATGTTTAAAATATTTTCATTATGTGTGTGTAGGTACTTAGAAATCAAATTTTCCAAATCATATGATAAAACTTTCTGAAGGCTTTGTTCCCTTTGAAGGTATTTCACACATTCTCTTAGCCTTGTTTTGTAAATAAGTGGATGAATTTTATAATGTTAATTAGCATCTTATTGTTAATTTTGGAATACTTTTGTTGTCTGAAAACACCATGATATTTGCTTTCCTGACCATCTAGTTGTTTGTTACATTTTTCTGTGTAATAGGAGCAAAAATAGAAACTAAAATATAATTTTCTGTTCATGGTTTTCTATGAAAACTTACTCAATATAACTAGTATATGATTAAGTGATTTCAGAAATATTTTTCTCCTTAAATAAAAATATAAAACAGCTAATAATAAAATATTTTGTGTTTAAATTATGTGTACAATTTGAAAAGAATCTAATAAGTATCAGACTCTATGGGTTCAGATTGCTATATACAATATTTAGGAATTTGTGAAAAATTGATATCTCCTGTGTTAGGCATTGATTCATCTCTTGTGTTTTAAACATTTGTCAGTGAGGATCTAAGAATAAGTACAAAGGACAAGTTTGGACCAACGCAAATGGGAGTTCAGTGATGACTGAAGCTTAAACACAATGATGATGTTGACTTCAGGTGGCAAATGAAAACTTAAAACCAAATTACACATAATTTTGTAATGAAGCAAATCATTTACTTTGTAAAAATCACCTTTAACTTATTAAATTTTTAAAAATGTTCTAAAACCAAGTATCTGGTTCTAAAACCAGATAAACATTTGCTAATTAAGAGAAATTAAAATTTATTCTCTAAGATTATTAAAAATTGGTTGGTGGGTTGATGACAAACTACCAAAGGTTAGAAGAAAGAATGAACATCTATAAAAATATCATTTGACCCGCAGTCAGGTAAACTGCATTCCAGAATATGTGCCCCCCCAAATAATTTAAAAATTCTTAAGTAATGAATGAGAATGAATAACCTAACCTTTGTGCATTTATTGTTTTCTGAAAATCTAAATAGTTTACCTCTTCTTGAAAACATTTCTAAACAAATTAAGACAAGGACTGCATATATGTATAAATTTGAAACTTAAAATATCAGATCAAGTAAGAATTGCTTAAAATATATAACTTTACACTCTCATATTATATATATATTATATTATATTATTATATTATATTTTATTATGGTACCTCAGCTTTCTCTTCTAATTGCCTTTCTTTTCTACTCTCTACCTATAGATAATGCCTCATACTCTACAGTGGCTCCTGAGTAAACCATCATTAAATTGTAACCAACATTGAGGCTTTCCTGTTCTAGAGATATTCTCTTACTGTAAGTAATAAACATTTTATTTATGTCATGATCTTTGAAATATAATCCAAAGTAACTTGTGCTATTGGAGAATGCATTAACAGTTGGTTCCTACCCAGCTTTGTAGAAACCTGAAAACCCACAATATTGTGCCTACAGCTTGTACAACATTATTGATGACAATGAATGAATCTGCCACTATGGATTTGTACTGAGCTTGTGTTCAAGCACTGAACTGTCACTGTTTTAACACCCCTGCCATCAGTGTTTCACCTGGTAATTTTATGCTACATTTCCTTGGATGATTAGTTCCATTTTACTCTGTAACATCAAAGCTGGACGTTGTTGAAAATGGATGAATATCATAATAGTCTATTCAATGGGAGAGGCAAAATGGATAGATTATTCACAGTGACAAAATGTGCAGCGTAGTGAATTCTGTATTATTATTATATAGTTACAAATGAGGTGAGAATAAGAGTGCAAAATAGAATATGTTGAAAAGAAAATTATAAAAGAAAGGAGCTGCATCTGAAGGACAAGCCCAATTATAGTAAATTCTAAGGGATTTTTTATTGCACAAAATGCTGTGTCATAATTCCAATTTAAGGTTTCAAACTGTAAAGTTCTGGTGTACACATACATATAAATATGTTTGGATTGACCCAAAATTTTATACTTTGCTAGTTCCTAATAAAAGCACAAATATGGAAATTTAAAAATAAAAAAATTCCTTTCTTATTTAAAATTCATAAGAGGGATAAAATACTTTTTGTAAATTTTGATGAAATATTGGTGTGACACCCACTCTGTTCTGAAATATTTGATTATTTTGTTTCAGTTTTAAAAGTAGCTGCAGTTGGAAATTCTTGTTGGTTGCTCATGTTTTCAATTTTGTATAAAATCAAGTATTTTCAAATTCTTCACTTTGAAGAATCTTCAAAGTAAAACTTCATTTTGCTATTTCCCCTTTAATCATACTGTTGAGATGGAAAATGTTATCTACTAAACAAGAGGAGAGGTGTATCATCAACTGTTAAGGTTAGACTCAGAAACTGACGTAGGCTTGAGATTTAGTATGACAAGAGTAATGCAATCGGAATCTAAATCAGAATTATTGAGAGGATTCCATATAGATGTCTGTGGCACTAGTCATGACACCTGAGAACTGAGTAAAAAGCATCTGTCCAAAGATTAGTCTATATCACCTTAAATATGAGATGTCAGTATCTCAATAGATTAAAATTGAGCCATGTAGGAGCTGTGCATTCTCGGGTCTCAAACTGATAATTCATCAGCACGAGATGATAAAAATAAAATATACCAAATTCACATTCAGTATCATAAAAATTATCTAATCATTTTTGAGCTAATAATAGTTACATGCATCAACCTGTAGGGTGTGAGTCTAACCTCCTGAAACCACATGCAACCTTAGGTTTCATGATGGGTCTAAAGTGCCATCTACAACTGATTTTGAGAATTAAACTTCAAGGCATGAAAGATTTTTTGTTTTTGGTTTTTCCTCTCTCTGAGAGTAGTGTCTGATAAGTGGCTTATCTATACTAAATATAACGTGGTAGAAGTGGTGAGATTTCACTTTTGAAATTAGGTCTTGCAACCTCTACAACTTCCATAATGCTGTCCACTGATACTCCCTCTTAATAGCCAGCTGGTATATTACAATGACACTGGAAGGACTCTGTCACCCTCAGAGAGATTAGTGATGTAAGGATCCACAAGGCATAAGACCAGCCCAGGTTGTTAAGAGTTTAACTATTGTATGAACAAACTTGTAACTGAAAATGACTTAGAGAATATTTGGATATTTAAATTTCACTATAATCCCATCTAATAACTGGCTCATTATAATGTGTCAGTCATCTTTCTGGGAGTAGAAATGAAGGGATTATGTATTAAATCCTTCTCCTGAAGCACATTCAAACAGGGAGTTGAGTTTCTGCTTGGTTTATGTTTTGAAATTTTAAGTAAACTTATATAAGCAAAACTAAATGTGGAAAAGTTTATTCTGATCATTTTAAAAATGAGATACTCTATTTGAAAATGGCAGGTAATAGTCACTGAAGTTATTAAATATTTTCTAACAGTGATAAATTGGGTCACCTCTTTATAACTGGTGCAATTTGAAAATTATATCAATATAATCACCACTTTCTAGAGTAGCAGTTCTCAACATGTGAGGGGTGACCTGTTTGGGAGGTGAACAGCCCTCTTTCATAGGGATCACGTAAGATCATAAGTAGATCAATATTTACATTACAATTTATAGGAGTAGCAAAATTACAGTTAGGAAGTAGCAACGAAAATAATTTTAGAGTGGGGCCACCACACTATGAGGCGCTGTATTAAACAGCTGCATCATTAGAAAGGTTGAGAGACATGTATCTAGAGTATAAAGATTAAAATAAATAAACTAATCTCCAATATGGAAAGTGCAAATATTTGGTTATGACAGGACAAATACAAGTTGAAACGTATAGTTTTAAAATATATCCACAACTGATATCCAGGAAGAAGAAGATTAATGAAATAAAATCATGAAAAAGTTATTGACTCATGTTCTTAAATTAGTTGATTATTTCCATATTTATATAAATTCCTGGTAAGTATAAGTAGAATATTTTAGCTCTTAACATTCTCTACTGAGAGTGACAGCAATAGTTTAGATGACATATTTAGAAAAAGCCAAAACCATGATGGATGCAAATTTTTACTTCAGTTTTCATATTGTAAATTTGCAATTTGCATATATTAAAACAACAACCTATACAATTATTATGATAGTTTCCAATATATTCTATTTGTTTCTCTAAAAATTAAGAATTTTAGGACAAAGATGGTGGTGAACCCCCATAAGTAAAAATACTTTTAAAATGTGCAAATTTATAAAAACATTATTTCATATTTATTTCCCTTATATGTATAATGATGAATGTTTTTCTTTTCATTTTTCATTATTCGGTTATGTTACAATAAATTTTTGAAAAGTATCTACAAATACAATTTCAAATATTAACACCTTACCTTAATCACCTTTAGTATATAAACTTCAATAATAGTATTATTAACTTCTGAATTGTTTCCCAAATATCAGCATTTTATTAGTATCTTGTATTCATTTTCTCTTTGGTTTCTACTTGTAGTTTCTGAATCATAAACCTCTCTTCTTTTGTTCTCAATTGATTGCTAATTTCCAAAGAATTTCATTCTTTTCATTAAAATCTTATGAATTTTACTTTTCTAGTAAAGTTTGTTATTTTAAGAAGAGTGTTCTCAAGGTATTATTCGTATTTATTATTGATTTAGCTTAATAATATTTATTATATATTATCTATATCTGTTGTGATTCTGCTGTTCCAGGTATCTAGTCTTATGTTTTGAAAAGCATTAATTCAATTTTTATTAGTTGAGAGTTCTATATGAAAATTTTAGATGCTTGGTATAAAGATATCTTTCAAAGATGATTTATTTATTTGTTATTTACTTCCTTAGTTTTGCAGGCAGTACCAAAGTAAGGAAAGAGGGCTTAGTGCATGCTTTTTTTTTTGGTTTTTCTTTATTTCTAAAATATTTTCAATTACTTCGGTCATCTCAAATAAATGTCTTTTCTGATAATATATTTACATTTCTGAAATTACAATTATATCAATTCCTGCCTTAATTTTCCTCCCTCCAACACCTCCCATGGTCCTGTCTCTTTTCTCTCTCAAATCCATGGCCTCCTTTCCTTTAACTGTTGTTACATGTATAGGTTAACATATTAATACTACCTTCTCAGTTCATTCAATTTTATTTGTATGTATGTGATCTCAGGACTGGCCACTTGCTATTGGATAACCAACTGGGGTATCTTCCTTGAGGAAGACTATCTCCTACTTTCAGCATTCCCAAGTTGCTTCCAGTTATTGTCTAGACCTGAGGTTACACAGATGTTAACCTTCCATGTTACCATGTCAAATGCTGTCACTGTTATTCAGGTCTTGTCTAGGCAGTCATGTTGTTGACACTTCCTGGGTGTATCCTTTCTGACATTTCCAGGGTGTACAATCTCACTATCTCACTTCAGACTTCCTGTTCCTCTGGTTCTTAACATCTTTCTGCACCCTTTTCCCAAATGAAGCCTGTGACTTAGGTGTTGGATTGGTGCTGTGGAATTGCCAGGAATTTTGTATTCCTACTGAATACCATCTTCTTGCAGACTATGAGATTCAAATATGGTCTATCCTACAGGGGTGGTGCAGCAGATGTTATGTCTCAGAACTGTGACCTGAGAAGTTCCTAATTGTTTATGGAATAGCATTCAGGAAATCTACATCCTTACCTTCACACAGAGAGAAGTTTAAGACAAACCAGTATTATACAGAGATAGAGTTCTTTGAAATAAAATATACATTTATATACATATCATATATAAATATATACACACAAATATGCGTATTTATATACATACATATTTATATGTATATATGTATATATTATATATGTATATATATACATATATACATATTATATATGTATATAAATACGCATATTTGTGTGTATACATTTATATGTGTATATATATGTATATATGTATATATATATGTATATATATAAATATATATATTCTTGGAATTTCTCAAATTCTCAAATTTTAATTTTTACTAATGGATTTCTAAGCAACCCCTGTATTTTGCTCTATTTTTGTCTCTTAACCACATCTTATTTTATAAATGCCAGTACAAGTTTTCTCTAGAGGTGCCTTGAGTGTGATTACAATTTGGTAAAATAAAGGACATAGGGCCCCAGGATTACATGGTGGGTTAGAGCATGTCTTTTACTATAAGTAAATTTTCTATTAAGATTTAAAGAAAATTTCAAGTTTACAATTGGTGAAAAAGAAAGACTGTAAACACATGGGCATAAAGCTTAAGTCATTGTTATTTTACTAACATTACTTGAAGCTTTATGGCAAATACCATTGTATTAGAGTTCATAATTCTCAGATGACAGATGACAAGCTCCAAGAGTCTCCAGAGTAGATTGCTCCTCTCAGTGACTTCATAGTTTCTCATTTTTCTGCCTGCCTCATTTTCAGCGCTATAAAAAAAGACTAAGTCTCCACATGATTCTACTTCTGGGTGTCAGGTGCATTCTGCTTGCTCTCCCAGGGACTGGTCTATTTTTATCTTGCAAATCATTTGTGGTTATCTCAAAAGAATTTTCTATAGAATATTTGGTTCCTTTCCAACTTATATTTATTCCCTGATATTTATTTTTCTGCCTTTAAAGACCCAAATTCCAACTTTTTCTATGCTCAATATCATGAAATTCGTAAAATATTATGCACATCTTTTTACTTTACCCATTAGGTTTTTCTGCTCTAGCTGTGCACCCATTGGCAAATATTTCAGAAGAAATGCATATATGCTAATTTGCATCCATGAGTTTTCTCCATTGCTAAGTTCTTTGATCCTGTGGTATTGACTATCTTTGAAGCCTATGTGGTATTGTCAAAGTTATTTTATATACTTTTTCAAACTATTATACATGTTGTCTGTAAGCAAATTAGTCGAAAATGAGATATTGAACATCAATACAGATTCCCAACTAGAAAACAGACATTTGGTTTACTTTTTCATAATGTAAAATTAGGAACTTTTGTCTGGGTTCAAAAGCACCCAGTCTGGTGAAAGGATATGCTGAGTCTGGTGGAGGAAGGCACAGAGAGCACAGAACAAAAATGCTGTCCTTAGTGTACTCTGAACGCAGATATAATCTGTAATGCGTGCCAGACAATTGTTTTAAGTTCAGTTTGTGTTGAGGAAGTTCCGGTACACGGCTTTTCTTTTAATATTTAGAATATGCTAGCTTTAACATTCAGTTACATGTTTTTCTAAACATTTTTTTCTGAACCTATTTTTCTGAATTCAAACAGTCTCCCTTGGTCACTGCCTCCTTTGTTGAATTTGTGTCTAAAAACACAGTTAAAAGAAAGTAAAATTGTCCACATCATTAAGCTGTAGTCTGCCTCATTCTTTTTGCTCTGTTCATTCCCAGGTTCCCTCCTGCATTGGCAGGAGATAAATATTCGTACTGAATAATTTTTAAAGAAAAATATGAATTAACCATATATGTACATGTTCCCATTATGTATTTCAATATATTTGATGACTGCACAGAGATATTTCCTAATATATAGCCATAATTCCATAAGACATTTTCAGATATTTCTCCTTAAATTTCATGTTATCTGAATTTATGCTACATAAAACTCGTTTTAGAATGGAAAAGCAGAATGTAATCACATAGTTCCATATGCCAAGAGCTTCCTAGTTCTCTTGACAATAGTCAATTTACTGGCTGATTTATACACTTCTAAATGTTTCTTTTAGAAATAACAACTACAGTGCTAATGATGTCTCTATTGTACATTTACACTATACCAAACAAATCTGGCAAGGAGACATTATATGTTTTCCTTAGAGTCTCAGAGTGTTCTTTTATAAATATTTATTAACTATGTGTACAGAAAGTTTATTTTATCCTTGAATACAATTTTAGGACTATGCATGCGTGTGTCTTGAGCATGTGTGTGGCATAGGTGTTTGCATACATGTATCTAAATGATTAGCTTTGAGTAGATTGGAAAGGTCTAGATTTGCATTTCTATGAGTTTCTTCCTTTTCCCATTACTAAGAAGGCACGAAAATGTAGTAGGTGAACTAAGGAATTATAAAAGCTAATGCTGGATAGATAGATAAAAATTGCCATATTCTCCCATCTGAACTCATAGAAAGTTTAGGATTCAGCATGGGAGAAAATGACTTCTGAAGTCTGATATTAGATGCAAAGGTTATGGAAATTTCCTCCCTGGATAGTTCCTTTTGCATTCAGCGCCCAATTACCATTAACATAACTGCTGTGTCAGCTAGCTCGGCTGCTCCTGAGAGCAAACAGGAGTTATGTAATCTTTCACTCAGTGTCATGCAAGATAAAGTGCCATCTCACACTAATACTAGAGTTATCCATAAAAACCAATTACATAGAAGTGCCATATTTATTGATAAAAGAATGTGGAAACTTATCAAGAAGCAGCACACTTTATTTTTGTAGCTTACAGTGTCTATGAACTAAACACACTGAAGTGACCTTTAAAAATACACTTAAAACCATCATCGGGAATCAATTGTTGTCGTCTTCTTGCTCTGACGCTCAGTATTCTTGGTTGCCTATAATTCTTTGTCTACAGCTAAGGCCTCTTGGCATGCCTACTATTGTTTCCCATGTAGCACCTGTTAGGTAGTCAAATTGGTGAGACCTTATGCTTAGAGCTTCTGAAATTCTGATGATTTTAAGAGATGAACAACTGGTTCCTGTGCCTCAAATGACTAGCTCTGAACAGATGCATATATGTAACACTATACATACTAAGGATTTGTAGTTAAATATTTAGAAGTATATATTTAATGAAAAAAGTGGCCCCAGATTTGAAAGTGAAAGGAAGGGGGATATGGCAGGATTTGGAGGGAGGAAAGGGAAGAAGGATATTATGTAATTATAATCTCAAAAAACAATTACAAAAAATGGGGGGAACATCTGCCCTTTTTCTCTCCTGTAGAGAATCTAGCACGTAAAAAGATGTTAAGCTTGAGGAAAAAAGAGGTATTAATAAAACATGAGTGACATGCGTTAGGGCAGTGAGAAGTAGCAATCAAAGGATAATGCAGAAATACATTAAAATAACATGATGAAAAACGTCATCTTGTGTGATCTTGTACATTGACTATTCTAATTTGATTCTCTTTGATGTGATAAAGCATGACCGAAAACAACTTTGAATGGGTGAGGTTTATTTTTGTTTTATTTATTTTTTCTTGCACTTGACAGTTCACTATAGGTTAAAGTTAAGGCAAGAACTCACTTAGGACCCTGCAAACAGGAGGGGAATCAGAGACCTTTGAAGCAATGCTGCTCACTGGCTTGCTTTCTCCACCTTGCTCAACTAGCTATACATCACAGAGTCACTTACCCTTAGAGGACGTTGTGATAGCAATTAAAGAAATGCCTAACAGGTCAACAAGCTGGAGGCAGTTCCTCAATTGTTGTCTCGTCCTCCCAAGTGACTCCAGTTTATGTCGCGTTAACAAAAATTAACCAGCACTCCAGCTTTAAAAAAAATACAGTTAAAAGTTATCAAATAAAACCCAGCTGTAGACACTACATACTTTAACACTGAAGTATCTGGACGATATCCCACTGGTCCATAGTGATATGAATATTCTGTGAGTAACTTACTGTTTTCTTAAAGGATTTGTGCTGCTTCCATGGGAGGGGATGAATGCCTGACACTATGAAACTAGTCAAAAAGTCTATGGTTAAAGTAGTCACAAGCCTTATGGGGTAATTTACCATAGATGCTTTGCAAATATAATGGAGTTAAATTGTCTTCTAAATATATATGTTTATATACATAGACTAGTACAGCTCTTGGCTGTACTTGGCCAGGGAAACTTCTTTCAGAGTAGTAGACAGTTAAAATAGAGAGTCTCATAATTGATTTGATGCTGAATAAGAGATTACTTAGCTTTTGGCCCCTAAGAAGATATCTATAAAACACTCTGAATTCGCATCTAGTTGCATATTTCATAACTTTAAATATGATGAAGTCGTAATAATAAATGACTGATACATCTTTTTGCATACAATTCTAAAAAGTCACTTGTATTTCTTAGAAATCAATTATTTTCTTCAATCAAAACTAGTTAAAAACATGGAAAAATAAAGCACAGGGATACTTTACAAACATAAAAATAACTGGCGATATCAGGGGTGGTAAACGTCTTCAACACAAGATTCAAGGGACTGAGGCTGGAGTATCATTAGTCCCATGATAACTTTGTGTTACGCAGAAGGAATATGTCTTAAGGACACCAAGCAACAGAAGTCGTGTGAAATGACTAGGAAAACTAAAGTCAAGAAAATAAAGAATAAAAATAAATAAACTTATATAGATGAAAACAGGTAATATTTACACATTGTGTTTGCTTATGTTTATTAATGGCCATTTCATAAGATATGACATTATTGTAGGTGATTTCCAGACATGGGTAGATGTATATTACATCTTATTATCACTAAATTGGATAATAAGGAGAATTGCAATTTTTAAAAATTTTCAATACATTATATCTCAAATCTGAAACTGTAGCATGATATTGTTAAAATGTAAGAATCACAGGCAAATATATATATATATATATATACATATATATATATATATGTATATATATATATATATTTCAAGGAATGAAAAACATGGTTGATTTTGCTGTGTTTTGTTAGTTTTATTGCTAATTTTACTCGAGATGATTTTGAGCTTGAAATTGATTTTTTTTTAAATTTACATTAGATATCAGAAATTTATAGCAAAAACCAAACCACTTTGTTTTAGAACTTAGTATGATACAGTATTTTATGTTACTTTTTAAAAATAAACTTCAAGCATTTTGATATACTGACTTGGTTTTTGTAAACTTATCAATTCCAACATTAATCTTTTCTGGAAAATTCTCAGCACATACTCAGAACCAGTGTTTTACTAGCTATCTGGATATCCTGTAGGCTCATCAAGTTGATATAAATTTTGCAATCATTTGGAGCCCAGTCCTGACAAACAGGGAAGAGAGCATGATATGCAGATGTTCTGAGGGACACAGAAGATTCAGACAGTAAATATGCATTAATTGATTATTTATAAATTTTAGAGGTTGTATATATTTTAATCTTTGACTGAGATTATAGCTAGATCATTTCTTACAAAGTATTTCATATTGCTTTCAATCATACATAAATATGAAAGTTTTTTTTTTTTTAGAATTTTCTGGTTTGATTACATCAGTGTTTTGCAATAATATATTAGCATAATATATTAGTGTTTTCTTATATTCTGACAATCTTAAAGAAATAGCTTTTACAAGGTAGTTTATGTCAGGAAGAACAAGGTATAACATTGCAGATAATTAGTTTTTTTTTTACTTTAAAATGTTAATTATATCATCTGAACCATGGCAAGAATGATAACATTCCATATCATATTTTAACCATAAAGAGTGAAGAGTGAAGTCATTAAAACCTGTCAGAAACACATTTTAACCTTATTAATATAAATATTTTTGCCTTGCTAAAATTACACCCTTCTCAGGAAAGAATGATTTGTTGAGATTTTTGTAGAAATTCACATACATCAAGGCTGCTCAAAATAGCGAAACACATGTTCTCCTATTCAGGATGAGCTTAATTTATTTCAAAATGAATGGCATTGGTAATTGACAGGAATGAAAATAGTTTATTCTCTACATGTCCATGATCGATGGCTGAGTGGAAGTGAAGAAGAAAACAATCATCTTTTACCCTTAAAAAAAAAAAAAAAATCAGCCATAGCACTTCTGATGGGGAAGGGGAGAAATTGTGCTTTCAATCAGTGTCTTGTGAAAGTAATTAGAAATCTGTTAGAGAAAGCAAATCAATGAAAGCTCTATGTGATATCCTGTTTCAGCACCTGCTTCTCTGAGATGTTGCCTTCTTCACAAGAAATTGGGAAATGAGAAAAAATACAATTAAAAGATGAAAATAGCCATTCCTTTTTTAGTCCTAAATAACTCCAAGTTTAAAATATGCAAAATTCAAAAACTGAGAGTTAGTAATCAGCTCAATACCACGAGACAGCAACCCCAATGATACAGTGCCGGCACATGGGTGATATTAAACACCTGAATTCATAGAAAATGAGAGTAAAAATGAATTTAACATAAACATTAAAATGAGGTCAAGTACTGTGGCTGGTTCTTCTATGGAGAGACACACAGATTTATTTTAGAACTGAAATTGGTAATCCCATAGGCAGGATAAATTCTATATATTCAAATTTCATTTCTGATTTATTATGATTTGGGAGAATACATATAAATACAGGTGTATACTACCATGATGGTTGAGACTATAATAGGGGCTGGAGCCATCAGGGAATAGCTTGCCATTTTAACATCCTTAATGAAAATTTAATGAAATTCAAGTATTTTATCTCACTGAAAATTGTTCTGAGATTCAGTGACTGTTGAACAAGTGTAGGTGTTTTAATTTTAGTTGCCTCAGGGACTGCTCAGTTCATAATGGCTTTAACACAGAGTTTCAGTAGACACAAGACAGATTTAAAATTCAACCTAATTCTATTACTAAATTAAACTAAACTTATTTTCTTAACAAATATATCAAAATATGAAATTTAGTACTCATAGGATATCATGTGTTGCCTGTATTCATTCAATGCCTAAGTAAGGGTAAGGGTATTTATCACCTCAAATATCAACTTTTTTATGGAAAATCCCTTAAACATTATTGGCTAGATACAAGGAAGTCTAATGGCTTATTTATAATTATTTTGTTCTGTCAAAATATTATTTTGTTTCTGAAGTGATGCAATATATGATAGGAATATGCGATACATTAAAAATAAAAATGAATGTGTTCACACACATGATTCATATTTATGGGTATTTTTTACAAGACATATATCTAAACTTGTGTGCCTACCCCTCTTCCTCCCCAATTTAACCATTCTTGTTCTATTGTTCCTTTTTCACCCTTTATAGAAGTGTGCTAAATATCACAAAATGATTTTTCAAAAAAGTTATACAGAAATCTTCTTGCTTATTTTCCTAATGACTCTAGATTACAATGTTGTCTATAGAATAGATAAAACAAGATATATATATATATATATATATATATATATATATATATATATATATCTGAAAGAATTCTCAAATTTTACTTCATTGTGTTGGTAACATTTTGACAAAATATTAACAGGATTTAACAAAAGGATACATCTGATATAATATCAAACCGTATTACAGTAGATGAGAGTTTTGAAATTTTGAAATGTATTCAAAGTTAATAAAATATACAAAAGTATTTCAAAAACTTCTTCTTCTCACAAGTATACAGCATTGTAATGTATCAAAATTCTACACAAACAAAATGCTTTCAGTACCCCTGCATGCTTCTTTCATTTTAAAGCAGAGTTTACTGTTTACTTTAGGGTTCATAGTAGTATGTGGAGTGTGTTGATGTTAAGAAATTCAGAATGACATATACACCATATTCATCGTGCACAGTATTGCCATTTGGTTAATTTCCGACTTGGTTCCCTTGCTTCTTCCTGTATTTCCTCCACACTCAGACCATTGTTTTACTTTCTTCATAGTTTTGTCCTTTTCTATAAGGCCTATTGATTGCTGAGAGATATTCTTGATAAGCAAAGAGTTTAATAGCTCCAGCCTTTGACGTAAAGAAGTGCTCTAACAGTGTAGCATAACACAATATCTTTGTGTATAGAGCTTTTGCTGGTCTGGTTTTATACTATAGAATTCTCTCCTGTCTAGATGCTTACTCTAATGTAAACTCAATTTTGCTTTTTCCAATCTGAGTCTGATAATTTTACATCTGTAGAGCATTCATACATTTATTGTCATTCAAATACATAGGCATTGTAAAATACTTGATTTGATTCTGGAACCATACAACTTTATAAATCTCTAAAGAAAGATCTGATTTACCTTTATTAAAAACTGAACTGGGATTTCACAAGGAAAGGTCAGAAATTCCATGAGCAAGGAAGGGAATTTGGTTGTTAGTTTACTTACCCAATACTGAAATCTTAGCCTGAAATGATGTTTTGCAAACTCTAAGTGTTAACAGAAATGAATTACATATTTTGATGTGCAAACATTTGTAAATGCAGAGCAAATCACCATGATTCATTGTGCTATCTATAAATGTGTTGATTTTTCTATCTTATAGGGAGTAAAAGGATTTACAAAGGCCTATACGGTGTTTTGAATGTTCTACTGCACAAAGTATTACTGTGCAACTTCACTGAAAATGGTGTGATAGACACTGAATTGAATGTGAAAGTATGAAGGGATCATAATTACTCCCTACTTCTTTTGTTTGGATAAGGTGGTTTAAAGTTTTTGGTTTTTTGTTTCTTTGTTTATTTTTTTGAGCTTACCTTTCCTGATAAGTGAAGTTGGAACAGAATAGTGTTACAAGGAGCTTCATGATTCTTTCGTAGTGGTGCTGTGTAAAATGTCAAAGCTTATTTGAGCTGCAAAAACCCCTGAAGATATGCTTTCTATTCTTAAAAGAAAATATCCAAAATTTTGTTGAAGAGAAATTATTCAAAATTTAGTACTCTTCTCAGTGTATCCGTAGCAATATTAGCAGTATTTAGTTTCTTTAGTAGCCTACAAATTGTTTCCACTTGCCATAGGAAGTTTTCTTTAAAAATATAAATCAACCTCTGTGAGTAAAAATGCTGACAGATCAGTGAAATTGACCAAGTGTAGAAAAATAGAAAATTTAAGTTGTTTTGTGAATCTGTTTTGATTTTTTCATTATAACCAAAAAGAGTATTTTTTTGTTTTCACATGTTAATTATCAGAATTTAAAATATCCTCAAAATCACGGTATTAGACCACTACGTTATTCTGAAATTGATCCTAGAATGAACCACTGAGGCTAGCACTAGGACTTATCTTCAAATCAGTGGCCTAAAGTAGCAGTAATCCTTACAGGTGGTTGGGGCTTGTGCTTTTGGAGACATAAGGTATGTTTGAATGAGTGTTAAGTCCCAAATTTAGCTGTGGTATACAAGTCCACGTGGGAATATTTTATTTATTTATGGTTATCTGGGACACAGTCAAGGCTCTCAAACAAGTAGGAATATGCAATATGTTCAGAGGAGGAGGCTGAGCCTTTGTCCCCTTTTTATTGTGTCTGTATTCTATGGTCAGACTGAGTCTGATGACCAAAATTAAAGTCAGGGAGTAAAAGCAGGCATTCTAATTACATGGCCAAAGGTGGGAATTCTGGTTTAGAAATGGGAAAGGTGAAGACACAGTTTCACTAGCTTCAATTGTAAAGCCCAAAACAATGGAAAATGTGTTATTATTGTTATTACTATTACTGTGACAATTGCTATTCCTGTCATTAGTATTCTCCTTCCTGATGACAAGGTGAACATGGAAAAGAAAACAGCCAGAAGCTAGGGCTATTCCACAATTGAGAAGTTGTAATTTATTCCATCCTGCTGCTATCCCAGTGGAGCTTTTATTCCCTCGGATGATGGTGTGCCCCACTGGTATAGCAATTACAGATGGAATATTAAGAAATAAACTACATTTTCAAAGTTGCCTCAGTGAAACTTATGTCTAGACACAGATGAAACCAGGAAGAACTGGAACCCTGCTGACAGCCTACACTACCCTAAATTTCCTACTTAAATCCCCACTCAAACTGAAAGTTTAGCGTAGAAGTTTACTAACACCCATGGTTCCATGCAACATCAAAAGCTTTCAAATAAATAGTATGTAAATGCATTAGTTATTATGCGACTTTTGTTAAGTGATAGACAGATTTAAACAGCAGATAGAAAGTAAAACTTAGTGTGGAAATGTACACTGCCATGGGACTGGAGAGATGGAAGAGATGGCTCAGCCTTTATGAGTACTTACAGCTCTTGCAGAGAACTCTTTAGTTCTAAGTAGCCGTTCAGTTGACTCACAACCAATGGACACTGCACCTCCAGAGCATCAGAGCATCTACTGCCTTTCTCTGATGGCCTCAGGCATACACACATATGAACACACCAGACAGAGAGGGGAGGGAGGCGTGAATGAAGGAGAAAGGAAAGATTGCGTCCTCCTAATCACCAAGTCAATGAGGAAGAGACCTATGTTGGGGTTACAGTGTTCTCAACATGCTCAGCTGCTGCCTGATTTGGCAGAGTCAGAGAATAAATTCTCTCACTTTTGCAGCTGTGAATCACCAGTGTTTCTATTGGGAAGTGGTGTTTTTTGTCTCTCACAAATACATAATGTGTGAAGTCCTGAATTCAATTCTTAGAACTTGAAGGAAAACAGGAAAAAACATTCCATTGAAACGCATTGAATTTGTTACTTTAAAAAATGCATATTTTCTAGAGATGCAGAACTTCTGGTCATGAAGCTCCCACTTTTTCACACCAGTTATACACATAAATATGTGTGTGTGTGTGTGTGCGTGTGTGTGTAAGAGAGAGGGAGGCAGAGAGAGAGAAAGAGAAACTGAAAGAGATAGTAACCTCAAAAAAATAAGACTTTGGTGAAATACCTATGTACTACTGATATAAGATGAATCATCACAATGACTTTGGCAGAATATTAGCCCTGACAGAATATCAGCTTCCTTTCCTGAAAGACATCTACTAGACCTTTTATTGTCCTCTGAAAGAGTCACGATATGAGGTTTGCTTGCTAGGCTGTGTTGCTAGAAGAGGTTGTGAGACCTTTAGGAAATCAGGCCTGGTGGGAGGGCGTTAAGTCACTGGAGGTATTGCCTTGATGAGGCACTATGAACCCAGCTTCTTTCTCAGCCCCTTGTTCTCAGACCACCAATGAGTAAGAAAGTCACTTCTACCAGGTTTAGGATTGACATAAACCCGATCAATGTATTTATGAAGCTACTCAATGAAAACTGACTCAAAGCAAAGATCTTTCCTCATTTCCAGTAGTTTATTATAGCAATGGAAAGGTAATATAGTTACTATATTAAATATTTTAAACTATGCATAGTTCATGTTTCTGTTTCATGTTTTTCCATAATAGGAAATTTGAGAATGATATATCACCTGATGTCATACACAGAATCAAAAGAATATATAGGTACATACACACATACACCCATTTACAGATAAGTATACACATTCAGGTAGAGAACATACAGTAGTTACCAACAGTGATAGAGGTAGAAATGGACAGGTGATATTTAGGGGATGCAAAGAAGGTATGAAATATGAGCATATCTGATGTTCTAAAGTATAATATAAGATCTATATATAATAAAATGTACTATATTTGGAATTTACCCTCAGAAAATAAATATGAACTGTTATCAACATGAAAAAACAACAAAAAATAGTTATAAGAATTATAGATGTATTGATCTGCTTTGGTAGAATTACAATACTATAATCACAATTTACTTAAAATCATGTGTATACCTTATATATATGAAATACAATTATGAAAAATCAAATAAAGTGAACTAATACTAAATTTCCATTATATATTTTTATTATGTGTTAGGTTTGATTAAAAATAGAAAACTTAAGAAATGATGCTATAATTCTATAAATTTTAGTACCAGAACAGAACTTTACATTTAACATTATGTAAATTTCCCTCTCTTCTAAAGAACACATTACAATATTTTCATAGGTATTTCTTGCCATTTTCAACACTACATTTTTCTGATGTTTAGAAATAAAACAATTAATTGGTAATCTCTCATTAACAAGTATCCTTTTACTTTCATGTGAAACATCTTAGTGAATATTTTCCTTCTTAAAGGTTCTAATAATCTCATTTGAAAAAAATATTTGAATACAAAATACAGCACAAGGCACAGAGGATGCTTCATGACCAATAACATTTTGATATGAGTTTCATATGTTTGTGATGTCACCATCATATTCAACTAGACAGGACCTGGAATAACCTAGGAGGAAAACTTCTGCTCATGCCTGTGAAATCAATTTCAGATAGGCTTACTTGAAGAGAAAATAAGCACTCTGAATTATCTTGTAACCCAAATGTATTTTAAAAGAACATAAAAGGAGAAGCTGTGATGGGCAGAAGAGCAGATGCATCTCTCTCTGCTTCCTCAGTAAGATCATTCAAGCAGTGCCTCTGAATTCTTACGTTTCTGTGAAGTATTTGACTGTTTTATACAACAGTTTTGTTTTTAATAAAGAATTATTTGTAGCTGAATGAAAATTACTCTGGCTGCTGAAGAGGAGTGTGTGTGTGTGTGTGTGTGTGTGTGTGTGTGTGTGTGTGAGAGAGAGAGAGAGAGAGAGAGAGAGGATTCAAGTGTGTGGGGATATGTGTGTAAAGTTCATTGAAAATACACAGACATGGTGGCACAAGCCTTTAATCTCAGCACTTGGGAGGCAGAGGCAGGAGGCTCTTTGTGAGTTCAAGGACATCCTGGTCTACAGAATGAGTTCCAGGAGAGCCAGAGTTACAACAGGGAAACCCTGTCTCGAAAAGCCAAAAACCAAACCAAACCAAAACAAAATGAAAATACACAGAAATAATTAGATATGTGAAAACTAAGCTGGAGGCTAAGCTTGCAGAAAAATGCCTAAGACAGTAATTCTGTCAAATTATTCCAAGTAAACAAAAAGATACCGTTGTTCTTAATGCAAGCATGTGATTTATAGCTGCCAGAGTTTTTTTTTTTTGTTGTTGTTGTTGTTTTTTTTTTTTTTTTAACAAAACTTTCTCCTCTGTACCTGCATCTCGACTTTGTATTCATCAATAGTACTGTATTTGGACACCATTTCCTTTTAAATAAGATCAAAATGGAATCCACAGGGAGTCCCCTTCATCAAGCTGCATTCTTTGAAATGTAAGACTGATTTAAGTTGCCTAGCTCTTTTGAATAAATCTGCTTCAACTGTAGTTAGAGAAGCTCTTTGTGCTCTGTGGACTCCTACCCAGGAATGGAATTCATGTGTATTAATATTTTCCAAATCTAGAACATCCTGATGTTTGTTAAAATTTCAATTGAAATGTGTTTTATAATATTGGTAGAAGACCATTCTTTCTCTCATAATAAAATTGCTTACATATTTTGATTTAGGATTTCTGATTCTATAAATTACTCATCAAAAAATTCTTTGAATTAGACACAAAAATAAAAATTCTCTAGTAGATGTCACTTTATCGTGTGTACATATATGACTTAATAAAATAAGCAAATCTAGGGGGAATATTATTTAATAAAATATTTACAGACAGAATGAGATTATTTTATACTAATATGTCTGATAACAACATGGAAATTACTTATGAAAGATGCAAATGAAAATGTATTGCATAAATGTTATATAGTATTACAAGTCATTAACATATATCTGTGAACTTCAGTAGAGTGATAGAAAGAAAAATATGAACATTTTCAATGACTATATGTCTATGGTTATAAAGACGGTAATGTTCAAAGGTTTTGTTTATGGAATATTTACATATGTTCAAATAAATATAATGAGTCTTAGTTTCAATGTGTACTTTCTTTATTTTTCTGAAATTTTTGGACCTACAATCTATATGTAATTATTTTCTCTGAATTATTTCAGTTGCATTTCTTACTGGAGTTAGCTAGATCAGAAGTGAAAGCTACCCGTATGGTGGCTGCCACATGTAACAGTTAGTCCCCTGGGTAAAATAGAAACTTGATAAATGAGAGTAAAATGTAGTGAAGAGAAACTTGTTACAGATTATTAACTCACAAATCACAAACAAAATGTACTGCTTTATGGACTATTGTATTTTATGGAGTTGTATAACCTTGAATTAATCATTTTTCCCTTTTCCTGAAAAGTTTTATTTTGTATATCGCTGTTGAATCTCTTTCTCATTGAGTCCTTTAAAATCTCTGTCATTGGAAAGGTCCTGCTCTGACTTTGCTATTACCAAAGCTATAGCTTTGTCTTACTATATACACTCAATTAAACTCTTTGTTCCCTTTCTCCTTTCCATTATTGTCATCAATAACATGGGAAACTCCCATCTTCATTTCCACAGGTAATTGAATTGGTGAATTATTTTCACATTAATCTGGATTTTTTTTAATGATTGTTCTCATCAGTGC
The DNA here is from genome assembly GCA_026225945.1 of Cricetomys ansorgei. Taxonomy (NCBI): domain Eukaryota; kingdom Metazoa; phylum Chordata; class Mammalia; order Rodentia; family Nesomyidae; genus Cricetomys; species Cricetomys ansorgei. The sequence continues at coordinate 15,562,684 of JAMJFZ010001815.1, forward strand.
AACTTCCAACTTTAATGCTTTTTATGTCTTTCCCCATAATTAAATTGGACATGATTTCTTAGAATCCTGAAAGTGGAAGATAGGAAAAGCACCATTGCTTCCCATGAGGTCAATGAAGTTTAGTTCACTTTATTTTGCCAATAAATCCCCACTCACTTCTTTTATACCCTCTTAAGAACCTGGAACTAATGAATAAGAAGGGGTTGTGGAATGCTGACCACTGGACATGGCATAGCTATTGTCCTCTTGAACTGTCAGCATCTGTGATTTCTTGAAGTAGATCTTCACAAGATTGAGCTCATTAACTTTCCAATATTAGAGGTGGGGAAAGAGCTTATAAGGTCCCATCCCGTCTCAAGATTTATGGACAGTTTTTTAGGGGAGAAAGCTTGTAAGGCCCTAATTCTCTCAGAGATCTATGGACAGTGAACAGTAGTATTTAGGGCTATAGGCTACTGAGGTCACACCCCTTCCTAAGGGTATATGCTGTTAGCTGAGAGATACTTTGTTCTTTATTACTGGTGTTACCTCTATGTGGCCCATGCTCCTATATGTAACCATTAACCCCTGCTCCTATAAGAAACCCTAATTAAGCCCATTGTTCATCCAGTCTCTGATCGGGTGGAACTGTTTCTTAGGTCTGCCATTGGTGCTCTACTTGATGTGAATAATCAATTTTTGTCTCCTCAAAAAAAAAAGTTAATGTAACATTTGGCACCTGGATGTAGGCAGCCACAGAAGCAAAGCTGAGATTGGGAGGCAGTCTTTTCTCTCTGTTGTGAGTGATGAAAGATGCAACTGAAGCTAAATTTTGAACAGAAAAAGGCATCTGCAAGAGTAATGACAAGTGGCCATCAGCCCGTGGTATTGAAGAACTGCTGGTGCTATATGCGTTTTATTGTCTATATATAACTGAAGAGAAGTGTAGCTTGTGTTGGCATTACTGTGGAAGCGCAGAAAATGTATGAATGTATCCATTCCTCCTTAAGATATAGTGAAGTTTCTAAATCTGAGGAAAGAAGAAAGATTAACTCCCTGATCCCTTAGGGCTACTTGGTTATCATCAGCTGAAATTCTCATCAATGCACTGTACTAGAAGTAGAAATTGGTAGGTATTTACTGAAGTAACTGGCTATGAACAAGGCAGTGTTTAATGTCCAGTTTATAAATTCAGAGAGGGCTATGCTCAGATGCAAGCTAAAAAGGTGGTTGATTCATTAGGGACATTTGGATTGGTATGAAACTTCTGTGTTTTTGCTGATTCTTGTGGTAGAATATGAGGTTCATTGGGTAGAAAAGGCTCTGAAACATCTAAGTGATTTAGACTTGCACGTAAATGAGGTTGATTATGTGCCTAAACAATCAAAAGTGAATGAGAAAAAGCAAGAGGAGTTAAGGAGCCCTGCCTGGATCAGTCAAAACCAAATGTGTTACTATTCCTGTTCAGCTGAAGGACAGAAAATGGAATTCACACTTGTGCACCTCTAGAAGACTTTGAATCCTTACCAAAAGTTTAGTAAAGTATAAATGATACAACAGTATAGGCAAAAAGATAAATTACTAAGCTTATTGCAGGACAGTTATTTCCTCAGAATGAGGAACACAAATTTAACCCCAAAAAGAATGTTTGATAGGGGTGATATGTAATCACTAAGCCAAGAGAACTTGTCTCAGACAAAGTGTGGCCAATGGAGAGGCAGCAATGAATTCCAGCTAGGCATTACAACAGGGTATTTGTGCCACATTGTGCATGTTAACATGACTCTGTTCTCTTTCTTGTTCCTAGGCTGAAAATAAAAATGAGAGGCAGTCCCAATTCTACCAAGCAATTTGGAGTTAGAGAGAGGTCTGACAACACTGTAGGGAAAATCCAGGGTGAGGAGATAGAACTTCCCAGGAAGAATGATTGAGTTGTGCTTCTTATCCACATTGCTATATTCAATATCGATCTTTTGAGAAAACAATACAAGTAATCAAATCTTTTCATTTATTCACTTAAAGTTTTCCTTCAGTATCTTTCAAAGTCAGCTGTTGACTCCAGAAAACAACTGGCATAAAATAAAAATTGGAATAAAAAACAATACTCCTGCAGAGACCCAGCCTCTCCATTGCAAAAATGTTTCATTTCACACTTGAGGTAATCATAATTTCTTGTTATTCAGATTTAGAAAGGCATCAGAGTGATGTGCAGGCACCTAAAGGAGAGAGGACTACAAATCAGTTGTCGCACAATACAAGGACCAGGTACGTCTGCAAATAATTGTAACATCATAGTTGAATACAGCCCAAAGGATACACAAAGGAGAAAAAAACCAACAGCCTATAAAAACTACAATAAAGGTCAAAGAGTTTAAATGAAAGCAATCTGTGGATATGGAATAAGGTTCTCCTAAAAGCCATAAGATTATTAAATGGAAACCAGGATCAAGAGATGGTCTACAGTCCTAAGACTTGAGAGGAAATGAGATGCCTGAAGACCCTAAGTAGTATAAATTATAGTCATTGCTATTGATCACTTATCAGAATTAGATAGAGATACCTTATTGTGGGAGACACCCCAGACTTTGTTGCAGGGTGTAGGGATGTAAGTTTAGTTCCTGTGGACTAACTTTTATAGTGTCATAAATGCTGATAGGGAAGGGTTGTCGTCCTAACGTTCCCACTCAGCTGTGGATCCTACATGCTAAACATGAAATGCCAGACAAGATTAGTACTGTGGCAATAGGGACATGAATCTTATGCATATAGACAAAAGATGTCTGCTCTTATTTAAGTATTACTTCACAGAAAAGAATTCACATATGAAATGATAAACATAGCCAACAGGTATAGTTGAGGAGATCATAGGCTCTAGGGGGAAAACTATTATTACTGCTTCAGTAAATTAGTATGATGTGTTGTTAAATTGTATTCTTTAGATATGCTCTCCCTCTAGATTATTACTGATATCTTCTTTGGTAAAAGAATCTATTTTCTTTCTGTGGGAAGCTGTAGAGGAATATTTAATCTTTTAATCCAGCAACATGGCTGCTCTACAAATGGATCATAGTCAAATCCTGTGTGATCCACCTGCAATGCAGCACAAGCTTTTAAGCAACCCCAATAAGAAGGCAATGATGGCACATGCCTTTAACCCCAACTCTCAGGATGTAAAAGGAAGCAGTCAGTTCAGAAGTAGGCCACAGTTCTCAGTTAAAGACACTCAATTCATGGTTCGCCATTCAGAGTTCACAGTCAGTTTAGAGTTAAGGGAGAAGCAGTAGAGATTGAGGGAATTGATAGAGAAGTGGAAAGTCAGAGGCAGAGTGTATTACAAAGTGAGTACAAGCCTTTAATCCCAAATCTAAGAGTGAATTAGAGTGAAGACTTGAAAGAGTGACATCTGAGATGTATCAGAGTGAAGAGTGACATAACAAAGGAAGAATTAGTAGAGTGAGTCTGAATGAGAAGAACATGCCTAGGGTTTGGGATATAAAAGCAGGCTTTCAGCTCAGGGAGGCAGGCAGGCATTTAGAGAATCAGTCAGATAAGACACAGGCAGTTCATCAGGAGAGTGAGTTTGAAAGGAGTCAGCTAACAGAAAGAGTCTGTTTTAAGCTGAACAGAGCAGTTCAGTCAGAGAAGTTTCAGGAGTCAGCCAGAGTCAGCCAGAATAAGAGTTCAGTCAGAAAAAGTCAGGTAGCTCAGATGGTCAATTTGAACCAGCAGCTTGGAGAAGAGTTTGAGCCAGAACAATACATGATTGGAATCAGCCAACTGGAAGAGTCAGTTAAGTTCAGTACAGCTCTAAGTTTAGAAGGAGTTAGTCAGAATGTGTTAGTCAGCAGTAGGTCTTGGAAGCTGAAATGTTCTGGGTTTAGGTTTGAAGATTAGCTTGTACAGAGGCTGAAGCCTTCCAGGTCTAGAATTAAGATTAGATTGTAATGTGGCTGAAATGCTCTAAGACTGGGGATTGAATTAGCAAAGAATAAACTGTCTTCTGCAATGAACCCATGAGAATAATTAATTAATTAAATAAGCATGTACAATCTATGCCTGCAAGAAGCAGTTGTTTAAGAGAATCAAAACTGATCAAGCATGTTGAGAACTAAGTGACTATTGAATAGTCAGTATTAGTTGGGATATCAATGTCACCTTCTCCAAGATTCAGAGAACATATAGACAAAGGGATAAGAAAGAATTTAAAAGCCCAAAGCAGAGGTAGAGTATGTAAAAGCTATCCTCTGAACATGAAGTTTCCATTGACCATTTGAAATGCCACTAGTTGTAATAACATAAATGATTAGGTTCACTAATTTTTCAGTCTATGGCAAGGGGCATATGAGGCACATTCTTCCCTAAGGATTTGTAGGCAAGTAACTAAGTGCAAGGGTTCATCATTACATGCTGCACATCCTCAAGATATATAAGCAATTAATTATGCTAGGGGAAGGTAGTAAGGTGGTCATGACCCTTACACAGTATGTATGCACAGATGAACAGTTTTTAAATTTCAATGGAGTAGACACATATTGCCAATTCTGTTTTAAGTTCTCATAACATTCAGTGGTTCTTCAAGATATACTGGAGTCAAATCCTTTCTTTCTAATGTCTTGGTGTCCAGAGTGAATAGACATTTATTTATCTCCTGAGGAAAAAAAAATCACACAGCACAAGACATTTTTAATCTTCTTTTATCTCATTTCTTGTGGTTTCCCCATCAGAGGGAGAACACATAAAGAGATTCACAACAACTATATAAACCATGGAAATTTAGTATTTTATTTTATTGTTTATATAAATTTAAACACATCATTTCTTTTCTCCTTTTCCTTATTCAACTCTTCCCTTGCCTTCCCATGACCTTTAAAATATATGTCCTCTTATGTATTTAGTTATAAATGTATAATTTAATACATAGTACAATATATTAATATATAGAGTATGTATTACATGTAATATGATAAAAATATATAATGCATTTAGTTTATAATATATAATATAGAGAAATGCATGATCCTTAATCCATCAGCATGGCTGCTCTGGGAAAGGATCACTTTCAACGGCCTGTGTGAGAGACATTAGATCTCTGATCCAGCAACATAGCTGCTCTATGTTAGAAAAAATATTAGTTAGTTTAAGCCTGTCTTCTGTTTGTAATAATGCTAAATGAGAGGGAATTCTGTAGTTCCTCTTCAGTGACTAATATGGAGATATGAGGAACTTCCCATGTATCTCAGGCTGAAGTTTGCCTAGTGGGAGCAAGGTTGACTGGCTGGACATTTGGGAAGTGAATTTTAGAATTCTCTTCATTAATGCAAAACAACACTTTGTATCTGAAGGCAATGCAATAGCACAGGCCTTTAATTAAGCCCATTTAGAAGCCAATGGTTCCACACACCTTTAATTCAAACTCTCAATATAAAAGGAAACAGTTCAAAGACACAGGAAGAAGAAACAATGGAAAGAAAAACAAGAGAGATGCTGATTGTGGAAGCATAGAGAAGCAGGAAGAACAGAAGCAGAAGTAGAAGCTGAGAGAGAAGCAAGAAAATCAGAAGCAGAAGATTGAAGAAGCAGGCCTGGGGAGAGGCAGTTGAGAAGGCACCTAGCCACAGTTCAATTCAGTCTTAGGGGAGGCTGAAGACCTCTAGGTCCAGGCTTGCATCTGGAAGATTGTATAAAAACATCATTTCAAAATAAAAACCTGATATCCATTGAGGAAATTTTATATTTTAATGCTAATCCAAATTCCTCAACACGTGATTTTATTTACAAATTTTGAGATCTTTTAATATGTGATAAATGTTCTGACTTGGTCTGTTTATCTCTATTTGAATGTAGTATGCTAACAAATTACACAGTTTATTCATTTATGTTTAATCAGACTCAATGTACACTAAGCACAATCTGAACAATTAAAGCAGTAACATTTTAAATAATTTTTATCTCTACAAACATGTTAGCATATGTGGTAAGAAATGATTATGTTTGACAAAACACTTATATTTTAAATTTTTTATCTAACTATTTTCTGCTCTCAGCTCCCAACAATTAAGTCTTAGAATTTCAATCTATGACCTACAGATTTTGTTTATTAAGAAGGTATAATCTTTGGTGTGAAAAACATACTTTACTTTATTCTCTTTTGCCAGTTAACAATATATTATTTTGAAATGTGAAGATAATGGAAATAATAAGAATAACAACTATTTTGAAGAAAAGAATTGTAGTTATATGACTAGAGGAGAGAAACATAATGATACAGTAGAGACCTGCTGATTATTTTGCATAAAAATAATAATTTTGTCAAAAGCAATGATTATTGTCATTCTTCTTGTGAGATTCCAAGGCTTCAAAGAGTGAGCTTAGTCCAGACAATTGATTGCACAGGGACAATGCAGTAAAGGACTTACTTTCACACTGCTCACACAAACACAATTCTCTAGAGGAACACACAGACAGAATTGGGTTGAATAAATATTTCACAGAGCCATTATCCAGTAGGTCTGAGAGTTTCTTATTGACAATATCAAGGGCTTTGAGGAGGCATTCTGCATAATAAATGTGCAAATACAGATATAGAAAGGCCTTTGAAGGATAATGTCTTTTAATTTAATAGATAGGTTACAGGAAAGCAGCTTGCCAGGGATTCCAACTCCATGCCAGCTCTGAGTCATGATGTTAGGTTGTAAGTTAATCAGAATTTTCTGAGTAGGATCCAAACATAGAAACACCTGAAGTACGACATTCATTTACATAAATCACATGCAAGGAGCCATTGAATCATAATGCTTATACTGAGTAGTTGAATGGTGATCTTAACAGAACTTGTAAGTGGGACCCAGAAACATACCATACAAGGTCAGAGGAGACAACAAAATCAAACAACCATAAATACACATTAGTTGCAAATTTCTCAAGCCTAGGAAGTAAAGTTTTATATATTTCTGAATTTTAATCATCTACTTAATCAACCAATTGACAGTTCTAACAAGTGCAGAGAATGCTTTACAAAATGGCTAGATTTTTGTAAATGAAGACCTCAAAGGTAGATATCCATTAAAGATGAAGGGAGAAAAATGCCAGAATGCTGCCTAAGCTTTGCACACAAGTTCTGCTTTAATATTGCAGGCACATTCTATGCTTTCTATTGAGTGAGCTAAAAGAAATACATACAGGTAAAAATCTACCACACACCAATCTGATTGGGAAGTATTTCTCCTTATTAGGGAAGTGTTACTTCTTTAAGCAGGAAAAATTTATATTTATTCATGAAGAGCATCATTATGTAAATATATCAAACACATAAAACAATCTGGTTGAAGCAGCAAGAAAGGAACTAGAGTTCACATCACTCAAATTTCTTCCCAGATCCATTTTCCTTCACCTCTTCTAATAGACTTCTGTTCTTAGGGCTTTTCCGTGGTGAGACACAGGTCATTCATGGGTACTACAGGGACTAACTGCTTTGAAAACAATCTGAGCTTCAGGACTCACATTCAAGCTGGGTGACCCTGGTGTGCACAATGTTCACAGTGCTCAATGAGGACAAGAGAAGACAAGTAGTGATGTGAAGATGATTCTAAACATGGTAAAAGATACAAAAATAATAATATTTTTAAATGAACGTTTTTGAAGCAAATTTCCAAAAGCAATCCAGAATTCTGATTAAGGGCACAGTAAAAGCCTACTTATTCATATAAGTACCCCTGGGATATTACAGAACTTTGGCTTTATGCATTTTCAGATTGTCATCGCTATCCACTATATACAGTTATTTAAACAGGTTTACCTTTTAGGACAGTACCTTATATAATCTATAATTGTCATTATTTCTACATAAGAAGTATTATTTTAACACCTAAATTGTAGAGGATTTTGAATGAATTTATTAGGTACTTAAAATAGTATGTTACTGGGTTTAAGTGCACTGTCATGTTGTCATAGTTTAACTGAATATTTTAGCATGTATGAGATCTAAAATAGTTAAACATTATCAAAAATAATATTTTACATTAGAGAAAAGTAAGTGGTAGCACTCAACACTCTATGTGTGCTTCTCTAGATTCGTACAACACTGTTTATTGTTTATTTATCGGCCCTCTAAATTTATAGTTTCAACTTTTCTATAATTCTCAAATGAAAAGTAATGTTATTGTAAAGAAACAAATCCTATAAATTTATAACAGCGTGTGTGGAACTGGGGAGCAAGCACAGAAAGATAAGTACTGCTTAGTCTTGCTCAAATGTTGAATCTGAAAAGATTGATATTTACTGAAATTATGATTAAATGGTGGCTTTCAGATACCATAGCAAGTGGCAAAGTGAATGGAGAGATGTTGACTGAAGTGACAGCATAGCTAGAGAAAAGCCATTCTGGATAATATTGTGCATGATGTTGGCTCTAAACAGCATGGAACATTTTAAAATTCAGAGAGTTGGGATATAATATTTTGAGATTTTGTACCACAATAACACAAAGAGGTTTTGTTATAAGTGTGTTTAACTATAGAGTATATGGGTTCATTAATCTGCCCCTTTGTTATTCTTCTTAATAAACAAAAAGTCAGTTCAACTAAAATAGATATGTATCACAAGCCATGAAATCCACAATGGGAGTCAGACAGTTTTGACAGGGCAGGAGGTAACAGAAATGTATGCCTTGCCAATTTCCTTCTTGTGGTTTGGTTACAAATTCAATGCTTTTTGTACAACTACAGACATAACACTTGTGTGTAAACACAGGTTTCTGCTAATCTTTAAAATCTCTACTCATAGAGTAGAGCTTTGGATTGGTAGGGGCACTGAGCATATGGAATCACTAATGTTCTCTATTCACACCTTATTTGAAGATATGGCCTCCTAATTCTTTTATCTAAAATAACTCTAAAAGATGGATAGTATTGAATAAATTTCCACCACAGTACCAAACAGACTTTAGCACATTAGAGCTGCAGTTACAAACAGGTATTTCACTAAAGCTTCCTGTTATATTGATCTCCATGTTTCTGTTTGAAAAAGAATAATATTGGTTTTAATAATTCAAAGATATTAACTTATTATTCATGTAACTCACTGCAATAAATAGATCAAACATTGCCATTGCTGATGCATGCTCCCTTTGGGTGACTAGAAAAGTCAGCTAAACTGTTTAATTTCTCCACATTTAAAAATGGAGCTAATAATATACACCTCATTTATAGAAATTTTGCTTAGAATATCTTTGACCAAAGCATTTAATGTAAGTTATGGTAATAACTTCAGCGGTATCACTGTTAATACAGTTAAATTCCATCCTTCTTCCGAAAGCTAACATATTTTAAATAAATTCATAATGTTAATGTTCACTTGCACTACTACTATGAGAAGTGAAAGTAAATTTGTTTAAAAAACCTTGTAAATAAGATTACATAAATTAACCAAATTTCAGAGATCTATAAAAAGGTAATAAAAACATGCATAAAGCCAAAATGATTCTCATATAGACACTGAAATAGACAAGAAAAAATGTCAAAAAGAGCAACAATAAGAGTACCTACCAACAAAAACAAATCCACACACCTATAGTAATGGGTTTATATGGGAAATGGCATATTGGCTGGTTTATTGCATTTTTTACCCTAAGTTAATCTGAGTTGATGTCATTAATAAGAGTAAAAAAAATCTATCTTAGATCAATATGAAAGCTGTCTATAGTGAGTGCCTTTGCAGTAAAAATGTTTGATAGTATTTACTGAGTTTTTCCAAATGAATGTGAATAAAGAAATCATCTTGTCACAATTAAAATTCAATCAAATAAGAATACAGTTATTTAAAAACTAATTTGCATTTCATATTAAATATGATAATGCAGGCTGCACCTGTATGTTTAAGAGACTTTACAAAACGAACTGTTAGTTTGTCTTAAAAAGTACAAAGTAAAAATATACAATCTCCTAAATTTATTAGTAGCTAAATAACTCATGTTTGAAGCAATTTATTCTACTCTTGAGTAATGTGTCCTCTTATGTTTTTAATTTTACACACTAGTGATTAATGCCTTCCGTAGACACATAGGCTTTCCATCTGGTGCTGTTTTTTATGATACATATTCTATGTTTCTTTTCTTTTGAAAATGTGATTGTTCTTTCAAGATTTTAAGAAACTTTTCAAAATAAGATTGTTCTCAACAATTTAGTGCATTTTTTAAAAAAATTATGAGGGTATATAGATATATCCCAGGCTCTATTTTGGAGAATAAAGTAAAAGGATAAAACACCCATTCTGAAATGTGTGGCAATTTCCACCATTATCATCTAAAGATATTTAGAAACATATAAAAGATGATGGAAGACATAAAAGTACAATAATCACTATGTGTATTCTTAGCTGAAATGAATGTAATAACAGCATGGCTACATAATCACTTTGAAATATTCGCCTCTGAATAGATTGTACAAGAATTACTCAGAGAAATGACTTGTATCTTAGCATAATGTCATCTGCAGGGGCTATTCTTTAAGATGACTTTTTGTATGATTCAATCTTAGGAACAGATCATCCTGGGCTTTCAGTAATTATCCTCTGAAGAAGAGATGATACACTACACAGGAAATTTAAGCTCAGTTTATTCTAATGATATTTCAAATTGTAATCTCTTTACTAAAATAATTAAATGAAGTATATGTTTTCTTCATTAGCCAAAGCCACCATAATAAGTAATTAAAAACACATGTGGTAATACAGGCTACACCAGTATGTTCAAGAAACTGTGTGTTTAAAAACATACAGTACTGTTCTCTGAATAGATTTAGAGGTTAATATCCTAGACTCTTGGGTTATAAGTTACAAATACAATTTATCTAAAGGATTTTACTCATCCTTCATAAAATAAATACTCATAAGTGATCAAACCTTCAAATTCAACACCCAAGAAGACCCAGGGCCTAGGATTCACCTATGGAGATTTCTTGCTCCTTATTCTAACATTTTTTTCCATCAGCAGATTTTGTCATGAAAATATGTACCAAATTTCACTATTATTTCTAGCATTACAAATTTCCTACACCTTTGAACTTCATCAAAACTTCTCACAACATCAACTTCACTTTCACACCATTTGAGATCCCTGCTTATATCTCCTACCTCTATTTCTGTTTCTATTGATCTTTTCCCTATTGTGACATTTTAAGTATGCAGGAGCTTATTCAGTTTGGTTCTGTATATGCGATCAAACACAATGTTACAGGCAATGTAGCACACACCTTTAATCCCAACACTAGGGTTTTAAAAAGAAATAGTCAGTTTAGAAGTAGATTATTGCTCTCAATTCGTGTTTAAAGAATGAGCACAGGCCTTTAATCCCAACTCCGAGATTTAATCAGAGTGAAGAGCCAGCAGAGTGAAGTCTGAGATCAAATCACAGTGAGGACATACTCAACTCTCAGGATATGAAAAGAAGCTCTCAGTTCACAGACAGGGAGTTCAGAGAGACACAGCAGTTCAGCAGGAGTCAAGATCAGAAGGGGAGAGTGAATTTGTTTGAAGCCAAGTAGAGCAGTTCAGTCAGAGAAGTTATGGGAGTCAACCAGAGTCAGAAGAGTTCAGTCAGAAACAGTCAGCTGGCTCAGAAGTTCAGTTTGAACCAGCAGCTTGGAGAAAAGTTTGAGACTGAACAGCAAGTAAATTGAATAAGCTAACCAGAAGAGTCTGTTGAGTTCAGTACAGCTCTGAGTTCAGAAGGAGCTAACCAGAGTGAGTCAGTTTCAGAGGCTGAACCTGAACCCTTTTAGGTCCAGGTTTGTATCTTGAAGACTATACTGTACAGACTAAACTCTTCTAAGTACTGGGGCTTGAATGGGCCAAAGAACAAACTGCTCTTTTCCCTGAATCTATGTGTATAATACTAATTATTGCATCTGAAACATTGAACTTGGTTGCTACTGTTGCTTGAAATTTTTGTCCCTTTTCATGTTATCTTTACCTATAAGGTCACATAAAATGTTCATATCATGCAATGTGGAAAATCTTGTAGAGCTCTGACTAAGCTCTCTGCCAAAACTAATAAAGCTATGATCACTATCACATTATTACTAAGTAAGTACTTGATGCTGCTAGTTGGTCTTGAGAACTGTTAGCCTCAGAGATACATTTATCTATACAACCATTATATATGTCAAGACTTAGCACAGTTTGTAATTAACATTTGATATGTATTATGCAAAATGAACATATGAATTCAGAGATACATTTTAGAAATTGGACATAGATATCCAGATATAGGTTTTATGGTTTCAGTCATAATTAAATTATTAATGTGCATGAAATGCCAAATGTAGGTAACGTAACTAATACTTTGTAGATGTTACAAATTATATGCTTTATTTTTCTTGTTATTCCAAGCTGTGGAGAATCCTATTCATTAAGAAACATAATTTTATCAACACAGGAAGAAGGGTCCTCCATTTTCTTTCAGGTTGATTTGTATTTATGGTATGTTCCCTGTTTAGATACTATGATATGTATAATTAAGAAATATCAAAATAAATAAACATGTGACAAAGAATTTCACCTTGTAGAATTCTGCTTCTATTTAGAAGAAAATATGTCATATAAACTTTTATAAAAATTTGACTCAACCACAATTTCTGAAAGGAATATCATTTCTGCCATTTCACTTCAACATCTATTTATTACTAGTTTATTTTATTTTACATATTAGTATAATTAAACTTATTAAATGTTTTATTTCACTACTTTGACATTATTGTATGTTTCTATTTTCAGAAATATAATACTAAAGGACTCACTGTAACATTTACAACACTGTGTTCCATTTAATAACATATGTATACTCACATAGACTTATTAGATTGCTTATAGTAAAATATGCTATAGAGTGAGGAGGCAAAGGAGATAAGATAGGGCAATGTGTATTTAATATGAGCAAAAATATTTTAATGTGTATGTATGAAATATCGTAATGAATCCCATTGTTTCATATAATAGCAAAAATCATTAATAGAAATACTACATGTGTATAAATGTGTGTATTAGCTACTTATAAAATATATAAATACCTCATCACTTCATTGACCCTTTTTCTATAAGTGTTGCAACTTCAGTTCAGGTTACTTTGTTGATAGTAGACATTTACTTAATTTCTAAAATATTTTTTCACTGGAAATAATTAGGAGCAATAAACTGTAAAGCTTCTGAAGAAATATCAGAATAAGACAAGGTTACTTAAGTACAAAGGATGTTCCACAAGTATGGAGGATAAGCCTGATTTCCCATCAAGTCTTGTTTGTAAGCAGAACCTCACAGGTCCTAGAGCTAAAACAGATGATCTCTGAAAATGCAACAGTGTTTTACTTTTCTCATTCAAATTGAGGTAGAAGAGAGATGAGGGGAACTCACTAGAAGTAAAATTATTAATAAAATTAGAAGGTAGGAGTGTAGTCCAGGGATAGAGGGCTGAATGCCTTGTGTCTGCTTTGTCCCTGTGTTTGATCTTCTGTGCTGAAAAAAATGGGGAATGTAAATCTACTTCTCAGAGAGAGCAAATGCTCACACATGTTTCCAGAGTGAAGTCCCAGTTCCAGTTTTCAATATGAGGGGTACGATGTCCCGCATGAGGGCATAGATGAAAGGAGAGGTGAAGTATGACAGAACAACTCACAGCAGCTCAACTGGTACATACCTGGGACTAGGGGAGGCCTACCGAGGAATGGGATCAATCAGATTATCCTGTGTGCAAGGATATGGGGCATGCTCCTGACTGCTGATTGATGAGCGACAGCCTAGCCCACAGTGTGTGCTTCTATCCCTGGGCAAGTGGGCACGGGCTGCATAAGAAAGGTCTCACCATTTCTCTGTGTTCTTTGCTTCAGTTCCTGTATTCAGGTCTCCGCCTTGAGCTCCTCCCTGGCTTTACTCAATGACCTGTAAGCTGAAAAGTAAGTAGATAGATTAGATAGATAGATAGATAGATAGATAGATAGATAGATAGATAGATAGATAGAGATGGATGGATAGTTAGATAAAACTTTTCATCCCTGAATTGCTTTGATCTGAATGCTTATCAAACCTATCGAAAACAAACTTGAACACAACTTATTCATTTTTTTGTAGCAGCTCACTTAGAATCACCAATTTCAGTGCAATGTCTCTACATCAGTCTGACTGCTTGTTTTTGCCTTTTTAACATTTATACTATTTATGTATTTATATATTCTCTTTTCTGTCACAAGATATCACACATCACAAGAATACAGACTTCACAAGGACAGAAATTTGTTTCTATATAGTATTTATTTCAGCATCTGGAAATGTCCAGTGAATAAGTAAACCTCCTTAGAATAATAGATGCTAAACCTTCCACCCTGACTTGTCATCCCATGGCCACAACATAGCATGCTTGCCAGGCTTTATATGGAAAATCAAAGACTTAATGACTACTGAGTAGAGCAGACCAATTCTGTCCAGCATTCATTGACCTATACATGATACAAATAATAGAAATTAAAAACAATGTATTCAATAAAAATTCCCAGTAAATACCACCTACATCAATAAGAGTAATCATGTGTCTAAATAATGTAGTTTAAAAGAAACCTTATAATAATTAAAAATAATTATCACCAATTAAATTATTCAAGTAAACTATATTAGTGTTTTATGTCACAAGAAACTTTCTATGCATATGTAACACAATGATTATTGTCTCTTTTAGGAAATGTGAAATGAAGGAAAATGTTACTTACAATATGCACACTACAACATGCATGACACATTTACATGATAAAAATGGCATGAAATATTTACATGATGGGACTATACTACATGTAGACAAGTGCCATAGAAACCCATACAAATCCTCATATAAAGGTCACTTATATGATATGTTAAAATATATATGTATGTATAGAAAGTTAGTAAAGAATGTAATCCAGTATCATATTGTTATTAAAAGTGTTCTCTTTTGTAGTACCTTATGAAGCACAATATTATGTATTGTGCCATTTGGGATAAAAAATTACGTTTTAAAATTACATTTTGGACACAAAGAAAACAAGCAAAACCACATATACACAGGATCCAAAGTTTTAAGTTTAAAAAAAAATCTATTTTATATGCAAAAATGCTTTGGACTTCTTTATCTTCCAGTACCTTTCTATTTGGAAAGAAAAAGTACAGATAAAAGATCTCATCATATTTCCAAGTAGATTCAGGTTTAAATGAAGTTTATTCTTTTGTCTAATTCTATCCCCAATCTTAGTCCTGGAGCCCTGGTGGGTTTTGACCATGCTACTGGATTAAAGGATTAAATATTCCTCTACAATTCCAAACTGCTAAAGAGTCTTACAATTGTGAGGAAGTAATAAACTTGCTATTGGATGTTAGTAATTCAAGTATTATTTTGAAGTACAACATTTTCAAAAACTGACAAAAATCTATGATACTTCTTTGAACTGAAATCATTCTAGAAATTGTCCCAAATATCTTCTTGAGGGCCAATGATGTATTACAGTAACTTAGAACATAATATGCCTTCAATTCTGTTCAGGTACTAAAATAGGAATTATTGAAAGTGACTACCCAGCTCTCAATCCCTGAAGTAATGATATTCTGGTTTTTACAGAGCTATCAAAATGACTGTGTCAAAAGTGATCATGATTTCTGATATTATCAAGTACACAGTAGTAGAACTTTTGTGCAAATTGTGCTTTGAAGATCTTTGGAAAGAAGCTAATTTATTATTGTTCACCACAAATTTATATTTGATATTAAAATCAGCTTTCATATTTTAAAATTATTATGTTGTTAAATAAAATGGGTGTGCAAGTCAAGGATTAAATCCTACACTAAATAAGATAAATCATTTTAGGTGATAGGAAAAAAAAAACCTTGAAAAGGTAAGAACCGCATACAGTAGCATTTAACAATATGAAAAAAAAAAGTCTTTGTAAAGCTTTGTGATTTGCCATCAATCTATTTCTACTTATTTTTGGACATGTAATTCACAGAACATTTCATTCTTGTCTCAGCTTGCTTCTGACAGTCTCCTTAATTATTTTGTAGTATTCATTATAATTTTTCTATGTTTTTATGTAAAATGAACATAACATTCAAATGAACTTAAATTATTTCCAGGTATGCAACAGAAACATGCCTCTCAATACAAACAAAATGTGCTAAGAAAATGTGATTTCTCTTCATACTATTTCCAAAACTCATATAAAATACCCGTGTATAAACTGCCCTTACCTCATCGAATAAAAGCTGTATGACTACAAGCTGTCTACAATACAAATATTGGAAAAGAAAACTATATATTAGAGATATATCTAAAATCTTACTTTTTCACTTCAAAAAAAAAAATCGGAATAGTTGAACCTTGATTAATCTTCAAAGGACCATATCCCTAAAGAAACTGACTTTACCTCCCCCAAAAGCCATCAATTTCCCTTAGTACCTCAGCTATAGGTAGGAGCTGGTGAACAACTTTTCCTTCTGTTCTGGAAATGCTGACTGGGTTGATCTTGTGAAATCATCCCCCATGGATGCAAATTCATGAGTGCAGTTGTCCATACATGTCCAGAAAAATACTGTTGAATCCAGGTCCTTCATGGCCTCTGGCTCTTGTACATAGTTTCTGGTCAGTAGAAATTTGATTTCCTTATATCTTTCTACTAATGTTGGGGATGTCTTCAAAAATAGAGTCTTACTATAAAGTTCTGGTGGGCAACCAAGAAAAATGTATTGTTTTGGAGATCACCAGGCACCACTGACCTACAAGTATAGGGGAGTTATCTCACATCTGCCATTGGACTTTTTATTTGGCAACCTAGGGCTTCTGGAATTATCCCCTGTGTAGTGTAACTCTTAAAATTTCTTTTATATGATATCATGTAAACAAACACATATATGTCATTTTCAGATATCTTCAATATCAATTACCCATCTCTCTGCCTTATCCTCCTCCCCTGCTATCCGTCTTCCAACTTCTTCCATCCACTTAGAGTCATGTAACACATGACATTTCTTTTTTCTTCATATCATTCATATTCTCTTCTGCCTCCTCCCTTAATAATTTCTTCCCTTCCAAATCAATGAAACATTCAACTTCTTAAATTCTAAAGATAAACAAATTTAAACATGTGAATCTGAAAATTATACACATAGATCCACTTAATTGTGAGAAAATGTGTTCTTTTGTCTTTCTGTGCCTAGATCACTCACTTAGTATCATGTTTTCCAGTTCTATCTATGCAAATAAAATTTTACAATTCCATTATTCTTCACATCATATATTTTATAATAAATAACAAAGATGTGTTTGGAGTTAAACACATAGATGACATGAGGAGGAATAAATGAAGGCAATGAGAGAAGGAAACAATGATTGGAGTAATCCAGCTGTGAACTAGGAAACTTGTATCAACTAGAAAAACATTCGTCATTGGGCTTCTTAGAAGAGATTAATTCAGATAACATCTAAGTTTTGTTTTTCTGGCTTTTTCTGAAAAATACATAGTGTTTTATAAAGCAATCTTATGTCAAAATTCACTGTCTCTGCAAAGTTGTCAGATGCTGCATTGGCACATGCAGGCAAACTGATAACCAGGCAAGCCATCAAGCTTTAGGATAAGTCATTAGCAAGATTGGGTCCAGTTGGAATTACTGGGATGATCCTGGATTGGAATCCATGTTTCTGAGGCAAATCTCAACTTTATTCTTCAGCTATCTCAACAGATTTATGGATATACCAGATTATTGGCAACAATATCTGCCTTCATATCTTCAGTTTGCTGTAACAGATCTTGTTGCCTGCCTCAAGTGTGACTACGTCCTTCTGCCGTGTAACAAAAAACAAAGTAGCTCCTATGAATGAATTTATTTTATTTTATGTTTTTCAGACATTATCTCAATTTATAGCTATGGCTGTTCTGGAAGGCACTAATTAGAGAAGCCTCCTTCTGCTTGCTGAGTTTGGGGACATGGGTATGTAAATTAAAGTCTCTATTTATAGATTAGTTGTAATGTATAATTAATGTATAATACATATAGCAGATAGATGTAAATAAAAACCTACAATATATTTTTATATTATTATTACTTCTCTTCTCATCCTCTGACTACTTTGAACAAAAATTAGGATTTTCACTACCCTTATTTTTTTTTAATACTTACATTTTAAGGTATATTTAATTAAAAGAAATTTTACTGTACTCTAATCAGTTAAACTAATAAATATAACTACATTAATCTTGAAAAAAAATTGATCTTATAGTACATAAAATTACCACAAGGGTAAAAGAATACTGGTAACATCTATTCTGTATACCTTCTTAGAGCAGTTCAAGATTATTTAACAAATTAGTAATGAAGGGAGGATTCAAAGCAACTAAAATTGAAAACTAGTCTGGAAACTTTAAAACTGAAATCAGTGTAGCACTACACATAAACTCAACATCCAAACTCCAGTGGCTACCATGGTCAATTTATTTTAAGACTTAGCATAACTGTGGAATTTGAGAAGATGAGATTTTCTTCATAAAATTTCTCTTATCTCTAGAATCATTGTACATTTGAGAGCATTCCTAAAATTACCTTGAAATTTACTAATTCTCATGGAAGACTCACTAAAAGCTGTATAACTTAATGTTTAATCAGGCATAGTGCTTCACACTTGTAATCAGAGAAATTATAAGGAGAAGAAGGCCTAAGGATCAGGATTTCAAGGATAGCCTTACCTATATAGGAACTCTAGGGACAGCCTTCGGTACATGAGACTCCATCTAAATTATATTATTGTTCATTAAAGCAAATAATGCAAAATAAGATGTATACAGAGGCATAGTCCAGAGTCCCAGAAATATCTCAACTGCAGAAATTTGTTTTTTTTTTTTCATGGTATCATGACACATTACATTCCTGAGTATGGCCAGAAAATATAAAATATTGTCAAATAAGCGTCTTTTTTGAGACTTGTTTCTATAAGGGTCCATGCCAATGTATCATTTTTGAAGGGCCATGAGAGTGGTTGACTTCAATTTTGGGGTTAGATAGCATTTTATCACCCAGTTCCTCACTATTAGTCACAATGTTTCTCTGTCTAGAATTTTCAGTTTTCATTCTAAATATGATCAGGTGTATAACTTTTCATGGTAGAACAAGAGAAAACGCATATTTCAACATTTCCACCACCCTTTTATTTCTGTACCAAATAGAATTGAGACGCAAAAGAGATACAAATAAGCAGTTTTGGTTTTCTTCTCAAAATGTATAAGACTGTAATCATTCATTTTTCACTGTGTCTCTGTGACATTATCTTAACTCTTGTCTAATCTCTATTAATGTGGGGTTTTAAAAAGATCTCTTTCATAGAGCATTTAGATGTTATTTTAGGCTTTCTTATGATTGAAGATTCATGAGTATCATCTCTATACTTCCCGGGTTGATAATAGGGATTAGAAGCAACTGCAAAATTGCTCTAATGTAAGACCACTAAAAATCATTTCATCTAGTTAATTTAGAATACGTATTACAAGATTTTTACATGATATATTAGTGTGATCACTATAATGTAGTCCATGGCATTAAACTCATTTCTGTTTTGATATTATAATTTTACACCTATTGATTGACAAATTTTATATTATTCTCTCAAAACCTTCCTCAGATTCTTGTAATGAAGGTTCTATCCCATTTGGAATTTATTTAAAAAAAGTCTCTTATTTTCTATTTTGATTTTGTGTATTCATGTTTACCCATGTATGTGTGTACACAAAGATATAAACAACTAGAAATCTGCACAAACCTGTGCTTATCATATGAAATACAAACTATGAAAGAAGTAATCACCATGAATATGAAAATATTTTTATTTGATTAAAGCACCCTCATAATTCCTATTCTAGGGTGGATAAAATGCATGAAAATTCACTTCTGTGGTATATTTCTATTATGCTAAATATCTAATATTAGTTGTTGGGCAGACAAGGACAGCTTATCTCTACCTGATTTGCCAATTTTCAATGAACAAATATTACAATTATCCTGAAATAAAACCAATGACTATTTTATAATGTAATATGCAGAGTAATAGTTGTATGTGAAAGCTAGGAAGGGTCTTTATTTCAGAGATTTATGTAAAGGAATAGTATTCAGAGACCTGTGTGGTCTGGATGGCAAGTAGAAAAAATGTTAAGAATGTTGGTACACATCTTTAATCCCAGTATTCAGAAGGCAGTGGTGGTGCTCAGCAGAAGTCAGTATCAGATGGGAAGAGTGAGTCAGTTTGAAGAAGAGCATAACAGTTCAGTCTGAGGCAGTGAGAGAATCAGTCAAAAGAATTTGATAAAAAAACAGTCAGCAGTCTCAGAAGGTCAGTTTGAGCCAACAGCTTAGAGCAGAGTTTGGGCCAGAACAATGAGTAAGTTGAGCAAACCAGCAGAGTGAGTTGAGTTCAACCAGATTTGAATTCAGAGGGGGCTACCTGGGGTGACTCAGTCAGCAGTGGAGGCTTTAAATATTTTAGATTGTACAGAGAATGACAAGTTCCAGGATAATAGATGATTTAATCAGGCAAAGAATAAACTACATCCGGCATCTACAACTATAGTAATATATTTCTCTTTGCACAAAATTATACCATATAGATAAAGTCTCCGGCACATGCTTAAATCCCTAACTAGAAAGAATTCCTCTCCTTTGAACTTGTCCTTGTCATGCTGAGATTTTATTAACAACCTAGAGTCATGCAGTGTGGTTAGGCTGAAGAGGACTGAGAAATATACTTTCTTTTGCTCTGTGTGTGAAGGTGAATATGTCAGAGTAAAGAAAATAGCAGATCAGCATGATGTCTTGACAATAGGATAATTCTAGACAATAGAATAGGGTGCAGCTCAACTCAGAAGACTATAAATGAAAAGTAAACAATATGGATATTTATTATCAAAAACACTATATTCCTTGGTAATCCTTCTCTTATTCAATGGTTCATTTAAGAGTGTTCCTAAGGAGGAGCAGCAGGTAGAAAAGTTAAAGCAAATGAAAGCAAGGAATTAATTTAGGCAAGAGAGGCCTTTACACATACTTTGGCTCTAAGTTGATCATTGTAGATAAGCTCATTCAAAGAAAAAGGGAGGTATGCCATATAATTTTGTGTTCATCAAGGCTAGGAAAGATTTCTTGTTCTTCTACCAGAAGAAATGAGGAAGAATGACAAACTTCTGAAATTGTATTTTCTACAACTTATCATTTCTCTGCTACAATTACTTCATGCCATAAATAAACCAAAAGCAAAGAAACAAACAAAACATAGGATATAGAATTAGTTTGACATATGTAAAAATAGACTGACGGTAGATAAAAAATACGACATTTGTGGTTATGTGGTCATGACTACATTTCAGAGGTATATTATCACTTACAGAAGATAAAGTTTAGAAAAATAACTTGCAAATAACATGAAAATAGTTATTTCCAACACAAATCACCTACCCCACTTAACACTTTGTTAATAAGCTCTCATTATAAATAGACTGTGGGGTTATTGCAGGAAAATCTCAATATCTAGAAGCAGAAGAGAACTTTACATTTATTTTCCATAGAACTTACTGATCACAAAGTGTATCTGCAAAGAAAACATGTATTTTTTTATGTGATATAGACACTGGCAAGACTCAGTCTTTCTGGGGAAATGTATCCAAATCCCATACCATAGTATTTGACTAAGGAACTCACATTTTAGTCCAAAATCTATTTGATTGAAATGTAATGTGAATCTTAGTTGTATATATGTAGTTAGACACAAGATTAACAGCAACTTAATTATAGGAGCCCTTGTGACTGAGAAAAGTGATTTGAGTGTATCTTTCATATGAATTCCAACAATGGGATCTCAAAAGCCAGACAGAACCTCTACTCACAGACTGCTTTCTGTGGTTAAAAAATTTTAAACAAGATTCTTCTGTGTATTGTCACAATCATATTTTCTAACATTAATCACACAAATGCCCCCACCACACACACATACACACACAGGGAACTCTTACCTAGTACCAGATATTACTCTTGTCTCTAAAAATAGAGCAATAAACAAAAACTAAAAATGATTATTTATCTCAAAATTCCTGGTGGTAGCTAATAATATACAACAAAATCTGTAACCCATACCACATGTTAGAAAGCCAACATATTATAGTGACAATGAAACAAGTAGGAACTAATGTTCAAATGAATTCAATATATAAAATATCAAAATAGTTCTTATATCCAAACTATAACTTAATATTTATTATGTATATCTGCACCGGACAGAAATAAACAATTGCTAGTATTTACGTTTAATATGTAACTTTTATATAGAATTGAATGAACAAGTGGTACATCTTACAATTTGTAAGTTTGCTTAACCTATGTGGGCCTGTATAAGTCTCATAAATAATTTTAAAAAATATATAACAAAACTGAATATAAAAATATACAATAGGGATCTCTTTCTATTTAAATTACTTAATGTCAAATTCGGAATGCCATCACTATGCTATTAATTGGTTTTAGGTCCACTGACACAAAAAGTAAACCATTTTAGAGAAAAACTAATATTTGAGACAAATTATTGATTTTGAGCAAATGAAAGTTTTTTCATATTATTACCAGTGTGGCTCTACTGTTCCTTTTGATTTGTAACATGATTTCCTTTCCTGCTGTTCTACTATATAAGTTCAAAAGTGTTTCAGAAATCATATATCCATATATCCACAGAAGGTAATTCTGTGATCAGACTACATAAATTTAACTTACATATGTACCTTTCCAATGTCATTTTCTGTAGGCATTGATATATTTGTTATTCTTATGGGTTCATGGCAGAGAGAGTTTATCCTTTTGCTAATTCAATCCCTGGTCTTTTGTACAATCTCATCTTAAGCATAGACCTAGAAGGCTTCAGCTTCCATACAATCTAATCTTCAGATTTTAGCCAGAACCTAGAAGGCTTCAGCCTTTGTACAATCTAATCTGAAAACCTAGAATGTTTCAGATTCTGAGACTTACTACTGACTGGTTTCACTCTGACTGGCTATCTTCTGAACTACCTATTTTTACTCTGATCTGTACTATGAACACTGAACCATAAATCATAACCCATCTATTTCCGATGCTCTGTTTTCTCTCTTTATTATTCTGGATTGGCTCTGCTCTTCTTGGCTTCCATTCTACATCCCCACTATGCTTCTACCCTTTAAACTCTGCTTCTACTCTTTGAACTCTGCCTCTACTCTCTGAGCTCTGCCTTTCTCTTAACTGTTTCCAGTGAGCCAAGAGCCTCCTTTTATATCCTGAAAGTTGGGATTAAAGCAGTGTGAGGGATTAAAGTCATATACTACAATGCCTTAACCACAAAAATCCCTTTCACCTAGCATTAGCAGAGAGGACAGAAGTAACATGACTAACATTCTATCCAGATCATACAGTCCTAAGAATGTGATCCCTTCATACAGGCCCTCGGATGATGTGATCCCTTCGAAGCTATCACACACTTCTGTCAATGTGATCCTTTGCTAGAGCAGCCATGCTGCTGAATTTAAAAAATATTCCCTACAAATTTATATACCAATATCAATAGCAATATTGAGTATATTCTAGTATTTAAAGCACCTCAAGTAACTGTAAGCATCTGGGAGAGTTTGAGCTACATTATGATGATATTTCTTCATATGACTTTTTCATGGTTTAAATGCATATCTCTTGCATCCTGGGAAAGGAAGCATGCAAAGGCAGGCAATGAGAAGCCTGGTTCTAAGTTTTCTCCTTTGGGCATCAACCCTTATGTATGGTGTGCGATGTTGTCATATATTGTGTCTTTTGCCTTTATTTACTTAAATATCTGATGATATTTTCGTTTGCTTTGTAATTGTGTTTTCCTTTATAAATAGTGGAAAAACTACCAGATCCTTGGAGAAATTATTTTCAGCATAAAGAGCAAATGTATCCATGGATAACATGAAGGTTGATACTGAGGACTTAGTATAAAATTCATTATTAGAGCTCCTCCATCAAACCCTCAGGCATAATAAACTGGAGGAATAAATCCTAATTATATTCTTTATTGATGTTAAATTCATCTTCCTGTATTTTAACATTCTAATTAATATTTTAGAACCCCAAGTAGTAAATTTTAATTGTCCCATCTATTTCATCTCAATTTCTATCACATTTAATTAAATGGCATAATAAAAGAAAAAATATTGTAAGAAATTGCTATGAGATTTTTAAGAAAATTGTATTTAAATATTCACAATTGGATGGATTGTCACAAATGGAATAATTAGAGGTTTCAAGAATCTACAAATTTTAAATGATATACCAGTAGATGTCAACACTGACAGACATTATATGCTAGTTTTATAGTTATAATTATTATATGGTAGTGAGTTAGAATTCTCAATGTAAAAGAAGATACAGTGAACCATTATTTACATATTAAAAATATTAATTAAATGTTGTGTATAGTTAGACATATGTGCTTGTGTATCTCTGTGTGTGGGCATCTGTCTGTCTGTCTGTCTTTCTGTGTCTCTATCTGAATTTGACTATGAATTCTTTGTTTACAAATATCGAAAAATTTTGCAAGGGTGTAAAATTCCTTTAACATGCAATTTTAAAGTTCATTATGAGAAAGAAATTGTAAGTTATACAACTGTAAGCACCAAATTATATAATTTCTTGGTCATGGTGTCTTTTTGTAGCAATAGAGCAGTAATTAAGACAACCTCCATGTGTCTGTCATACACACACACACACACACACACACACACACAGACACACATACACCTATTTATATAATTAATGTAATAAATAATTATTTAAAAGTGTTATGTAAAATACAAATATAATTTAGGAAGTGGGAGGTTTTCTTTTAAATTATTTGTGGATGTTTATTTTTCTGTAGATAAATTCTTTAAGGATAGATTTATTCAGGATATTGTTTGCTCTTTTAATCATGGAAAAGACACTCCAAATATATGTAGTCATTGCAAAATACTTGAATAGTTCATATATTCAAAATTCTTTAAACAATGCCTCTGAGTCTTCTATATTTGTTATAATATGCTCAATTTTTGTAGTCCATTGTTTTTAAAGTCTTGTGCTGCTTCCAATAATGATGATACTAGGTATGTGCCTTTGAGAACATATTTATTCTCCACAGAACTGAAATATTTTTATCTTTCCCTCTAACTCACATAGTAAAGAGGAAGGTACATGTTTGCTTTATATTTAATACCTTTCAAGATAAAGGTTTTGCTTTTTCTAAAAAGCATTGATGATGTTTGGCTAATAGTAATTTCATATATTTGTATATCTATTTTGTAACACATGATTAAATAATTTTTTAGAAAACAGCAATGTAGATACTTTTGTATTTCCTGAACATATAAAAGAAAACACATTTAACAGAATTGTATAACTTAGCAGAAATTTTCTTCAATGATTTTGTCTAACCACTTAAAAGTTATTTTAACATTTTTGTGTTATTATTCCCTAGTCAATACATGATAGAAATTATTTGCTTAGCATATACATTAAGTTGTTTATTGTAATATAGGTTGCAAATGACTTTCATTCATATGCTCTGTCATTTTATGTATAGACCTACCTTTTCTCAAGAGTCAGTTTGAAGCCAAGTAGAGCAGATCAGTCAGAGAAGTTGTGGTATTCAGCCTCAGTCAGCCAGAGTCAGAAGAGTTCAGTCAGAAACATTCAGCGGGCTAAGAAGGTTTGAACCATCAGCTTGGAGAAGAGTTTGAGCCAGAACAGCAAATGAGTTGAATGAGGCAACCAGAAGAGTCAGTTGATTTCAGTACAGCTCTGAGTTTAGAAGGAGCTAGCCAGAGGAGCTCAGTCAGAAGTAAATATAGGAGCTTGAAATATTCTATATTTAGATTTGAGGATTACATTGTATGGATTCTGAAACCCTCTATGGACCAGGGGTTGAATTAGCTAAGAATAAACTGCCTTTTGCCCTGGATATACAATTGGGTTCCACAGTTTTTTAGCTGTGCTGAAATACTTGGGACTTCAAAGTTTATTTTTATATGAAAATAAAGACTTCACTATGTGATTAAGTTAAAATGGAGTTATTAATGTGGGCTGTAATATAAAGTGATAGGCCCTTAAAAGGAAGAGGAATTTTGATAACACTTCATAGAGGGTAACCATGGAATGCCCCAGGAAGAAGACATCCATCTCTACATCAAAGGAGCTAGCCATAATGACATCTTCATTTCAGAGTCTGATCCTCTCAAACTACTTGTGCCACACAGTGTGGTACACATCTATGATAACCCCAATGGGCATAAGAAAAAATGATGGGTGCTAAGAAATATTTTATTCAATTGTGACTTTTTTCATGTAAATTCTTTCTGTTATAAACTTTTTCCTTAGGATTGTCTTCATTTTGTCCCATAAATGTTGGTATGTCATATTTTCATTTTTTCAATTCTAGAAATTTAATAAATTTTAATACAGAAGTGTACAATTAGTTTCCTGAAGCTCATGTAATGTCTGCCATTTCTATTTATGTAGAAACTTAGCTTATTTTACATTCTATTATGATACAGGGTGCTATTTCAATTTTCCCACATAAATTGATTCTTGCTTTGTGCATTACTATGTAGTTAATTTTGTAGGAAGTATTGTTGCTGCTAAGGAGAATAATGCATATTTTAATGTTTGGTTAGAATGTTCTATAAATGTCTCTTAGATGAATTAGGTTTGTGATGGCATTTAACATGACAGTTCCTTATGTATATTTGTCTATTTGACCTGTCTATTGGTGAGAGTTGAGTATGGAAGTTATGACTATTACCATGTTGGTATCCTTCTGCATTTTTAGATTCATTGGTGTTTCTTTTATAAAATTGTGTGTAGCTCTGTTTCCTGCATACATATTTAGGACTGTAATATCCTTTGGTGGACTTTTCCTTTAATGAGTATGAAATGAGTTTATCTAACTCTTTTCACTACTTTTGAAGTATGCCTGATTACATCTTAGTTCCATTTTCTTGAAATACCTTTTCCATCCTTTGATCCCAAGGGGATGCCTATTGTTGATAATAGGTTTATAACTTTGAGGCAGGAAGAAGATGGATCCTTCTGACCTAGATCATTAAGCTGTGTCTTTACATACAAAAAGTCCCATATTTTGAATATTGAGAGCTATTATTGAACAGTGTTTACCAATTTTTGTTATTGGGTGTTGTTTTCTAAAACTCTTTTTGTTAAGGTTCTCAAATTACATATATCTTGTGTTCTCTGGTCATGCTGAATATTCTTTTCATACAGAAGTATTCCTTCTATAATGCTCTGTAGAGCTGGATGAGTGGACATGTGTAGAAGAATATTTAATTTTTTAATCTGGCAGATAGTTGCTCTAGGTTAGGAAGAATGTTGGCACACATCATTAATGCCAGTATTCAGAAATCATTAGTAGCACAGGCCTTTAATTTACAAGATAGAATCAAAGACAGGAAGCAGAGCTCAGAAGTAGTCAGTGTCAAACAGGAATTGACATCTGAGATGAGTCAGAGTGAAGGGAAGGCTAAGTGACAAATCAGAGGAAGAGTTAGCAGAGTGAATCAGAGTTGAGGGCATGCTCAACTCTCACTATAGGAAAGCACGCTCTGAGTTCAAACACATGAGTAATCTGAAGCAGGCAGTATGAGTCACATAGAGGACAAGACACAGAAATAGAAGACACAGAGACTGACAGAGGATAAGGTACAGAGGCAGAGACAGAGAAGCATTCAAGCACTCTGCCATACAGGAAGAGGCACAGAAGCAGTCTGAGGAGTCTGAGACAGAGACACAGAGACAGATTGGCAGAAGGAGTCAGTATCAGATGGGAAGAGTGAGTCAGTTTGAAGCCTAGTGGAGCAGTTCGGTCAGAGAAGTCGCAGGAATCAGCCAGAACCTACCACAGTTAAAAGAGTCCCTCAGAAACATTCAGCTGGCTCAGAAAATCAGATTGAACAAGGTAGATTTAAGAGTTTGAGCCAGAACAGTGACTGAGTTGAATCAGCCAACTAGAAGAGACAGTTGAATTCAGTACAGCTCTTACTTCAGAAGGAGGTAGCAAGAATTAGTCTGTCAGCAGTAAGTTATAGAGGCTTAAATGTTCTACATTGCATGAAGGCTGAGGCTGAAGCCTTTCAGTTCTTGATTTAAGTTTAGATTGTATGGAGGCCTAAATATTCCCGGGCTTAAGGACTAGGACCAATAATTGGATTAGTTAAAGAATAAACCACCTTTGCCCTGAATCAATGGCTGCAAGTGTTTTTGTTGTCAGTGTATAGAAAGGCTACAATTGCTGAACATTGATTTTGTACCCCGTCATTTTGCTGAAGCTGTCAATTGTTTTTCAAAGTCCTTTGGTGGAATTCTTCGAATTTCGTATGTATAATAGTGTACCATGAAAAAGAGATATTTTGGCTCCTTCTTTTTCTTTTTTTATACCTTTAATTTTCTCCTCTTGTTTCATTGCTTCATCTAGTACATCCAGCACTACACTGATAAAACAGTAGGAATAATATCTTCCATGTCTCATTCCTGATTTTAATGGGATTGCTTTGAGTTTTCCTCCACTTGGGATAAAGTTGGCTATAGAAGAGTCTTTACAAACTTTATTATGTCAAGTTATGTTTATTCAAGTATTATTCTATTTAGGACTTTTATTATGAATGCATGTTGTGTTTTACCAAAGGCAAAAATGTCATAATTGCAATGAATTATGTAGTGTATTAATGATGTACTAATCACATGTAGTGTACTAATGATGCTGCTAAAAACACATATAACACACATGGAAAATTTTATCAACTGTTTTTGTAACTTACTATCTGTTAATTTCATATATGAATACAATGAGTTAAATAATATCTGGTTCCCAGTCTCTACATTCAACATTTCTCAAAGACACCCAAACTATTCTATATTTATCTTCTCATTTTATTACTACTCCTACTTTCCCTCCTTCTCTTCTGTCTTATAACTCAATGACTCAAATAAGTGCTGTACACATGATCGTGAGTATGGGACACCTTTTTTGTGATAATAGAACATGATTTACTAATAAAAGTATCTAAGAAATCCAGGGCTTACTCTCCTAACAAAATGAATTTTATTGCCATTTTCATTACATGATAGAGACTCAGAAAAATATTTACTTAATGATTATTGTATAATCATCATTTGAGAAACGATTTTACCATGGAACTCAGCAACTCAGGCTGACTTTGAACTTGTGATATAGTCCCTCGTCAGCCCCAAATCTATGCTATTCCCTATCATTCTTCAAGGAGTGGGATTACAAGCATATATCAACGTACTGGCTTATGTTTTAAAATTTTAATATTATATATATATTATTTTATTTATATATAATATATATAATACATATATTATTTAATACATATAATATAATTTATATATAGTCTGTTCACATATATTCATTCATATATACATATTTTTTTCATAGTTCTGCTGATTATATGCCTAACATTTGAAATTTGCAAACACTTGTGTCATAATAAAAGCAGTATAATTAGTCTCAGACATTTTTCATTTTGTGTATTGATAGAAAACCTGATAAAAAAAACCTGAAAGTGCTCTAAAGTTTCATTATATACTCTGGAATATACAATAAATCACAATAGATGTTCTGAAACCCTGCAAGGAGCATGTTAATTCTATCTATGTTTATTCCTCAAAGCAAGTGTTGTGTTTCTTTTCTAGCCCTTCCTTCTAAGCCCCTTCACATCTTCAAATTAGCAGCATAGTTCTCTTGAAGAATATCACTATGAATTGAACAGTGAACTTTAAACAGTGATATCACAAAATAATCAGCTCCTGTCCAAGGTGTTAAGGCAAGAACCCTTTTAGAATTCCTTTGCAATTCATAGTCTCATGAATTTATTGTCCTGCTGTAATGTTTACTTCCCTCTCCATCCTCTCCTGAAACACCTGCTTTATCTATATCACTAACCACCAACACTGCAAATGGAGTAATCCTTGATGAGTCTCAGCCTTTATCTTCTGTTTCTTAACTCACATTTGTTTCCCTTTTAAGTAGCCTGTGTATTCACTAGGACATCAAGGTATACAGTATAGCTCCATATGAATCATCAGGGTATCACAACTTTATTCTGACTGCACATTGTTTTCCTTTTCCTCTAGAAACATCTGGTCTCTTTCCCATTCCTGTAACTTTCAAATATAAGGAAATACCTTTCATTACCTCATGGGATTCTGTTAAATTTTCATTGATATCTCTTTGTATTTTTAAATTTATTTTTAAATTCTTTTCATTGAAAAAGAATTATATAACTTTCCCTTCTGTTTTCTCCCTCCAGTCCCTTCTAGCTTCCCTCCCATAAACTTATCCTATGCCTCTTCCCACTCTTAAGCTGATAGCCTCTCATTTTTAATTGTATTTTTACATCTATATGCATAATATGTGTGCATGGACTAATATACATCCTGCTGAGTCCAAATTTTTGTTTTTTATATGTATATTCTTTCCAGCCTGACCATCCTGTGCTGAACAGCCAATAAGGGGAAATTTATCCCAAGTAGAGACTAATTCTCTCAGTAGTTAATAATTGACTGCATATCTTTTTCTAGGGGTGGGAACCCCATGTAATTTCCCTTTTCATATAAACATGTCCGGATACTGCTATTATTCCACTCTTGTTTATGCAGACACATCTATGACAGACTGAATCAAGAATAATTCCTGATGTCCTGACTCTTGAAATCATTCCCCCTGCCTTTTCTACATTGTTCTCTACACCATAAACACATAGTCTACATTAATGTTGTAGCCTTTGAGGCTGGACGTCCCACAATCCATTGGTCTCTGCATTATGCCCAGTTTTGGTTTCCTGTGATAGTTTCTATATTTTGTAAAGAGAAGCTTCCTGTGTACTACACACATCTGTGGATATAAAGAAATTATTAGAATGTAGTTAGAAAGAATGCTGGTCTAGCAAATGTCCCAGTTATATCACTCGTTGGCACATGGTGAAGTCTCCACATCCTCCTCTACAGATAGTTGCTCAACCATGTACGTTGTTGACTTATTCACAGCAGTCAGTAAACAGAAACAACCTAAATGTCCTTCAAAAGATGCATATGAATGGATAATAAAGACGTGGTACAGATGCACAGTAGAATACTGTTAAGCTGTAAAGAAAAATGAAATTGACACATAAATGAAGGAAAATGTAAAAGATTATATTGAGTGATATAATTCAGACCCAGAAAAAAAAGAGCCCCATGTTCTCTCCATGGACTAGAAATACCCAAGTTCCAGGTATGATAAACTGACATTTGAAGGGTTGGCTATAGGAGACAAAGTGACTCCTAAAACAGTATAGATTACAGATATAGCCTTTATTTGCCCCTAAAGGTTTGTGAGTTCACCACTATTGCTGAAGATACCACAAACTTAGAACAAACGACTCAAATGACTCTAGTTGGATCTGACCTGAAAGCCTCTTTTTACAGCCTAGCTTCCAAGGTTACAGAGTTTCCCATCAAGATGAAAGGGGAGAAAAACAATAAAACAGTTCTATCTCTGTAAAGTAACATTTAATCTTTTATTATATTGAAAGCCCTATGTGATAGGTAGGAAGGGATCAAATCTAAGAGTCTATATGAAGGAATCATATTCAGAGACCTATATGATCCAGAAAGAACGCAGAAAGAATGTTACTCAGGCTAATTCAATTCTATGAACTAATGCAAGGTGAAGGGGTTTTCTGTGGTTAAGGCAAAGTAGCACACATTTAATCCCATTGGTAGGGTTCTAAAAGGAAGCACTAAGTTCGAAAGTAGGTTATGGCTCTCTGTTCAAGTTTCCAGAATGAGAACATACCTTTAATTCCAACTCTGACTTTGAATCAAAGTGAAGAGCCAGCAGAGTAAAGTCTGTGTTTGAATCACAGTGAGGACATGTCCAACTCTCAGGATATAAAAGCAAGTTCTGAGTACAGAGAGACTCAGGGAGTTTAGAGAGACACAGAGACAGTCTGAGGCAGAGACAAAAGGGCAGTTCAGCAGAGGAAGTCTGTATCAGATTGAAAGAGAAAGTCAGTTTGAAACTGAGCAGAGCAATTCAGTCAGAGAAGTTGTCAGCCACAAGTAAACCAGAGTAAAAAGACTTCAGTCAGAAACAGTTGGCTCAGAATGTTAGTTTGTACCAGCAGTTGGAAGAAGAGTTTGATCCAGGACAGTGAGTAAATTGATCAGTACAGCTCTGAGTTCAGAAGAAGCTAACAAGAGTGAGTAATTCTCAGAGGCTGAGACTGAAGCTTTCTAGGTCTGGGCTTATATTGTGTGGAGACTAAAACCCTCTAAGGATGGGGGGCGGGTACAGTTGGACAAAGAAGAAACTGCCTTTTTCCCCTAAATCTAGGTCTATATCTAGTACCTAATGGATGGCTACATACCTCATTGCAACACTAAGGAACAAAATATTTACCAGCATTGCAATATACAAATGAAGGTGAGGTAAGCAGCACTTTTGTATTAATGACAACCAAGAGCTGTCTAATTTAACTTGAGTCCCACTCAACAGTACAGAAATCATGCCTTGTATTGGAAACATAGCCTGCTTTCTGGAGCTAGTGAGGTCATTTAACTTGGGAAAGAATATACTACTTCCACTTTGGTAGACCAGCATGCTTACTTGGTATTTGAAAAATAATTTCCTTTCAGCCTCTATATATTTCAGATAAAAGCAATGTTTATTTACATGAAAATGTATCTACAATGTTTTTATGGTGTATTTAAAATTATATTCTCTTTATCACCTAGATCTTCAGTATGTGAAATGAGACTAAATAATCTTTGTTTCTTTTTATTGAAAATAAATTATTTTCTTATACAATATATCTTGATTAAGCTTTCCACTCACTATACTCCTACAAGTTCCTCCCACCTCCACTTCCATCTCATGAGAAAACAACAGGCTTCTTAAAGATAACAATAAAATAGAATAGGATAAAACAAAAACCTTCACATCAAAGTTGGACAAGGAAAAACAATAGAAGAAAAATAGCTCCAATATAATGCACAAGCATCAGAGATCCACTTGTTCACATATTGAGCAGTCCTCTAAAAACAGTAAAAATATATTCAGAGAGGACCTTGTGCATACCTGTGCAATACTTGTGGTTGCTGCTTCAATCACTGTGAGTTCATGTGACCTTTACTCAATAGATTTAGAGGTTGTAATTCTCCTGCTTCTCTCCCTGGACTCTGGCTCTTACACACTTTCCTCCAGTCTCTTCCACTGAGTTTCCTGAGTTCTGAGGGAAGTGATTTGATGGAAATACCATATTTAGAGCTATGTGTTAAAAGTTTCTGTCTCTTTCAGCTTCATCAGCTTCTCTGATGATGGTTGTGCAAGGCATTGATCTATGAGAATAGCAGAATACCATTACAAGTCATTTTGTCACTACCTTTTCATTTTACAGACCAGTAGTATTTATTTTTTCCTAGGTCTCTGGGGTATCTAGACTATGGTTCTTGTCCACTCAAGATGTATTAGGTATTCGTTCCTTCTCTTGGAGAGGGCCATAAGTCAAATTAGAATTTGGTTGGCTCTTCTCCCAATCTTTATAGCATCACTGCCCTAGTATACTTTACGTGCAGGACAGCACTCTAGATCAAAATTTTTATGGCTCGTTTTGTGTTTAGGTTTCTTTTCTAGTTGTCTACAAAGTACCTTGTCATAACAAAGACACTCTAAAATGAGTGTGAAGATTATATGTAGGTACCTGCTTGACCTCCCAAAGTTCAGTGAGTTGTGTGGGTGTTACGTTCAGTAATGTGGGCTTATGGTCAATTTGTGTTGCATAAACTATTATCTTCACAAAAGCCTGGGTTATTTGGAGATTTCCATGGAACCCCTTTATTTTCATATAAATTTATTAGCTCTAGCTGATTCTAAATACAGTGGTATCTAGAGTACTTGAAGCTAATTTTATTTTCAAGATGACCAATTTTATCCAGGTTACATGGTACATTTACATCAAAATGGCTCATAAGAAGTCCAAGATGCGTATAACTGACCATTTCTTTCAATGAATGTAGATACACATAGCTTCTAATACATGAGTTTTATTTGTGGAAGTCTTGGCTATTGATATCTGTTATATATCAGATAATGTTATTAGGCCTTATCACATGTTTATAGAGAATTTGTTTGTTTTTCTTTTCTCACATCTAAATAATATCAGTGTCCCTTCTAGTTTCAATAAAATATAGTTAACAGATAATATGAGAATCCATACTTAGAAGTAGGTTTTGGTATTTCTTCTTTTAATAGCTATTAGGTATAGAAAGAGGAAAAAATGAAACCTATCTTCCCACAATGAAGAAATAATAAAAGTTATTTTTAAAAATTTAAAGAATTAAAATATTTAGCCTTAAATTTTTCAATAAAATATTATCAGTAAAATTGTTTTAAAAATTTGATGAGGTAAAGTATTGTATGCCTCCAATCAAAATACTCCAGAAGCCGAGGCAAGAGAATCACAAGTTTGATAACATCCTGTGTTACATAAAGGAAAAAACAAAAGAAAAAAATGTGGATGCATATAAATTGCCTTATAGAGTAATGGTAGAACATTTGCCCAATGTATGCAAGATCCTAAGTTTGATTCCTATCACTAAGCAAACAAATTTTTCATTTAAAAATTATAAAAGTAAACAAAAACAGAAAAAATAGATAAATACTTGTAGCCTTTTGTACAGTACATTTTAATACTTTTGCTCAAATGGTACAGACTGTTCAGTCAAATTTATCACAGTGTTTTAATTTTATTTTATTTAAATTAAATTTTCAATATTTATTCAGGAAGAGAAAGGACATAATACATAATCTATAACCCAGGAGAATAGTCATATAATATCCCTGCAAAACCATATCACATGTATGTGAGGAAAACAGTAAACCATGATTGCTTCCCAATCCCAAATTTACTACTTCATGAAGAAGATTCTGCAGACTCTTATGTTTTTATACTTAATGTTTAATTATATAGCTCATTATGATTATAGTTATGCTCTTTGAATATTTTATTTTTATAGAAGTCAATTCAGTTCAATTATATTGAATGGACTTTTACTTTAATGTTGAGGAATATGTAATCATTTAATGCAGAAATATGGCTACTTAGGGAAAGGATCACATTGAAAGTTCTGTGTAAAAGCTCAGAAAGGATCAAATCCAAGAGTCTATAGGAAAGGATCACATTCGAAGATCTATATGAAAGGATCACATTCAGAGGCCTGTGCTGTCAAGATGGAATGTAGAAAGAATGTAGTATACAATGTTAATCCAAGGATTCAGAATGGAGTGATGGTACATGCCTTTAATCTCAGAACTTGGAAGATAGGAAGCAGAGCTCATAGACGAAAAGCAGAGCTCAGAAAGTGTCAGTGTCAAAAATGCAATGACATTTGACATGAGTCAAAGTGAAGGGCAGGTAAAGTGACAAATCACAGGAAGAGTTGGCAGAGTAAGTCAGAGTGAGGACATTCCCAACTCTCTAGATAAAAAAGCAGGCTCTCAGCTCAGAGATAAGACACAGAGACACAGAGACACAGAGACATGGAGGCAGTCTGAGATAAGACACAGAGAGGATAAGACACAGAAGCAGTTCAACAGAAGGAGAATCAGTCAGTTTGAAGTCCAGCAGAACAGTTCAGTCAGGGAAGTTGTGGAAGTCAAAGATTTCAGTCAGAAACAGTGGTCCAGTTCAGAAGATCAGTTTGAACCAGCAATTTGAGATGAGTTTGGGCCAGAATACTAAGAATATTCAACCAGACGAGTCAGAGTTCAGAAGGAGCTAGTCAGAGTGGCTCAGTCAGCAGAATGCCTCGTGGTTTGACTGGCTTGTATGAAGGCTTAAACATTCTAGATTGTACTGTGGCTGAAGCTTTACAGTTAGTTCTAGGCTGCCAGGACTAGAACAAGTGATTTAATTAACTAAAGAATAAACTAAACTTTGAGCTTGAATCAATGTCTACACTTTTGAGTGCATTTCCAGTTTTATAATGAATATCAGAAAACATAAGACATATCCCATTTAAAGTATTTGAATTTCCAGCACAATGATTAATATTTGGAATTCAGCCCTTTATGAGAAATGGCACTAGTTCATTCTATTAATATTCTGCCATTTCTTCATACGGGAAATACACTTTTTTTCATTTCTCTCTTTTTTATGTGCCAAGAACATAGACCTAAAAAAGAACTATTCTCTCTGGAGAGTAACTAAGCCAAGGACATTTCCTTCATCAATGTCATGATAAACTACAGGTTTCACATTAAGAGGCAAATTCTTCATTTCAAAACATTAACCCACATCATGTTTAATAATTGAAGCTTGTATGATTTAGAGTTAAGAAATGAATTAAGTACAAAAATAGCTTTTCTCAACTCTCCTTTGATAATGTTCTGGATTGATTGCTATTCATTTTAGAAACTTGCCTTTCAGGAATTTGTTCTAGGCTCACAGAAAAGTTTTCAGCATCTGCTGAACTCAATAGAAATATTTCCTTACTGAAATTATTTGTAATTAGAATTTTAGTGAAATTGAAAGTTATTTGCACTTTAGTTCAATTAAAGCCTTTGAAAGACTATTTGTACTCCTAATCTTAATGAAGACACTGGAACTGTTTTAAGAAAGCTCCTAAAAATGAGTGGGCTACTCAGTGATGCCTGCACTGAGCTTGTTTTCTTGATCTCTATTGTAAATACTCTTAATTATTTCACTGGATATGATCCTAGAATGCAGTGGACAATAATTTAGTTAAAACTATTATGAAAGCAAGCTGGACATAGTAACTAGTTGCATGGCTTTTAAGGCACCACTTAGAAGGCAGATCTCTGTGAATTAAAGTCCTAGCTAGAGCTTCATAGTGAGAACCTGTCTCCAAACAACAAAACAAAACAAATACATGATGAAGTTACCTAGAGAAATCCATTTGTTTTTATAGGGAAGGTTATTTTTCTGTCCTGTTACTGAAACAATTAAAAACTTTCCACCTCTTTATCACTACACTGTCAGTCTCTTGTTATCATGAAATATGGTGAGTCTCAACCTTTGCTATCTGATTTGATCTTGTTCTCTTCTACTCTATATAAATTTCTTCAAAATTTCCTGGTTTCATGCTTTAGTCCACATACTTGTAAGGATGTGTCCTAAAAGCATCTGTCATAGTAGAACATGTGAGGGTATTCTCAGTATTTCTCTCTATTTCCATCCATGAATGTGTTTCTCGAAACCTAGCATATAGTTGTATGTGACTAGTGCAGCATCATCTATATGGATAGTACAAAACTGCAACAGAACATCAAAAAAATTATAATCAACAAATTGTTGGAAATAATATTTAGTGAAACGTTGCTAAACTTAAAAGCGTATAATTTAAGATAATAAATACATATATGGTCAGTTAAAATGTGATCTACAGTAGCAGTAGCCTGCCTGAAACATTTACTGATGTACCCCTGAAAATATATTACGAGATGGAACCCAGAGATGAAACCCCTAAAATGGCCAAGAACCTAAAAGTAGATAAGTCAGAGGCCTGGGAGAAAATCTAATATTATTATTTTTCTAAATAAACAAAAATATAATAACCCCACTGACATATTGCTATGAGCATAGATCAGTACATCAATCTACTATCATCAGAGAAGCTTCTTTTTACAATATATGAGAATTCACAGAGGCCCTCAACTGCACTAGGTGAGATACTTTGGACACTGTGAGGCTTGTTCTCCTGGTGCCCTTGACTCCTCTATTTCTTGCAGTCCCTTCTGCCCTTGCTCTGTGAGATTTCCCGATCTCTGCATGATATTTGGCTCTGG
The DNA here is from genome assembly GCA_026225945.1 of Cricetomys ansorgei. NCBI lineage: Eukaryota > Metazoa > Chordata > Mammalia > Rodentia > Nesomyidae > Cricetomys > Cricetomys ansorgei. Next base: position 15,600,605 of record JAMJFZ010001815.1, read on the forward strand.
GCTTCTGCATATGGTCCAATCAGCTGATGTAGGGGCCTCTCTGATGAGGACTGGAATAGGCCCCATCTATGAGCAGAGCATGACATCATTACAAATCGTCTCTGGGTTATCCAATCTCTAGTTTCTGACCAGCCCTGCAAGTTTCAGTCAGGGATTTCCTCCTTTGGCATGGAGTTCTACCCTTCCATTGTACCATAGGATCCTGCATAAAATTAAAAAAAAAAAAAGAAAAAAGAAAAACTTGAAGCATCATCAAACTTGATGAAAATAAATACAAAAAACCTAAAATGCAGATGGAAATTATTGGATGTGGTGATTTTATAAACTATAAAGAAATGTGTTATTTGATATATATATGTGTGTGTATGTAATATATATATACTATATATATGTATATCATATATAATAACGTATATATAATGTATGTATGTATGCATATTATATATAATAGCATATATATAATATATATGTATATTATATATAGTAGCATATATATATTATGGATGTTTTTATTAATTATTAATAATCTAATTTGATGAATGAACCATAAAGAATTAATATCCTCAGAATTTTTGTAACTTCTACCTAACATAAAATATTTAACTATACACATATTATTCAACACATGGCTTTAGATATATTTTTGTTCTCAAATTATTTCAATTTATTAGTATTTATATTTTATATAAGACAAAGATAATTTTTTAAAACAGTGAAAATTTTAAATGAAAAGTTTTACATAGCTATTATAATTATTTGATAAATTTAACTGTTCATGTTAGCTCATGTATAATTATAAGGTTGTAGAATTGAGTATAAACAGATTATGTCCCATTAATTGTGCCCCAAGTCCATAGTATAATATCTGTATACATAAATAAATGGTGGTAGAAATCCCTGTATCCATGTATATTGTACTGTGGGACAATGAAATCTAATATATCTAGAGGAGCAAGATAGAAATTTAGAGGAATTAGAGTTAGAGACCAATGAATAGAGAGGAGAGAGAAAGAGAGAGAGAGAGAGAGACAGAGAGAGACAATAAATACCTAGGTCTAGCCTCTTTTTCTATGAGTTCATATCTATATTAGGAACTATGATACTGTCTCAGAGCTGAGAAAAAGTAGAAGTGCTTGGAATCTTGGAATTCTCATTTTTGAGAGTGGAAGGTGTTCAGTCATTTCTTCACTGGTGCTTTGACAAACCACAAGCTATGCTGCCTGCTCACAGCAAGGCACTATATGTGATCTGGCAAACTGCTTATCTGGAGCTGTAACATTTCTCCATATATGACCATTTAAGTTCTCTCCCTCTGATCCCAGAAAAATACTTAGGTCCAGGCTGCTGAAAGCTTCAACATGCAAAATGGAGCTGGCATACCTGCTCTGTCCTAACCAATGAGTTTTCCCTGACTTCCCTGATACCAGAAACTTTCTTTTCACTATATATATAACCCTGTTCCTGCGATAAAGTTAGTCATGCCCACTGCCGCAGATTCCAGGTAATTCTATATGTTCCTACCATAGACTCAAAGACCAGATGAAACCTCCATAGTCACACACTATATGGCTTCCCTCCCTCGAGCACCACCATGGGTTGGTGGAGCTACCTGGTGGGGATAGGGGGCCGCTGAGGTATCAAAACCTACAAGAAACAAAATGGTGCTTACTCAATCTTTTGTAATTGTTTTCTACATATGGTTAATGAGTTTTGATGGCATCTCTTTCTTTCTTTTTCCAACTATGTAAAGTAAATGTTGTTCTTATTGTTATATGTTCTAATATCTACTGTTGTATCTGACTAAAATCTATAAGTTATGTTTTGAGTTCCAAATATGTCTCTATTGTCTTAGACGCACTGAGATCTTTCTTATATTTCTGCCTCTGTTAGATAAAGGAACACTGAACACATCCATTGTCTCAGTAATTATTGAAAACATGCTTACTCAAAGCTAGATTTAAGCCTTATCTTTATAAATGTTTTAATATCTAATGTCCTTTATTACTTCTATTCCTTACACAGTTGATGTTAAGAACAACTCCAAAGACATTGAACTGAAACAAACTGTAGAGGAAAGTTCAAGGAAATAAAATGTCTCCCTCCTCCCACGACTTTCTGACATGTGTAATCTATTGTCTGTTTTTCAGACACCAACTCTAAAAATGTATAGGATTCAAGCCAGCCTGGTGTACAGATGTAATGTACAAATGAGTACATTTTAATGTGTTCCTTCATCACTTCAAATTTCTTTTAATAAGTTTCAGTCAGCTTATTTAAAGAATTTGAAACCTTAAAAGTCTAATATCAGTCACCCTATTACTGTGATAAAATATTTATCATGATATTTACTTGCATAATTTTTGTTTATGTATGATGTTTATGCACATATGGGAACAATGTACGTGTGTGTGTGTGTGTGTGGGCGCATATGCAGAGCCAAGTGGAGGACTTTGGTGTCCTCCTTTATCATTTTCTCCTTTATGCCCTTGAGGTATGAACTTTCATCTAAATCGAGTGAGGATTCCTGGCAGTAAACTCCAGTGATGCTTCTGTCTCAGCCCCATGGAGTGGTGGAATCACAGATGTAGGCATGACTACTGCTTTTCAGCCTATGTGTGTGATAGAATCTGAACTCAGGTCCTCATGTTTTCAGAGCAAAATGGCTTACCCATTGAGCACTCTCTCTTGACGCTCATACAATACTGTTGAACATGATAATATCTAGATTTTTTTAAAAATACCAGGTCTTTGGAGTTTATTAATTTCATTTAACTATATTAAAATTTTCCTTCTTATCAGCATCATGACAACTACATTTAATTATTAAGTTCAAGTTTGAATACTTTCAGATATTCTTAAAAATGGAATCAGGAATTATTTGTCCTCTTATAACTAATTGCTTTACTTAGCTAAATGTCTCCCAGACTCATCTAGATTAGCAAACACATGGAATTTATTTTCTTTTTAAGGCTTAATAATGTTCTATCTCAGGCATTACACCTATTTTTCTAACCATTTATCTGAAGACAGAAGCATCTTGCTTATTTGTACCTCTACTTTGACATTGTTTTAACAATTATAGATGTGTATTTTTTTTAAGGAAAACAAATGATTTCAAGCCCCAGGCAATATTTCCTACACTGTAAGAATTCTAGATAGCAGAGGAGACAAAGCTTATTTTTCTTCAATGGAAAATGCATATCACAACAATGAAAATAAACATTTACCAACCAAAGTTTTGGATGCCAAACGTTGTGCCTCAAAGAGTGTAGCTAAAATTTCTGGAATCTTGAGAGATTTTTTATGAATAAATTAAAGTGTTTAAAGAATGTTTACAAGTTCCCAAGTGTCACGAAAAAATTCTTAAACAACAGAATGGGCTCAAAATTTCTAGTGACTGCTTTTCTATTTCAATCTTATTTTCCCCTAAGATATATATATATATATATATATATGTATATATATATATATATATATATACACATACACACACACACACACACACTTAAAGTTTCTTTTGCAATCTTTCTAGCCCTCATAAAACTTCTTTCAAAAAGAATCACAACTATAGGAAAGATGATGGCAAAATAGATATCGTTTCTCTCCTGTATACCACCAGATTGACCTGCAATGGTGAGTATCACATGGGAAATGATAGGTGTGTTAAACAGTGATGTTTTGTCCAAAGATATTCTGTTGGCAGATAAAATACAGAAAAAAATGAATCTTAGAATCAAAAGAGAAGCACAGACCCAACACTTAGTACTATAAAGAAGAGGAGAGAGGATATTTCACACACACACACACGCACGCACACACACACACACACACACACACACACATTCTGATATACTCTGGATGCTAAGGGGAAAAAAAGAAAATATTTTGGCCACTCCTATAAGCACAAAAGGTAACCCCATGATAGCATTCATGCAACACATGTCAAGGATCAGTCTGTGATTCATATCAGTGACTGCTTATCAAAGGATAATCTGGCTAAAATACTGGTCCATTTACATAATCAATTGTGATTCAGCCACAAGAAGAACAAGAATCTCATTTGCAGGAAAAAATACACAATTGGAGATGACCAAAATGAGAAAAAAAAGGTGATTTTGAATTACAGTAATATATGCTTTCTGTCATTTGTGAAATTAGAAGACAGGTAGGTAATTTTGGTGGTAATTATTATAGAGGAAAAGGACACAGATGAAGAAAGAACAGTATGAATGAGTGCAATAAGGGTGGATGTGATCATAGTATGTTAAACTCATATGCACAATGAAGCTCATTATCTCAAAATAAAAATGTCTTACTAAAAAAGAGTTACTATTAAAGTTCATCTTTGTATGAATTCTATATTTAGCTGTGATTAGTATTTTTTTAAATGATGTAACCTAAAATTTGAAATGAAAGCCTAATATTTGTAAAAATGTAAAAAGACTATGAAATACTACTCTGCAATAGAGTTCCTAAGAGGAAAACGAATCTTACTGTGGGGATTCTTATTCCGATCAAAAAATAGATGAACTGATCATGCAAGAAGTGACATAACAGAACAGTCAATTTCCACCAGTAGACCAGGATAAAATGAGGATTTAGGTATGTATAAAGATTTTACAGGAGTTCAAGTAAAGAGTGATTTCTGTCCAGGTTTTATAGCCACTATGCAAAATACTTGGAAATTACCATGGACAATGCAAGACAAGAAGCAAAGTTACCAAGCACATTGCAAATGATTGCACAAATTATTCAGTGGTCCACATTGGCATTCTTAAATTTATGGGAGATTTTTTTCTTCTAGGTCAATTATCATCGACTTAAAATTCCTTAGTTGAAAAACCCCCTTACTCTAACCCCAACAGTTTATATCTTGGTAGTATCTGTGATATTAACTATGGTTGAGAGGAAGTCTAGGACATTGTCTCACTACATAACCACAGCTGATAGAGTATAGTACGCCAGTCTTGAAATAAGAAAGATCCACCTCTCTCTATCTTCTGAGTGCTAAGACTAAAGACATACATGTTCTTTTCCAACTATAGTATGGACATTTTAACTTCAGTTTGCTAATTAATTTATTTTAATGAAATATGTGATTGTGAAGGTTTCTGAAAAAGCTGTTGAAGCTGGACAAAAATAAGTGAAGCGTTTTACTTACAACTGGTTGTGCATGGAGAAGTTGTGATTCAGTCATTCAGACAATGAAGTATTCACATATTGATAATGGTTGTTTATAACCATATAGAAAATATGACACTATCCTAAACCTGTATGTATATAAATATACATATACATATATATGTATGCACATATATATGTATGCACTATATATACATACGTACATACACACATATATATACATATATATACGAATCTTATATTTAAGTTATGAAATTAAGTTATGAAATGTATATTGCTATAATATACAGTAATCATTATTGCTGATGATTTTGTAACTTTGAGGTCAACAAGAAATTTCAAAGTTGAAAAATTTAGTGACATTTTTTATATATTTTCCATTTGAGGACTTACTTGGATAGTTTTTCCCTTTGTCTTAAATAATGTCATTTCCATTTCATATTTTGAAATTTAATACACATTATGTTTTTGTTTAAATATCACCTGTTTCTAACAGCATATATTGCAGCTTCTCTTTCCATTTCTAGGTCACAAAACACGAACAAGTAGTCTCTGCAGATTGCTGTGATTTTAACATGAGATCAAGACATCTAACAGTATTATCTATAATATCAGTTATGACAGACATAAATTACTTCCTCACAATGGCAAATTTAGATACAATTATTATGTTTATTTAATAAAGAGATATTGAAAATTTTTGATTTTGAAAAGAAATTTAAAGTAGAAATGTAATATACAATCGTAAAATCTTAAAAGTAAAATGACAGCACAATTGAGAATAATGATAAACTTGGCATTAAATAAAGTGTGAAATGAATGCTATTATTAAAAATTATCACATGAAAACATAATATGATAGATTATCAGGTCTATTAGAGACTTCAGAGTTTATCTACCTGAACCATGTACTGAGGTGTGAGTTTAACAACCATACAAATGTACTAACAGCTGCAACAAATTGATCACTAGCAATTTTCTGGGGGATTTTCATGATGACTATCACTGCTTCCCAAGGTCATCTTATTTGATGTTAAGATTTGATTATTGGAGAAAAGTACCTTTCAGGAAAACAGCATTAGCCTTCCCTTCAAAGATCTGACATTATAGCAAAATTTTTTGTTGCTTAAATCATTATATGCTATGGACATCAAGGAACATAATATATTAAAGAAACTTCTGTAGGTAGAAAAATAACTCCACTCAAAAGGACATCATTTTAAAGTGCAAAGAAAAACATGGATGAGATATAGAATAAGTGAAAGAAGGCATAGCAATGACATGACAGCAGAAAGTACAGATGGATGAGGTCAAACTTCAGGATTGATGCTTTTGCGTTCCAGTATTCAGGAAAATTCTTAGAAAGAATTGTACTTTTGACATGGTATACAGTCAAATTTTGACATTTCCTTATTGTAAAAGTAACGTTTATATATGTTTCTCAATACCTTCTTGAATTTGACATAATTGATAACACCTAGTCAATCCTATGCTGTGGGAAAAAAGTTTTCCATGTATACCTATTTTATATTTTGTCTTCAAAATAATTATCTGAAACAGTAGATTATGAAATGTAGCTTTGTAAAATTTAAAGTGCATTATATACATAAACTATAATATGTAATGCATATTTTATAAAGTGTAATATATAATATAAACTGTTAGATATAGATGTATTGTAAGAAAAATCTCTAGACCTTAAGCATCTTGGATAACTAAAAGTCTCTATTGTTTATGCAGTGATTGTTCCTAAACACTATAAAATAAAATCATTGTCTAACCCCTCTACAAAAATATCTTCCAGGCCTCTGTTTGAACATCTCCAGTTATGCTCATGTGACTACAGAGTGTAACATAGACACACAAAATTACCTTTAAATTTTAATTGAGGATTGTTTAAAATGGGTGGTAAAAATCAGAATACTATTTACAAGCATCTTTTGAGTCTCCGGCTACAATTCTCACTTGTGACAATAACAAACTCAATCAAGATACGAGGAGTCAATAGCCTATTAATATAACTACACAATTTCTAAATGTGTGACTCTCTAGGTTTCTTATCAGCAAAGCCATCATGGGATTATTCTAGGACATGCCTTCTTAGAGTTTTGTCACTCATAACTGCTTCATCTGAAAAATATTTAAGCAATTCCTTGTAAACAAGTCTATAAAATAGGTATACTAATCTAAATGTTATGTGGCGGAATCAAATAAATTTTAAAGAGTATTCATAGGAATATTGTTTTATTCTTTATTAAACAGGAAAATTATTCACATATTTATAAGATGGACTTTCTTGGTTACTTTTAAAGATTTCAAAGTTTTCCGAAGATTTGATATAGCAGGTATTGAAACACCTTCAATGATTTTCAGAGAGTTAATACTTTGATTTTATAATTTTCAGTGCTATGATGCCATTTTTCATAAGTACATAGTACAAAATAGGAGAAGTTTGTTTTGGGGTGTATCAGAAAATGTCAAAATTCTCTTCTAATCCAGAGTCAAAATTCATTTGCTGGATGTTTATAGTTTAGTATATATTTGTCAATAAAATGCACTCTAAATGTTATACTGTTTTGACGCAGACAGACATGGAAAATGAGAAGTTATTAAAAGTTCTTGTTTTCTATAAATAAATGATTATGTGCATATAAAAGTCAAACTCTGTTTTCTATAGAGTAAAATCCCTGCACCTAGCATAATAGCAAGGACTCTGCATCCAGTGTTTTACCCACAGCTTACCGTGATGTGATGGCATGACAGTATATTCCATGAAATTCAAATGCGTGTGTTCAGAACCAGGACTGCAAAAAAAGACCATAATGATACCTAGGCAAAATTAGACAGAAACATACTAGGTTGATTGTATATTTGATTTTTAAATTAATTTTTGTTCATTAAATATATATAAAAAAATAATTATTTGGGTAAATTTTACTTGATTCCCACATTCAGTTTTACAGTCTCTTTTGGTAGTTATAACCAATGGTTTACGAAGGTGAGATTTAGAATGCCCTTGACTAATGAATTTTATTGTATTTTCACTCCTCTCAACTGTCTCATTGGTGCCACTATCCAAGTTGGGATGAGCCTTACAAACTCTCTTACCCTCTGCACAATGTCCAATTGTGGATCTCATTCTTAGTCATGTACATTATAATCTATTGAAAGAAGAATTTTCTCTGATGGGAGTTGATTGATGCCTTGCTTATTATACTTTGTGGGAAAGGGAAAATTAATTTCCTGCAAAGGATTGTCACTGGTAAATCAACCACACTTGATAACAGGTTTCATATCCAAGAGTAATTGGGCAACAAAAAAAAAAAAAATGCACTCCATGTTTTATTGTGTATTTTTTTATTTGGTTGGTTTTAGGGAAGCATTTTCTGTCTTCTTTTTTCGGGGGGAGATGGGGTGATTTCAAGACAGGATTTCTCTGTTGTTACTCTGGCTGTCCGGAAATTCACTCTGTAGACCACGCTGGCCTCAAACTCACACCTGCTTCTGCCTCCCAAGTGCTCGAACTAAAGACATAACTCACCACCTCCCGGCTACTTTTTGTCTTTGTAATTTTAATTTTAGCTTACCTGTTTTGTTTTTTATTTTGATTCTTTTGTTGTTGTTTTTCCTGTTTCTTTTGAGATGAAAAGATAGAATATGAAATTGGACTGATACATAGATGGAGAGGACCTGAGAGGGCTTGAGGGAAGAGAAAGAATATGACCAAAATATATTGTATGTTAAAAATGCGAAAAAGGAACTAATCAAACAATAACAACTACAAAAACACTCAAACAGAAAATGCCCATATCTGATTGATCATAAATTAGTATTAGTAGGCACACAAATCATTTTAAAAATTATATCTGTATCACAATTTTATACTGTTTCAGGCTTAGTATGAATATATATATTATTTCATAAATTTATTTTTATATAAATATCTATATTTAAATATATAAATTATATAATATACATATTATTTCAGACAGTAGTGTTTTTTTTAAATTTTTACATTCTCCATTCCTTGATTCATTTTTCAAGTCTTAGAAATTAATGTTTATATGATTCTGCCTATATTATGGACTTTATTCACATTTTGACATTTTTTTCTATATTATTTTCTGTCCCAAAATGCAGTGCAGAATTGTGTTCAGATGCGTGACTGATTTCAAGTTCCTCTCAGCTTTTAGGTAGTTGTCATCCAATTATATAGTGTGAGTTAATAAACTGACCTGACACATTGAATTGTACATTATTTCCATGGTACTTGACAGCCCTGTCAACTTACATAGTGCATTCTCCTCCGAGCTGAGCCTTTTTAATGATTAAGATGATTTTTATTCCATGGGTAAAAACATAATTCATCTACTTACTCTAAAAATTTGTAGTTTTCTTATTGATTGAATTGTTAAGGCATTTACACAAAAGCATACAAGTGTTTGAAGCCAAGGATACTTTTATTTATGTGCAATTCCCTTTTCCCTTTTCTTAGGTATTTCAGAGTTGTTTTGAAAAGAAAAAAAAAAAAAAACACTTGGTAAATATTTAACTGCTCCTCAGAAACCAAGACTTCTCTAGATGCTAATTGTCCCCTTCTCTATCATCATGGATATCCTTTCCTCATATTCATAGGTGCTATTTTGGGAGAATGAATAATTCTGTGAAACAGACACACAATAAGTTATTACAAAATTTCAGGCTTCCTTTTCTATCATTGCTGCTCATATATTACAAAGTTAGTTATTTGAAATTCTAACTCATAGTTTTGCTTATATCTAAATTCTTATCTTTCCTGCTCCCTGTGTTTTAAGGCCTTCATTTTCTCACACGTAAATGAAATCAAAAAAATATTGCTCTGATTTATTTGGTGGTAAACCTTTCAGTTGGAGCTGGGAGCATATCTTACAGGGAGAGGAGTTGTTTAACATGCATGGAGCCCTGACATCTAAACATAACAAAGGAAGAAATAAAATAAGACATGTAGCTAACAGTGTCATAATTTTCAGAAATGAACAACATAAAATTTTGTGAAACAGGAAATGGGGAAATATTTCAGGTGAGATAATCAATAAATGCTTTTTTGATAGATGCCACTTGTACAGAAAAAACAAATGAAATTAACAGAATCCCAAAGGAAATAAATTCTAGAGAGTGGGTATATTTTTCAGATCAGCTTCAGATGTCTTCTGGTCATTTAAGAAGATTAGAAAGAGCAATTTGACTAGCCTAGTGTGTAGAATCAGGGAATGTAGTACAGGCTAAGACAAATCATCAATATGTTAGTGAAGGCATAATGGTTTCAACTTTTGATTTCAATTAAATGAGAATGAATAATAAATGTTGGGGTAGAAAAATATACCATCCCCATATCATCATAATCCGTAAACCTTATATTGAAAATATACTTTGAAGGGAGTGGGCAAAATGCCATTGTAAGAAAGGTTCTAGTTTCTCTCTTCCCTCAACTTTGTAGTGAATGCATCACTCAGTTTTCCTCAGCTGCCAAACAAGAAGCAATTTAAGGTAGGATCGTTTATTTTGGTTTGTGGTACAAGAAATATAAACCATCATGGAGAAAAGGCTTTGCATACGGATCAGTTCCTGTTTGTGGAAGTGGGAGGATTGTTTCCATCTTGTTATTAGAAAATGAAAAAAGATACACTCTGGCACAAAGTTTGATTTATAAACTTTTGCCATTTTATTCATTGTACATGCTTTCAGCTGAGAGATACTGCTGCCCACATACAAGTTGTATTTTCCTCTCCTGGTATTCCGCTATTAACACATTCCAAGTTGTGTCTAGCTAATGCTTTAAGAGCTTATTAATAAATAAAGTTGGTAATGTAAAAGTTGGTAATGTGGATCATGACAATGGGGACATTTGGTTAAAAAAGAAAGACTTGATAAAGATATTTTGGTTGAAATAAAAAAGACTCAATCAAATCATTTTCATGAGAGGCAATTTCAAAGAGTAGATCTATGTTAAAAATTGTTAGAACTGTATTCAGAACATAGTATTAAAACAATAGTGGAACACAGTTAGAAACTGGTAGCTTTAAACATCACTGTCATGGGCTCCTACATTGTATCTAAGAGCTTGGAAACTCAAAGCATGTGACTACAGGACTCTGATTGTTATGGGGCTCTTCAAGTCCAATGCGAAGCCTCTGCTGACTCAAACTGGGAGGGAGATTTGTATAGGATATTTCTATACCACACAAAGGGGAAGGAAATAAAGGAAGCAATGTTTGTTTACGCTACAAATTGGCATCCATTAAATGAAAACTGTTTCTTCCTGGAAGGCTCAATGATTTTTAGATCATTTTATTACATTAAAAAAATTAACCTGCTATTTGCATGTTTATTCAGAAACACAAATAGGATCTACATTTTATCCCTGGTTCCAAATGGAAAACTGGAATTCTGATCTACTCAGAAGCTTATAAGATTACTAGCCAGATTTTAGGTCTCAAGTAAAGGACAAAGGATGGATATGTGTGTATATATATATATATATATATTATTTTTAGCTCTCATGGAAGTCCTATAGATCATCTGAAAAGGAAAATACTTCCGAGAAAAAGTTTTCTCTGCCACAGAAGTTAGAAATGCCAATTCTGCCAAAAGCATATGCAGCACAATGGCCTCTTTGACTATTGCTTACTGTCACACATGTAACAGTATTCCTAGTGGTTGTCTTTTGTTCCCCTTAAACATGCTCCCTACTAGGTGTTTCTTGTGGTTGTGGCCCAATATCCCACATTGAGTGTGCACATTACATTGTTCACATGGCCATGGTCCATTTTCACCCTTTGAGAATACACTACTTCAGTCTTAAACTATATATACTCTACATTACTTTGTATATCTCACTTGGAACATTTTGATGGAGATCACAGGAACTGTATAACCACAGAAAATGACAAAGGGATAATAATACATAAGGGAAACCCTATGAGAGTGAATGGTATGACTCATTATGTGACATCTAATAGATTAGAAATTCCACTCTTTAAAATTTATTCAATAAAAATGTGACACTTTGGGTGGGTCTGAAATTTAAAAAATTCAAATGTCCCACCAGGTAATAATAAATAATTTAATTGTGAAGATGGATGGATTACTGCACAGAATTTCTAACTTTTTTCAACAGTGTAAGAGAATTCCAAAAGAAAAAATGTTGACTCAAGTAAATTAGCAACGAAAGAAGTATCTGTCTGTGATTCTAATGGAATAAAGAACAAAAACAAATTAAATCAATGTCTTAAGTCAAGATAATTATGTCATGGCTAAGGAGCTGAGGTCTTTATTCCTGTTTCACTCAGAGGTCTTTATTTCCTTGTTGCAGTGGTGATACATAGTCTACTAACTTATATTCCTGATGCCACAGAACTGTGCAAATCCAATTGCTATGTCTTTCCTTCTATGATGGACTGTACCCTCTTAAATCTTGAGCACAGTATATTCTTTCTACCTTAAGTCACTTTTTATATGTATTTTACCATAGTGATAAAAAACAGAAACAAATATAGACACATATGTGTCACTTGATATGTTGGAATATTATAACCATTGACATCTACAGCAGTACCGGAACATATGTTTTCCACTTATACAGTATGTTACTATCATTCAACAATATTTATAGACTATCTGTATTTGACATCATATTTGAAGAACAATATTGAGGATAGGATTCAAAACAGTTTTTTTCCCCAATGTCTATTGAACACAAAAGAGCATTGTTAAAAAGAAGGGAGGGTAGAGAGTGGTCCAGGAGTAAAAAGCTGTTATTGCTCTTGTAGAGGATCTGGGATCCCAGCAACCACATGGCAGCTCACATCGGCCTGCAAACTCAGTTTCAGAAGACCTAAGATATTTTTCTGGCTTCTGTGGACAACAGGTAAGCATATGATTCATGTACATACACACAAGCAAAACACTCATATATAAAATAAATAGATAAATATTTTTAAATTAAATAAAAATATACAGGAGAATAAAATTGCTAAAATAAAAAGAAAGTGTAATAAACAAATAATAATAACCACAAATAGTATTAAAAAATCAACCAACCACAGTCCCTATACTTTAAAACAGATTTCATATTTCATCTATCATGTAATAATATGAAAAATCTTGAAAATGAAACAAAGCTTTAATTTTTAAGTTATTAAGTAATTAATTCTTCAAAAATTTTAAAAATAAAATAAATCAAAAAACAAATATTTATGGATTGTCTTTTACTAGTTTATTATATACTAAAAAATCGTATAGTCAAATGTGATAGAATGGTATCCTCTGGTGGCTTTGTATGTTGGTAACCAAAAATCCAGATGTCAACACAGCCGTGTCCTACAAATGCTTGAAAGAGAGACCTTTTTTAAAAAATCTATTCCACTTATAGGGATTCTGATGTTCTTTTACTTGTGACAAAACAATTCCAATATATTCTTCATCAGGGCTTGGTCTTTCCCCTAGAATTTCTGAGAAGCATTTTTCCTTTTTAAAAAGGATACTCAAATTGGGTTTAGTAATTACTGCGCTTCCATAGGAGCTCATTGTCATCCTTTTCATGATTATAGCTGCAAAAGTTCTGATTAAAAATAAGGTCCCATCTGAGTCTCATGTGGACATGGCCTTTGGGAAAACCTAACTCAATCCATTGGTCTTTCTTTCTATGAGCATGGTCTTCAATATTTAGTCACCTCCACTGTTTGGCAGCAAAGACTAAACTTTGAAAAAAAAGTGTCAGCAAAAATATATTTTCTCTAAATGATTATACTAACATCTGAACAGATACTATCTGTAGTAGTTATAAATCCTTCTATTAATACTGGGATTAAAATTGATTGACATTCTTCTGCTAAGAAGCAAAGCACCCTGCCAAGGTCCAAAATGATAATCTATAAATAAAGTAGTTGGAAATTCCATTATTTAGAAACAAGAAGGTTCTTGTATTGTAAAAACCCTTTAGCTATAAAGTTAATAAAATATTAGATGATTTTAAAAGATAGCTTATTGGCAGGGAAAGTTCAGTCTTCAAAGATCAAAGTCAAATGTGAATTGTGAATTCTGAAAGATAAGCATGCTCTGAAACTAGGGCATGCCCAGTGGGTATTGTGATCCTAAACAAATTAATTTCCCCCTAAAGACTTAATTATTTTCTAATAGTTTTGGGTTTGCTGCAAAATTAAATGGTTAATACACATTGTCCCATTTGCCCAGGAATTTATGTCCTTGCTTTTAAATCAACCTGTACTATAATGTCGAATCTGTTTTTTGTTGACATAAGAGTGTATTATCATCATGCAAAAATCCTAAGTTTGCCACAATGGCTATTCTTTGTGTTGGGTTGACTCTGCGTTGGATGAATGCATGAAGAAGTGTATCAGTCATTATGTCATATGGTACCAAGTGTACTAGAAGTAAGATGAATGGAGGATTTAAAACACCATAGATTATTGTGTTTGGGACTTTAGTTCATGAGCTTGGAAACAGAAAAATTCTTAAAGTTGTTTTTTCCTGTCAGTTGGAAACTCAATCGTGTTTTTCTTTATACACCCTCTCTGATTTGTCATAAGTATGATTTTCAAGCAACTCATTATTTGGAAATGGTTTTGTCAGCTAAGAGTTTACTCTTTAAGGCAGGCACACTCTATAGGAGTAAAATGGGCTTCAGTAAGTTTGTTCAGTGATGTTTTCTCTGGGAAAAGATTCAATTAGACATATGGTGAATATAATGAGTAACTAAAATGTTATTTTTACTTTGAGACAATGTTTTCTCATTCCTTAATCCTGCTTTATGTGATCAACTGATTAAACATTTAGTGATCTTTTAATTTCAAAAGTAAAGTAAAAAGCAATTTTTAAAAATTCAAAAATGTTACTTCAAATATGCAAAATTTTATAACTACCTTGATCATGGTGATTCATTTCCATCTTCCTAGAAATCCTGAATTTGTGATAGAAACAGCAAGACTCTATCTAGAACAGAAAGCCAACACAAACTGTTGGATAAATTATTGCCAGCTCATTAATATGTAGTTAACTAACATAACAATTACAGGAAAGTATATTTTCCCCATTTAGATAGTGAGGATTATGACCCTGAAATCTTGAAATGAATATATCTCATTAGCAAGGGTCTAGTCAGTTAGACCTAGGCTGAATGTAACTGGGCTGAGACTTGTGAACTAGCATGAAGTATGAGAATTTGTTAGCTGACTTTCTTCCCAACTGCAGCTTGATCTCTACCACCATACCAACACCCAAACTAGAAAGGATAGTAGAACTACACCTGTAAGTGATCCACACATGAATCAGAAGGTGGGAGCATTACTCACCATTTGTATGCACATAATGAAGTTCAGGTTGTTGAAAAGGTCTTAATGTACCCACCTGGTGGCTTCAGGCAGAAATGAAGAGGTTTATTCACACAGAGAAATACCCTTCATACATATTTATAGTGAGGTCATAGGACCTGAGTCTGTTTGCAAAAGTAAGAGTCACTTGGAAAGATTTGATGTAAGTTTTTCTAATGCAGGAGAATATGAGCTGGATGAACTTTAAAACCTTTGCCAGCCTTATAAGCCTGTGACATTTCCTTAGCACTCTAAATTATACCCCATTAGGATGATAATATACATGCTTTATTATGTTTGTGATGAAAGATCAGAATCCATGTTGAATTCTTAAGTATTTCTTATATTCTTGTTGTTTTAAAATAATACAAATAGTATTCTAATTGCTTAAGTTGAATAGAAATAATGAAAATATTAAAGATCTAAAGGGTTATTATTCCCTGGATGCTCTCACTTTAAAAAAAATTTAGATGCTTATATGTATGTGATCTTCACACATGTGCATATTCACGTGCATGTGAAACATGTGCATGCTGAATGAGGAAGCACAGATTAGCAACTAGTCTCTCTCATGATCACTCTACACTTTAATTATAGAGGTAATCGCTCTCAGTGAACACTTACCTCTCATATTTGATTAATGTGTCTGGCCAGGTTAAAGTTCTTTATGTGTGGATAAAATGTTTTGAAAAATAGACAGCCAAAGTAACAACAACTCATTGTTTTCATGGTACTTTTTTCTTTAAATAATACTTAGTAACTTGAGTATAATACAATGTCTCTTGATAACACCCTCTCCCCATTCCTCCCTGGTCCAGCCTCCCACGCATAAAAAAGCAAACAAACAAACAAACAAACAAAAAAAAAAGAAAAATGATGACAAGAACATGGCTCATAGGCATCACTATGGTTTTAGGATGCAGCAGACTGCTCTGATCATGGACCTTCACTTGGACTATATTAGCCTGAGATTAGCCTGACCAAATTTGAAGGCACTCAGATATCATCAAGGCATCCAGACCTCCTGCAGGCACCAGGAAGTCTTGCAGATATCAGGGCCTCCCACCAGCACCAGGGCATCACAGAGGCACTCTGTCATTTTGCAGATTATACAGATTACTCAGATTATAACTCACCCCAGAAATCTTCCTTAAAAAGATATTTCTCCAGTGAAAGACATGATCAACTTAATAGGTAATTCAAATGAAGTTTAATTTCACTAATGGTAGAGGTAATTTGTCAAAAGACATACACCCATAGAGAAAATAAATTATTCAATTGAGTAAAAATGCACTGTCAGCAGTAGGTAACCTTTACAAAAACTATGTACAGATATTATCAATTTGTTGCTATCACTGTTTCTTTTTGTGTTTTTATTAATTGAGGAATTCATCTAGCATATTTTGATTATACTTACTTCCAAGTTCTACTCTTAATTCTTTGCAGATCCACCCCCACTTTGTACCCACTACCCCCAACTTCTTGTCCTCTATTTTTTTTTTCAACACCATCTAAATCTGAGATTATAAAATTTCTACAAAAAAAAATACATCTCTGAAAATGAAGAAGTTCAGAGAAGATTTTTTTTACAGAGTTCAAAAATATGAGCAGAAGTGAATTCAAATGAACCAGTGTTGAAAGTGGTTAATATGAAAGGAAGCCCTTGTATAACAAGGTGAACCTGGTGGTGTTACCATGCTAAGCTTTGGAATAACTGGTTTGTTTAGATAAGCATGCTATTTATCCAATAGGAGAGCTTTACAAAAACAATTTAATTAGGGTACTAGTTTAACAGTATAATTGGATTATTGGTATTATTTATTTGGTGAAAATTTCATAAACCAAATTATTATTACTTATTTAGTTATTCTCAAATCCTTATCAGGATTGTGAGGTTTTTTTTTTTGTTGTTGTTGTTGTTTTGGTTTTTTTTTTTTTTTTTTCCTGAGAGAGACCCCTGAATCTTTAAGAATATTTGTTTCATGAGTAGAATTCTGTTACCTGAATGGTTTAATCACTTATTTTATATGGAACTTGGAATGGCCTCAGAAAAAATACTCTTCCTGGTGTGGGATTCTGGAGAGACCTAGATATTGAATTGTGTTTATAATTTATCTCTACACCAAATGAGCTGGCAAACAACAAGAGCAAAGTCTTTCTCAGAAGTCAAAATAAAGTAAGAGCACAAATACATAAGTTATAATAAATATATCAAAGACTCATCAACACAACACACTGGAGTTTGTAAGATTTATTACAAAATTTATAACTCACACCCTCACATCACAACATTACATTTTTACTTGGGTTTGGATTTTTTGAGATTATATTACTCTCTCATAAACCCATAAATTAGTTTTCATTTTAAAATGAAGCATAAAAACAATAAAAAAAATTGTTGAATGTATCTTCTCTATTAAGTAGAAAGGTAGAAAAATAGTATTAATATATTTATTATAATATATTTAAATTATATATATAATTATTTTTATATGTATATAAATTATACATCATATATATTATACAATTTATATTGTATATTATTGATTGGTGTTGGTTGTAGGTGTCCCAGAAGAGAGAGAAATTCATCAATTTATGAAGTCTTGAAATCAAGGAGCAGAGGAAGCAATTCTTTGCAGACTGACCCCTTCTTGCTTTTTCAAATATTTTTATTCACTAATTATACAGGGTCAATTAGAACTGGGAAAAGTTCCAAGTACCACAAGGCATGTTACACTTGCAGACTGAAAGAGTAAACAAACCCCCAAATCTCAGTCCCTTTGGATTATGGCTACCCATAATCAAAAATAGTGGCTCCAGGTTTGCTGGGAGAATCTTACAACCAAGGTCTGAGAAGCTGTAAACTCTCACATAGCACTAAGAACAAGCATTACAGAGAATAAACAATTTTTCAAGGTTCAAACAGTCTCAGAATAATTCTCAGCCTCTACTAAATTAGCCAGACATAACAAAGCCTTTGCTGAAACATGCCACTACAAAGCTGGGCACAAAGCCTTACTATAATAATAATTATGTAAATATATATTGACTATAAAGCCAGATACAAAGGCTATATATGATGTATATATATATGTGTGTGTGTGTATATTACTACAGTATATATTACATCAGTATAATATATACATATATTATATTATTCATTTATGTTTTTAATTTATTTTGACATCTGAGAAAGTCTTTACTATTGTTCTTGGCCAGATCATTTGATATAGGATATTGTATCCATTTCTTGGTTTTACTCATGATGAACTACAAGGCCATTCATAAAATTAATATTAGTGCTCTTAAACCTGTGCAATTTTCAAAAGAATTATTTTGTTGACAAACAAGTATAAGCAAGATTGCTTCCAAATGAAACTAGGTGGAATATAATATGTATAATAATCTTGAATTCTGGATTTTTATTTAATGGCAAGATATTCAATCTGTCTGCTAACATTAGCCTTCATAGGCATGATTCTAATAGAAAAAAATCAATAAAGCTATTTGAAATGCCAAAGAGAATAACTTAAAATTGAGAGAAGGCACCTGCAACAGGAGTTTGCATAATTCATTGGTAACATCAGGGTGGACAACAACTTCAATAGTGCTTTAAACAGCATGAATGACACCAGAAAATATACATATCTAACTTGTAAGATCTATGCTTGTGCACTTCATTGCCCATAACACAGAAAATTTACATTACAACTGAGTTATTTCATGCTAAGATTGTTTTTTTTTCACACACTGAAAAGATGCTCTAAGAAGATTTGATGATGCATCAATCATATATATGAAGAAAGGATGCTTCTGTGTGAATGAAATGGGGTATTTCTTTACCATACCTTACATATCACTCCATAGAAAACAGGCCATGTCAATATTTGACTGAATATTATGAAAATGCAGATGAGACCTGTAACCATGTTCACATCTCCTCCCAGGATTCTCAGCGAAGAGAAGCCTGAGCTTACAGCTAAGAGATGCAAGAAAGGAGTGACTAACTTCCAACTATGCTTCTGGGTGAAGAATTGTATTAGAGATAGATGGAATTTTGTAATTTTGCAATAACAAATAGTATTTATTTATATGATTTCAGGTAATCTCACTAGGGAACTTTAGCAATGAAACTTGGCATTGAAGAGTAAAAAAAAAAACAACAAAAAAAAAACTGAGCATTTTGTTACAGCCTTAGTAATCAGGATTATGTTTTAATCATCAAAATGGTCCACATGCAGATTATTTCTCTAATAGTTGATTACATCAAAGTTTTTTTTTTTTTTTTTTTTTTTTTTTTTTTTTTTTTTTTTTTAGTATATACAGTTACATCATTATGCTTAGTTTGAAACTACTCAACAAAGTCTCTTATAGTTAATAAAGGAGGGCTTTCTTCAGCAGATACCAGAATAGATTAAAAATCCTTCCGGCAGGGGAATTTGCTCTGTGGGTAATCTGCTAGCTGCACGATGATAAGACCTGAGTTCACAACCAGAATCCAAATGAGAAATTTTCATGATGTCATACAACTGACTTCAGAACTGAGGATGTGAAGGTAGGTAAATTGCAGGGAAATCCCTAGCTAGTCACTTTCGATGAAAGGCCAAGCTCTAAGTTCAATGAGAGTCTTTCTGTCAAACAATGTGAGGCTAGTGATATATAGCTTAGTGATTAACAGCTCTGGAGACATAGATTTGATTACCAGCACCCACATAGCATCTTCTGCCCTCTTCTGGCCTCTGCAATCACTGCATGCATGTGGCTCACAGACATACAAACAGAGGAAACACATAAATACCAAATAAATAAAAAAGGTAAAAAATAAAAGTAAAAAATAGAGACTTTGGAGGAGAGCAACAGAGGAAGATACCAAAAATCTAAAACTAGTCTCCCCATGTACACAATCAGGTGTGTGCACCCCAAACACATGTGAATACACACACACACACACACACACACACACACACACACACACATTTTATCTTTAATTACCTGTGTGTGCATCTTATGTCTCTGTGTCTCTACAAGTGTATGTGCACATTCAGACAGGTCACTAGAGAGGTCAGAAGAGGGTGTTAGATCCTCTGGACCTGGAGTTGCAGGCAGTTGTGATTCACCTGATGTGGACTGCTGGTAACCAAGCTCTCGTCCACTACAGCAGCAACATGAGCAATCAACTGCTGAGCCATCTATACAGTTCTTCAAAGATATTTTCATTTTGTATTTTTTGCCGAGCCTTTCTCATAGTGCCAAAGTGCTGACTATAATGTATATTTTGATTAAGAATAAACCAATGCCATTTTGAAGAGCTACAATGCTTAAAACATCTTAGTGAGAATGTCCATCCCTTCTTCACTGTTTCATTCTTCATTTGTCATATAGTTTAGAAAATAACAGACTGATACAAAATGACATCAAAACACATTGAATTCACTCATAATGTCCTCTTTTTTTTTTTCTCAGTGAGTTCAGATGACCACCATAAGCGTATTGGAGTTACACTTTGAGTGTTCCCCCATGGCTTAGAATTACATATCTCTTTAAGAACATTGAAGTTCCGAGTCTTGCATCACCTCTTGAAAACAAAACCTTATTTAATCTTCTAATTTCATTAGCGAAACATTTTAAAGTGAGTAATTCAAATGTGCTACTTGAGAATTCATAGGAAAGACTCATTTAATAAATAATTGAAATTACTTTGTCTTCATTGAAAAATTCTTGTGAAAATAAATACAAAGCGAATTTAAATTGCAATGATGGACTGAGGAGGGATGTACTTAGGAGATAGAACAATCATTTAGCCCGCACTTGTTTAGTTCTGGGTCTAATTCGTGGTATTGTAAAATTCTTAAATAACATAAAATGTAACAGAACTAAATAAATACATTAAATTTTGAATTGACTCTGATTTATGTGCTGCTAATATTCTATAGATTTTATTTTAATAAAAATATGTCCCTCTATTTTAGAGAGGAAAAAATATATAAACATTACATAATATTACTCATTTTTAATTTATGGCCTCCCTAGGCAATTTTAATGTAGAATATTAAATTTTTATAAAGTATCTCTAGTGGATGCCTTTAAAGTAACAACTATTTTTCATGCTATTTATTATTTGTTCTTTTCTCTCTTATTAGCTTTTCTTTTTTCAATTTAAATTTAGTATATTGATATAATTGTAAATTCATAGCTTTATAAATATATAGGAACTCTAAGTGTACTGAATGCACTTCCTTATCAATGATTGTGTTTTTTAAAAGTGTATTACTAATATATTGGCATCAATAAAGTTAGAATAGAAAAAATTTCGAAAGCCCCTCCCTCTGGTATCTTCTGTAAATCATATTCACTTTATAACTCCTGCAAACACCTACTTTGTTCTTCATTCATGTGGCTTTGTTGTTTCAAGAATGGATGGCACATGGAATCATATGTTTAAAAACCTATCCCAATTAGATTTTTTTAATGCACAAATCTAAGGCAATCAGTATAGAATTTATCTCAATAATGCACAATGTTTATTACTGAAAATAGTTCAAATAAATGAAAAATTCAACAACTGTGACATCTAAATTGTGTTTAAATATTGGTTGCTCTATCTAAATGTGATAAAATGTGAACATTGAGTCATAGGGTTCTGTGTACATATACATGTGAATGACTTTTTATATCTCTTGGATAATTTCACAACTGCTTGACAAAATGCTTAAGGATTTAAGAATGTACATAAAAATAATTTTCCAAAATATCTAATTCAGTTTACTTTCCATAACCAGCATTTTGAGAATATTGTTTTGTTTTCATTTTTATTTTTTTGTTTATTTTTGACATTCTACTAAGTACATAGTGACAACTCATTTTGATTTTAATTTGTGCTTTCTACTCGCTAATGCTATTGAAGAGATTCTTCTGTACTATTTACAGTTCGTATTTTATAGTCTAATTGTATATTTGGTTGTTTACTTTCTTAAAATAGAGCACTTTAAGATATAATTTTTATTTTTCCAGTCACCAACATGTTTTGTCCTATTAATTAGAATTTTCACAGATCAGATGTTAAGCTTTTATGCCTTTGATATTTACATTTTCATTAAATTCTATTTATAAAAGTTTATTTTCATTGATACTAAGTTTATTATCCATCCTAGTAAGGATAAAGTTTATTTGCATGAATTTTCATGCTAAATTTTTCTCCTTTACTATTAATGTTTAACTACATTCCATTTAAGATGAGATGAATTTTGCATTAATTTTGTTATGTACTATTTTTTGTCTTATGTGATTTTTGATTGTGTTGACTCAATGACTTTTCTTCCTGAGTATATTAAAATTTGTTTTGAGTTTACTGATTTGCTAGTAATAATAGAGTTCCGTGACTACTCTTGATTTGCTCATGGAACAGAGCATAATAAGTATTATAAATATTGTTAAAGTACATTTGCTGAGTTTCCAGCAACAATTTGTATGTTTATTACATATCTAACTTTGTATTATTTTGTACTTTCTAATTCTCACATATTTACTGGAAGAAATTCTTATAAGTGTTCATTAAATAAGTGATAGAATGCTTCAGTGAAACTCTCTATTAAAGGGAATTAATTTTGGCAGATGCTTTTCTATCAGTTTATGCTGTGGTTCTTGCTACATACCTCTCATAGGGACATCTACATCAATGTGTCTTAAATATATTTCTTATTTTTGTATTCATTAATGGCTTTAAATTTATAACAGATTTATGTTGTTCTAATGTATTTTTTAAATATTAATGAGTCTAAATATTGTGTGGTCATTTGACAATTTTATCACTCTGCAAATTATTTTAATTGACTTTATCCACTTACTTATGTAATGATAAATGTTTTAGCTCATTTATATATATGCTGAAATGTATTTTCTTTCACCCTTTGAAAATATTTATATTTCTCAAGTATTTTTATATTTAGGTTAAATAATATTGAAGTAAACATATTTACTACTTTTCACATTCATTTTTATATGTTTTGACTTTATTTATGTATGTGTGTGTGTGTGTTGTGTTAACATGTGTATGTTGTATTTCATATTATGTATCAGGGCATGTACAGGCAACCTACTATATGTAGAAGTCAGAAGATAGCTTGTAGGAGCCACTCCTCTCCTTCACCCCATGAGGTCTGAGAATCAAATGCAGCTAAACAGATTTGACAGCAAGGCTTTAATTGTTGGAGCTATCTTTCTGGTCTTCCATCTGAATATTTCTATAGAAAATTTAAAACTTGTTTTATGTTAAAAGAAAGCATAAAGCCTCATGTGGTGGTTTACTTTTGTAATTTCTGTAATCTTCAAATTAGAGGCATGAGTATCAGGAATTAAATATAATCCTCACCTATGTGTTTTGCTCAGTGCCTGGTTAGGATACATGTAATCTATCTCTAAAACAAGAAGAAAAGAGTAGAAAAAAAGAGAAGAAATAGGGGATGAGTGACTCAATTGTGATATAGACACAAGGACACAATAAAGATGCAAATATGTGGCAAGTTAAAGAGAATACGTGTGTGTGTGTGTGTGTGTGTGTGTGTGTGTTTTCATATCTGAGACAGTCTAGATAAAACAAAAGAAGTGTCTATAGTGACAGTATACAGGATGGATAGTTTGTTCATTGGTCGTAATGTTTTCTCAAACTGATTCATGGCTATTGCCACATGTAAATCATATCTGCATAAACTTGATTTTCAGAAGGTGAATAGAAATGTCTTTGATTATTAAGAGGTCCTATAAGAGCAAACATGTTATTCTATATTTCACTGATGAGTTTTTATTTAATTTTTGAGACTGATACATTTTGTTTTGCTCAGGTAATGCAATTCCTGATCAATGTGTGTATTTACTCATCAATAAATCATCTATGAATCTTATTAATTTTTATTTTTTCTTTATATGCATATTTTTCTCTGCATATATGTGTGTGTGCCACGTGCTTACCTGATACTCTGCAGACATTAGATGAGGGCTTGCATCACACAGAACTGGAGTTAACATGGTTATGATCCACTATGTGAGTATTAGGAGTGAATTCAGGTCCCCTTTGGGACAACTGATGCACTTAAATATTGAGACTATTACTTTTCATATTATGAGTACTGAAAGTTATACTTTTCTGTGAAAATATGTTAAATTGTATGTAGTTTATTTAATTTTTTAGTGGAATATTCAGTGGCAGAGGGAAGAAGCTTTCCTTATGGGATGTAGTAAGAAATGGATAAGTGTTTGTTCAAAATCAAGCAATTACATGAAATGAAAATTCCTCATAACTACTGACGGGTATAGGTGATGATATCTGATAAGTATTTTAAGTTTGGAGTTAAAGTATAGAGCTCCATTGACTTGTATAATTCATATCATAAAAGCCACTATACATATGCACTTAGTTTATAAAAATATTGATGAAAGTTAGATTTTATTTCAAGTTAAGAGTTTCATCAAAATACAAAATTGGATTAATCAAATTTGAACAATATATAATATATTATCAATCGACATTTACATTTTAAATATATTTCATCAGAGAGATATCTGAATCCCAAAAGACATTCAGAAAATTCAGCACAAATCATACATATTTCAATGGTCCTTAGAAAGCTGTGAGGATGTAAATAGTTTATTCATAATTTTCCATAATAGTAATAGGGATGATTGCCTTGGTTCTCATTCTATTTCCTGTTCCAGTTACAAATAATATAAACATCATGAAGAATAAATGGTGGAAATGTTTCACAGGAAGACTCTCAGATAATTTGATATTGGTTTAAAGTTCTGAGCTTCACTTGAGCTGTCCATAAAGAATTAGAGTCACTTACAAGAGTCGCTTAATTAGAGTCACTAACCCTAACCCTAACACTAACCCTAAAGGTATGTCCTGTAAACTGAAACTTTCAAGTTCAAGTTTCTTAGTCAAATTTCTTGATGTTGCCAAACTGATAAAATATAAACAAAACCTGAGATTGCTAGTCATATATATGAAAAAATTCATGTTCTTCTTTCATATCCATTTTTATGAAAAGTAAATACATTTACTGTGATGTCTTGTATATTATTGTTTGCCCTACTATTGAATGAAATAAGTTATAGTGAAAGTGATTTGAACATGGAAGATCTGCCTTTAATTTTTTTTTCTTCAATTATCTTCAGTGTGGTCTGTGAATATCTGTTTGGAATGATTAGCATACAGCAAATGGCATTGAGTCATTGAAATAGGTAGAGATAACTACATGTGTTAAAATTTAAATTAAAAAAAACAATGGTCAAGAAATTAAGCTGCTATACTAGACAAGTACTTTGCTATAATCTCAGTACTAACAGCCCTCTCTGTAAGACCCCTTACAGAGTTGTGGTCTGCAGGGCCTTTGGCTCTCCAGCACCACAGTGTGTATGTGGCCTCAGCCCAACACCTTGACTTTAGCACATGAGGATGTTCAACTCTGTCTACTAGACAGGACCTATGCCAGGGGCCCTCAATGGGCCCTTTCCCCAAGATTAAAATAAAAATTCCAACCAATCCAAGACTACCCTGGAAAACTACAACATCCCTTCTCCTCGGAAACACTATATGAAAAAGCCACATTCTGCTTGGTGCCGATTGCAGCTTCCACTGCTGTCTTCCTCCTGCGCAGAGGCAGCCCCATCCACCAAACAAACCCCTTATGAGATTTGATGCAGGAAATTGTCTTTGTCATTTGATCTAAGTGAAGAAGCAAAGCTTTGAAACCAAGAACACCTCAGCTGAGCCAGGAATACTTTCCCTCAGACATACAACACCAGAGGAACTTCTGCCCTCCTAATGAACACAGTGGAGCTATGACACTGTAAGACTCTAGCTCAGCTGGGGACAACTTCCCCATCTCAGAGCTGTGTGGTTCCTCGGCTCCTGACTGCTAGGATACCTTTCTAATGGGGTACACATTACCCACATTAGACATGTGCTGTATGGTACTTAGACTCCTGATTGCCAAGTTACTTTCCTCTCAGAGTTATGTTCTTCCTGGGCTCCTGACTGCCAAGGTTCTTTTCCACTGGAGTCACCTTCCCCACTTCAGAACTGTGTAGTCCTATGTCTCCTGACTCTCAGGGCACCTTTCCTCTTGTAGCTGTTAATTCTTCTATTGCTGACACCTTCCCCACATCAGATCTATGTGGTTCTTTGGCTTCCCTCTGTCAGGGCTTCTTCCTCTTAAAGCTGTGTGGTCCCTTGGCTCCTGAATGCCAGGGTATTTTTTCTCTCTGAGCTCCATTGGGAAAATCTTTCATACTTCAGAGCTATGTGGTTCCCTGGTTCCTGAATGCCAGGGCACATTTCTATGTCCATCTGAGCTGGAAAAAACACTAACACTCTCAAATTTGTATTTCAGAAGCTATACCCAAAGAAAATTTCATACTTTGAAAGTATGACTAAGAATGAATGGCTCAATTTATTAAGAATATTATTAACACTTTCATGAAATGTTATTAATACTTAAATGGAGTAAATGCTTTCTCCATGCATGGATGTGTCAAGAAGACACAATCGTAGAAGAAAAAGAGAGCCCTGACCAGCATTCAGTCTGCCAGTACCATGATTTGTGACTGCAGCGATTATGGTCAGAATGTTAACAGATTATGCACTCAAGAAGACAGAAGAAACATGTTGATGGACACTGGATAAAAGCTCATCCCTTTTATTTATCAGCAAAGAATTTGATTGGATGTGGTTATTATCTTGGTATTTTGTGAAAGAATATACAAGAAATTGAGTGGATGATTTGAATGGAAATGGCTTCCAAAAGTTCATGTGATTGAATTTTAGGTCCCTTGATGATAGACCTATTTTGGGGAGATATCAAGAGGTATGGCCCTGTTGGAGGAAAAGATGTGTCACAAGTGGTAGGTTCTGGGGCTCAAAAATAGATGTCAGGTCCAGTCTCTCTCTATCTGCTTCTAACTTGTGGATCAGAATGTAAGCTCTTTACTGCTTTAGTGCTTTGGTCAATTGTCTGAAACCTCACTTCCTACCATGATGGTCATGACTTACTCTCTCTAACTGTAAACAGCCCCCAATTAAATATTTTCTTTTATAAGTTACTCTTTGTTCATGGCTCATTACCAGAAAATGTCTGGGATAAAATTTTTCAGTGTGTCTTCCAGTTATGAGTAAAATGAATGACAAAAGAGGAAAAGCATATGATTAATAATAACAAAGGATTTGAAATGTTCTCAGCATAGCTGTATTATCAAGAATGAAGACACCTGTCTAGAAGCAATGCCACAAGCAAGGCACACTCAGAGTTCTCCTGAAAATGTTTAATAAAGTATGTATGGACACTATCATAGTTACTTTTCTACTGCTAGGATAAGATACCAAGAGCAAGGCAACTCATAAAAGGAAGCTTTTAATTTGGGCTCACAATGTCAGAATATTAGATTAGAGTATAGGATGGCAGAACAAGCACATAGTGGCAAGAACTGCTGAGAGCTTACATCATGAGACCCATGTAGTGGGGTGAGAAAAAAATTAGGAATGACTTGTGTCTTTTGAAACCTCAAAGGCCACATGTAGTACCACGTCTCTTAATCCTTCCCAAACAGGTCCACCAACTGGGAACCAAGTATTCCAATATATGAGCCTATGGAGTCCATTCTCATTATAAACACCACAGACAGAAACATGAGGTTATACTTTAATATATTATAAGGATGGCCCTCAAAGCATTTTTGAAGATCTTCAGGACTATCTTTCCTAGAGCCTATAAGGGCCAAAAGCTGTAAAGGTAAACTATGTCTGTTACATCTATCTCAACCAGACAGGATGTAAAATACACAAACTGAGAATAATGTCACCTCAACCTATATTTCAGTTGCTGCCATTGAGAACTTAGAGGTCCAGACAAGAAATTGCTTCATGGACCCAGGACATTGTAGAGTGAGTCCTCTCATATAACATCTGGAGATAGATGAGACATTATAGTAAGGTAAGCTCTCAATAGTATAATGTGAAAGGATTTGTGAGACAAGAACAGTGCAGAAAGCTCCACTAGGGCAACTTCTCTGGAGCTGTGAAGTTGGAAACACTCCTGCCATGATCTGAAGCCTGAAATGAGCTTCTACTACAGGGAAACTTATGTAATAATCCTGCTTCAGACTCCTACACTGATTACAATATAAATTAGTAATATATATTTTATTAAATGATATCTATTCTGCAATGTTGATTACAAGAATTTGTTTAAAGTACTTATTCAAAAGTAGATGAATTTACAAAGTGTAAAACTGAACTGTGTCTATTGTAGGTATACAGTCACACCAGATGCAGACATTGATTTGGGGCAGAAGACAGTTTATTCTTCTTTTAATTAACCAGTTCTTAGCTGGGAGCCCCAGTATCTCAGTCTCCAAACAGTCTAGTCTCAAGCCTAGAACTAGAAGGCTTCAGTCTTAGCATTAGCACAATCTAGAACATTTAAACCACATACAATCTACTCTATCTCTGAGATGCACTGCAGAGTATGCAGTACTAGCTCCTTCTGAACTCTTTGACTTCTCTGGTTCAAACTCACTCTTACCATCTGATACTGACTTCTTCTCCTGAGATCTACTCTCTGTCTCTCTGTCTCTCTCTGTCTGTCTGTCTGTCTCTCTCTCCCCTTCTCCCTCACCCTCTTCCTCTCTCTCTCTCTGTCTCTCTTTCTCTCTCTCTTCCTCCTTCCCTCTTTCTCCCTCTCTCTCTCCTCTCTCTCTCTCTCTCTCTCCTCCCTCTCTCTCTCCCTCTCAGAGTTATCACTACTGCTCCATCCTACCTCTGTAACTGACTCTACTGTTACTGACTCTGTAACTGACTCTATAACTCAGTAACTGACTCTACTCTGATTTTAGAGCCCACCTTTCTATCAGGAGAGTTGGGAGTGTCCTTACTCTGACTCACTCTGCTAACTCTCCCTCTGATTAGTCACTTCGCCTGACATTTACACAGACTCATCTCAGATTCCACTTGCTGTGTGACACTGACTCCTGAGCTCAGCTTCCTGTCCACTTCCATAGCTTCTGTTTTAGGGATAAAAGTCATGGAACACCATGGTCTTCTGATTCCTGGAATTAAGGATGTTTACCAACATTCTTAACATTCTTTCTACATTCCATCTGAACCACACAGGCCTCTAAATTCTATAGAGGCCTCATATAGATCCCTGCAATATAGACTGTTCCTATTTTTCACACAGGCCTATTCCTCTACAGTCTATAGTCATCAAAAATGTAGAAAAGTTTTGACAATAAGAATACAGAGAAATTCAATACATTAACCAATTTCCAAAACCAAACATATACTTTATTCAGTAAGCATTTATAAAGTACTTAATTATACCTGAGTGACTTTAGTAAAACATTATTTTAATCTTAATATTGGGGGAGGTTTGATAAGTTTCTTTTTAAATAGCATTTACCCCAGAAAGTTTTCTGTTGCCTAATTTATTAATCAACAAATCATCTCTAGTTTAATAGATTCAATAAGATAAATAAAAACATGCATATAAGGACTTTATCAGAAATGATCAGAACACATTGAATTTTATCTGTACCGTTTTGATCACACTGTTTGGGGACTCTATTTTGACAGCTAGTATCATCTTTCACTTGTTAACAATGTTGAATGTCACAATATCTCAAATGTTTGATAAGTACTTATTGAAAGTATAAACAAGCAAATGATTAGTTGGATAAATAAATCTCCCTAAGAGCTGACAGATCAAGAATAGTTGTATTAACGTTCAGGATAAAGTAAACCTCTGGATAAAATCGAACATAGTATTTCTTGTTCTTAGCTACAGAAGAATATCAGTGTGCTGAGAGATAGTTCCTTCTCTGCCTGTTCACACTGCTAAGAAAGATAAATGGAAACAGTGCTTCTCTTTTGCCTCTGTCCTATTTCTGACCACAAAAGCTGTCACTGTGATCTATTAACATTGTGGATTTCTTTCTTCAGTCCAAGTGACAGGATGGCTATTTTTGAAATAAGTTCTATCTTTTTTTTTTTTTTTGTTACAGGCACGATGAATGATTAAAGGTTTCAGCACTGAAAATTACTAAACCTTTGTCTAAGAATATAGGCGATCTTAAAGTTGACTTATTGTGATAAGTAGAGAGAGGAGACATTTCACCCCATCTGTCTACTCAAAATGGACAAGATATGATATGATGGGTTGTAATGAAAGGCAAGAGTTATTCTTTTTCTACTTTCAGTAGAAATTTCTTTTATGGAACAGAGAAGTGCATTATCCCAAGTCTAACTCCTAAGAAGAAAGAATATAAATCTAGAATAGGAGTAAAATCTCATCAATTTTGTCTCATACGAAATTGTTAAATCTATCTGGATTTTCTTTGCTGTCTTTAACGTAGGGGACACATATCACAGCTCTGGTTAAAACTGAAGTTAGTACTTTATGTATATAAATTGCACTAAAATTAGCATCTTACCTATGAGTAAAATCATATATTTTACATTACATCAGAAAGGTCATTTCTTTAGCTTTTAATTATTTAATAACATAGTAAGTGATTGTCTTAAAGAAAAACATCTAATAGTATCATATGGACATTATAATATTTTATATTATATAACATCATGGTGTAAATATTATTATTTGAAAATATCACTTAAAAACTTTCTCACCTATATTTGCAGTCAGAATAGAGAACAGGTCAGTGATGCTAGTAGGAGATATGAAACAGATACGATGAGAACCACGCCACAAACCTTAACGATTTTAGATGGAAATAGAAAGACTTGAAAATGTTGTTCCACATATTATCGTGAAAACCTTAGACTCAGATGATTATGAGGATTTAAATGAATTTCTTTTTGTCTCTTCTTTATCCTAGGGATTGAACCTGGAACCTCACACATGCTAGACAACCACTTCACCGCCAAACTTTAGCAGTCATGTTATTTTCTTTCCTTCTTCCTTCCTTCCTTCCTTCCTTCCTTCCTTCCTTCCTTCCTTCCTTCCTTCCTTCCTTCCTTCCTTCTTTCCTTCTTTCCTTCTTTCCTTCCCTCCTCCTTCTGTCCCTCCCTCCCTTTTCCCTCTCTTTTTTCTTTTCTTTTCTTTCTTCCTTTCTATTTTTATTAATTTACAGAGTTTCTCTGTGTAGCTCTGGCTGTCATGGAACTTTCTCTGTAGATCAGGCTGGCCTCAAACTCACAGAATTCTTCCTGTCTCTACTCCCTGTCCACCACCCCACCTGCACCCTGAAGCCCTAGTGCTGGAATTAAAGGTGTGTGCCTCTGTCCTGAAATATTATTGTTTATTAAGTTAGTTCAGGGTAACATAGAAGTTACTATGTAACCTAATCTGGCATAGAACTCCTGCAAATCAACTTGCCTGTGTCTCCCAAGTGCCCTGTATCCAAGAATGAGTCCCTACATCTAGCTTACAGATTTGTTTTGTTTAGCTTTTTTTTTCTTAAGATATTTCACCCCAAGTTGCAAGATATGAGAATATTAAATAATACACTATAACAGCATTAAATTTTCTTCAAATCAGTTTTAGCAATAGCGCTATTTATCTAAATTGAATATAATCTAATGTCATTTGTTTTACTTGTTGAAAAATATATATTATTAAAATGGAAATGGAAGAAATAGTGTTGGGAGGGAAACTGAGTGTTGGAATCATCTACTGATCACCAGTATGCTTCTTTCAGTGGCAAGATAAGGACTTCTGAAAAAATAACCTAAAAGTCAGAATAACTTACCAAATGTACTACATGAATTGTCTCTCTGAAAGAGAAACAGCTTATGAGTGTAATGGGCATGGGATGACTTTATAAGGTAATTCACATGGGAGTGTGATCCATTTTTTTTCAAATAAGCGTCCCTAATATATAGATGATTTTTCATGGGAAGAAAAAAAGCTGGGTATTAATTCTATTTCTTTATGTTTGTCTTTGAATTTCCCAACCAATAAAATATTTTTGATGATATTTTGAGTGATATTTTATGATTTGGAATATTATACCTTTGGTATTATAACCCTAACAACATTTTCCTCTGGACACAACAGCTCATCCGGCAGTTGAGAACATACATAAACTAATTATGAGAACATAAGAGAATTATAAGAAATCTGACTAACCTATAGCTCTGTACCTAGCTCTGTGTTATGGAGTGTGTGTGTGTGTGTGTGTGTGTGTGTGTGTGTGTGTGTGTAAGAGAGTAAGAGAGAGGGGGAAAGAGAAAAATGGGGGTAAGAGCGACAGAATTCACTGTGCCAGCAGGCAAGCAAAAGCAAGTTCCATAGTGGATCTGGAGATCAGAGGACAGTTGTAGGGAATCAGATTCTGTCCTCTCCCTTGTAGGATCTGAAATTTCAAACTCAGATCAGAAAGGCCTATATATGCAATCATATATATATATATATATATGATTAGATACCTTAGATAGCTACTAAGCTATCTGACTGGGGACATAGCTTGAGGGTTTTAATAAAGAGTTAGTATCACAGATGGTCTTTGGGCATTTAATGATTGCATTGCATGTCTTCTAGTGTTAGTATTATCAAGATAATTGGACTATCTGCATTTGAAAGTTTATATACAAGGGCAATGAGTGCAGAGTTTTATGATTTCTGAAATGTATAGGATTTCACATTATTTCTGAAAGAACACTGATAATTATTGAGGCATGATAAAAAGACAGGAAAAATTAAGTGAACATAGGGAACTATAGGAGGTCCTCACTTTGGGATCTATTTGATACTTCTTACTGCCTGAGAGTCAAGGAAATTCTATGCAACCAATAGAGCTAGAATTGCCTACAGAGATAGTATTCATGTTTCCCAATGATATCACCATCAAGGATCATTAAAATAGTAAATAAATTGTAATTACTTGGGGCCCTCATGATAGCTTGAGTTTATTGCCATCCTCTCTCTCTTCCTCCAGCACATACAATCTAAGTCACAAAGCTATCTTACAGTTTCATTTACAGAAGATTATTCTTTATGAAACAGACAAAATGACCTATATTTTTATTTTATATTTTTATCTTTACTGCTTCTTTTATTTTGAGATTGTTATGTAATTACATCAGTCACCTTGCTTTTCCTCCAAACCCACACAAATACCCTAACTTGTTTTCTTTCAAATTAATTTCAATATTTGTTACTATATAAATGTATATATATATATATATATATATATATATAGATATAGATAGATATATAGATATAGATAGATATATAGATATGTGTGTGTATACATACATAATTACTAAGTAAAATATACTCAGTCTGTATACTATTACATATATGTATGTGTTGATATATATGCATATAGTTTTTTCAATGTTGATTATTTATTGCATAACCAACTGGTGGGCTCTTTCTTGGAAAAGGACATTTCTCCTGCTCTTCATGTTCCTTAGTTGCCGGTAGTTCTTTATATAGTATTGGAGCCTCATGTTCACCTGTTCATTTTCATTCTTGTTCAATTCATGGTTATGAATTCATGTTAGTGAGAATTTATGGATATAATTTCTGACATTACTTTTGCTGAACTGCTAAGCATTATCATAAAGTACATAATTGAATGCTTAGGAAACCATGAGAATCACACACTGTAGTTACTAGACAGCTACCCATGTACATCCACCTAAAACAGGAAAAAACCCACAAGGCTATACAAATTAATATACATTAACTATATATTTATTACATGTATATAATATATATATTAGCACAGTTCTTGAGAAGCCAACATTGATAATTTGGATCTAAGCTATATATTTATCTATCTGTCTGTTCATGTATTTATCTATCCATCTCTCATTTGTCATTTATGTTTCTATCTTTCTATCTTGTTCTCTATTTCAATTGCAGCTATTAAATTTGAATGTTGAATATCTCAGTTTTACTTAATAAGAACTTCTAATTTTCTTTACTCTGACTCAACCCAAAACTCCTTTTAGTAGTAGCTCATAGTCTGCCTCTACCTTAATGAAAGTCCCAGATTTCCTCAGACAGCAGGAGTCAATACTGGGCTTCATCTCCCTGAAATGACTGACATCTGGTTTGCTGGCCCTTAAAGGAAGTATTCCTGTGAATTATTGGTGGTATTGTCTTCTCAATCACTACTCTCTCTTCAGCCTACTCTTCTTGCTTGTGCCTCTTTCACTTCTATACCTTTTAAGTTTTTAGCCTGAAGTTCATCAAGTATGA
The DNA here is from genome assembly GCA_026225945.1 of Cricetomys ansorgei. Taxonomy (NCBI): domain Eukaryota; kingdom Metazoa; phylum Chordata; class Mammalia; order Rodentia; family Nesomyidae; genus Cricetomys; species Cricetomys ansorgei. The sequence goes on from JAMJFZ010001815.1 coordinate 15,635,334, forward strand.
AATGAAGACATCAGTCACTGATAATAGGGAACCCTATAAAGATATCCATATCCAGTTCCTGGGGCAGATAGAGAAATACAGGATTGGCTAGAAAGACGTTGCCACAAGGGCTGATCTCTTATATGCTATAACCCACTCTCTTCTATTTGTCAAAAGCAAGAGAGCCACCTAAAACCTTGCTGAGATATACCACCTTAGTCCTTTGAATCAGCAGCTTTTAAACCAAAAATATAATAGATTTCCAATACTTTCTTTTTTATTTTTATCTATATACATTTTTATTATATTTTATATTTTAAGATTATATATAATATAATTATATAATTTCCCCTTCCTGTTTCTCCTCTCAAACTCTCCAATATACCATTCTTACTTTCTTTAAAATTCATGAACTCTTTTTTCTTTAATTGTTTATATATATATACATATATATATGTATATATATGTGCTTATTAAGTAAAACTGAGATATTCAACATTGAGATTTAATAGTGGGAATTAAAATAGAGAACAAGATGGAAAGAAAGAAACATAAATGATAGATGAGAGATGGATAGATAAATAGATGAACAGACAGATAGATAAAAAATACATTTATATATTTGCCTTTGGTTGCTTTTGGTTTTGACCATATTGCTTTTCGTCATGTTGTTTCTTCACAGAAATAATAACCTTAACCTAGACAACCTCATGCCTTTTTCTTCCTTTTAACATCTCCCATATCTCCTCTTATTCACTCTAAATTTTTGGGTTCTTTTTCATAATGTTTTTCATATATATTTTTTCAGGACTTGCCACTTGGGTTTGAGTTGGGGTGATCATTGCTATGATGAAACACCATAAACAAAAGCAACTTAGTGAGGAAAGTCTTTATTTTGCTTAATCCTTCATATTCCTGTTTATCACTGAAGATAGTCAAGATAGGAACAGTAACAGGGTCTGAATGAGTAGGCAAAAGATGATTCAGAGGTAATGCTTACTGGCTTACTGGCTTACTCAGCCTTTTTCTTTTCAGACAGGGGCGCTCCCACAACAATTGGCTAAATATTCCACATCAATCACTAATTAAAAAAATGATCAACAGGCTTGCCTACAGGCATTTCACGCAGGCAATTTCTCAACTGAGGTTCCCTCCTGCCACATCTCTAGGTTGTGCCAAGTTCATATATAAAAACTAGCCAGTCCAATGGACCCGACTTCAACTTGACAGACAAACACATTCCTTATTAAATACAATCTTTTCTTTCTTGTTGTCCATAAGATTCCATAAAACTTTACAAACTTCAAAATCACAGTCTTTAAAAATTCAAACGTTTTAAAAGTTCATTCTCTTTAAAAATCCAAAGTCTCTATAAAACTCCAAAATCTCTTTTAAAAGTTCAAGTCTTTGATTTGTAGGCTCCAGTCATATAAAAAATAAATTAAATACTTTCTTATTTCAAAAGAGAAGAACCAGGGCACAGGGATTCAAAGCTATGGAAAACCAAATTCCAACTGTATTAAAAAAAAAAAAAAAACCCTCAGTGTCCAATGTCTAGTATTCACTCACAGTCTTCTGGGTTCCTCAAAATAGTTTGCCACCATACACAGTTAATAGGCTCAGACTGGCATCACCCACAGCTGCTGTTCTTGTAGTTCATCTGAAGGCACTGGAATCTCCAAAAGGTTGGAGTATCCTGTTCTAACTGGGCTGAACTTTCACCAATAGCTTCCCCAGATCTCTCTGGTACCAAACCTCAGTGGCTCTCACTGACCCCTGTGTGTTTTCAAAACCTGTACTACAAGGGAGACTCTTAAACACATTCAAGTTTGGCAGGCAGAACAAGGTAGAATCTTGACCACCTAAATAAATTCTGTTGACTCAGAGGAAACATATTCATATTTCATCACAGTAATTCTATTCCTTGGTTTTTTTATTTTTTAATTTAATATAGATTTTTTTCATGCAATATATTCCTATTATAGTTCCATCCCCCAACTCCTCCTAGTTCATCTGCATCCTTCACACACCCAAATTAACATCCTTTCTTGGTCTCTCTCATTAGGAAACAAACAAGCATCTAAAAATTAATAACAATAATAATACATAAAATAAATGCAAACAAACTTCAATAAGACGAAATATACAAATGAACACAAAACTACAGAGGCAAAAAATAGCATAAAAAACACATGCAGACATAGAGACGCATTCAGGCATGCACAGAAATACCCTAAAAACTCAAAATCAGGAACCATAATACATAAGCAAAGTATGTAGGGTAATAAAAAGAAAATAAAGTACAAGGCATTTATAAGACAAAAATGCCATTGTGTTGACCATCTACTACTGGGCATGGGTCCTAGCCTTAAGAGCGGTGTGTATCCTCAGTGAGAATATTAATAGTCATAGAGAATATTAATTTTTCATTTGCAAGTGGTTATCTGTTGGGAATAGCTTCTGCGTGGTTGTGTCTAATTCTATTTTCAGCACTGGGACCCCATCAGATCCAGATGATCCAGATACAGAAGGCCTTATGCATGCAACCACAATCTCTGTGAGTTCATCTGTTTATCAGTCATACTGTACTTGAAAGACTTTGTTTCTTTGGTGGTCCCTTCTTACTTAATGACTGTTAATTTCTCAGATCCAGCTAACAAGCATCAATTGTTTCATTTCAGTGGTTCTGTATTTTTGTTAATCGGGGCTTCTTCCTTAGCCAGAGCTGACTAGAAACACAAAGTTTTTGGTTATTTATTTGTAAAGGTTAAATGGTTTTACTTATCTGTGTCACAATGTGGAAGAGAAACAGAAAAAGAGCCAACCTTGTGCAGTTGTGCAATAAATAACAATACTTCTATCATGTGAACCTTGGTAGGTCTCACTCCTTTGTCATCCAAAACATAGCTAGAGTATTGTAAACATTCCTAAATTAGTGTAGTTAGTTGCATGCTTCAGGGCAGCAGCAGCTCCTCTGGCAGCTTCAGTTTTTTAGAAGCAGCTGTCATAGTAGTCATTCTAAACACACACATACACATATCTACAAATACACTCAAAACACACACTCCTACCCACATACCCATATGTATACAGTCACAGATACACACACACACATACACATATATATTTACACACACACAACACTCATAAACACACATACACATACTCAAAACATGCACACAAGTACACATACATTTATACACATGTTCATTTACACACACACACACACACACACACACACACACACTGCTGCTGTTGCGTGTGCTGGTGCATGCCTGCAATCCAAGCACTTCAGGACACTGATGTAAACAGGCTTTGAGGTTGAGGCCACCCTGGATTTGTTGTAAGACATTATCTATAGAGAAAATTTTGATAGAGTGAATAAATGATACATATTTGGAAGAGAAATGAACCCTGAATGTATTAGTTAAAAGTTGTACTAAGCCTAAACTATAACAATAATATTGGAAATTATTAAAAAGAAAGGAAAACAACAAAAATACTTGGTCCTATGAGAATTCATTATACTTTTACAACACACAGGTCTAAATATTCATCTTGATTTTAGGTATGTGCCTTCTAATCAATATAGATATTAACACTTACACCAATGATTTTCAAGGTGTGGTACAATAAAAAAAAATAGATTCAATGTTCTTATAATTCTGGACCTAGAGGCCATCATTTTTATTTGAGTTATTTTATTTTGAGAATTTCAAATATACAAAAATATAAAGGAGACAAAAGCTATAAACCTTAATGACCCATCTTTTCAATTTCATTAATTATGAAATTCTTGGATATTTCATTTCACATAAAACTTAACTCACTTCTTCAATACATCTCCTCTTTTTTCAGCTGAAAATATTTTTTTCATATAATATATTCTGTTCAATTTCCGCTCCCTCATCTCCTTCTAGATCTTCCTCATTTCTTCATGCATTATGTTGCAAATTCCATGTCTCTTAAACCATAATATACAATCAAAAGCCCAGCTATATTTTTAAAAAGTGCACAAAAAGTGATGTTTAAACAAAAAAAAATCCATAAAAATACCACTGAGTTTGTTTTGGCCATCTCCTGCTGGATATGGGGCCTGCCTTAAGTGTGGTGTATATACTCAGTTATATTCTCTTTCAGAAAACATATTTTTTTCCTTTGCAAGTAGTTGTCAATTAGAGATATCTTCCTGGTTAGTGATGGAAGATAGTACCCAATATCTCCTTTCTGCAATGGATCTCCATTTGGCTTAGATCCCTGTGGGTCCTGTTCATGCTGCCATAGTCTCTGTGAGTTCATGTGCATCTATCCTGTTGTATCTGAAAGAGACTGTTTCCTTAGTGTCACCCAGCACCTCTGCTTCTTGAAATCTTTCTGACTCCTCTTCTGCATTGTTCCCTGAGCCTTGCGGTAAGGGATAAGCCACATATTCTGAACTGACAATAGCAAAAGGCCCCAGAGTCTTTAAGATCCTCTCAAACTGTCCTCTGAAACTTCACAAGTCAAATCTCCATAGTCTGAATTGTTTTAAACATTCTTGTCTTCCATGCTCATACATAATGGCCCAATGACAGCCAATGGCATTTTTAGCTCAAAGTTCCAAAATCTTTATACAATTCTCTCCAAAATAATACGGTCAGGGTTAACATAGCAATACTGTTCAATCCTTGCACCAATTTCTGTTTTAATTAGGTTACTATTACTGTAATGAATATCATGACCAACTATAACATTTGAGAAAAGAGTTTTGTTTATTTTTATTATACTTCTATACAACTGTTCATTAACAAAGGAAATCAGTACAGGAACTCAATACAGGGCATGAAATCTGGAAGCAGTTTATGACCAAGAGGCTGTATAGGAATGCCGCTTACTGGTTTTCTCCTCATGGCTTTGTCAGCCTATTATCTTACAGAGTCTAGGACCACAAGACAGAAGGTACTCCCAACCCATTGTAGGCTGAATTCTCTCACATGAATGATTAATTAAGAAAATGCTTAAAAGCCTTGCCCACAACCAGTTATTATGGAAATATTTCCTCAATTGTGGCTCTCTCCTCTCTGATGACTTGTGGCAAGTTGACATAAAAACTAGCCAGCATAACTTGGTATTGAATAACCAATTACAGGGATCATCCCTGAGAAAGACTATTTCTCTTGCTCTCAGCATTCCTTAGTTACTATTAATTTTTAGTTAAGGGACAGATAACATGATATTTGCCCCTTCCATATTAGCATATCGTTTGTTATTGTACTTATTCAGGTCTTATTAGGCAGTCATGCTGTTGAGGTATTATGGGTGCAACTTCTCTGTCATTTTTAGGAAACAAATTTTAAAATAGATGTCCTGTTCCACTGGCTCTTCCAACATGTCTGTTCCATTTTCTGTGATGTTAAGTGAGTCTTAAGTGCAGGAACTGTGTTGGCAATATATTCATTAGAGCTAGATATACAACTTCTTTTTTGTTGTTAAATGCATGTGTATAGATAACTATTATATAGAAATATAAAATACATGTGCATATATAAATATGTATAAATATAACCTGGTGGGTATATGCATATGTATTCTTTTAAAAGTCTGCTAAGTCCATTTAGTGTTGTTCATATGTGTACGTGTTTACAGCTGACTATTTGAGATTGGCTGACTTGTAAATAGGCTCCTTCCTAGAGATGACTAATTCTCCTTTTTTCATGTCATTAATTGCTATCAGCTCTTCCTCCATCCACATTTGCATGTGGATATTGTTTTGTTAATCTTGTTTAGGTATCCATATTTTGAGATGTCTTGAGTGCATCTTCCTCGTCATGTCTAGAAGACACTATATAGTCATAGAGACTTTGTCCTCTGACTCTTACAATCTCCCCAACCTCTCATCTGTGATGTTTCCTGATCCTAAAGTATAGGAGTTGCACTGTAGATAGATGAAATGAGGTTGGACATCACAGCATCAATTGTTCTCTGCAGTTTGACCAATTATGAATCTCAGTTATGGTCTCCATATACTACAAAAGGAAGCTTCTTTGATGACAGATGAGAGTCACACATACCTTTGGGTCTAAGAGTATGTATTTAGGATATAACTAGAAACTATACTACTTTAGGAAAGTGGCAGTAATTGCCTCTCTAAGGTCTATGGCCTCTCTAGTCATGGATCATTGGCTAGGTTTAATATATTGGGTACAAATATTCTCCTATTATGCAGGACTAACAGCCAATTACAGAGCTGTTATTTAGCCCCAAGATATAAATGCCACTATTGTATACCTGAGGGTATCTTTTCCTGTTGGTCATTGTTGTGGTTTAGAAGTTTACACATGGGTTGGGCTTCTCTTCTCCTTTGTCAGACTGCACAGCATCTTAAGATACTATGAGTACTTATCTATGCTTAAATATAAAATATGTACTATCTCTTCTCTACTTAGCAGACTCACTAACTTTGTTTCATTTTGATTTGTCTTACAATTATATTCTATGTTATAGTCAAGGATCAAGCTTATTCTGTATGGAGGGAAAGCCCTCATGTTACTGGTGGCAGTGTTGTATTGCATCGCCCTGTCCCCACTGACATTGTGACTGATCATACTACAGTGACTTTACTGATCCGTTTAAGAAGAACATCAGATCATTAATAGAAATCATTTGTTGACCGATAACAGAAAATGTGTCTAAGTTCTGAGAAAAAAAAGTCTCATTTATGTAGACAAGTAAACAATATATGATCAAACATAATGATAAGCAGATTTAAAGATGAGATTCTAGAGTGAGATAGAAGGTTAGGAGCTCCTTATAGTTGACTTGAATTCAAATATCAAGGAGATAATAGAAAGACTATTTTCTGAAAATGAAAAAGAAAGGAAAAACTTTGAGAATCAAGAAAGAGATGAGCAGATTAAGTAAACATTAAAGAAAGAAAATTTGAAAAATGATGCAGAAAATAGAACTCAGTTCACAAGAAAAATATGGCTGCAGGGAAAAGGGAAGCTTGAAGTTACAACTGTAAAATAACCTTGGAGATTGTGGGCATCACTAGTGAAAGCCAATTGTGTTGCATAACAGTAGGCAGATCCCTCAGTTCTTCAAGTTTTAAATGCAGTTGGGGCGTATTGTATCTTGAGCTATTGCTATGGGGAAAAGATAACTCCCTGCATTGCAGCCATATCTCATAGTGCTAATATCCAATACCATATTGTGAGCAGTCCTATAATTTAAGATAGATAGGATCAGGACCCTTAAAATAAGGAAAAATAACAGGTCAGGAAACCCAACTATAGTCCTGATGTTTGAGTGGGGGAATTGCCACAAAAAAAAACCAGTCTTATAGAGGTGGTGGGCTGGATGCAGGCTTGATGAGATATTTAGGCAGAGTTGAGCACAACTGCTAAAGGTATTGTAGTAACTGTCTTCTCCTTTCATGATTAAGAGTCAGCCATGTTGCTTGTGTGTCATTGTGGAGATTGTGTGCTCAATGAACATGGATGTCAGAATACTTGGCCTCTTATGTTTCCCACTTGCCATATGAAGTTTTCTGATGGGCAATCCTGAAAGTTCTGGGCCAACGTTCAGAGTACGTCTCAATTTCTGTTCCACATTCCCTGCTCCAGAGGGATAGTTTATAGTTCATCATGATAAAAAAGGTGCCAAAATAGTCAGGCAAAGTTATTGATTCTCTTGTTCATCTACCTCCATTAAATGACTCAGAGATGTTTTCCTCACCCACCTTGATACTCTATAGAGATGACCCTTTGTCTTGGACACTGGTCAAGTCTTGTTCTGTTACTATTGAGCATGTCATTCTGACAGGTCCACAGGGTACAATATATCTTGAGGTCAACATCACCTTATAGTTTTCAAGGAAAACTATCTTTTCTACATATAAATAATGGCCATACTGAAAACAAAAACAGAAACAAATCTCATTCAAAAGAGCTTGAAATATGCAATTAAAAACAGACTTAAATATATACATGAGATACCACTACAAAATGTAGAGTACTTAACATTAAAGAAAGAAATTGAAGACAATATGCCATGATAGAAATATTCTGAATGTCCATGGATTAGCCTAATGAATGTTGTTAAAATTAATAAATTATCATAGCCTCGAAATGGTGGCTCACTCCTTTAGTTCCAACACTCAGGAGGCAGAGGCAGGCAGATCTCTGTGAGTTTGAGGCCAGCCTGATCTACAGAGTGAGTTTCAGGACAGCAAGAGTTACAACAGAGAAACCTTGTCTCAAAAAAAAAAGAAAAAAAAAAACAAATTATCAAAAATGATCTTTTAAGTTTTATACATCACCTATCGAAATATTGATGACATTTTTTCCATAGAAAAAGAAAATAGCAATCCTAAAATTCAGACAGTGGTACAAACATGACAATTAGCAGAGCAATTCTAATAAAAAACAATAATGCTGAAGGTATCACAATATCTGATTTCAAGTTACACTACAAATCCACAGTTACAAACAAATGCTAGTGGCACAAAGGCAAACAAATTAATGAAAGAGAATAGAGAACTAAGAAAGAAACCCTTGCAGCAATAGTTATTCACATTTTGACAAAGTTTCAAAAATCCTTATCCAGGAGAAATGAAAACATGGTTAAGACAGGCTGCCAGGAAAGCTTGATATTGATACGCATCAGAATAAAATTAGATTCACATCGATCACATCATATAAAGTATCCCATATAAATCAAATTCTTGATAGCAATATTTGGCATTTGAAATTAATCAATTAAATCTTAAAGGGATTTAAAATATAAGCAGTAGCAGCACGTTTCTAAACAGATCTGCTACTGTTCTTGAAATATTAGTAAGAATTGCTAGGGATACATATAATTAAATGATTTCTATTCATCAAAAGAAACAATTACCCAAGTGAAGTGACAATTTACACTATTGTAGAAAATCTCTCTCTCTTCTCATGGAGTAGTATATTCTGCCAGCCATTTCAACCCATCACTTTCTCTTTCTGCTATGCACTGCTTCAAATGCTTGTACTTTCCCTCATATCTACAATAAAATCTATCTCCTTAATGATAAACAAACAAAAGACAATATTTATGCATTACTTTTTCCAAGAAGTAATAGTATGCTGAATACATAAAAATCTAAAACTGATAAAAAATAAACAGAAAGATATCCATTCAATGACAAATAAACATTTAACCAATAAGTAAAAATGCATATATAATATATACAGATGATATGTGTATTCACATATATATGTATGCATGTATGCATATATAGAGGTTGTTGAGAAGAGGAAGAGGGCATATCAAGGAGAACAACAGAATATTTGAGTGTAGAAATATCAAAGCACATTAAATTTCTGTAAGACAGTATAAAAATGAAAATATTAGTCATAGTTAACATATGGCAATCAAAATGATTGACAGGGCAGGTTTAATGATTCAGCAAATAAAGATGCTTTCAACTGAGTCTACTAAGCTGGATCTGATCCCTGTGATCTACATAGTGAAAAAAAAACAAGAGATTCCCACAAATTTCCCTTTGAATTCCGTACCACTAACAAAAATGTTAGAATTGCAGTAATTGTGTTATTAATCATGAAAACATCTTAGTTTGGATGAAGAAAGCTTCAGTTCAGCTCTGTATGTTGTCTAAGCAGAAGACCTCTGTAGCCCATATTCTTGCTTTGTGCCCTTGGAAATTTGATTTATCTCTCTGAAGCACATTTCCCTATTTATAAAAACTGAGATAATTTTCGTTGGAAAATATTTCAGTTATCATTTTTTTCTTTGAAATATGAGTGATTTTATGAATTGGTGCATATACTGTAGTATCAAGATTGTGCTCACCAACACAGAAACACACCAACATAGAAACCAACTATCTTTGTACCGAAACACAGACACAAAAACACACCAGTTACTTGTATGTAGAATGCTCACACTATTTCCCTAACATCTCATTTTGTATTGTTTCTGTATTATTCACATGTTGTTATATGTTTACTGATTGGATTGAGGGTAAACTTACTCACCTGAACCTTGGAATACATAATAAAACTGTGGCCAACTGAGTGTCACCAAAACATAGATAATCATATACATAAAGAGATGATAGCATAATTTGATGAGAAAGCTTCAAATAAATGTTTACCATTTTCTCTTCTCCACAACTAATTATCTCATAAATCCAGATTTTTACAATGTAAACCATTTCCCATCTTTTTCCTTTCACTGAGTTTTAATTCTACCTTTTTATTGATGGTCACTATTATCTGTTTCCCATCCTACCTTATTGCTTCTTCTTTCCATTTTTTAAAAGTTATGAACTATTAAATTGGTTGTCATTATTGTGACTACCACTGTTTATTTGGATTAGTCCTTATGTAGGTAGGATCATACATTTTTTTCAAATAAGTTTTGATAATTTGACCTGCTGTGTCTTAGTGGCTATTAGTGTTATTCTTAGTGTTATTCTTGAGGCTTCTATCTTTAGAAAATCAAGTACATGTGTCTTTGTTAAGTTTCTTAATTGATTTTTCTGAATAATTAAAAATTATTAAAACAAAGAAAATATAAAACAAAGAAAAATAAATTGCCTTTCTATAATGGCAGTCTCTCTCCCTCTTCCTTCGGAGTCAAATCCCATACTGCTTAACAGTGGGAGAATTCTTTCTTGCAAACTTGAAATAACAAGATACTGAGAAATTCATCATTATTTTCCCTTGAATTTGTGCTCACTTATGTGAACATAAACCATTTACCCACGTATAGTATGAAGTGATCAAATACACTGTTATTACAGATGATGAGTCAAGCAATTAGGAAAGAATCTAATGAGGAAGCATATATACAGGCAGCATGGGAAAATTCACATTCATGGAGGCTGTCATCATTCATTTTGGAGCTGCTCTCACCCCCAAAAGTCTGAATTGATATAGTCCCAAAGCTATTTCCACAAATCACATACAAAATGTTTTAAATGGGCTTAGTTTTTCCTTTCTAATAATTCTTCAGGACTACAGCATTGCATATGATTGATAATCCCTAACATTTATAAAATCCAACTACAAACTACATATATACAGCTTTTGTTTAATTCTTACTTTTTGAAATGTGTATTTGTATTCAGGATAAAATAAAAAATGTCTACTAGGTATTCTTCAAAAGATTTCAGCACCATTTAAAAAAAATTTTCTACTATTTCATGATCTCCCTCCCCCATTTTTTATATAGGACTTCTTTTGATGATCTGAGATCAAACACAAATTGTACTTTCTTCTTACTGACATGACTTCTGGACTCCAGTCTATATTGTTTATAACATACTTTGGTGAAAACATTTTCTTCCTGGTTACACACCCATTTTAGCATTCAGCAAATCTTATATTGTAAAGATCATCATTATCAACAATTTGTGTACTTTCTGTTATTTTTTCTATGAAAATATATCACTATGTCTCTTGAGAAAAGTTGTGAAAATATGATATGTTTCAGAATTCTTTCTTTCAGCTCAAAGATGCTGATAAAAGTTTTCTTTTAATCTGATCAATATCAACAAACACTTTCCTGGTGGATTTCCCAAGGAAACAGTTCTTGCCTTTCCATGTAGGACGTATAGCTCATACATTGTAATCAATGAGAGGAGCTGCTCCTAGGAACTTTTCTTCAGAGAGTGTTTTACTGGAAACCTTATACAGAATCTTTCTCTAGGTTTTTCTGCTAACATCAAATTTTAAAATATAATTTAATTGTATTCTAATTTATTTTGGTTCATTAACTGGTGGACCTTGGGTGAAGAAAAAGGGCATTTGTCCATTTTCATTTAGGTTTACCTCCCCAACTCTCCCTCCTCTCTTGGAACTATAAATAGTGTTGAAGACTTTTGTTCCAGATTCTCAGCATCTGTGCTGATATTTCTGACCCTTGGGGTGTGCAGTTCCCATGGAGAAAATGGAAGGGCAGACAAGGAAGTTGCTTTCTCTGTTTTAGCCTCTTGTTTACAGTACCAGTGGGGGATAAAAGGATTGAGTGTCACATTCATTTGAGCTTAATGTGTTAAGGTTGCTCTGCTGCTTTCTTAGCTGAACTCCAGAAGAAATCACTTCGCTCTTCATTGTCTTTCTCTCACGTTGTTGGCAGTCAAAGGATAGATTCTAGAGTTTTATATTTTTACAGAGAATCAGAGATTCAGAGATTCTCTGATCATACTCTACTCTCTGAAATCACCTTTATTACTCACAAGTCTCTGAAAATACTCAGTATTTTTCTGCCTATATCTCTGTATTGGTTCTGTTTCCTTTGAACAGTGGGTACTGAACATTATATTCTAGAATTTACTAGTTGAAAGGACAAGCAGAATTGATTTTGTTTAAGTGATTGCTCCTAATCCAGTGGAAATCATCTCCTCTTTTCTTTTCTTTTTTTTTTTTTCCTACATCCTTGAATCTGTACTTTTCTTCACAGCTGTGTCTTCAATAGCAGGTGAATTACCTGTCAAAATATTTATATATAAATATGTACTCAGTGAACGTATGGAATGAATAAAGATCAAAAAATATGTTGGTTTGCTCCACTGAATTTTTATTTGTTCCATTGTTTTAAAGCTGTTTCCAAATTGTTCTTTCAAAGTGTATATTTTTACTTTGTATTTATGTCTCTTCCTATGCTTATGCCATAGATTGTTTCAGTGCTAAGTTAGCATTGAACAAGTGCTTTTTGTTCATCCAAATAATCTTAAGAAACAAGAAGAATTTGACACAGACCCTGAGCAGATTTTGGGGCTACCATTGGTAACATTTTTAGTTAATATTATCTGGACTATAGGTACCATTCCTAAGTTTATTAGCTGAAAATAACTGGAGAAAATGCTAAAGCTTTTCTCTGTCTCTTTAGATTAAAATTTTATATAAATAATATTATTTTATACAGTCTTTGACGAGACTAAATGAGATACTACATGAAATTATATATTAAAAGTCAAACATATAATAAATACTAAAATATTTTATTTCTTCTGTGCAATTTATTTATGCTAGCTTAAAGACAAAAAAAGATGTTCTGACTCAAAGGCTGTGTACATAATATGATAATTAAAATACATTTCACTAACTTTAAATTTATTTCTGCAATAGGACATTATATGCTATTGTGTTGGATTAACACAATGCTAATTTCAGTTCAGTTCTCCTAGCACCATCCATTGTAGTGAACATTTACTTGGTGAGAAGTGTTATTGGATTAGATTCTGCTACTATGATCTGCTATAAGAGATTTTAATTATTTCCAGGACATAGCTTTAAATTGCTTTTGATTTTCTATTTATCTTTCTGATTTTTCCTACCTGGATAGTACCTGAGAAATTGTGCAGTACAACTCTGAGGAAACAGGAATTTCAGTGGAATAGACTAGATATGATCAAAAAGCTAACTCAATTCAGATAATAGCCTTATTAACTATCACAATATATGCTTGCTCACCATGGTTACTTCCATTAGCTTGATGGAGTTATTTCCCAATATATGGGTATTTCAATGTTCTTTTGAACATAATAAATTCATAGCATATCTAGGGTCAGGTTCTTGGTCATCCAAGCAGTTTCAGGTATGGGTTCCATCTCGTGTAGTGGGCCTTAATTCAAATCAAATAGTAATTGGTTACTCCAACAAGTTTTTGCCATAATTGAACTAGCATGTCTTGCAGGCAGGACAGCATTGTTGATCTATAGCTTTGAGGATGTAGGTTTTAGTGCTTTAGTGTTTTCATTTCTCTTTTAGTAGCACTCAAACTACTTTCCTGTACCAAAGATGCTAGCACATAAAGGTGGAAGCTCTGTGTACAGCTCGACTTTTCCAAGTTCGGTGAGTTGTACAGGTGCTGCCTCCAGCAATGGAGCCTTGTCTTCAGTTTGTAGAGAGCAACCGGTAGGTTTGACAATATCCTGGGAAGTTCAGGGATTCCCATGGGACCCCTTTGCTCAATAACTCACTTAGAAGTAACCCAACCCTGGGACTGTAAGCTTTCTTTGGTTGTAGTAGATGGCCAGATGAGGTTCAGTCTCCCCCATTATTTTTGATTGTCAGTTAGAGTACCTTCATATAGGAATATATTTTAGGAAGCTTCTACTACCATTCAAATGACTCTTAATTTTAGTTGTCTGTCCCTGTACTCATCTATACATAAGTATCTATTCTATTTTCCTTTCTTAAGGCAATCTATCTCCCCACCAAGTCCCTTACATTATAGCTAACTGCTGTGCATTTATGGATAGTAGTTCGGTTATCATTGTCTTAACAGCTAAAATCCACACATAAGCAAATATATGCAACATCTTTCTTTCTATATCTGAGATACCTGACTCAAGATAATTTCACAATCCTTATACCTAAGATTTTGATTTCATTCTTAATATCTGTGTAATACTCCATTGTGTAAATTTACCAAAATTTCTTTATCTATTATTCTGTTGAGAGACAGAAAAAAATTCTGCATTGTTTCCACTTTCTAGATCTTATGCACAGAGCAGCAAGTGTTTCTGTGGTAGAATAGAGCATGCTTTAGTTATAAGTCCAAGAGGGGTATAGTTAAGGTAAAACCTAATACTACTGTTCTAAAAAATCAAATGAAATGGTTACTAATGACATTCTTCTATATTCAGACATCAATAACTTGCTCAGCCATCTTCAGAGAGACTCCCTTCTGCAACAGATGGAAACAAATAAAGAGACACACAGCTAGATGATATGCAGAGAGTGAGAGACTTCAAAACACTCAGCCATAAATGGGATGTGTCCATCAAATTATTCTCTTCAGTGCTTAGGAAACCCTAAGGAAGAGGAGATAGAGTATAAGAGCCAGAAGGGATAGAGGACACCAAGACAATAAGGTACTCTAATAAACATGATCAAAGGTCATGTAAACTCACAGAGAATAGGACAGCATCCTCTGTGTATATATTGTGGCTTCCAGTTTAGTGTTTTTGTGGCACTCCTGAGTGTGTGTGGATATCTTTGTTTCTTGTGCCTTCTTTGGGGCTTATTTCTTGTTTGTCTGTTTTGTTAAAATACAATGTTTTAGTATCTGTTTTATATTCTTATATTTTATTATTGTGTTTTAGAAATGTGTTTGTTTTGTAATAACAGACAGAAAGTTAGTAAATCCGGGTATGAGGGGAGGAGGGGAAGAATGGGAGATATAGAGGGAAGGAAAATTGTAATCAAAATATAGTATATGATTTTAAAAAGTCACTTTTCAATAAAAGTTAACAAATTAAAAATATGGAATTTCATACTTTAAATTAAAAATCAGAGACATGAATTAAATTCTACTTATTCTTTAATGAAATTTTCAATGGAGTTTACAAACTCTCTTCTATTCACAAGATGATCTAAAATAAACTGGAAGGTTGAGCATAGATTCTAAAATACTTTAGTCTCAATACAACATCACATAAAGAGACTGGAAATATAGGTGTTGAATTGAAACTCACCCACTCATGTCCCCCATTTGTGGCTTCTATATTCCCTCTCTTGCCCTTATAATTAATCTACTTGCCCATTTGATCTTCCCACTCCCATGCCCCCCACTACATAATCTATTTCTCCTTCATCTGTCTGACTGACTGTAGGTACGGGTATATGAATGCAGACACTGACTAAAATCAGAAGAGGATATCAGATACCTTGTATGTGGAGTTATAGAATGTTGTGAGCCACCCAATGTGGATGATGTTAGCCAAATCCAGGCACTCTACAAGTTCAATATGTGGTCATAATCAGAATGCTATCTCTTAAGACCCTGGGATTCTAATATAGCATCTATTCACATGAATGCATATACACATTTGGAAAAAATTGCTGTTTCATTTCAGTTTAAAAGCAAACTATCAAAAGAAAAAGACTTGCTGAAATATTAAAAAAATATATATTTGTTTTAACAATCTCCATATGGTAAAACTTGAATGAAGAGAATTGTTACTGACTAAGACAAGGAATATCATTCAGGATTTCTCAAGTCAATTAAGAAAGGTACCCAATAGTCTGGGTGGAGGAAGGCTCAGGAGTAAAGTGAATTTAGCTCTAGTGTGAGAACTTGCCTAGTGATTCACAGCACTCATTCAAGGAACCAGAAGGTGTGCCCACTCCCACAAATCATGTACACAGATTAAAAAGAGAAATAAAGGAAGGAAGATAGGAAGGAAGGAAGGAAGGAAGGAAGGAAGGAAGGAAGGAAGGAGAAGGAAGGAAGGAAGGAAGGAAGGAAGGAAGGAAGGAAGGAAGGAAGGAAGGAATAAGGAAGGAAGCTCTACTTTATCTAGTATTTACAACTGCATACCCCAGATGGTGGAAGGTATTAGTGAGGAAAATTCAAATTGCCACCATATCTTTCTTGGATTCAGGAACAGTTCATACAGAATTTAATGAAAGTCAAATATGCTGTGGAAGATCTGTAGTGGATTTGGGATGTATAATTAAACCACTTTATTTTTCTGCAGTGCAAACCAGGGCTCCATTTACTCATAACTCTTCAATTGCTGTGTAAGTCTTTGTCTCAGTGTGAATGACTGAAGTTAGCATTTACACAGAACACATTCTGTAGCTTCAGGAAATATCATGTTACTTTAATGTTGTTTTATTTGACTTCAGAAATAACAATAATCCTTTATTTTCTCCTTCAAAATATCTCCAAAGCACTTTTATTATAAAATCTAAGCCAGATCCATATGCATTGGTCATCTGCCCATGACTGTATCAAATACCTAGGATGATTTAAAAGGAAAGTCTTTTTTAGAAAATATCATTATGTTTATATTTTTGAATGTTTGAGTCCATGATTAGCTACTCCATACTTTGGAGTCTACTGCAGGGAAGCATGCCATGATAAAAAATATGGTATAACAAATGTTTCTTTATGTCCCCAAGTGTGAGAGTAAAGATTGGAAAAGAATGGATTCCCTTGTTCTCCTTAAGGTCACACCCAATCAATGTTCTTACTTAGAACATCTAAGTAAGGCCTTTCCTTTGAAAAGTCCTACCTGTTCCTAATAGCACCAGGACACTGAAGGAGTCTTTTAGTATAGGTCTGTTTTGGACAAATAAGAACCCTAGTACTAAAATGAGAAAACTCTTGAAAGCTGATGAACTTTGTTCACATGACTAATGAGTGTAGCAAGTATGAAAGACAGGCCAACAGAAGCCTCATGTCCAAGACAAAACAAATCCCAGAGTTTGATGATACGTCACAAAGACTCCTCACCACTCTCGGTCTCTCTCTGTCTCTGTCTCTGTCTCCCTCTCTCCTCTCTCCTCTCTCTCTCTCTCTCTCTCTCTCTATATATATATATATATATATATATATATATACATATATATGTATATATATATATGTATGTATGTACACACACACACACACACACACACACACACACACATTTTCTTATTTCCCTTTATGGCAGTTACTCTGGATGTTAAATTAGAAAAAAGAATGAAGCTCAAGGAAGTCCAGCAAACAAAGACACTGGATTTGGAGCAGTTTACAAACAATTTTCTGTTTAAAGTCTGCACTGTTTTTTGTGTTTAGCCTGGTTACACCATACTGCTTTGATTCAGAGGTACAGGAGAAAAGAATATTTCAAAAGATGTAATTTTAAAATGTATAATTTTATTCTTCTGAAAATAACTTTTGAAAATCAGTTCTGTTGTGCTAAATAGGGATAAATAGGTAAATTATTAATGTGTCACCAGAGTAACATTTTATTATTCCATTATTCAGAAAAAAAAATGAATTTAGGGTAGATTGCAAGATTACATCTTCAAATGCAAAAAAAATTAACTCTAATAGTCATCTCAATAGGAGGGCTGCTGACTTCCTCAGCTCTAAGTCATGGCTACCTATAATTTTAACTTGGATTTCCCTTATATATAAAAAATGCTGTAAATCCTTATTACTGAAAAGCAATTGAATTCCACAAAATGGCAAAAATGTAAATAGGTAACATTAAGGGGAGCAAAATAAACTACTCAAATATTTCAAAGCACTTACACACTCTAAGAGAATTTTTCAAATTAATTTGCTACCCAGGAGCCTAATAAAACATACTACTTAGAACATAAAGTGATAGTAAAAAGAATATACCTCTCTTTATGGTCAACGATGTCGTTATGCAAAATATAAAGAGCCTTCAATAGTACGTTGCGGGAAGTGCTAATGCCTTACCCTACTACAGCATGACGTAGTCTGTCTGTGCCACAGGAGGTCATATATACACTTTATGGTTTTTGTTTTATAAGAAACCATTTGTATGCAGTTGCTATTAAGCTTGTAAGAGAAAAAAATTTCAGTTGTAAAAACATTCTCAAATTATCTATGAAGTTTATACAGGCATTTTTAAAAGCGTTGTTTATAAACCAGCAGTACTCTCTGTAAATGAGTTCTACAGCTTAAATATTCTGGATTGGTTCCATGCAGACATAGCCATAAAATTCCAATGAGATTATGTTTCCTTTGTTAAAATCTGTTTTATTTATTTTGCTTAAAATGTTTATTTGTTTTGTAACGTACTGGGACTGAATTTAGGGTCTTGTGCTTGACATGCAGGAGCTGTACCATTAAGGTAATTTCCAGTTCTGTTTTCATTTAATAAAGGACTCCAACTCACTTCAACCCAATGACTCAGAATTCAGTTCAGTCATTTGCATTCTCAAAGTAAAATATACAATATTATTGACTACATATATTTAAATATATTAGTATGTGTGCTTGTGTTTGTGCTTTGCATATACAGTCAGTCAGATCTTTCCTTCTAGGTTTACAAGGGTTTGGTTACCTGACTTGCTTGGCAAGCTCCTGTTCCTCCTGAGCCGTCTCTCTGGCCCCATTGGCAATATCTTAAACTATCTCCTATAAAAGGAAATTATCTTTCTTTCAAGCATTTCCTATTATACCAGTTCAGCAGCAATTTGCTCAGGGAAATTTGACAGAGATAGAATATATAAATCTCTATGAACAACACTAAAAAAATTCTTTTTTATAAAAATCTCACTCAAAGTAATTAAATTAAGTGATGATCACAGTAGCTATGTCTGCATGCCAATAATGCTGCATTTTTTTTTAGCATATGGTCTGTTAAACCTTTTCTATTCTTAAGCCCATTTCACTAGAGAAAAATTTATACAACACTGTTATAAGGGAATATATTTAAGTATATAAGTCAAATATTTACTGATAACTAATCATTAAAAATGGGCTGCAGAAATGCTCTAACGCTTGCAAGCACTCATCTTCTTGCACAGCACATGGGTCCAGTTCTAGACATCAGTATCAGTTGTTCTACAACTGCCTGTAACTCTGGTTCCAGAGTAACTGACATCTCTGGGCTATGAATGCTCCTACCAGATGCTGCATATAAACTCATTCAGGCACACACACACAATAAACAAATACATCTTAAAAATATTCAATGATTTTGGTATATATTGTATAAAGTATCTACTAAAGGCAGTAGCAAATTAGCATACCGAGGTAATGGAGATGCTTATTTGTTTTTAGATGAAAAGAAATATTTCTATGGATAAATATTTGGCACTGAAAACAAATCACTTTCAATACTTTTTATATAGTTCTCAATGCTTAGAATGCTGCCTTGTATAAATATATAGTGAAATATGACAGAATATAATTATGGCCAATTTAAATTGTTGAAAATTCCTAATCACAACTAAAATTCATTTACTCATCTATTTTATTAAATGTAGACTAGCAGCTAATATAGTAACTTAAAAAGAGAACAACAAAATAGAGCAAACAAATAAAAAAAAAGTCTTAAGATGGTTGAACTTTATACTGAATTTGACAATTCTGGTGAGGAATGTTGTTAAGAAATACTCTTCTTTTTATCTTTAGTTAAACTATTGTATTTTTTGTCAAAGGATTGAATATGCAGTTCAATCACTGTGGTCTTCTGTCATCATTCATTGGTTGCATTGTATGAAGGCATCTGGTAAGTTGCAGAAGTTTATTTTTGGTTACTTATAAAATACTTGTTCTGTGCACTGTTAGGAAAAGCGCTGCCTCTGCCTTGGCATTTTGTATTGTCAGCAGGTGTTAGATTTATGTGGGGAATGTTTGATTGTTCATGATCTGCACATGCTATCAGTAGAACATCTGAGGAGTCTGAATCAAAAAAAGCACTTGATCTCAGACGCTAAGAGGTTCCATTGTCCAGTACTACGTTGGCCAGGATGGTAGTTCCCTCTGCTGAGTTCTAGCAGAGCTTACAGATATGAAAATGCCTCTATGTCTTCTTTGATGAGCTGCCTCAGCAGTGCACTACTGCATAGGAACAATATGTTCATGGATGAAGTTAAGTCACAATACCCAACACATGATCAGTTCCGGTTCATTATGTAGGTTTGTTTTTCGTTTGCTTTCTTGCTGGCTGGTTGGCTTTTCTATGTGGTGGTGGTGGTAAGGCTTTTGTTTGTCAGTGTGCCTTCAGAAACTTTTATGTTGTCAAGAATTTGATGACACATAATTTGATCCTACAATATTACATGAGCATGTTCAGTGTCCAACCAAATCCTTAGTCACACCTATGTCCTGCTCTGTTTCTCTAACTGATTGCATTAAATTCCATCTTATTAACACTTTCTAAACCTCCAGCAATGTTAACTATGCACAAAATCTAGTTTCTTCATAATCTTATTTTCTTTTCTGGATTATTACTACGAGTCTCTAAATACTACATTAATTTCAATTTATTGTACTCACTGATCTGGATTTGGTTCCTTAATATAAGCCAGAATGCACTCTTCTCAGCATTTAGTGTGCTTCTCAAGAGATTAGCAGAAATATAATTGTGTCTCATGTTTGGGACTGTACTTTTTTTAACAGAACTTTAACCATATTTGCCTTTACTATGCTGAACAGGCTTAGAAATGTGACTTTTAATATCCAATAGTGAAAATCCAAAAATTTATGTTTATCATTCCTGACTGAATAACAGGACAGAAATAGTTATAAAGAGTGCTTTATCACTGAGATTCTAGAATACTACATTCTTTATATTTTCTTCTGAATTATCTATTTTTTAAACTAACTAAAAATGAAACATTTTTCTACATTTTTCCCAAGACCTCATAATATTTGTTCGATTAAATTATTTTTTAAAAAAATTATCTGATACTATTAACATACATATTGAACAAAGTTTGGTAAACTCAAAACTTTTGATATAAACTCTTTTCAACCTTTTGATAAGCAGTTTTTATATGTAAGGAAAGATACAGAAAAACTGAATCATATAATTTTTATTATGAAATATCAGTTTATCTTTGGCTACTTAGAATGAATAAATAAAAAGCAAACAAAGCATGGACCTGTGACATATCTATACCTAGAAAATGTCTCCTCGTTGAAGTTTTTATGAGTTACCATTACTTTTACTATGACAAAATAACTAAGCAAAGCAACTAAGGAAGGAAAACTACAGTCCCATCATAGTACTGAAGGCATTATAGCCGAAGCCAGAGGCAGCTGGCCAATATGCACCTTCAGTCAAGAAGCAGAAAGAGAAACACTGGTGTTCAGATCATTTTCTCTACCTTTATTCAACCCAGGGTTCCAGCCCATAGATGCTATTGCCAACACTCAGGGTGGCCTGTTCCCATCTTAATTATAGGCTTTGCCTTTCTTGCTTCTTCCACTGTCCTTTCAGGGCCACCTTGAAGCACTACTTACACTGCTGTACATTGTCTCTCCTCAGCAGTTTTCTGAATCCATTCTTTAAGACTCCATGACCTTTTTGAAACAGCATACATTCTGCATACACAGCTGGAAGCACTTCGATGATGCTGCCATGTTCTGCTGTCAGCATGACAGTGAATGCCATGCCATAGAACAGCTCCCTTCTGCTCTTGCCTCTGTAACTTCCCTGCCATGTTTTTGATCAGGACTGTGAGTCAAATGCATGCTTGTGTCTTAAGTTGCTTGCACCAGGGAAATAAGCTGAGTGCCTTTATTATGGATGCTTGAGACCTATTTATGTCGGCTTCTTTCCAGGATTCTTTTAACCCATTTTGACTCATATGACTGTATTTTCAAAACTACAGTCTTAGTTAAAGTAGTTTTGTTACAAGTGTTAGCAATCAACTAATTCTAGTCCTTTGTCTTTCTTAGATACTATAAATCTTTGTCCTTGATAGTTTTCTGCTGTTTTGACTGGAGACAAGTAAAATCTACATATTTTTGGAAAAAAAAAGACTATCTAAATATAATTTCTTTTAGTTCATGAACATCAGGTTTTTCCTCAGTAAAGAACACTTACTTAACTTTGATTTCACAAGCATTTTGGGTTATATATATATATATATATACATATATATCAGATTTATATCTGGGCATTGCCTTTTATGGTATCAACAGCATTTTAAAGCTTCACTTTCAAAGTGTTAATTATTAATTAATTAATTAATTAATTATTAATTAATATCTGAAATAGTTTGTGCCTTTTTATATTAAAATGTTCACTCTTAAATATTACTGTATCCTCTCATTTCTAGATGATATGGTACATAAATAACTAATCTATAAACATAGGCAGATTCATTCTACATTGTATGTGATTTATCTTCTCTTTCTCATTATACCACCTTTCATTTTAACTACGGTGTTATGCAAAGTGGAGAGAGTAGCTTGCATTAAATATAATATAAACTATAAGTAAATTTTTTAAAACATTTCTTCTTAAGAGGAAAAGAAAATCTCTAAGTCCTTGGTTGAGAGGTCTTTTTCTAAATTTATAAAATATTTTATTGACAAAATAAGAAAACATTATAGGTTTATGCAGGGCTCTGAGTCCAGCTTCAGTTCCCGTGATGGGTTTCTCAGCTTCCACGAAGGAAGGTAAACAATCGAAACTATGACAAGTGAGCACAGTATCTCACTCTTCTATGGGACCCTTAGTTGGCAAGCTTAAAG
The DNA here is from genome assembly GCA_026225945.1 of Cricetomys ansorgei. NCBI lineage: Eukaryota > Metazoa > Chordata > Mammalia > Rodentia > Nesomyidae > Cricetomys > Cricetomys ansorgei. The sequence goes on from JAMJFZ010001815.1 coordinate 15,658,263, forward strand.
CTCTTTAATAAGACACATAGAATACGTCTTATGGTAACTATGACACGCAAGAGTGCTTACTTAATAGTAAATTAAAGAAAGATAAAGAAAAGCAAAGAATAAAATCAAAGAAAATAACAATGTGCACATTAAGGGAATAAAAACAAAGTTTCTCTAAACTAGCAATCCAACTCTCTAGGCCTTACAATCTATCTTCCTCAGTTAGTTCATTTTTCCTCGTCTCTCCTGAGCTGTCTGTCTCTGTCTCTACGTCGTTGTCCTCGTTCTCATCTCTCATGGTTCGTTGTTCTTCTTGTTCTTCATTCGTTTGTACTGTCCTTCTGTCACCTGATCAAGATTTTTCTGTAGCTTAAGTAGCAGACTACAGGAATGTTTATCTAAGGATGTAGATATCAGGCATATCTCAAAACAGGAACCAGTGCGAAGGTTTTTTTCCTCCTTATGGCTGCAGGCATCAAGGTTACTTAGTTTTCACCAAAGAGTAAACAATACAAGATTAATTAGTATGGTAGGAATGTCACTGCCAAGGGAAGGTTTTATGGTTTTTTTGTTCCTTGGTATGTATCTATTCTTCTGAGTCAAAGCTCTAAATTTCTAATCTTATCTGGTGGCCTGGCTAAGTTGAAAGCTATTTTTCTCTTTAAGTCCTGGGAATGTTTACTTTTAAGTTGTTGCATGCTTGCTATATTCTTCCTTAGTGAAGGGCTAATTGTCTGCTTGTTTTTCTAGGTGCACTAGCTTTCTAACTAAGCTCTCTGGCTTACCTCTATTAAGGCTTATCTCTTTCTGGGAAGATCAGCATTTACTCCAGGAATAGCTTTATGATGCACTTGCAGTAAACCTGGGTTGCTCTCACATTCCAGGACTTGGAAGTCTGGATGTGATTACAATTTACTTCTGAATAGCATGACTGTGTTTCATTCCAGCCCACAGTGGACAGCTCAGGGATTAATTTTGATATTACTATTAGGCTTATGTAGATCTTATTATTGATGAGAAAACGTATGTCACCTTACAGTAAAGATAAGAAAGGAGCAAGGCAGTTAAGGAATTCCAGTTCCTGACAGTGGATGACCAGGAACCTTGTCAAGCTAGAGCGTCCATAGTCTGGGTAACCTGGATCCCAATAGGTTTGTATTTAGCTATATGTAAGACAAAGGTTTTTTTTCATAGTTAGAATTGTGTTTCCTCCTCCTAGCTTAACATTTTTAATAATGATTCATATAAAACTATTTTGGGAACCTCTTATTTGAACTTTTATAAATAGTTCATTCTGGCCTTAAAAATATGTTTGTAAGAGTACGTTTCTTTAATATCAATTTCTTTGTGTCAGAGCAATGTTTTTTTGTTTTTCAAATATACATATCATCAACATTATACAATCAAAATATTTATCCAGTTGTAAGGCCTCTCACAATCTAAATCACTCTTATTTTATACTGTGGCTTCGAATTGGAGGCTTTTAAACTATGAGTAACTATTAAATTTTGAAAATGTTTCATCTATCAGTTTCCATGATTGTATGGTTTTTATCATTAATATAGTCATGGGATAAATTATAGTAATTAACTTGCAAATATTAATCATGCATATTTAGAATTAATTATTCTTAGTTGTAGTTTTGGTTTCTTTTAATTCATAGGTTAAGATTAATTTGTTAAAATTGTGCTGACAAATTTGAATCTAGATATGAAATTGCAGTTTTTATTTTTATTTTTTAGTTTTGTTTGTTTATTTTTCAGGCAGGGTATCTCTATGTAATCTTGGCTGTCATGGAACTCCTTATGTAGACCAGGCTGACCTCAAACTCACATAGATCATCTTTCTGTCTCTGCTTCTCAAGTTCTGGGATTGAAAGTATTTGTCACACATTTGGCACATTTTTCCTAGATTTTGTAATACTCTAATAATTGCCTTAAAGAATTAAATCTGTTCAAAGTGATTTCTTTGCTTCTATTTACTGGGTGATTGAAGACAAATGATAATGTTACTTTCTAAAATAATAGGAGCAATATCAGAATTCATTTGAACATAGAGAATTACTCTAAGCTCAAGTTTGTGGGTAGAGGTTAGTCTTGACCATCCATTTGTCCTTGTTTGAGATAGGTTAGTACTAGGTACTTGACCTGTTACTGGAATAAATAGCACAAGACAAGCAATTGGAGTGAGAAGGTGTTTGCCTCATAGTTCTAAAGTACAGCTTATGGCAGAAAAGTCATAGCAAAAAGTCAGGAGTGAGAGGAAGCTGGTCCAGCTTCATCCACAGTCAGGAGAGAGAAATGATGGATGCTAGTGCTCAGCTCCCTTTATTCTGGCAGTTAGGATTGGACTTTCCACCTCAGTTAACCTATTCTAGGTATTCCATGACAAATGCAGCCAGTTATTTGTCTCCTAGGTGATTCTATATCCTTTGAAGTTGGAAATTAATATTAATCATTGCAGGAGTAGCGATATATTCCATTTACATTCCAGAATACCTTGTCTTTTCTTTGTCTTGAGATAAGTAGTGATGATATTCCTTTATGTATTATGTTGGTCATTGTTTATGTTTTCACTTGTTTTAATAGCCCAGAAAGAATTTTATAGTTATTTTTTGACATTTGTAGAATTGAAATTTATTTTCTTTTCTTTACTTTTTCCTTTTCTCGCAATTCACTAATTTCAATCTTAATTCTGTTATTCATGATAAAATTTAAGATTGCTACTTTTAAGCCTTTCACCTCTTCTTTCCATATGTATATTTGATGGTGTTAATCTCCCTCTCTCCTCTGTTTTCACATCTACTCCATATTTTAACTTATATTTTAACATTTTTCTACTGTAATAGATCCTGATGTATGACATAATTAGAAGTTTTTTTTTTTAGTTTAGTTTAGTGTTTTTTTTTTTTTAATTTCTTGAAGAATTTCTACAGATACTAGTTCTACAACTAGTATCTGATTTTATTATATTAAAATTTGGAAATAAAGTTAAGACAATTTCAGTTTTTTGAAGTATGGTACAGTAAATCTCATAGCCTAAAATGTGGTTTACCATGGAGTATGCAGTATTCAGAAGGTTACAAGTTCTTCTGTCATTGAAGATATTGCTTCCTACAATGTAAAACAGAACAAATGTACTAATAATTCTGAACAGATTATCCCCACTGATGTTTTCAGCATGATCAATTTTTAACAAAATGAGTTTTGAATTTCTTCCAAGTGATTAATTTCTGTATTTCCTTTTAAATCTCTATAAGCTTCAGGCATTATGCAAGCTATATATAAATTTGTGGGCCTTATTTTCTTAAGGCCTTTCTTTTATTTTCTTTCAGCATTCACCCCTACTTCCAATTCTTGTTCTGCCCAATCCTCCTTCTTGTTACTTTCATTTTGGAAGTACAAATTGCAATAGTGCTCAAGTTGATTTTGAACTCCTGTGCTTAAATGATTCTTCCTCCATGAAGTTCCTTGAATAGTTGTTCTGAATCCATTCAACTTGTCCTAATTTGCTCACCATCGCTCTGATAGGCACCATAGCCTAAAGCACATTGTGAAAAAAAGGGTTTATTTCATCTTACAGCTTACAGTGAGGGAACTCAGGTCAGGAAACTCAAGGCAGAAATCCTTGAATGTCCAAAAATGTGTGTAATACTTTTTTTTTCAAGACAGGTTTTTTATTTTGTAATTCTGACTGTCCTGGAACTCACTCTGTAGAACAAGCTGGCCTCAAACTTACAGAGATCCACCTGCCTCTGGTTCCCAGGTGCTGGGATTAAAGGCAAGTGGCATCACCACTGGGCATGGGTGATGTTTGTGTAATATTTCTTTATCCATGTGCACATAAAAATACATTTCTGTGCTAATGTTAATATTTTGATATGTCTTTAGGCTTATTAGAGTGGATTTTGTATACTTTCAGTGTACTTGTCTTATATTGGTCAATTTAACTATTATATATCACATAAAATATCATAAATATCTTAAATATATTTAAATTTATTTAAGTATCTTAAATATATTTCCACCTCAGAGTCTTTGTAATTCAAACAGAAGCATTTAAATGAATTGATTCTTTAAATTAATAGGGTCCTCTGTGGTAATCCTCCACATGAGTACTTTATACATTGATATGCCTATCCATCATTCCACCAACATCCCTTTCTGCACATGCTTTCTCTGTCAGTTAGTTCAGTCAAGCAGTCTGAGTACAGTCAGCTCACATTTGAGTTCAAAAAGAGAAGCTCAGAAGAGCAGAGCCAGTTCATAATAAGCTAAGAGACAAAGCAGAGAGTCAGAAGCAGAACATTTACAATTTACCATTTGGAGTTCAGAAGACAGGCAGTCAGAATGAGCTTAGTCAGCAGTAAGTCTCAGGGGCTGAAACTTTCTAGGTTTAGGTTTGAAGATTAAATAGTATGGAGGCTGAAACCCTCTAGGACCAGGGATTGAATTATAAAAGAGTAAACTGTCCTTTACCATGAATCCATGAGAATGATAAATCAATGGTCACGTCTGACATCTACAGTCAATCTCTTGTCATTCACTCCCTTGTCTCTCAGCACTGTTGTGATGAAGTTTCTTGGTTTAAGCAATCTTATTTGTTTCTTTCCATGTTTGTGAAGTTCAGTTTAAAAATGTGTAGGCATAGATATAGGTGTTCAAAGAAAAAGCCATGTTACTATCGGAAAAAATGGAAAACTTAATTCAAGCCCATATACTCAACTGATGCTTGACTTATAAAGACAGTTTTGAAAATATGTGTTGAGTTTTTGCACACTACATAACTACTTAAACAATTGCTATAATCCACAAATAAATAGTTCAACCTGTGTTTTTTCATGGCATCTATAACTATAACTTAAGTGTTCTGAAATATGACTTTTTCTACAGTATTTATAGCTGATTAAGTCTTTGTCAATCAATTTAATTCTTACATCCATTACATTTTCTTTAGTGTAACTCAGAGGATATTTTATATTTGAGATAGTTTAAACTAGCCCCTACCAAGTTACACAGTGAAGAAGTATAATAAAACTCAGTCAGTTTTTCAATACTATGCCATCTTCAATGAAATAAATTAAAATAATTGAACAGAAGTCTTGTTATATTCTTTAAATTATAGAGGTTAGTTATTCCATTTTTAAAATTATATTTTGGGGTTTAGGATTCTTTTATCCATCTTTATTTTTACTTAAATGAGTGACTATGCATCTTTGAAGTTAGCACTATGAGGTAGTTATGTTATTTTAATTTTTCTTAAAAATGTACACTTTCAAGGACAAGATATTCTCATTTTTGAGTTAATGATCAGGATCACTTTTAAATTTCAGTACTTTCATACATATCAGTATTAGTAATGAATGCTTAAACTATGGTTATATACAAATTTATGGACAATGATAACTTTAGCTATTCTGAAATATACTTTGTAAATGTCATTGAATTGTCAATATTAGGTTATCTTCAACTTGAAGTCACATTTTCCAAGAAATGTTTATGTGTGTATTTAATTTTGAATTCTTTATTTCAGGTTTTATATTTCAGGGTTTTTTAAATTTTTTTTTTAATTTTTTATTTTGCCAAGCTCAAATGTAAAATTTGAGATACAAATAACATGGTATTTTGACTGAAAGCAAAGCTGACTTACAGCTTTCTAAATTACTTTCAGAAATTGCTGGTATTTATACTAATATATCCATAGAAAACATGTTATAAGCAATGTCTTATTGAGGCACAAACATATTCTGCATTGCAAATTACACTAATAATTTCAATGCTATATGCATTATTTTGCTTAGATGCACTAGTGTAGGTTTTTCTCTTCAAAACTATCCATAAATCCAATTGGAACAAAATTAAAGGTTATTGTGTAAATTATCACCTTCATTTATCTTTGGAAATGAGTACATTTTAACATAATGGGTATTTTTCTATTTTAATATTACTCAATCCATTGAAGTTCCAGGGAGATTCAGTACTTTCTTGTCCGGAAACATTTTTTTCCTGCAATGTTTAACATTATTTTCTGCATTGTTTAACAATGGTTTGCTCTTGGACGAAGCAGTTCAGGAATAAAAGCTAAGGGTCTTCCCTCCTAATAGAGTAAATAACACTGAGTTAGTTAATAGACTATAATATGCTTATGCATTGAATTTGATATAGTCAATTGAAGTACCTGTATCTTAGATGATATATGTACTCTCTTTTACCAGTTGGAATGAAAGAATAGTTTTCTAAGGGAAAAAGATAATCATGAGGATGAGTAAAATGTCTGCATGAAGAGGCCAGCTGGAGACCCAGTAGAGAAAAGACATCAGTAGTATAATGGCAACATGGTTACATGAATCTAAGTATACAGCTGTCTCATCCAATCTCCTTCATAACATATTTAATTTCTATTGCCCATACAATAATAATACTCACTATCAGGAAAATGGTAATATTGTTTTGAGGTCACACTGTTATGTTTTCTCTGCAGGGCAGAAACTTAAGATGAGAACCTGGAGACAGGAACTGATGCAAAGGCCATAAAAGAATGCTGCTTACTGGATTGCTCCCCATAGCTTACTCAGCTCCTATTCTCATAGAATCTAGGACCACCATTAAAATAATATAATTTTAATCATATATGAAAATATTTTATTAAAGTACCTATTTTAGTAAGCTTGTTTTGATTGCAAGTTTACCTTAACAATATTCAGAATCACATTAAACCCTATTGAATACCTCATATAAAAACTTTATAAATTGGTTAATGTTTTAGGAAGCAGAAATTATTAATATTAAAGAAGAGCAATGTAGAAGCTCAACTGAATACATTTGTAATGTTTAGTTATCAAAACAATTCTTCTATTCCTATTATATTTTGTCAAATAAATACACATATATTTAAATACCCTAACATATTAGCAGATATAACTGTTGCCCATGTATATTCAGCTGTCACGTGAGAATCCCTAGTGTGTCCCAAACTCTTTGCAAAATGATATAAAAGTAGCACAATGTGCTTTCTATAAGCATACAAAATAAAGAAAGAGGTATATGGCACAGAAGACAGAAAACTCCATGAAATTTCAGCATTACAATTAAAGAATGAATGTAATGATGAGTTACTAGAACAGTATTTATTATTTATGATTATATCAAAGCCTCAGTTCTTATATCTCTCTTGCTATGCTGAATAATCACATTATGTCATTAAATCTTTATACTGCCATATGAGAGAAGTGGAATTAATCTCCTCTTGGAGATGAGCAAAATTACCTTCAAAACTTGCCCTTGGTGGGTATTATGGTTTATGGTTGCCACTTGAGAGTCTCTAGAACCAACTCTTCTCATGTTGTATGGCTGTGAGGGATCATCTGAAATAGAATGATTGAATTGGGAAGACCTACCCAAAATACGAATGGCTGGACTGAATAAAAAGGATTAAAAAAAACCACAGGTTTGCTTTCTATTGTTCTGATAAAGCAATCTAACTAAAAGCAACTTGGTATAAAAAGATTTATTTGGCTTAAATGCAATAGTCCATTATTTTGGGTTGTCAGAGCAGGAATTCAAGGTAAGAACCTAGAGGCAGAAACTGATGCAGAGACTATTGAAGGATGCTGTTTACTGACTTGCTCATCTTGACTTATCAGTTTACGTTATTATACAACCCAGGACTACCTGCCCATGTGTGGTACCTCCCACAGTTGCCTGGGAATTTAAACATCAACCACCAATTAGTAACATACTCCACAGTTTTGTCTATAAGCAAAGACAATAGAGGATATTCTTCAGCTGATGCTTCATTTAACCAAGTGACTCTAGTTTGCATTTAGTTGACAAAAACAAAACAGTATCCAAGCTGAGCATTAGTATTCCTTTCTTTTCGTGTTCTAAGTGTGGACATGTGTCCTGTTACACCACGACTTCCCTGCCATGATCATACCTTCAGACTGTGAGCCCCAATAACCCTTTCTTACATTTTTTTTTGTGACATATGTTTTAATCGCAATGAGAAAACTAAAGACTACATAGGGTAATTCTTTCACACTCAAAAAGAAACACTGCACGAGTATAATTGGAGAGCATGGTATCCACAGCCTGACTTTCCTATATTATTCCAGATAACTATTGCTGTATATTTGAGGAAAACAGAAAAAAATGAATTAAGAATTTTTGACTAGGTGTACAAGGATCTTTTGTGATAGACCTGATTTTGCTACTTGGGCAATTTTAAGTCAGAGTTGTAATAAGCACACGTATTTCTGTCAAATTGTATTCCATCATACAGAAATACATTCTAGCATATACAAAGACATTAGGGGGTGTGAATTGTGAAACTGCAGAAAATAGAATAGTTAAGAGACCATGTCAGATGAGGACAGATTTAACCTATAGTGCTCTGACACAGGAGTACAGTGAAAATAAAACAAACTCTACTGTCCAAGAAACAGCTGTTTTACCTTCAGGTAAACAGTTTATACGCTGTGGGTTTCTTACTTAATTTTTGGTTGCTATGAAGACTCACTGAGATCAAGGCAACATATGAAAGAAATAATTTAATTGGGGGCTTGCTTACAGTTTAAGAGGGTTAGTCCATGATCATTATGTTGGAGAGCATGAGGGCAGGGAGGCTGACACAGAACTGGAGCAGTAGCTAGGAACTTATCTCTTATCTTCAGGATGGAGACAAAATGTGAGAGACTGGGTCTAGCAGGGACATGTGAAACTTCAAAGCTCAACCCCAGTGGCATGCCTCCCACAAAATGGCCACACCTCCTAATCCTTCTCAAATCAGTTCCACCAACTGGGGACCAAGCACTCAATTAATTTATTATTTTTAAATTTCCATACACTATATTTTGATTATATTCTTGTCCTTCATCAAAGTCTTCCTAAATCTTCCTCATTCCCTTACTCACCCAACTTCATGTAATTAAGTTCTCAAAAAAATATATATAAAACTTCCCCAAAGACAAAATATACTAAACCATAACAACAAGAAGAAAGCAAACTCAAAACTCATGAATTCAGTGTTCTGTTGACCAACTGCTTCTGAGAATATTTACTTGAATGTTTGGTTGTTCAAACCTGTGTCACTCCATTGTTTTTTGAAATCAGATGTTTTGTTCCTAGTTTTCTTTTATGTTATAGTTAATCAAAATGGAAATCATGTCAAGAACTCAGGCTGGGAACCTAGAAACAGGAACTGCAGCAAAGACGGTGGAGGACCCTTGTTTATTGCTTGCTCTCAGATTCACATTCAACTACCTTTCTTATACAGTCTAGAATCACCTCCCCAGGAATGACACTGCCCATAATCAGCTGGGCACTCCTATCAATTATCAATCAAAAATCAGGGTAATCTAATTCAGGAAATTCTTCAGTTGAAATTCCCTCAGGTGACTCTGGGGTAAATCAAGTTAAGAACTACAACTGACTAAGAGCTCTCTGTCTCCTAGGATTGATGCTAAGTTATTGCATGTTGTTGTTTTGTTGCTTCTGCTGCAGGTGCTGATTATTTAATAGCATTTTAACATCCCAGAAAGTCTACAATCTTTGCCACTTGTGATCCCAGACCCTGTGCACTTATCTTAATTGTCAATCAATGAAGAGATAGAAACTTTTTAAAATTCTGTATGGAGGTTTCTTCCAGTTTTGCCTACAGTTTGTGTGTTCATTTGTAGTGTATATTCACCATTTTGGTAGGCAATTTTCAACTGTTCCTTAAAGTTGACTTCATGCTTATGAAAGGCTAAATGCGAGGCAGACAGAAATGATTATGTTCTTTGAAAGGAATTTCTATATGTGCGTAACATTAACATGTAAATGGCTTCTATATTCTCAGAGATGTAACTCAGCTTTTCTAAGAGCTTTATAGACATCTCATTTTTCAGCTTAAGCTTTCCTGTTGATCTCTAAATGTTATGACCCCCTAATCAGTGAGATGTTAAACCATTGCTATTGATTAATTTTTAAAATGCCTGAGGAAAACAGATGTTCATCGTGGAAATAGTCTAAAACAGACCAATTAAGAAAAGCCCAGACAATAGGATTCCTGTAGAATTACCAGACAGAGCAGAAAAGGATAAGTGTTTTGGACTGAGGCCTTTGAATACCTTCAAACCTGTTCTGCCTCTTCCAGAGGTACATACCTTTATTTACACAGAGGCTGTGAATGTGCGGATGTTTATTTTCTTTTGCATAATTGTTATGATGCTGACAAGATGGGACTGTGGCCATTTGTAATACTTGTCATTTTAAATTATTTTTCTTTAATAAAGATTTCTAAATATGTTCTAAATTGCTGGTTAATATTTGAGGTTCTGAATTTGAACTGATGATTTCTGACAGAGTTTCATATCAGCATTCGTGTCAGATGGTCTACAACCACCTGTTCTAAGGAGTCTGATGTTTTCTTGACACAAACAGATACATAAATTTTAGAAGAAATCATTAAAAAATGAAAGTTTTAAAAAGATAAAAACAAAATGGATATGAGAACATGGAGAACTCAACGGTGTGATGGTATCTTAATCCACTTTTCATCCCTTTGAGGTACTAAATGACTAAAACAACTTAAAGTGCAAGTTTTAGTCAGGGTTTTAGAACTGTCATTGTGTGGGTTGACTGTTAAAGCAGATCATCATATAAAGTAGGTAAAGGAACAGAGTTACTCACTTCATGGCAGTGGATAGCAGATAGAGTAGGAGCCAGGGATAAGCTATGATCTTGGAGAGCTGTCCCTAGTAACCTACGTCCTCCAAAGACACCCTTCTTCCTAGTTTCTACCACCTTCCAGTAATGTCATGAAACTATGGACCACTGGTAGATTAATCCAGGGTTGATTTGAACTCTGATTACCCATCACTTCTCAAAAGCCCATCAGCAGACAACCAAGCTCCAAATACATATACATATGTCATGGCAGATGACAAGGTACGCATCCATTTTAGGGATGCCATTTCTCTAAATGTAAAACATAGGCGCGGCACATTCAAAGGGAAAAGAAGACATATTTAAATCTACATACAGCAATCAAAACAGAAATATTCATATTAGCCAAAAAGTGCAGTGCCTATGTGTGGGAAAGGATTATCAGAAATTAGTAAGAATGATGCGTGACACAACACAGACTTGAAATTCCTGTGTACGGTAAGGGAAACAAATACCAAATGTCACACACCCTATTACCATGAAATGTACATCACTCTTACTCAGATTGGGCAAGTCTGTTGTATCAGAAATATTAGTGAATTCCAGGTACTCTGGGGAAGTAGAAATGAGGAATACAACTTAGTTTTTCTTGGAGGAGGGTAGAAATACACCAAATTAGGTAGCTGTGATGGCTGCACAATGCTTTAACTATACTGGCTGAACATAAGTAAAATTTGTACTTTAGAAGAAAAAAATTTATAGTATGTTACTGTGGTAATTATGTCTCAACAACATTATTTTAAAAATCACTATTTTAAAAATTAGTAAAACAAAACAACTGTTCAAGGGCCATCTTGCTGTGTAGTTGCTATATATATATAGGGGACACAAATTTCAAAATGAAACACTCACTGCTTAATTAAATGAATTGTTTTGAACAATAATCAGTTTAATACCACAATGTTCGGACTGGGAAACGCTGAATCTTAAGTAGGACTACCATCCTCATCACCTGACTACCTTACCAGCCTGGGATTAGAGGTTCACTGATGGATGACTTGAAAATTACTCACTAACAATTCCAAATTGTTATTCCTGATTTGATTTTAGTCAGAACAGGAGCATTACTAATAAGGTTCCATGACCCAATATATTTCAATAGCTATTGCTAAGCATGAAATAGAGTTGGAGTAAAAGTCCTAAGGTAAACAGTATTATTGTTCTCACAGAGGATCCGAATTTAGTTATCAGCACCTACTTCAGGCAGATTACAAATGTCTGAAGCTCTATCTCAAGTGTTGAAGAACATTTTCTGCTTCTGCAGGCACTTACACTCTGGTGTAAAACACACACAGAGACATACATAAATGAATATGAGGAAAAAAAGAAAAGCATGTGTAGATTATAAAAAATACAAGTTTCTTTCTCACAATTTTGGAGACATATTTAAAATCAAAATCAAGTCCCTAAGGATTTTCTGTGTGTTGATTGTCCATTTTATATTTTCTAGATCATTCTCTCTTGTTATTTCTGCCCAGCTAGTAGAGGGTAAATAGAATAATGTTTAGCTCCTTTACATTCTCTTTTAAGCTATTCTATAGAAGGATAATGCCATCTATGAACTTAGGTTGTAATCTTATTGCTTAATTACATTTTGGACATCAGAATGTTCCAATACATCACAATTGTAATTGAGTTTCAAAATATGAATTTTCTCTTCTTTTGTCATTTAGTTGTTTATCAATTTACTTATCTATCTTTCTATCTGTCTATCATCTATCTATCATGTGTATGCACATGTGTGTGTGTGTACACATCAAGGGAGTTTATGTGCCCTGGTGCACATGCAGGTCAGAGAACTTGAAGAAGTTGTTTCTCTTCTTTCCAATATGTGGATTTTAGGGATCTCTCTCAGATGATCAGGTTTGAAAGCATGTGCCTTTATCTATTAAGTGAGCAAATTTACCAGAACATAAATTTTATTTTATTTGATGTATGTTAAATGTGAAATCTAAAATATTTTTAATATAAACAGAAAAAGGGAAAAACATAAGGTTTATATTATTTCATATTTATCATTCAAATATATGCATTTTTCTATTTACCAGTATAGGGATTTGCACCACAGAAAAACTTCTAAAGATAAACACTAAAAGATTCAGTGTCCAATAAGCAAAAGCATTTCAAGTGATCACTTAGCTGCACTTACAGAAACACACCTTTAATCCTCTGGAGAACATATGCTTTTTTAACAATTTCAAATTGACAGAGGACAATAAAATAATTTCTGTAGATTCTAGAAAGTCTGACTTGTAGGAAATAGTCTCAATCAAATTTATCTGTCTAAATTAGGATGTACTTAATATAGGACCCATTCAGGAATATTAATATGTAGTTACTATTTCTTGCTCATTCATCTTACTCATCTCAAAGTTGAACAGTGAATGTTACTATAATAGACTGGCCACATGTCTGTATTTGTCTTACCTCTCATTATTCTATTATCTACAGTTGGACATTAATTTTGTATTCTTGATCCTTCTGAATAAGCACTTTAAAGTCATGTGGTAGATTCTGAGTGCTAAAAATCACTCTTGGACAAATTCCCTATGACACATGCTGCTGAAAACCTGAGAATTGCAGGGCAGAATCTTCTTTGAGAACACCTTGGCAAAACCTAAATTAGATGACCCTAAGGATTAGGAAGACAAGCTCAGTATCAGTAGGACATGTTTAGCAAAGATGGGACTCCTGGCATGTTCCTAGAGTTTTCTGAGATTGTATTGGAGGTACTGATAGAATTGTGGCATTTAGAACTCATTAGTAGATACAGTCATATAACCAAGTCAAGAAAAAGACCGAGACATTGATGAAGCATCTGAGACATTTATGTGATCTTTTCCTGATCTACACATTTAGTCCTACAGTTTGGGGATGCTAGCAGTCATTAATCATCCACATTAAACCTTGTTGGAAAGTAGCCTCCTCTGACATTGTTCAATAATTAACTCTCCTTGAAATTGTTACTAATTGCTACATATAAGATAATTGCTGGCGGTAAGTTTGGTTTCTTATTAAGTGTAGTCCTAAGACGCTAACAACTGGTATTGCAGTAACTGTGTTCCTTTAGTCTATCCTTACTCTTGCCATCGAGGAAAGCAATGCTTATACAATAATAATTGGAAAATAGAGAAGAAGAAGAAGAAACTGTATAGGTATAAAGAATATGGTATAATATTTATTGAATCAAATATTAAATTGCCATATAAATATAGCCACATATTTATTAAAAATATCTCCTTGTCTTTGTGTGTGTGTGTGTGTGTGTGTGTTTGTGCATGTGTATTCATACATTTGTAAACACCTACTTGAGTGATAAAGTGTGACCGCAAAGCTTTTCATAAGGTGATTTAGTTATTATTACTTTATTCTAGAAGATCAACTGATAGTTCCTATACATACTCTCTGCCTTGTGCTTCTTTCTGGTTCTCTTCTTGATATTTGAACCTTATAAAACTTGAACATAATCATCACAAGGCAGTATACAGCTAGCTACCAGGTAGGATCATAAGCCAGCAAGTGCTATGTAGCCTGGAGATGCATGAGCCTCATGCTAGGCTGTAAGTGCTGTCATGTACTCCACAGAAAGCCAAATGACACTTGAGGACATCTCTCCTGCAATTCTCTAGGGTTCTTTCCATGGATCATTGCCTTCTAATGTATTTCTCTATAAAAGTGCCTCTGCTTCTTTGAGATGGCATCTGTTCTCCTTTGCTTTTAGAAATAATTCCCTAGAGCTCCATGCTGACACTCTATCAGTTATAAGTCATATCAGCTCCATAGGAAACAGGTCCTTATGTTTTTCTTAAGAGAGTCTGAATATTTAAAATGGTTAATCTAAGCCATTTCATATGTGACCCACTTCTAGCTGACAGCCATGCAGTTCTCCTGAGCTATGATTTTAAAGGTGAAGAAATAGTAGATCTAATAACAGGGACATTTTGGGGTTATATGCGAGTACGTTCAAGAACTCTTTGGTGAGCTTTCATATGATCTTAAAGTAGGGGAGCCTTCAGTACAACAACAGTTAACGTGTTGTTCTTCATATTCTTTTTCACAGTCTTTCAAGCACCATTGGAGTGTGAATGTTGGTTGACAGGTTTTCTGTCATTAACTTTTTGCCATTCCAACAGCATGTCCTTAATTGGAAGGTAGCATCAATTGTTGTCAAGCTTCTGCTTAAAGTGATCTTGTCAATTTCCAGATATATTTTGCTCTTTCTCTCAGTGTGAATCAGTAGATGTCTTCCCATATAGAAAGGCTTCTATGCTGAAATATTAATACTTGAGTACCCTTAATCATTGTCATTGCTGACAGGTTCATACACATAAACAAATGATCAAGGTTCCCAGGAAATAATGAAGCAGTCAGGGCAACAAAAAATTGAGAGCTGTGAAATCTTTCTTTCAACTAATAAAGCAACTGTTGAGTAAAGAAAAGAGAGAAACTTAGAATGTGAGTAGAAGGATTACAGATTACCTCCTAAAGAAAGCTTCTTAACACAAGGCATGGAGGTAGAGTTCTGGGAAGACTGGATAATACATTGATTTGAGAGAAGAGAGTTTGGGATCAAAACAGGGCTGCAATTCTCTGATCACAGAATGTTGGAGTATTTGGATTCTGCATAGAACAAACTTCCTAGATATCATCAAAGGTTATCATCAAAGGTCTTCCTTACATGGCCTGCTGAGCAGTAACTAGCACACAAGTATCAAAACCCTGCCCAAGGTTTTGGGGGCTTTCAATGATAAACATTTCAAAGCAAAGGAAATAATTCTGAAGGCCCAGAGAGTATTAAAATTGTTCATGTATAGAATTCTCTATAGAGAACTGAATAATCCTCACCTCTTCCTTTGAATGCTCCAACTGTGTTGCCCACACAGCAAGGGAATAAGCCATTACATCTTACTCTGATTTTAGTAACATTAAATAGATTTTCAGAGTGCAATCAATTTGGGTGTTTTAATTATGCTTTAAATAAAACCCCAGGACTATATGCTGCATTTTAAGAGCAGGTAAAAAATTAAAACTACAAAGGAATAGATTAATTGCAATCAGCATGTTGATAGCAAGAACCTGGAATAATGGGCATTTGACAGTTTATTCCTTCAAAGTCTGCCATGTAAGACGTTTGGGAGATTGCCTGATTGCAACTACAATGCCATTGAAAAGAGAAACTACATCTATATTGTAACATGGTACAGAAACTTTGAAACAGATTAGCAAATATTTACAATATTACAACTAATAGTCAATTCACAGAACTTTTAAATAGTGAAGTGTATTTTATAATCTACACACTGTAGAATTCAATAATTTGCAGTCATCTATGGTTTTCTGAATCATATTCCTTTGACCAAAGAAAGTTCCTTCAGTATTTCCTTCGTTGCTGGTTTATTGATGATTATTAGTCATCAGCGACTTGAATATTCTATATTATTTAAGCATATCTTTTCTAGGCAAGTAACTAGTAATTGACAATTCTTTGGTTTTGAAACTTTAACTATCACTGTCCCTTCCTGCAATCTCTAGGGATTCAAATGTGAAATTCTCCAAGAATATTGTCTACTATTCACCTTGCTGGGCAATTATTGTCTGGTTGTTTAAGATTTCATTGTCTTTAATGCTTACTTTCAGACATTTTGTTCACACTATATTTATTCATGGTTTGATTATGTTGGAAGTAACTGACTGATTGATAAAAATAACCTAATGCTGAAAGAATTTCCTCCTTTCAGTGTACATTTTTCTATGTTGGACATTCAGATTTTAGATTGTTCAACATTGTCCTATATCGTTGAAATGCTATTACATTAAAATGTTTTTTTCTTCGTCAAAGAAATTGACGCAATTGATCCATTTTCAAAGTCACTGAATTTTCCTATTAATGATTAACAAACTACTGTGCTATTTACTTACTTATATTCCTGACTTTTTATTTTTAATTTTAAAGCTATATCTACTTTTATACTTACATATATTATATATATATTATATTATATTTATATTACATAGTTTATATATATGCAATAAAAATTTGTACATTTTTAAAAGTTCAAAAGTATTAGTAATTTACAAGCATAGTCATACTGATTGCTTTAAAATACATGCTTTTTATGTATTTCTATTTATTTTATGTATTTTTTATGTACTGGTCATCTGATTTACCTTAATCTTAGCATTAGTCATCTGTTCTCTTAATAAATGAGTTTTTGGAGGGGGCGGAGGGTTTATTTTTATTTTTTTATTCTTAAACATTTTATGTCAAGACTATTTACATACTACCTTGAACGTTTTCTTTATTATACTATAGGGCTTTGAATCTTCCTGAAAATGCTATTTTTTTACTTTTATTACATTTCATTTTGCCCAGTAAATATCAACTAAATACGGTCTACAAATTCTGATTGTTTAGAAAAACTTTATTATCAGTTTAGCTTCTACAAGTTTGCTACACTGTTGATCTAAACTTCTAAGTTTATTTTGAAGTTACATCTTATTTAATTTCACTTTTTTTGAGAACGTTGAGCATATTATTTTTAGGATAGCCTATAAAAAGCTCAAGTCTGTCATTGTCTTCATGAAGAATTAGTGACACATGTCTCTGGTGCATATTGATTTTGAGCTATTTGCCCAACAGTTTTGAGCATGTAGGACCTATTTCTCCTATCCTTGTCCATATATAATGGGGTGTTTTTTTCTTTAATAATTTAAGCTTTCATTCTGGTGCCTACATGCATATAAATAAATAGTCCATATGTAGTTTAAATATCCAGGAAATAAGTATACACAGAGAGAGAGAGAGAGAGAGAGAGAGAGACAGAGAGAGAGAGAGAGAGACAGACAGACAGACAGACAGACAGACATAGAGAGAATGAACACATAGATACATGAAAGACAGAGATAGAGAAAGAGAGAGACAGAGACAGAGGGGGGGGAAGACAGAGAGAGAAAACACACATACTCACACACAAATTCTGGAGTTGTGCCAGGCTGGTCATTGTGTTTATAGGTGTCATATCTGGATAGGACTGATGGTTACATCACTCCTCTGGAAGATTGAATGGAAACTTCTGATATCATGAAAGCTAATCTTCCATGAAGAAGCTGACAGGTCAATTTCAGCTCAGGGACCTCTGGAAACTATATGTGAAGGCTACGGCATTGCCAGCAATAAGGACTTACATTCCACTGCTGTGGGACAACAAAGGGAAATAGTAATACTCTGTATGTTTTGGGAGTCTCATTGATAACCCTGGCCATCAACTTAAAAGACAGATTATTATGCCTTTTGGTAGGGGTGGGGTTTACATAGGTTTTGGCACATAGAGGGAACATTGTCAGCCCAGATGAGAAAATTATATTTAAGTCATATTTGTATATTTATATACGTAATTACACATAGTATAGGCTTTTTTGAGATAAATATTTAATATAATGAATACTTTTGAGTTTTTAGGCACCTTTACTTTTATTTTACCCTACTTCTTCCTTCTTCTGTATTAACATTTTGCAGGTCACATCTCATTTACACTTATATTCTCATCTATGTTCATCCCTAACACATCATACCCTGAATATTCTATTTTTACTTTCTTGGTTTCTGCAATTACTTCCAGATATGTACTTCCATATGAAGATTTGGAGTTAAGAGCTTCAGGTAAAAGAGAATATGCAAGATTTTTCCTTCAATATAATCATTTTTATTCTATCCATTTTCTTCAAAGTTTATTATTTCATCTTTCTTTAGAGATGAATAGTAACGTATAGATTGTGGAGAGAGGAGAAAGAAGAGGGAGATGTAGAGAAGGCTCCACTAAAACAAAGTGTGTATTTAAATGTCATAGAGACATCTATTACTTGGTAAGGTATTTAAAAAATCAAATTTAAAAAAAAATTTCTAATAATATGTTATAAAGAAATTTATTTAAAAAATAATCAAAATGACAAATGATATATTTATAATTGGTAAAATAAGACTACTACTACTAATAATAATAATACTAATAATAATAATAGTAATACTAATAGTAATAATAAAGAACAGTGGGCTATCCGGAAAGGAGCAATTGAGAACAGGGCAGGGGAAAGCAGATGAGAACAGATAGAAGGATAGACATAGAGATAGAGCATTGATAGATAAATTAATTTCTTACTCTCTGCTTCCTGTTTCATGTGTGATCATTTCCTTATGAGAATGTGATCATTCTCTTATGAAAGATCATATGACCTTTCATGTGTGATCAATCTCTCCAACAGAGAGATATCATTGTCCTCAACTATCACTTGAGTCTTAATAGATTAACAATCCTGAACTTGAACTTCCCAAATACTTAAGTAAACAAACCTCTTTGTTTTAATTTATAAGTTGGCTTCTTTAGGCATTTTCTAATGAAATGGAAAGCAAACTATTGCAGTACATTTATATCACATTTTTTCTTTTTCTTTTTTTGTTCATCTGTCTTGTCTTTGCAAAATAACAATGTCTCCTGTGTCTTCCTATCACATAAAAGAATCTTTGAGTCACTAGAGAGTAGGATTTTCTGTTAAGCCAGGGTAGAAGGTAAAGCTGGTTTTGCTATATGTGCTTTACAGGTTTGAAAAAATGTATGTGAAGATGTTTAAAGTTTCATGTGTACTAAAGACCAAAATTGCTCATCTATGCTAACTTAAGGACATAGTGATTTAGTCCATTAAACATGATCATATGTTTTATTTATTTATTTCTTTTTGTAGATCCAGAATTGAGCTACAGAATTGAGTTATCAAGGGTGCTTTTGTGAGGTCATTGCTAGTGCTTTTGCTCCCTGCAAGTTGATGAACTGGATTCACTTCCCAGCATTGCTCCTGCTTCTCAGTTACTTTTCATTGAACAATTTTAAAACACATTCCATTTTCTTTATTTGAATTTGGCAAATTATCCTGTTAAACATCCTTTCAAAATGACCTTTAGTGGCCTATGGCTTATAAGTTTCTTCATTGTATCGATTTCATTATGCATTAGCTGAACTTGTTCTTGCAAGCCCATTAAAACACTGCGTTTTCCAGGCATGCCGCTTCAGTTTGGGCTTCGTTGACAGTGTTTCTACCCAATTGTTAAATTTTTCATGAAAGCAAACAATTGTTTCTTAAGTGTAGTATTTGTTTTCTGTTAAATATTTATTTTCTAATAGAATACTTTAGGCAACCACTTTAACTGGAAGAAAAAAGAAAAGGTATTTTAGTCAAAATTACATATTCTTCATTTCTTTAAGGTATTGGTCCTCACATAAAACAAAAGTTGTGAATAAAACTGTTACAATTCAGTTATCATATAATTATCATGGAAATAAAATTTTATATTACATGAACATGAATCTTTCCAAGCAGCAAAATGCAAGATGGCAAAAGAAATTATCATATGAATGAGTAGTAGCTTTTGGTTCACATGTGCTTAATTTCAGCACTCAGGAAGTTGGAACACATAGATATTTGTGACTTCAACATTAATCTGGTGTATATAGTGAGTTCCAGAATATCAAGAATCACATAGACACATAGAGAATATATATATATATATACATATATATATATATATATATCCACACACACTCATATATATGACACACATATTCTTGACACACATATTCTTTTCTTTTACTCTTTAAAATGATCATGATAAACATAATTTTTTTTAGTTTTGCAAATAGTCCTCTCAAAGAATAAATATATAGAGAAATAAAATGCCATTCATATTTTCATTAGTTTTTTTTTAGAAATAACACTAAAATATATGATGTCTTTTATTGCTATGAAGACATAGGTTACTAACATGTACCGTGAAATTAAATTTAAATTGTATTACTACACACAGTTTTTGAAAATGTACATGCACAGATTAATATACAACATACAACTTAAATTTGTACCAATATTAAGTACATTTATATTCATATATTATATCATAAAACCTTTTTTATGTAGAGTGGTCTACCTGGAACACACATAGGTTTCCAATTAGTTTTTATTTACAAACTAATAAGAATCTAGAGATTTATTATCCAGCTGTTCAGTGCAGTTTTTTCCCATAGTGATATTATCATTGTCGCATTTTAGACAAGGAACAAGTATTTAAAATTAAACAGTGGCATATTAGGAAGTTATTTCAATCAATTCATGAATAAAGCATAACTTAACGCATTTTTTTTTTTTACAAATTTGATTGAAAATATACTATTAGAACACAGGCTTGCCCCTTTAATATAATGGTCACTCTTTTATTTTTGCTATTTTTTTTTCTGTCTCCTAGAATTCTCTTTGTAGACCAAACTGTACTCAAAGTTAGAGATTCACCTGATTCTGATTTCAAGTGATGAAGTTAAAGGTATTTACTCTTTTATTTTTTAAATTTATTTATACTTCTCTCATAAAATACATTCCAAATATCAAGATCCCAGTTTTCCCTCCTTCTACTTCTCCCAACCCCTTACTTTACCTTTCCCCTAGATCCATTCCTCCTCCTTTTCCATTCAGAAAAGAGCAGACCTCCCAAGGATATTAGTCTAATAGTGCATAAAAAGCTAGGTACAATGGTCATCAGAGAGGCTTCCTCTGACAGCTGAAGAGAACAAATCCAGAAACAAGAAGCCAAACATTAGGTGGAGCTCAGGGATCCCTGAAAAAGAGGAGGAGAAGGATGCTTGGAGCCAGGGGGTCTAGCACACCAAGAGAGAACAACTCACAGAGTGGTCACACTTTTATTTGTTTATTCATTCATTTGCTCAATCATTTATTTTAATTTTCTCCTATAATACATCCCAATACTCATCCTCCCCTCCCTGCATTTCCCCCAACTCCACTTACCTCCTCAATCCCTCTTCTCCCCAGAAAATAGCAATCCTCCAAGAGTTACTGCTCAAACAGGGCATAATAAGATGGAATAGGTCCTATTTCTAATTCTTACATCAAGGGTGGACTGGTCAACTCAGCAGGAGGATGGGGGTCCCATGCGCAAACAAAAAAGTCAGACACCCCCACTGAACACAGACACATGCACACACACACACACACATACTCACAATCCAGCCTGTAGGAGTTTTACAAGAACACCAAGCCAGACAACCATAGAGTGGAATAACCTTGTGTGAAAGCTTGCATCTACAATCCAGGGACTATATTCAGAGGCCTGTGTGGTCTGGATATATTGTAGTTACACCTTTAATCCCTAGTTTAAAAAAAAAAAAACAGTGGAAGCAAACACAGGAACCAAACTAAAAAGAAATCAGTGTAAAGCAGGAAGTGATATCTGAGATGAATCAGAGTAAATGGCAGACAAAGTGACTAACCAGAGGAAAAGTTAGCAGAGTAAGGACATGCCTAACTCTCACGTGAAAAGACAGGCTCTCATTTCAGAAATGGAGAGTTACATAATTAGTTAACAGAGTACATTGAAGGGTCAGTTGCATGAAGAGTCAGTTACAGAGGAGTTACAAAAGCTGAGACTGGAGTAAATTACAGAGCAGTTTCTTGAAGCAGTCAGTTACAGAAGCAGGGTAGAGCAATGAGAGCTCAGGGAGAGATACAGAAACACAGCAGAGCTCAGCAGAAGAAGCCCAGAACAGAGGGTAAGTTGAAACAGAGAGACAGAGGTCACAAGGAGCTAGTCATAGTGACTCAGTTAGCAGTAGGTCTCAGAAGCTTTAAGGCCTAAGCCTTCTAGGTCCAGGTTAACAGTTTAAATGTTCTAGATTGTATGAAGGCTGAAGCCTTCCAGCTCAAGGATTAAGAGAGGATTGTGTTGTAGAAGTTTACTTTTAGTTGTGTTTAAAATAACTGTTTTGTAAATTGTTGGGTGAGGGGCTGCCTAGGCTTTGGCATTTTGTTTTGTCTGCAGTTATTGAATTTATGTGAGGGATGACTGATTGCTAATGATCTGCATGTGGTATCAGTAGTACTTTCCGTATCAGGAGTTCTGGATCAATAAAAACCTCTGAGCTTGGATGTTCAGGGTTCCACTGTCCAGTATGGTATCTTCCTTGATGGTGGTTCCCTCTGCAGAGGTCTGGAAGGGTATGCACCTATGAAAGCACCTCCTTGTTCTGTTTGCTGAACTGTCACAGCAGCCTAACAACTACAAGATTGTAAAGATGCCAAAATGCTCTAGGGCTCCAGGGCTCCAGACCTAGAACTAGAGGGTCAATTAGACAAAGAATAAGCCATCTCTGCCCTGATCCAAGTCTACATCTGATGAATCAAAATCAGCATTTACATCCACATATACAATAACATCCCTTGACTGCTCTGAACTCTGCTATCCCCTATCCCTTATTTATGCTGCATTCCCAGAATTCTGTACTGTGTTTGGTCCTGGGCCTCTGCATCTGTCTCCATTGGGTGCCAGAGGAAGTCTTTCTGATGAAGATTGGACTAGGCAACAATCTATGAGCTATAACCTTAGATATTTATTTTTATTATTCCCATGAGTTCACAGAAGAAGACAGTTTATTCCTTGCTAATTCAATACCTGTTCTAGTCCTGGAGCATTTTAGACTCTATTCAGTATAATCTTAAACCTAGAATTGGAAAGCTTCAGCTTCGGTACAATCTAATCTTCAAACCTCAACTAGAGCAATGTGAAAAAAAATTAAATAAAGCTATAAATGAATTAAGGAAAAGTTTAAGGCCAGATATGGTATGCACATCTTAATCCTAGCACTGGGAAGTGCTATCTTCTGAATTCAAGTCCATCATCATCAAAAGATGTAATTCCAGGAGACCCAAGCTTAGACAGTGAAGGAAACCATTAAAAAACAGAAAGCTGATTAAATATATTTGAAAGAAGGGAGCATATTCCATCCCCTGCAAGCTGTAGAACTTGGCAACTTTGGTCATGTGGTTCTGACTTTAGATTCAAGGATACAAGAAAGGGGTTATGGAAAGCTACTGAGACTAGGCATGTGTAAGGGGTGTACCTGCATGGAGGCCTAGGGAGGACATTTTTTGAAGTTATGAAAGTGAAGCCTGGATTGCCTTGTTAGAGATTCCAGGGCCTTGATATACCTGCCAAGGAAACTTACTAACAGAGAGTGGAATCAGCCAAAGAGAGAAATGTGTTGTAGTCAATAAAGCTGAATGCAGTTAAAGGTCTGAAGAGAGCATTGACATCACACATGGAGATTCAGATTTTGGAGTTTGCCCAGCTATTATTTGATTTTGCTTTGGTCCAGTACTTTTTCACTATGCTCCCTTTCCTTCCTTTTATAACAGCAATGTCTATGTTGTACCAATGTATGTTGGTAGTATGTGATCTGTTTTTATACTTTGATTTTCCAGGAGTTTATGGATACATGAGCCTCAGAAAAGACTTTGAACATTGGACTTATAACACACACACACATATATATATTTATATATATATATGTATATATATATATATATATATATATATATATATATATATATATATACACACACACACACACATATATATATAATATTTGGTTCAATATAAATTACAAAACAAATTTTAAAATATTTGAGATAGAATTAATTTCAAATATACATATCAAAGTGCTTTTGCAAATGTTACAATATGCTTGAATCATAATGTTACTCTGAGAGTGAAGTCTGTATGAGGTCAATCAAAAGAGAAACATATTTTCATCACATTTCAATGTGGAAATAAAAGTATTTAGAATACTCAAGAAAAGTTAAAGAAAAATATAAAGATGAGTTTTTAAATTCTCATGTTAGTGAGTTTGAAATAAGAACACGGAGTAAAATCAACTAAAATAAAATATAACTCCTCTAAAATATAAAATTTCAAAAAAGATAATTGTAAATGAAATGATACCATCTTTTAATAAATGAAAGATCACAGGTAAGGTATATCCTTAATATTGACCCCATGACCATCAATTGGTAAGATAGAATACCATGAAAGAAAATGATACACTGAACAACTCTGCAGAGATCATTTTGAAGCTGAATTCATCAAAACTGAAAATAATTTTTAATATTGTGAGTTTTTACAATCCATTCCCTTGTATAAGCTTATTTTTTTCTAAAATATTTCATTTCTCCCTTAAAAATGTGAATATATTGAGCCCAATGTTGCTGTGATTCTTACTTCATGCCTTTTATTGCTAGCCCAGAATCAAGACTTATTTATCAATAAGTTGACTTATAGCTCATGCCTTGCTGCAGTCTTAAAGATTACTTGGGTTTCAGAGAATAGATCATCAAAACACCAAGTTTCACATCTTTAGAAATCGCTAACAAAGAACTGCTATGTAGTAGTGCTGAGACCTACTGCTCATTTCTAATAGCTTGGCCTTATACAGACAGATGGCTTGATTTTCTCTGGCTTTCTCCATTCCACTCTGAGTCCCTTTCCTTCTACCTGAGGACTCTATATGTCTTAAATCAATTCATGCTTCATTCATTCCACTTTCCTTAGATAATACAAAAGAATGACTTGCCTTTGTATTTGGAACTTTCCACGTGTTTTATGAATATATTATGTCCATTAGCCTACCTCATAACCCTACATTATATACTTGAAAACTAAGGTCATCCCATCTTCAATGTCCTGATGATGAATTCATGCTTTAGGAAATCTCAAAAATTTCAGAATTTTTGTGATTTCATCAAGTAGCCTGATTTGATCTTT
This sequence comes from Cricetomys ansorgei, assembly GCA_026225945.1. Classification (NCBI taxonomy): domain Eukaryota; kingdom Metazoa; phylum Chordata; class Mammalia; order Rodentia; family Nesomyidae; genus Cricetomys; species Cricetomys ansorgei. The sequence goes on from JAMJFZ010001815.1 coordinate 15,683,598, forward strand.
TGAATTAAATACTGCAATGAAATATTTTTCTTGGTATATGATGAGGAAGAAATATTTTCTTTCTATATTGTTTGACTTTTCAAATCTATTTAAGACTTCTTCCTTAGATTCATACAGGCATCTTTAAGTTTTGAAAGTCAGTTATGGAAGCCTACACCCTTTCCTTCAGGTTCAAAATACACCTGGCTTTCTACTTAGTATTTACAGCATATGGTTCTTTTGTTCTTTTCCCAAATTGTCCTATGACACTGACAAACTATCTTGAACAGCTTTGTAAGACAATTAATAGTGTATTTGGAGAAAATGAAAGCACACTGTTAAACAAGGAACCTTTTGTTCAGCCACTCTCTTGCTAATAGTCTTCTTTTTTTATTCCTCTCCTGAAGAGATCAATTTTTACCCATTTAATGAGTCCAGCTTTTAGCACTATAAACTCCAGCACCTTTATGCTCAGTCTTGAATGCTAAACGACTGGTCATTCAACATACTGCTGCCATGCCAACCAACTAGCAAAGCTCTATTTTCAACAGACTCATTTTCTCCTGCTGATTTCATTTTTTTTTAATATTCACTCTACAAAGCGTGCAATTAAAAAGCAATCTGACAATTAAGGATTATACTCCTTTGCCTCTCCAAACTTCTCTGTAAAGAAATGAACAAAAATTTTCTGCCTTAATATTTATAATTTAGAAGCCTTTAGTGTTGTGTAATTGTTCCTGGGAGGTACATTGTGGGAGCTGTTTACACGAGATGAATGGAACCATGAATTTATAAGTGCATGCTCCATTACACACATAGTATATTGCTTCTTAATTTACATCTTGCTTTGGGCTATGAAGCAGATTATTCTGGCAATTTTTGAAGAGTTGTTCCCAAATCTGTAGACTTGTTTCCCAAGGCTTCTTTTTATGCTGCGATTTGAAAAGCATTTGGTGGTAGAAATTCTATCATGCATTTGTCAGATAAATTTGCCACTTATCTTTGGCTTACGGCAATGCAGTGGTTTAAGAAGACAGTGTGAATCTATGACTTACTTTAATGGGACAGGAATATGTAGAGCCAGAAGAAAAATAATATAATTACTTTTCTTTAGTGAACAATCACCTAAATCTATTACAAAAAATATTCTTTTAAACAGCATCGTCAAATGGAGAAAAATGAAAATAATGTGAGAAGTCAGGATACAGAAGGTTTTTTTTTTTTGTAACTTCTTGACTGTACTTAATAGAATGTTGAAATCCTCACCAGTCCATGTATGCTAAAATATGACCTAGCTAAAGCATACATGGACTGGTGAGGATTTCAACATGCTATTAAGTATAGTCAAGACCTACTGCTGAATGACTCACTCTGACTGGCTCCTTTTGAACTCAGTGCTGTATTGAACTCAACTGACTCTTCTTGGCTGATTCAGCTCACTTGCTTTTCTGGCTCACTCTTCTCCAAGCTGCTGATTCAAGCTGACCTGAGTTGGCTGACTGTTTCTAACTGAACTCTTCTGATTCTGGCTGACTCTGAAAGACTCCCACAACTTCTCTGACTGAACTGCTCTGCTCTGCGGCAGCAAACTGACTCTTGCTGTTAGCTAATTTTTTTTTTCTCCCAAACTGCCCTTCTGATGAACTGCCTCAGTGACTTATCTGACTCATTCTCTAACAGACTGCTTGACTCTCTGAGCTGACAGCCTGCTTTTATATCATGAGAGTTGCATGTATCCTCACTCTGACTCACTCTGCTAACTCTTCCTCTGATTTATCATTTTGTCCTTCACTCTGATTCATCTCAGATGTCACTCTGCCAAGACTTCACACTGGATCATTCTCAGATTTGGGATTAGAGGCATGTGATCACTCTCCACTTCATTCTGCCTCTGACTTTCCATTTCTCAGTTGACTAGCATTTTCTGACTCAATCTCCTTCCATTCTCTCAATCTCTATTGCTTCTCTCTTATTTTTAAACTGACTGTGAACTCTGAACTGAGAACCATGAACTGAGAGTCATGAACTGAGAGCCATGAGATGGATGTTGCTGGATTAAAAGATAAAATGATCCTCTACATATCAACAATTTTCAATTGTTTGACATTGTTCACTCTTTAAAGAAAATCTCAAGAGATTTTATAACATCTATACATGAAAGAATAGAGAAATATTTTCTGTTTTCAAAATGCAGGCATGCTTATAAATGCACCACATCTGACTATAATACTAAGTAAATTAATAAGGAAGAATTGTGTTAATTAGTTGTGAGTTTTCTGAGATTTTGATAAACTTTCTAAGAAGAATGGCAACACTAGTGGTCAATAGAAACTCAGAATTTTTGGACTCAGAATTTTGTTTGAACCATTTTACAAAGCAGAGGCAAAATGAAAAACAAATACTTTTTTCTTTTAGAATAAGTAAGCACATTCTATAGGAAGTTGATTAGAAAAGATCATCTTTGAGAGTTAAATGATTTAGATTAGTAGGTTGCCAGGTTAGAATAATGCCTCCTTAAATGTCTTAGGATTTGTTTTCTACATTGTACCTTTTTGTTGTCTTACTTGACAATTGTGATTTCTGGAGAATTTGCTTCCAAGCAGAGATTACTTAGAGTAAAGTTAGAAAAGTAGTTAAGGAACATATGTACTTTACACAGCTTACATACCATCTAATCTGACTGCTTCCTAACCCCACTGATAAATGTGGGTTGACAATTATTTTAATACTTTTTAATAAATGTGTTGATAATATTTTTAAATCTCTTCAAGACAGGAACATTTGGACCATTAAAAATCAACTTGTGCCCTATTAGCAACTGAATTATTGAAATTTAGTGACTTTTAATTATAGATTTAGTAAATCACTATTGCAAATATATACATGTGGCATTAAAGATAGCCTGAACTGTTTGCTCATAATTAAAAATATCTCATGATTCTATGTTACACCTAGTAATTACATGTAGCCAATGATCCTCAGATACTTGCACCTGTTTAACATCAGGACTTTGATTGCATATATATGTCTTTTTTCCATAATCCTTGTGTTAAAATAATCATGGGATATTTTTTCCAATCCATGGAATATTGAACCTATCAAAGCTTCATTGAGAAAAATGAAGAATATAAGCCTGAGAAGTAAAAATATTTTGTTGGTTCAGATACTTGAAGTTTTTTCGTCCTTTTGTTAAGGTTTTTATTTATTATATTTAAATATTTGTGTGTGCTTGTGTATGTGTGGGGTGTACATGTAAATATTTGTGCATGAATGCAGGTGTCTAAAGAAGCTAGTGGCAATGGATTCTCCCGGAGATGGAGTTATAGGCAGGTATGAATTGCCAAAAGAGGATACTTGGAACTGAACTTGGGTCCTTTGTAGAACAGTGGATGAACTTCTAAATAAAGACCCATCTTTTCAGGCCCAAGATGTTTTCACTTCTTTGGGTCTTGGAATGAACACTAGAAATACAAAAAAACTAAAGAAAACACAAATATGGCTGTCAAATATTTTTGTTTTAAATTATGAAAATATACAAATAATGTATTATAATTGCTAAATGGCATCAATTTTGAACATCTTGAAGTGTACGTCAAGAAATACTTCATAATTATTTTTTTAATGTTTATAGGATAAAGTTGAAAGCATATCATTTGTAAATATTTCATTATATAATATGATTTTATTTTCATTTATAATTTTCTCCTATAATACATTCCAACTGCAGTCTTCTCTCTACCCACTCCTCCCAGTTTCCCCATATTTCCCCCCTCCCCCAGTTTCACCTTCTTCTGCTTCTTTTTTAGAAAAGAGACCCCTGGGATACCAACCAATCAAAGTACAACAAGATACAATAATTCTCTACACAAACCCTCATATCAAGGCTGGGAAAGCAACCCAATAGGAAGAAAAATAGTCCCAAGAGCAAGTAAAAGAGTTAGAAACACACTCATTCCTACTGTTAGGAGTCCCATAAAAACTCCAAGCTAACAAGTATAACATATATATAACATATATGCAGTAGACATAGTGCAGACCTATGCAGGCTCCATAATTGCCACTTTGGTCTCTGTGAACCCCTATGAGCTGTACCTACTTGATTCTTAGGGACATGTTCTCCTGCTAACTGTGACCCCTCTGGTTCCTATAATTCTTTCTCCTCCCTTCTGAGGGATTCCTCAGCTTGAAACGAGCAATCCAGTGAAGATCTCCAATTTGCTCTCTCTGTCCACCTTATGTTTTCCTATGGGTCTCTGCATCTGTTCCCATTAGCTTTTGGGGGAGCGTCTCTAGTGATGATTGGGCTTGGACAATTGGAAAGTAAAAAATCAAAGCATCATTATTTGGAAATGATATGATAGCATAAACACACACACACACACACACACACACACACACACACACACACAAATTCAACCAGAGAGCACATACAGCTGATAAACATCTTTAGTCAAGTGATTAGATACAAGAGTAACTAAAAAAAAAAAAATCAGTAACCTTCCTATGTACAAATGACAGACTGAGAAAGAAATCAGGGAAACAATACCCTTCACAATTATCACAAATAATATAAAATCTCTTGGGGTAATTCTAAACAAGAAAGTAAAAGACTTGTATGATAAAAACTTCAAGTCTTTGAAAAAAAGAAATTGAAGAAGATATCAGAAAATGGAAAGACCTCCCATACTCATAGATCGGTAAGATTAATATAGTAAAAATTTCCATCCTACTAATAGCAGTCTACAGATTCAGCACAATCCTCATTAAAATCCCAACATAATTTTTTACAGACCTTGAAAGGATATACTCATCCTCATATGGAAAAGCAAACAAACAAACAAACTCAAATAAAAACAACAGGATAACTAAAACAATTTTGAGCAATAAAAGAACTTCTGGAGGTGTCACTATCCCTGATTTAAGGCTGTACTACAGAGATATATTAATAAAAAGTACATGGTATTGGCATAAAAAGGGAAACACTGATCAATGGAATCTAATAGAAGACCCAAACATAATTCCAACACACTTATGGACCCCTGATATTTTATAAAGAAGACAGAACTACACAATGGACAAAATAAAGCATCTTCAACAAAGGGTGCTGATCTAACTTAATGTCTGCATGTAGAAGAATGAAAATATTTATCATCCTGCACAAAACTTAAGTGGATCAAAGACCTCAACATAAAACCAGATACACTGCACCTGATAGAAGAGAAAATGGGGAATAGCCTTGAAAGCACGGGCACAGGAGATAACTTCCTGAACACAACCCTGATAGCAAAGGCACTAAGATCAAGAATTAATAAATGGGACCTCATGAAACTGAAAAGTTTGTACAAGGAAAAGGACACTGTCAATAAGACAAAAGGGCAGCCCACAGAATGGGAAAAGATTTTCACCAACTTCACATCTGTAAGAGGAGTAATATCTAAAATATATAAAGAATTCAAGAAACTAGAACATAACAAACAAAATAATCCAATTAAAATATAGGGTATAGATCTAAACAGAGTTTTCTCAATAAAGGAATCTCAAATGCACAAGAATACTTAAAGACATGCTCTACAATTTTAGCCATCAGGGAAATGCAAATCAAAACTGCTTTGGGATTTCTTCTTATACCTGTCAAAATGTCATATAATATTATTTTAAAGAAATTTAAATAAATTTTCTCTTTCAAAACATCAGTTTGATTTAATGATATTGTTTAAGAAAATCAGATATCTCTTTCCTCTGACACCCTTATTTATTACAAAGAAATTGGATGTTTGCTTCCTGGGACAAAGAATTAAGGGAAATTATCATTAAAAATACTCTAAAATATATGCATATTTTCACTTGACTATATTTAAGAATAGGCGATTTTCCCTCGATTATTTGAAATAGAAAGAGGAATGAGCAACATCATTCTCAAATAGAGTATTAATACATTGATGTTAAAGAGAAGCAGACTAGAGATCTTGCCACCGTATACAACTAAGATCAGGTTACATTTAAATAAATGAAAACCAGAGTAAAATTAGTATTCATAGAGAAAAAGCAAATCCCCTTACTTTGTATTGGTCTAACCCTATCCCATATAATGCCCTCTCTTCTTTCTACCCTTTCACAAATTCATGGCTTATTTTTCTTAGCAGTTGATTATACCTGTGTATATATACATGGTATACTTGTCTATACGTGTGTGTAGTATTTAGTGATATAAATTCCACCTTCCTATATGTTAATTGCATGTATATGATTTATATTTTAATGTGAAGTGCTTTTTATTTCTTAGAATTTTATGAAAAAGTTCTATATTCTCACCTTCGCATAGCCTTCTGACACCTCCAATGTACTGTGTCACCTCCACTCCCTTTTTCTATCATGACCTCTCTATCTGTTGATTCAGCCTGACCCTAGCTTGCTTGTAAAACATACAGCCTTCAGGCCTAGCCCAAGTAGTAAGTCCTGTGCTCAGGTCCAATTTGATGACTTCCCTAGTCCCTACCCTACCTGCATCTTTTCCAATCCCAGACTTAGCTTGGCTTGCACATTCAGTGCACAGGACTGTCTGCTCAGTACACTAATACCTACCTCACCTGTGTTGTTACCAACCTATAGGCTTGCCTCTAGTCACAAATCCTGTTTGCCCCTGAACTCATGTCGATCTGCACAGTAAGCAGCCTAGAAGCCTGTCCCATGTTGCACACTTATGTGCCAGCCTATCATTCAAGTTCCTGAACCTTGCCTGCTCATACCATCCTCAACTTTTATCCCTAATCTTGGACATACAGCCCAATCTTGGACAGCATAGCCTGGTGAGTGGCTCAGACCCTGGTGTGCCTAAACTGTCATCACACTTCCGGGCAGAGCTCAGAATTGTAGCTTGCACAGCAGCCTAAGTAGATCCAGCCAGTTGCTTGTTGCAATTTTGCTCAAGAAGAAACTGTAGTCCTCCCTCTCCACACAATCAAAAGTCAATACTGTGTCCCCAAGGACTGATATACTAACTCATTACATAGTATCTGAAATCAACCAAACACAGGAAACAACAAAAATAGAGAAAGCTTCCACTCAACAGAGGAAGCCTAAAATGTCAAATCGGACACAAAAGCTAAGATTTAAGGAGTCTATGTGTCAAGGTCTATTCTTAAAGCACAATCAGCATGAAAGATCAGGACATTGTGTCCCTCAAAACAAAGAAACAAACACCAAACAGCAACAACAGCAAACCCAAATTTTCTCCAAAAGAATTACCAAAATAAACCTGTGAAATCTGTGGAGATTTCAAATGTCTCTATCTCTCTCTCTCTCTCTCTCTCTCTCTCTCTCTCTATCTCTAGATCCATAATCCATATCCATATCCATATCCATATCCATATCTATATCATCTATATCTATATCTATATCTATCTAAATTTTAACTAGGACATTTGAATTCTTGTTTATCCTGTGTTGCTACTCTTTCAGGAATCTTAGAAGTTGTGGCATTGTATGATTAGGTGTATCAAAAGAAGCAGGCTCTGAGAGTTTAAAAGATATTTGGGGTTTACTCTATCTTCTTCTTGACAGTGGTTTTTGCCGTGAGCCCTCATAACCTGTCCTAGCCAACGTCTCTGTTACTTGCTGTCATGTTTCCCTACCTTAATGAACTCTTACTCCCTGGAACAGTAAGCCTAAATCAATCTTTCATTTCATTCATCTTTTTGTTTTGATTGGAAAATTTAAAAAAAATAGCATTCAAAATAAAGTATAGAACTGGAAAAGAAAAAAAAATGAAAATGAAATTAAATAGAATGTTCAAAAACTGAAAGGACTTCATTAAAGCATTATATATAGGAATCAGACATTGAAAATGGCCAAAAGACGTATTGGATTCAGAAAGTAATGTGATTAAGAATCTTCCAAAATAAGTATCAGTTTGCATAATTTATAACTTTTCAGGTAAAACTTGAAGCACAGATGGATAATTCTTGTAAAGGGCATAATGGATCAGATATTTGTGTAGTAGGGTAATTGAAATGAGACACCTGGTTTTTACTGAGACCCATTGAGTGAAGCCAGAATTCCAACAGGAGTGTTCTTTTGTTCTTGAAGTCAACTCTAGTGTTTTCCATCCGTATGAACTGTTTGATTTTGATCAAGAAATGAGAAGAAAATACTGTAATTACAAAAGAACTAGCCAGACACAAGATAATGTTAAAAATTTTTGTTTGCTGGGTTTTAAATTTATCCATATTTTTATGAATTTTTGAGAGTAGGCAAATTTGAAAGTATTGTATTGCATCCCATATACCTTTATTTATTTAGTCATAAAATTAAAAAATTAAAAATATTTAATGTGAACTTATTACATTTACACTATATGTGTTTACTTAGTTATTAAATTTATACTAATTATAATAATATTTGATAGCACTTGAGCTTTGATTAAAAATATTTAGGTATTAATTATTCTTCTTTTCTGTGAACGTTTTAATTTCAGTACCATGGCTAAGAAGAGATAAGTCAATTTGTTGCTCTTAGTACCTATAGAATTCTCTGAAAATAATTAGCCAATAATAGCCACGAAAAAAATTGCATTTTTCAGTTGTTCTTCTATTTTCTTCTGACCCTATTGATCAGGAGGAGATACAACAGACTTGCTGACACTGTCTCCAATCGTTATCAAAAATGGTTTCCAGCAGTTTTGTCTTTTACGGTGGACAAATACCAGTATTTACTTCAGTAACAGCAATAGAGTGACACAGACATAAATGGAGAGTATGGAAAATGGCCTATAGTTCCCCTTCAGCTACTTTCCCATCTGTCAATATAGACCCTGAGCAGTCTATCGCCTTCTATTGCCTATTTGGTAAGATCAACTCAATATATTTATAAATCTGATGCTAGAAACCAGAACAATACATCCTTATGTCATGTACAGATATTTAAGCCAGACACAAAATGCTTGACAGTGCACATTGTTTTTGAAACTAGCTTTTACTTATTTTTTCGTATATAAATTGTTCAGGAACTGAGTTGACACTGATATCCTCGCTAAGAGAGAGGTGAAATGATAATGGAAATACATAATCAATAAGTAATGAACTGTAATTATTTATTGGACAGTAAATCAATAGGAGTAGCTTGTGCCCATTTTTATATTGTCACACACATAACAGATAAATAGGCATAATCAATAAAAAGCTAATTCCTCTAGCCCCTTCGATGAATGATTTCATAAATATTTATGTGCTCCATTTATCTAGCTTGACATAAACTCTGTTTTAGTCAAATTAGAAATGTCCTAAAATGTCCATTCTTGATAATTCCCCATAGTCAATTTGCAAATGTAAAAGAAAAAATCCCAAACTTAGTTTATGGAATGTAATAGTATGTTATCTTTGGAAACACTTGTCATTCATTCCTATGTATCAAGTTATTTAAAACTACTATATCATTAAATATCAGAGAAATAATCAGATGCTTTTTTATAAGATATGATAAATGATATTCTTCAGGCAGAATAGACATTAATATAGATAATAATGCAGATCTATAAGAAGATGTGAATAATAAGTAGACTAATAAGCACACTAATGAAATATAATGATGAAGACATTGATTAGTTAAATAAAATGGTGAAAATTGAACTTCCAGCTTTATACCAATGCAGAAATACATATCAGTGACATAATAGGTATATACATAAGGAAAGTGAAGTTCACTGCTATAAGTTTTTACATCTAATTGGCCTGGCCTACATATGATAGATAAAATGACATTATATTCATTCAAATTAGGTTATGATGCTATTTTCAATTGTAGAGAATCTAAGAGGAGGTGGTATTATAGATACAAGCCCATTGAAGGAGAGAAATGAATATTGAAATTAGTTAAGATATTTATTTTTTCAACACATATTCAACTAAGTGTGATGCCTCACATTTGTAAGAACAAAACCTTGGAGCAGAAGAAAGGGTTAGGGTTAGGGTTAGGGTTAGGGTTAGGGTTAGGGTTAGGAGTTAGGGTCTGGAGTATAAGGTCATCCTGTCCTACATAACAAACTTAATACTACTACTTAATAAGTGAAATACTATGATAGGACAAAGTGAAAGGATACATATAAAACACAAATCCTAAAATTATTAAGAGGGTAAATTAAACAAGTAAGGGAGAGAGATCAAGATGGTACTGATCTGATAGCATTATCACTGGTGCCTCACTTTTGTATTTCTGGAAGTTGATATGTATGCTACCAGAGGAGAAAAGAAATCATCTTCCTTACCCAATCATAAACCTTGTGAGCTACAATAATGACTGGAATGACAAGAAATGCAACTGGTGCAACAGTGGTATGGATGTCATGAGATTAACCAATCACTCTCTGATTGATATTAAGTCCTTCTCAAAAAGACTAAACCCATACAAAGCATCAGTATTGAGAAAAGAACCTCTGGTTAGATGGATCAAAGACCCCAGGAAAGAACCTTCTATTATTATTTATATTATTATTTATTCTGATGAACTGAACACATTCACGAATATTTGGACAGTACAAATTACCTCTGTTTAGAAAGTGAGAAAAAAAAAGAAACTAAAATCTGGGTGGGTATGGAGAGGGATACATATCATGAAGAGCTGGTAGCAAGAGGGTTAGTACAATTAGAACACATGGTAGAAAATTCTCAAGGAACTTGCTGTATGTAGTTATGTATAAATACAAACATTTACATAAAGCATATCATGTTATCAGGTTTGTCAGCAAATGAACTTAAACCTGGAATCATCTTACTCACCCTCAACTGTTTGAGGTAACAGAAGATATTTATAGTTATAAAATACTAATTGATCATAATAAATTATTTGTCCTAAGAAAAAAGATATTATTGAGAGAATTTTAAAAACATAAAACTCAAATTGGCATAACTCTTTGTATAAAACTTATAAAAATTACTTTTAAATGATATATATAGGAATATTTAATATTGTAATTCAGCAACATGGCTGCTCTAGGAAAGGATTATAGTCAAGTCCTGTGTGATCCACCTACAATGCAGCACAAACTTTTAAGCAACCCAACTCAGAAGGCAAGGATGGCACATGCCTTTAATCCCAGCTCTCAGGATGTGAAAGGAAGCAGTCAGTTCTGAAGTAGGTCACAGTTCTCAGTTCACAGCTCTCAATTCATGGTTCTCCATTCAGAGTTCACAGTCAGTTCAGAGTTAAGAGAGAAACAGTAAAGATTGAGAGAATGGAAGGAGACTGAGTCAGAGCATGTTAGTCAACTGAGAATTGGAAAATCAGAGACAGAGTGAAGTACAGAGTGAGTAACATAACAATGGATGTCAGGGAATGTGTTACATCACAGAAGAGGGTTTGCGTATACACCTTTAATCCCAAGTCTGAGAGTGAATCAGAGGAAGACTTGGCAGAGTAACGTCTGAGATGAATCAGAGTGAAGAGCAGGCAAAGTTACAAATCAGAGGAAGAGTTAGCAGAGTCTGAGTGAGGAAACACCTGACTCTCATGATATAAAAGCAGGTCCTCAGCTCAGAGAGTCAAGCAGCCGGTTACAGAATCAGATAATACACAGGGGCCGTTCAGCAGAAGGAGTGTGAGTTTGAGAAAGTGAGTTAATAGTGAGTCAGTTTGAAGCTTATCACAGCAGTTTAGTCAGAGAAGTTGTGGATAGTGTCAGACAAAGTCAGAAGAATTCACTCTAAAACAGTCAACTGGCTCAGAAGTTCAGTTTGAACCAATAGCTTAAAGAAGAGTTTGAGCCAGAACAGCAAGTGAGTTGAATCAGCCAACCAGAAGAATAAGGTTGGTTAATTATAAAACTGATTTCAGATGAAGCTAGTAAGACTGAGTCAGTCAGCAGTAAGTCTCAGAGGCTTAAATGTTCTAGATTGTATGGAAGCTAAAGGCTTCCAGTTCTATGATTAAGATTAGATTTACTGAGGCTGAAAAACCATCTAAACACCAGGGAGTCGATTAGTAAAGAGTAAACTGTCTTCTGCCATGAAATCACAAGAATAATTTTTGTTTGTTCTTTTGTTTGAGACAGGGTTTCTCATTTGTAACTCTGGCTGACCTGGAACTCATTGGAACTCACAGAGATCTGTCTGCCTCTGCCTCCGAGTGCTGGATTAAAGGTGTGTGGCACCACCACAAAGCCACAAGTATAATTAGTTAAACCAATGACTACATCTAAGTCTACATCCTTGAAGCTTATTAGATTGCTGTAAATGTTTGCCTCAAAAGACAAGGTAGCTTTCCCAGAAAATGACTAGTTTTCTGGAAATCAACTGCTATAAAGGAAAAATCCTGTCTCCTAAATATTTTGAACTGCTAGTTTTGTTACCAGACTCTCATACACATGGCATACCTCTGTGGTATTGATCTCCATAGTTCACACTCTGATGCATCTAGGAGTCTTTCATTAGGTATGAGCAGTCTTTGGCAATAAGTTCTATTTTGTAGGAGGTGTTGTGATATTGTATGGGAGGAAAGTACAGGATTTGAAAAGGCATTGCTGTTGCAAGGTTGAAAGCAGAAAAACACAGAGGGCATACACTCTTATAGGTCATACAGCACTTGTCAAATCATTATAAACAAGACTTGTATGAGTTATTCACTCCAGTTGGGAATAGTGAAGGAAAGTAATGATAAAATATTTAAGATACGATACAATCTCAAAAGACTTATACCTTAGCTGAAGCAATGAAGGTAGCAATTTTAGGTTGAACTATACACTATGTTAGGTTACTTAAAGAATCCATGGAGCATTCCACCTACCTGTTATAAACCAGCTTTAAACAAGTATACCTGCCTTCAAGACCTTCAAGATGGATAAACAACAGTTGCATTGTCTGCTACAAAGAATACTTCAGAATAGTCCATCACAAGAAAACAGAATTCAGGGCTTCTAAACTGTTATCACTAAAGATGTCCTGTGTTTTATTAAAATAGCATAACCCCATGCCAAAGGAAAGAACCTATGCCTGATTCTGCAGGGTAGACCAGGAAGTAGAGACTAGATAGCCAGAAAGTGATTTCTAATGTTATTCTGTTTTATTCATAGATTGGTACCTAATTCAGTCTCTATCAGAGAGACTTCTGGCAGCAGCTGCTGGGAACAGATACACAGGCCCAGAGCCATATACTGTGCACAGTTCTGGAAAACTCAAAGAAGACAGGGAGGAAGGATTTCAGGGACCAGAGTGGTCTGTGTCATCAGGAGAACAAGTCCTACAGCATCAATGGACCAGCACACTTGGCGTTCCTCAGAGCCTGAAGCGGCAGTCAGAGAACCGGCAGGGTCTCCTAGATATGTTATGTGGTTGTCTGACTTGGTGTTCTTGTAGAGAACCTATAGGCTATAGTGTATGTGGGGGGTTCTCTGATGCTGTTGCCTGCCCTTGGAACCCATTTTCTCCAGCTGTGTTGCCTAGTCCACACTCAATGCAGGGACTAGTGCCTGGCCTTGTCCGATCTTGTTGTGTCCTGGTTGAACAGTAAAACTTAGAATACTGCTCTCTTTTATGGGGAGAATAGGGGATGAGTGTGAGTTGATGGATATGGGGGGAGGGTATATAATAGGAGGAGAAGGAAGAAAGAGGAGATGGGAAGAATAGAGGGAGGGTAGGAGGGGTGCTGATATGTATTATACAAAAGAAGAATAATAAATTTAAAAAGTATCTAAGATATGCTTGGTGGCATACTAATCTTACCCATTGGAAATGTGTGGCAGGCAAATCACAAGTTCAAGTATAACATAAGTACAAACTGCATTCAAAGCCAATTTGGGCAAATGATTGAAAACCCATCTTAAAAATTAAAAAATAAAGGAAGAAAAGGCTGAGGTTTTAGTTCTATGCATATAGTGCATTCACAGCATATTCAAAGCCTATGGATACTTTGTAAAAAGCAAACAAGAAAACAAAAATTGCATGCATTCATAATGAAAATGAACTCTTTCCCAAAAAGAAAACATAAAATAGTCGTATAAATATAAGATTCAAGGATTGGAGAAAGCAACTGAAACATTGAAATAGCTATTTATAACTGTATTTAGAGGCATTTAGAAGGTATATTACATAGCAAAAATATAGGTGAATTTCTGATAAGCTATAATAGAGCAAGATAGAAAAATTTTTAAAAATCCATGTTTTTATTCAAAAACTAGAAAAGTCTATTAATATATTTTAAAGCCAATTAATATATACAGATATCCCCCCACAGATGCATAAACACATACTCATGCATGCACACATGAGGATTTTAACAAGAGAGACATGAAATAGACTAAAATGCTGATAAGTATATTAAATGTAAAATGAATAAACGGTCAAATTAAAGAGTACTCAAAATTTGATGTTTATAAAAACAAATACATTGAAACAAAAAATATATAATTACTTCACTCAGGCACTACAAGGAAAACAGAATGGCCATATATCAATGTGAGACACAGGAGTCAAGGAAATTGTAACATCTAGAGTGACCAACAGTCATGGTAATAAGATCAATATATTAATATACATATGCCTGCTATAAAATACAATGGCAAAACAATGTCATAACTGCAAAGTTTTATGATCTATCTTACAAATATAATCAGTAGCAACAGAAGGTATAGAAAATATACATACTCATTAAGGATAAACAGCACACCATTTAACAATGTATGGGTTATTTAAAAACTAAGAATGAAATAAAAACAAGCTAAAATGAAAATTTAAAAAAAAACTATGCTAAAACCTCTGGGATAAATTGGAAGCTAATACTTTTGCTTCTTCTTTATCCTTTTTATTTCTTACTCTTATATTATTCATTTGTTACCACTAAGGGAAGTCAGTGCAGGAATTCAAGGCAGTAACTGAAGAAGAGGTCATGGAAGAATCCTCTTTATGACTTGCTCCTCCTGGCTTGCTAAGTCTGCTTTTTTATACAACCAGGACAACCTGCTCATGGGTGGCACCATCCAAACTTGTCTGGGCCCATTCATTTCAATTACTGCTTAAGAATATGACACACCACCTTGCCTAAAGTTCAATCCTGTGGAATGGAAGCATTTTTGCAGTTCTGATCCCCTCAGTTAACTATAATTTGTATCTACTCTACAAAAAAAAAAAAAAGAAGAAGAAGAAGAAGAAGGAAAGAAAGAAAGAAAGAAAGAAAGAAAGAAAGAAAGAAAGAAAGAAGAGAAAGAAAGAAAAATAAAATAGAAGGGAAAATAGGCATTAACAAATTACCCCAGATAACTAAAACAATCTTGGTGTTTGTGGGGAGAGGGGAGAAGAAGCTGAATGCACTACCATAAATAAATCATATCAAATTATTTTAAAGAGCCATAGTAATAATAGTAACATGGTACTGATAAAGGAAGAAACATACAGATCAATGCAATAAAATACAATACACAACTCAGGTAAATAGCATCCACCTAATTTTTAACAAAGATAGCAAGAATACCTATTAGCAAAAGAAAACATTTCTTATAAATGGTTTTGAGAATACTAAATATACATATGTAGACTAGAAGTAGTTCCTGATCTCTCTCGTTCTTCACATAAAAGTAAGCTCCAAGTAGGTCAAATTCCTATTGATAAGCCTGAAACTTCTCAGAGGATGAGCATGGAATCTGCTAAATGACACAAGCATAGCTAAGGTGTTTTTTGTTGTTGTTTGTTTGTATTTGTTTTGTTTTCTTTTGTTTTTTTAGATGTAACTCCTTGCTTAGAAGATAAGATCAACTGTTGAAAATGTGATGCTATGGAATTAAAAAGTCTTCTGTACATCAAAAGTTATATTCAATCAAGTAAAGTGATTGACTAGAGAATAGAAGTAAATTCTTCCCAGTAGAAGATTAATATCTAAAATAATCAAGTAAAAATACCTCAATGAATCAAACAATATAGTCAAAAAATCACCTATAAACCTGAACAGAAAAGTTTCAAAGGAAGAAATACAAACTGCTAAAAAAATTTTTTTAAATGTCTTTTCCTAGAAATAAAAATTAAAATTACTTTACAACATCATCCTACTCCTTTCAGAACTGATGTCGTGAAACAAAAATCAATGATGAAAAATA
Source organism: Cricetomys ansorgei (assembly GCA_026225945.1). Taxonomy (NCBI): domain Eukaryota; kingdom Metazoa; phylum Chordata; class Mammalia; order Rodentia; family Nesomyidae; genus Cricetomys; species Cricetomys ansorgei. Next base: position 15,699,646 of record JAMJFZ010001815.1, read on the forward strand.
AGTGCTGGCTGTGATGAGAAAGAACGCTCATCCACTTCGGCAGTTATGCAATCTGGTGCAGACACTGTGGGATTAGGACAGATCGAGGTTAAAAACATCCTTAGAAATATATCCACCATGTGCTTTGGGCACAAAATATGGAAATTCAAGATACAATTGAGGTAGAAGATTCCTCCCTGTTAATTATCCTCCATTTGCTAGAAGATGATGTACAAAATTCTGGGGAAGGAAAAGCATCAAAGATCTTAGTAGTTATGAACTGTATAAACTACAATACTGATCTGCCAAGTAACATGTGCCCACTGTGCAATAGCAGCACACATGATATGGGGGTAACTGGCTGCACGGATTATATTACAGTCTCATTCCACAATAGAAAATCCACATTACTTACAGAAAACTCATGAATGTCTGTGGTGGGAAGATAGCTCATTAGACAACTGCACTTCCTGGCCTTGTAGAGGACGTGTGTTTTGTTCCTGAATCCACATCATAGCTTATCACCATACTTAACTCCAATTCAGGGAAAGCTAATGCTCTCTCTGGCTCTACAGACATCAGGCATGCAAGTGGCACATTGACATACACACAGCCTAAATGATCTTAAACATGAAATAAAAATAATACATCATTTTTAAAAGCCCATGGTTGGAGTCATAAGCTCTAGGGGAATACTTGTTAATGTTGTGTTCCCCAACTTCATGGCCCTTTAGAATTTTATAACTTTCACAAGTACTCAAGATTAAATACACATATCTAAAGGTTTTGAAGCTAAATCCACACATGAGAAAGAAGATATGGCTGTAGTGGTACATTTCTGTGGCGGCGCACCAAGGAAGACAGGGAAGAGTTTTCATATGTGCATGCCCTGCCAGACCTCAGTAGAGGGAACCACCACCATGGCAAGTGCCAACCTGGACAGGGGAACCCCAAGTATCTGAGCTCAGGTGTTTGTATTGATTCAGAACTCCTCAGGGGAAGATCATAAGCAATCAAACATCCTGCACAGAAATCCAACACCTGAAGACAAGACAAAATGCCAAGACCTATACAGACCCTCACTCAACAGTACACAAAACAATATTTTAAATGCAACTAAAAATAAACCATTACATATGGCATTTGTCTTTTCGTGTGCCTGTTTTACTTCTCTCAGCATAATATTTTCTATTCACATCCATTTATGTGCAAATTTCATATTTTAATTTTTCTTTACAGCTGAATAAATTTTCAATTTGTATAATGATACATTTTAAAATTTATCCCTGGTACTACAAACCCAGTTGAAAACTCATGGCAGAAGTCTTAGGTCTCAGAGACAAGTTTACTGCTATTGTGTAACTAAACGATGTGACTTTTGACTAATTTCTAGATATTATGTATATATTCAGAAAAGTGTTACTTCTAGCTCTACTTAGATAAACTTCCATTTATTATGGCTAATATGACTCCACCAGGTGCTGAGAATAAATAGCTGTAATGTTCTCATCTCTAAACAGAAAACATATACTACCGTGTAAGGCTCAGATAACAATTCTGAGTAGAGGACAGAAATGAATCCAAGAGCATAAAGATAAAGAAAAGAGCTGATAAATGCTCTTCTCTGAACATACCAAAGTCATTAGACTAGGACTGGTCATTGTTCTGTGGTATGTCATGCTTAATTAGCTTTTCAATAGTTCACATGCCTCCAGAAACAAGTATGTATAAAAGTTCTGAAACTATGCAAAAAAGTAAACTGGTTCTCTTAAACCTGTCTCTGGATATGTATACCATGACTCCAACGCCACACCCTCCTCAGCTGTTTGGTGGGGTTCAGCCTAACCAAGAGTATCCACACTCATATATATCAGGACTGATCATTTCATATATATATATATATATATATATATACACACACACACACACACACACACACACACACACACACACACCCATACACACACACACACACACACATATATATATGTGTGTGTGTGTGTGTGTATGGGTGTGTGTGTGTGTGTATACGTGTGTGTTTGAGTGTGTGTAGTGAAAACCATGGATTTGAAAGAGAGCAAGGAGGGTTATATTGTATTATGAGGGAAATGTGAGAGAAATTTTGGAATTATAGTTGAATTTCAAAACTAAAAAACAGGCATTAAACACTTAGAAATGAAATTTTGTAATATTTTCCTAAATCATGAGACATTAAATTTAAAGTAAACACCAAGCAGGTTTTTTTAAATAATTAAAAATAAACTTCATCTATTAAGATATTAAGAAACTAAATCATGAACATTTATAGCATTTAGGTGTACCTTCAGTATTATTGGTTTCTAGTGAATATGTAGATGACTGTGGGTTGTGGATTGTTGTTTTTAATGTTGCTATTGTTTGTATTTCTAGTGCAACTATTTCTTCTGGATTAAGAAGTCATGTATTTTCATCAAACACCAAAAAATGCAGTATATATTTGCTAATACTTTTAGAATATTGACTAGGAAGTAATATAGATACATTTAATTGGGTTTGTAACTCAAAATGAGATAGTACCTTTATATTAAAAAAATATCTCGAATTGCTGACTTTATGAAGTTCATTAGGTTGTAGAAATCACTTTTACACATTATGGAAAATATTTGGATATAATAAATTACTCAGAAAATGCCAGTGATTTAGAATTCAGACAAAGTTAGTATTAGGCAGGGTTCTCTAGAGGAACAAAACTGATAGGATGAATTTATAAAATGGCTGTCGTTCAACTAGTCCTGCAATGGCTTCTCCCAATGGAAAGTTCAAGAATTCAGTAATTGTTTACTCCACAAGGATAGATGTCATAGCTAGTCTTCAGTATTCACCAGTATCTAGAAGAAGTAAGTTCTAATGTCAGGAATGCACATGTTGCAAGAGAGAGGGCAAGTAGGTCGAGAACAAATGATTTTTTTCTTCCTTGTTCTTTATATAGGCTGCCTGCAGAACATGTGACTTAAATGTAAGGTGGGTCTTCCTGACTCAAGTAATCAAATTAGCCAAATATTCCTTACTGGTGTTCTCAGTGCCCATTTTTATTTAATTCCAGAGGTAGTCAAGTTGACAACAAAGAACAGCTACTTGTACAAGCTACAGTTGTCACAGTACACTTGTAATCTAGTTGTTTCTTAATAAAGTGACAACTAATAATATCCTATAATGATTCTTTAAAGAAAATTGTGTGTGTGTGTGTGTGTGTGTGTGTGTGTGTTTGTATGTGTGTGTGTATTTACTCTGTATAAATTACAAAAGCATGACCATAGCCTTTATGTTTGGTATTTGGTACTTTCTTGTATATTATTATATGTAGACATTAGAAGATGGTACCAAATTCCATTTAATAATGATGATTGAAAGCTTTGTAAAGCATTGATATTTTCAAGTATTTTATTTCTGATTATTATTTCTTCTAATAGTAGCACATCAGCATTTTGAAAAGGATTAGTAAGCAATGTATTTTATTTTTCTTGATGTTAATAGATTTTTCTAGGGGGGAGAGAATCAAAGCTTTAGCTACAGACATTGGTAGGACCTTTAATTATAGAGACATTCAGTTCATGAAAATGTGGAAAAGTAGGTTTCTGTAGTACATTCCTGTTTATGGTGCCAAAATCTAATGAGCTCAACCAGTATATTGCTAATCCTTACTTTACACACAGATTCCTTGCTGCTAATTTGCAAGGCACCAGTCTACTGCAATACTTGATATCTGAGTGTCCTCCAGTGCAGAGATAGTACTGTCTTCTCTTGTGGCATGCTTTGTTTGTTCTCTCTTCTCTCAAGCTGCTTCTATTGACCTTTTACATTTCTTATTGATCTGAGAAAACATGTGTCGGATAATATCAGGTTATCTCCACTATTGCAGTTAGTATATTTTTCATAGTAGCAGCTAAAGTGATAACTCATTAATTCAAAAAATTTAATGTAATTCTTTCTTTTTTCTGAGACAGGGTTTCTCTGTTGTAATTCTGGCTGTTTTGGAACTCATTCTGTGGAGCAGACTGGCTTTGAACTCGGAGAGATCTGCTTGCCTCTGCTTCCTGAATGCTGGGATTAAAGCCATGTGCCACCACCACCAGGCTTGTAATTCTTTATCCTATCTTTTCTCTAGGATTCTCAACTTAGGTTTTCAAAGAACATTCTCTCCTGAGTATATATATTACCTATAGTCACTTCAAGTTACTATCACCTTATATTATCTTATATAATCTTATCAATTTATATAATATTCACTTCCATCATAATAGGGTGTGTGGAATCATATCAAATCCATTAGAAGTATTAAGATACAACCTTATGAATATATGTTGTTCCTAACTAGATACCTTCTTTCACTGTAAATACATAAGCATCCACAAACACTGAAATACAAATGAACTTTGTTTTATTTCAATTGACATGAGTAGATTAACAGAAATACAAAAATTAAAACTAACATAAAAAAGAATGAATTTTGTGCATTCAGCAAAGAGAAAAAAAGAAGAGGAAAAACACTGAAAATATGGTCTCATAGCTTCAAATAATGGGCTGAGCTAATAAACCTTTACTATTATGAAAAGTTAGATTTTCAAAGCACAGAATATTTGCTCATCACGTTGTTAAGAGAGGAAACCATACAGCAGGGTGCGTTTAATGAAGCATGATTCTCAAATACATTGTGGGTTTGAATCACAGTGGAAATCAAACAAATCTGTGAACCTGTCAAGCGATTTAGCTGCATAAAATAGTATTATATAATATCCTGTTTTCTTCATATTTAGATGGGGGTTGTGAGAGATGGTCATGCTCTACTTCCTGCACATGGCATCCATTGACATGGCAACATCTGTTAAGATACATCATTTATTCTTCTAGTGCCATCAACTTGAAACTGTGCTTGTCCTCTTGAAAAAAGCCTCAGGTGGGAGAAAAGCCAGTAATTTTATTCTCTTACAAAAGTATTCTGTTTCTTACCGCTAATGAGATTTTTATGGACTCTTTGAAGATTGAAAATACCCCACTTGGTGAGGCCACATATGTTTCCACAGAGCATGAATGAAGCAGTGACTAACACTATTGTGTGACTCAGATACTTTTGTTGTTGTTAATGCCATGAAATTGCATCTCTGGCTAAACCATGATGACTTTTCAAGTGGATTTGTAAGAATTGAGAAGAAAAATACAAAGTTTCCCAACCACATAATGTTTGCTGGTTTAATAGAGTATATCAGAGCATAAGATGAAATAAATTATACTCAAAAGCTAGCAGAAATTTCAATCTTTCAAAGATTAGAAAAGGCTCCTTTAAGACCAATTTCAAAATGAAGAATGAATGTACAAGTTAAACTAAGAGGAAAAATAAGAGTAAATCTGCTTGGTGTGTCACATTTTAATAGAAGTCAAGGAAAAGCCTTTGAAATCCCTGTGCAGCAGGTCATGATGGGAGCACTGCTCTAACCATGGTTGGATGCTTTATTAAAAGTTCCTGAGAAGGACAACTATGCAAATTCCCCCATTTATTCTATTTGCAGACAGAAACCTGCAGCTATTTGGAAACCTTGAAGAAAATTGTAGAAGGTTACTCTTGCTCAGATGACCTTAAAATTGAAACATGGGTTTGTAATCCTTTCCTGGCTGACACAGACAGCAAATCAATGATCCGGACCTTGCCAAAAGTGACCTCATTGACTTCAGGACAAAGATATGATGCTTCATGAATTTCACTCAACTGCTCAGAACACTCTGTTGTTCCTTGATTCAAGCTTATCCTCATTTATCAGATAGAAAGAGGTGCAAGTTTTGATTTGTTTTTTTCTTGCATGCTTTTATTTAATTGATTATTTTCATTCAGAGTTTTTGCACATTTTGTTTGTTTATTTGTTTGTTTGTTTGTTTTTGGTTTATCAAGGCAAGGTTTCTCTGCTGTAACTCTGGCTGACCTGGAATTGACTCTGTAGACCAGGCTGGCCTTGAATTCACAAGATCCACCTGCCTCAACCTCCCAAGTGCTGGGATTAAAGGTATGCACCACTATCTCTCAGCTGTTGGACAGTTTTTGCCATAAAAATGAAAATTGTGAAACTGGTTGAGTTCAAACAAAACCTTTGAATTGCAGAAGGAACTCAATAGTTTGAAAGAAGATTCTTGAAGACAAACACATTTCATCTGAAGTATATAAATAGAAATAAACTTGACTTTTTGATTTATGTTCACAGTTACCTCCTTTCTAAGACCTGGAAGATAATTAATGAGCTGCCTTAACATCATAAAATCTTACATGAATAGTCCTTATGAGACTCAGCCAGAAATGCAATTCTTTATCCAAAATAATATGTTATCTTTATTATTTCTCAAATACAATCTTGTTATTTCAACAAAATCTACTTGTGTTCATATAGGAGAAATCAATTTTTTCTTCACCTTTTTAGGAAGTCTCTTTTTTAGAATGATTTTTTTCTTTATTTTTAAGATGACATTATGATTGCAGCCTTTCTCTCTTTCCTTTCCTTCCTGAGTCTTTTCTACATACATCCCCCAGTTCACATTTTAATTCATGACCTCTTTTTCATCACTTACTGTTGTATACATACATGTATTTATATATACATATATGTTCACAAATTAAACATATTGAATCCATATAATTTTACTTGTATATATGTTGTCAGACCTATAACTTAGCAACCAATTGGTATGTTCTTCCCTGGGGAAAACCACCTCTCTTTTTCCCAGTTTTCCCCAATTGTCTGTAATTCCTTGAGTAGGATTTAAATCCTCTGCACTTTTTCTTGTCCATTTGATACATCTATTGAGGTCTTTATTAAGTTCCTCTTTGGATACATCATGTTGGTGAGACTTTATGTGTATAGCTTCTGAGATTACTAGAAGGCACAATTTTACGACAAAGTCCCTGATGCTTACAATCTTTCCATCCCCCTGTTTTGCAAGGTTACTTGAGCTTTAGATACAGGAGTGTTTTGAAAATGTATTCATTGGGTGTATTCTCTACAATTCTTTAGCTGTGGTTCAATAGAATGGTCTCTGTCTCTTACAAAGAGACATTAACTTGAAGAGGGATGAAGACTTACTTTTATGTGGGTAGAAAGACAAATGTTTATGGATTGTGTTTAGGGATTATGCTTGATTAGTAAATTAGTAGATATAGATTGCCTTTCAATAACCATGATTTCACTGGAACTGGGTAGTTAGTTGAGTTTTCAGTTATAGTCATGATATAGCTCTTGATGAGCTGGCCATAAGTAACTTATTCGAGGGAATGGGAAAAACAGGTCTGCTTAGAGAAATAGAGGGAGATAAACACAGAAGAAGTTGGGAGGAGGGTAAAGGCCATAGCAGGACACAAGTGATCTGATAGGGAAAATGAAAAAATGGAGGGTTCGTTAAGGAAGGGTGGGTGTAAGTACAGGAGAAAGATGGAGAGAGGTGAAATAAAAAATATGATAGTTAAAACAATACAAGACATCATAGGATTAACTATTTACCTAAATAAAACTCCAATTAATATAATTCAATGTATAAATATAAATTTTAATAAACTTTTCTAATATGGTCTGACAATGTTTCCTCTAAGAGCCAAAGACCACCTAACAAGTAATATCTTTTTTTAAAAGCATTGTTTGTACTTAAAAATTAATATGTAGCTAAACTTAAAGAGCACGTGTTCATGCTTCAAACTCTGGGTAGTTCCAGGTGTCCTATTCTCTTACAAATATTATCATTTAATACTTTAGTCATCTTCCCATTATTGCTTAGTAATTTTGGCAACTGCTTCACAGTCCATATTTCAGCAAATTTTGGTCTTCTATCGCCCCCAAACTGGAGCCTCACATTTGTGAAATTCTCTTTTCAGTGACTTTAATTTGGCAGTTTTATAATTAACTAGAAATAACTTTAAATCGATTACCAGATCATTAAATATCAATTCTGTTCATCCCTACACACCTATAATTTCTTACTTTCTAAATCTTGTAATATTTATAATTCAATTTGTACAATTTTCATGGTCAGTTTCATAACCAGAGAAAATCCTAGACTTGGAAGGGGTCATGCCCAGGAAGTCTCACCCTAACCAAGAAGTTATTTGTAATTTACCTGGGATATCTGGAAAGATTTAGTGGAGGGAAAAGACCAAAAAAAATATTGTATGAAAAAAATTAAAACATCAAATTAAATGGAGAGAAACTCAAAGTAATTTCACTAAAATCAGGAACAAGACAAGGCTGTCAACTGTCTACAAATTTATTCAATATGGTACTTGAAGTTCTAACTAGAACAATAAAACAACTGATGGTGATCAAAGGATAGATTGTAATGGAAGAAATCAAGTATAATTACTTGCAGATGATATGATATTATACATATGTGACTCCAAAACTCCTATGAGGAAACTCTGACAGCTGATAAACACCTTCAGCAAATCGGCTGGGTACAAGATTAACAAAAAGACAAACAAACAAACAACAAAACAAAACAAGACAAAAAAGCCATTAAACTTCCTGTATACAAATGACAAACATACTGAGAAAGAAAGAAATCAGGAAAACAACACTCTTCACAATAGCCACAAATAATATAAACTATCGTCGAGTAAAACTAATCAAGCAAGTGAAAGACTTGTATGATTAAAACTTCAAGTCTTTGAAGAACGAAATTGATGAAGATATCAGAGGGTGGAAGACCACTCATGTTCATGGGTGAGTAAGATTAACACAGTAGAAATGGCCATCCTACCAAAAAGCAATTCATAGATTCGAGACACTCCTCTTCAAAATCCCAACATAATTATTTACAGACCTTGAAAAGATATACTCAAACTCATATGGAAAAAAAAAGAAACAAAAATAAGAACAACAAAACAAACAAGAAAACAAACAAAAAAAAATCCAGGAAGACTAAAACAATCCTGAGCAACAAAGAAACTTCTGGAGCTATCGCCTTCCCTGATTGATTGAAGGCTGTACTACAGAGCTATATTAATAAAAACCACATGGTGAAAGCATAAAAACAGAAATATTTATCAATGGATCTAATAGAAGACCCAGATATAAATAAAACACATCTACGGACACCTGATTTTTTATAAAGAAGCCAGAAATACACAATAGGAAAATGAAGGCACCTTCAATAAAGGGTGCTGGTCTAAATGAATGTCTGCATTTACAAGAATGCAAATAGAACCATATATATCACTTTGCTCAAAACTCAAGTACAAGTGGATCAAAGACCTCAACGTAACACAAGATACAGTGAACCTGACAGAAGACAAAGCAGGAAATAGTCTTTGAACATATTAGCACAAGAGACCCTTCCTTAACAGAAGAACTCTGATAGTGCTGGCACTAAGATCAACAATTAATAAATGGGACTGCATGAAGCTGAAAAGAATGTGTAAGGCCAACGTCAATGTCAATAGCACAAAGTGACAGCCTACAGAATGAGAAAAGATCTTTACCAACTCCACATCCTTTAGCAGGCTAATAATACCCAAAATATATAAAGAACTCATGAAATTAAACATCAACAAAAAAATTCAATCAAAAATGGAGAACAGATCAAAGAAGAGAATTCTCAAAAGAAGAACCTCAAATGGCTGAGAAACACTTAAAGACATGTGCAACACTTTTAGCCATCAAGGAAATGCAGATTAAAACTTTGAGATTCCATCTTACACACCTCAGAGTGGCTAAGATCAATAACACAAGTGATAGCTCATTCTGGAGAGGATGTGGAACAGTTGAAACACTGCTGTTATGTGCAAACATTCTTCATTGCTGGTGGGTGTACAGCCACTATGGAAATTAATATCATGGTACCTCAGAAAATTTGGAACCCAACTACCTCAAAACTCATGTATACTACTGTTGGGCATATACACAAAGGATGCTTCATCCTACAGCAAGGATACCTGTTCAACTCTGTTCATAGCAGCTTTATTCATAATAGCCAGAAACTACAAACAACCTATATGTCTCTCAACCAAAGACTGGAAAAAGAAAATGTGGTACTCTGCTGTTATAAAAAACATGACATCATGAAATTTCCAGGCAAGTGGATGCAAGTAGTAAAAATTATTCCACGTGAGGTGACCCAGATCCAGAAAGCCAAACATGGTATGAACTCACTTGTAAGTTGTTATTAGGTGTTATGTAAATGAAAATCATGCTACAATCCATAGACCCAGAGAGGCTAGATAGCCAGGTGTTCTGTAGGGGGAAACTCATGGATCTCACAAAGAAGGGACATAAAATAGATACTGCAGGTGGACTGGGAGCAACATTAGTTCAGAGATGGATGGAAGAAGAGAGTAAGGGGGAAATAATTGAAATTTGAGGACATTTGGGGGGATATTTTGAAAAGTAAAATAGTGGAAACTTTCTAGAATCTATGAGGAAAACCCTAGTGAGGACTAGTAAGGACTTCAAGTAGCAGAGGATACAGAGCCTGATCTGGTCATCTTCTGTAACCAGGCATTGCTTCCAATACTGAGACTTGGACACCAATCTACCCACAGGGTCTTGGACCTACAATTTGTCCATCCTACAAGATGGTCTGGGGATATGGTAGCTGGAGCTTGTGAGAGTGGCCAACCAATGACTAGTCTGGCTTGTGACCCACACACTACAGGGAGCACGTACATGTTACTGTCTGGATGATCAAGAACTTAGGCTGGATGACCCAGAGACCTGGAGTAGAATCAAACAGGATTGGCCAAAAAGGAAAAAAGAAAAATCAATGAAATGATTCTTAATGATATTCCTTTTTACTCATAGACCAGTGCCTAACCCTAACCCTAACCCTAATCCTAACCTTGTCCAGCCTTGATGTGAGAGTTTGTGCCTAGTCTCATTGTATCTTGTACAGTACTTGCTTGCACTTCAAGGACGTACTTGACTTCCCTGAGAAGTCTGTTCTTTTCTGCAGGGAAACAGAGACGGAGAGGTAGTGGATTTAGGGGAGAAAGGAGGTGGGGAAGGACTTGGAGGAGTGGAGGAGGGGAAACTGAGCTCAGGATATATCGTATGAAGGCAAGAAATTTTTAATTAAATAAAAGTAACATGAAAAAATTTTAAACAAAAGTGATTAAAAAACAAAGAAGCAAGAGATTTCATTACAAAATACAATGTAAGGCAATCTAGATTCATATATTTTGAAAACAAAATAAAAATATGCATTCTATTTAATTTTCAAATAATTCTATAATCGAGAAATATTTTAGAATCTCAGCCATAATTATATGTATACACACACAAAGCATACACACTGCACATGTATGTGTACATATATATATATATATATATATATATATATATATATAATGACAGTAACTACATATTTCCTTCACTGAGAATAAAAAGGATATCAGACACTCAATTAACATGTTGTCTACTCCCCAAAATCAAATACTAAAATAATTTAAAGATATTTTTTTGTTTTTTCGTTGCTGTTTTTGGTTTATTGTTTTATGTTTTTTTGTTTGTTGTTTTGTTTTTTCAAGTCAGGGTGTCTTTATTGTAACTATGGCTGTCCTAGAACTAATTCTGTAGGTTATATTTCTTTTTATCTAATTTTTTAGCTTCTTAACAAATTATGTGCATGGCATGATATATACACAATAATAGTGCATAGCATTTTAAAGTAAAAATATGGTAGCTTTGTAAAGGTCTTGGACAGTTTCATACAGGCATATATTGTGTTATGGTAATGGTCATCCCCTTCCTTATCCTATCCTATTCTGTGCTTACCTCTTTCCTCTTCCCAACTAATCTCCCTCTTATTTAAGGTGCCTCACTGAACAAGAGCGTCCTTTCATGTTGAACAAGCTGTTGAAAATTAGTAACACTCATGTGCCCTAATGCTGTATTTAGGAAAAACTCATGATATTTGCAATGAAGTAGAATGCTAACAAAAAATTTGGGACATTTGCATGAAAAACCCAATGATTAAAAGAAAAAGGAAAATTCTACTTCCATTCTAGAGTCAAATATATAGCTAATTTTAATTCATTTGTTCTCTTCTTCAATGTATGCAATTTTAGATGCCATTTTTTTAAAAACAAAAGCAAACAGTCCTATTAGCTTCTACACCTTTGAAATGTAAAGAGGTAGGAAAGGCTTTGCATAGATAGCCCACAATTTACATCAGGATGCATGGTGGAGAATTGCTAGATAACTCTGTTCCTGCTGTTTTGTACTGATTGGACAAAATGTGTTTCATTAGACTACCTCCAAAAATTGTATTCCAAATGTGCTATATATTTTCTAATTCCTGTAATTGTCCCTAAGGCTTTGCCTGTATCTGTCAGTGATTAAACATGTGTGCTAGGGAAGGGCCGCATTGGCTAGTGATTTGGTCTTACTGATAATCATGAAGACTCAGTATGAGTTTAATAATTCACATTGATTGGGAATGCTCTCTGTGAAGTAAAATTTGAGTCTAACTGTGTGCTGGTTTCCTTGTTCTTTCCATATGTAAATATGAATTCCATGAAATTTGGTAAATTTGCTTTTACTTTTCAACTGTATCCATAGCAACTGCAGCATAGATCTCTCTGAGGAAAATTCCAATGCTTGATTATGTAATAAAGCACAATTGGAAGATACTATTTGTCCCATTCCATGCTTGACACTGACATTATTACTTTACATTTCTCTTCCTTTTAAAAACTTCCTAAAATAGAAAGCTAGTGTCAGCCCTGGGACAAGGTCAGGCTTTTCCTTTATATTTTAAACACATACAGACAAGTGTATTACTTCACTTATTAAGTTGTTTGAATTCTATGTGATTGATAACTTATTATCCCATATTATATTTATAATCAGTTAAATTTTGGTATAAAACACACATTTGAATCATGATGCTATTGCATTTCATGGAAACATTGCTTCTGTGAGATGATTGGAACAGATCTGATTTGACAGTTTTGGTCTCAGCATTACATTTTTAAAGACTTACATTCTTTAATATATGTTTATCATATCTAAAGATCTGGATAGATTAAATAGTCTGGTTATCCTTTGGATGTTGCAAATGAGCATATTTTATTTCTGCCACCAAAAAAAGGCCATTTTCTGATTCCAAATAATGATAGTGGTTTACAAATATAGTAAAACAATTCTGAAATTAATTTAAAAGAAGCAGAAATGTTTTATAACAAAAATTTAAAGATTGTCGTAAAACATGATTTCACAACTTTTTTCTTCCATTGAGTATCTAAAATTAAAAGCAAAAAGAATTAAGTTGATTTTAGAAAATTATTTTCATTACATTTAGCAATGAAATTTGATTGTGGTTTATAGGTATAATAGGGAATTAACTTATACATTGTGTGTATGTATATGTATGTGTGTGTGTGTGTAGCTGCATTTAGTTATGAGTGCCACAGTATGTATTCTGAGTTCTTTTAAACATTATGGAAAACATGTGAATAAAAATATAAAAGTTAATAATTTGAATCTTTTATCTATTACTTTTCATAATATACATATATACATATACATATATGTGTATATATATTTATATTATTTCCTTTATTTTTGAGAATATAGTATAATTACACAATTGTCTTCTTCCATATCCCCCCTCTGAAACTTCTCATTGTTGAACCATTTGTTTTTTCAAGTTTATTGTCTCTCTTTTCATAAATTTATCACACACATATATGTAAATTCATATACATATATAGTCCTAAATATAGCCTGTTCAGTCTGTATAATGATATCCATATGCACATTTTCTGAGCAAAGACTTATGTATTGCACAGAAATTGTTGTGCTTTTCCATGTAGAAGACTGTTTCTCCATACTCAGCCTTTCTTACTTGCCTGCAGTTCTTTGCTTAGGGTTGAAGCCTCTGGTCTTTCCTCCCTCCACTTTGGTGTCTTTTCCTGTTGTTCTTGTTCAGATCATCTTAGGCAGCATGACAGTGAGACTTTATGGGTGAATCTTCTCACATTACTAGGAGATAGTCTCGCAGAAAATTCCCTGTTCTTGCTCCTACAATTTCTTTACTCCCTTTTCTACAATGTGCCCTAAATATTACGTGTTGGAGTTGTTTGAGCACTAACTTACAATGCAAAAAATTAGGAATCGAGTACTCATGATTTTTCTTGTCTTGTCCTTTGTGAAATATTATTATTTATTGTATTAAATATTTATTTATTTCTCTGTGTGGTTATGTTGGTTAGATAAACATAAACTGTAACATGCAGAGTGTGTACTTGCAAGGAGTACTTGCGGATGAAACTCAGATCCTCCGTCTTAGTACTAAGCAGCTTTAATAGTGAACTGTCTTGCCAGCTAAGTCTTGAGCTTTGATATGTCCTAATGCCAGCTTTTTATGCCTTTAAAACTGATAATGCTGTTATCAAAATTTAGTAGAGAAGCTAGGGATGTCTTGTTGCTCTTCTTACTTTTAAAATTTATTCCAGTGTTTTCGATAAGTTCATACATGAATAATGTGTTTATATAATCTCCACTCTACACCCTGCCCCAACTGCTCTTCTTATAATGGTATACACATATAGTTTATAAAGTACACACACACACACACACACACACACACACACACACAAATACACACACACATCTCCTCTTGTAACCATTTAGTGGTGCTCATATGGATATGCTTTTATGTTGCCACTTAGCACTGATAACCTGTCAGAAAGCTCCTCCCTGGAGAAGATGAGTTCTCCCTTTTTCAGCAGACATTAACTGGCTGTTGCCCTTCATCTCCTGGTGGGGCCTTATTTTCTAATAAATTTTCTGGGATAAAATGTCTGCCGCATGATGCAGTAAATGGAAAGGAAAGGCATACTGGTCATTTTGGTTTATTTAATGGATGTTATATAGAGGTTACTCTTTTAGATAAAATACTTTCATCATTACTGTAAAGATAAAATTAGCTGTAATGATATCAGTGATGTGGTATCTGGAGAGCACAGATAGTAATGTCACTGTGATTTCCTCTCTGATAATGCTTAGCAAAGCAAGAGGGAGATAGGTCCCTGAGATTTTTCAGTAGTTCTAATCGAATCATTAGAACAGTGTTTAAAATGTGTTAATTGACGTATGTATCCTTTTACATTTATTTAACTGAAAATCTTCAGGTATGCCTTAGTTGAGGAGTATTATTTCTCTTTTGCTACTTGTTCACATACATCATATGTCCTTTGATTTTATGATTTGTTAATTAGTGCCTACAAAGTGAGAAGTTAGACTTCGTGCAATAGTTTTCAGGATGAGTATAGTGAATGCGAAGATTAAAATAGGAAAGTGGCTAATCAATACAAATATTTTACAATACCAAATAGCATTTATTTAAATAAAATTTTACTAGTATAAGCTTGAGCCAAATAAAAATTTGTATGTTGTAAAACACACTGTTGCTTTTACAATTTCTAACACATGTTGTGTACGATGTTAAGCTTCAGCAATATAGGGCATAAATACACTGAAATGCTGCCTAAAGTTCCTTAATTATTCTCTATAAACTTAGCTCTCAATTTGTTTGGACATAGTCCTGATTAATCTATTTTAGATTTCTTTAAATAGTAGTAATATTGACATATCATACTGAAACACTTAGGTTTAGATTAATGGTATCTAGTCAGTTCTGTACACACTTACCAAGAAAATATATTATGAATGTCTAAACAATCAGTCTTTAATATCTCTTATCTCAGAGTTCCCTCAAAGTATAGCTCACAGTGATACTTCTATGT
Organism: Cricetomys ansorgei; assembly: GCA_026225945.1. NCBI lineage: Eukaryota > Metazoa > Chordata > Mammalia > Rodentia > Nesomyidae > Cricetomys > Cricetomys ansorgei. Next base: position 15,715,376 of record JAMJFZ010001815.1, read on the forward strand.
GAATAAAATCAAAAGGAGAAGAAAGAGAAAATTAGCATCTCAGTTACTCAGTGTTTATATTACTCTTACTTTTATCTGAGCTGGAGATACAGTGCCAAAACTGGTCGGCTGAATTTCTTAGAGATTTATATTTCATGGGAAGATAATGGTGTGTTAAAATTAAGTATACTTTGTGTGTACGACTAAATTTCTAACACTTTCTGCTAAATATACTTTAATGCTCTGTTACGTGGCTCATAAAATTTCATGACTGTGATATTTTTATTGTACATACTATTTTGTATCAATATAGAATGATGTTTTCTGTCTCCTTGAATGCTTTCTTCATTAATTGCACCTTGTCTGAAATGAACAATGTGAGCTTCAACTTTTCTTGTTTTCACAGTATGTCCTTGCCCATGCCTTAGCTTGTTTTAATATTTTTGTCCTGCTAACTTAGATATACTTTAAGGAGAGATAAAACATATTTTTGTTCATGAATCATTTTGTATGTATATTTTATATTTTGTTTTACTAGTGTTTGATGTCAACATGCATTGATATTATGACATCTTTATCATGTGTTCCTATTTGATTTTAATTTCCCTTATCTTCATGTTTTAGCATGTGTTAACGTTTTTAATATTGATTATTCTAATGTTAGATATTATCATGATAATCTGCTTGTGAAATGATTGGTGAGCTAACAACATATAAAGCTTTAATTATAATCATTATTATTATTAATATTTATCCTATTATATTTTTCCATATCTTAAATGTTATGTAACCTGACACATCTTGGAAAGAGTAACACATGCATATTTTCAAAATTTTTGATATTTAATTAATGTGAAACATGTGTAAAGACATTTAAATTAGTTTCTGTCATAATTTTGCTTTTGATTTATACTTTTTCACTCCAAGATTTGTTGTTGATTAGATAATTTATAATCTATTTTTTGGGTAACTGGTAATTTGGCATTTTCATCTTTTATTATTTATATTTAGAAAGCCTTCTTACTTTAAAAATCTTTTGCGAATGTTTGTGGTTGCATATATATATACTATATATATTGTTATATCATCTGCAAATATATTTACTTTGACTTCTTACTTTCCAATTTGTATCTCCTTGATCTCCTTCTGTTGTCTTATTGCTCTAGCTACAACTTCAAGTAGAATAGGTATGGAGAGAGTGGACAATCTTATTTTGAATTTTAGTGTGATTGCTTTGAGATTTTCTCCATTTAATTTGATGTTGGTCATGGTCTTTTTGTAAATTGCCTTTATTATGTTTAGGTATGTCCCTTGTTTTCCTAATCTCTCTTTAACTTTTATGATGAAGGCATACTGAATCTTGTCAAAAGATTTCTCTGCATCTAGTAAGGTGATCATGTATTTCTTTTTTCTTTCAGTTTGTTTACATGGTGGATTACATGGAATGATTTTCGTAAGTTGAACCATTTCTGCATTCTGCACTTCTGGGATAAAGCCTACTTGATCAAAGAGGATGATCTTTTTTTGCATCTATATTCATGAAGGTAATAGGTCTGTAATTCTCTTATTTTCCTGAGTCTTTTTGTTGTTTGTTTATCAGGGTGATACATTCATATCAGCCCTTCCGTTTTCTTGTATCTGTTGAGACTTGCTTTGCTGTCAACAAGGTGGATGGTTTTGGAGAGTTTCCAAGGGTGGTGAGAAAAAGGTACATTCTTTCGTGTTTGAAATGTTCTATAGTTATCTGTTAGGTCCATTTGGCTTATAACATCTGTTAGCTCCAATATTTCTCTCTTTAGTCTAGATGATCTGTTAGTTGTTGAGAGTCAGGTATTGAGATCTCCCACACTTCATGTCTGAGAGTCAATGTGTGTTTTGAACTTTAATAATGTTTCTATTAGAAAAGTAGGAGCCCTTGTGTTGGGGGCAAAGATGTTAAGACTTGAAATGTCATCATGGTGGATTTTCATTTGATTTGTAAAAAGTGTCCTTCCATGTCTTTTTTGATTAATATTGGTGTGAAGTCTTTTCTTCTCCTTTTATTTTATTCAAGTAGAAGTATCAATATGAGGTGAACTTTGAGAGACCTTTTGGATAAGTTATATTAGACTGTTTTTTAGACATTCAAAACATAGTTTAGCAGTTAATGTGTACAAACTGACAAGATCCCATTTTCTAAACTTAAGTATTTCAGTATGATACTACAATAATACTAGTATATAAAGAATACTAACCATAGTTTAATGGATGAAGTGAATGTGGTACATTTGTCCAAAGGAGAATTACTCCATTGTGAATCATTTTAAGCTTTTTAAAAATTTCCCCCAATTTGAGAAATTGAATGGAATGAAACATTTCTTTTGTTCTTCCTAACTGAAGAAAATAGTAAGAAGTTTTCTATCTGCTAATTCTGTATAAGGCCATTGTAGCTGTAGTCTAATTTTTAGAATGTACTTTTTGTGGAATTTACTTTGGCTATTGAAATTTGAAGTCATTTTTGGAAACTCAATATTCACATGTTTATCACTTACTTTGTAATTATTTATTCTTAAGTAATTTTTCATATCTGGTAACGTTAAAGTATGAATTTAGTCAATGAGAGTTAAAAATTTAAAAAAATGGAAATAAAATTGTTCCAACTTTTCTATTAATGTATTAAGATTGCCTTATCATTGGGCAATATTCCATACTTGCATAAAATTATTGTAGCTACAAAGATAAGATAATCTTATCTTTGAGGCCCACTTGGTTAATTCAGTAAGATTCTACATTGAAACTAATTGAAAAAAAGATCAGGGAAAATATCTCACTTAGTAGGAAACTGGCCTGTTCAAGAGCCAAGGTTCACATCCCAGAATCAGAAAGGTCATATATCAAATTAAATTTAACTGGAAATAAAGTTATGATTTTTAAATTGATTCTTTTTGTAGTGCTTTCTTAATATTTTAACAAAGACGTGCTTTTATCATGATAAAATACTTCTTGCATTGCAATTTCTAGTTAGTAAACAGTTTCATGTATTATACCTATTTGTTTTCACACCTAATTGCATCAAATTTATCAAGAGAAACTCAGCATTGCCACTGACACATAGGTCAAAGGGAATAGTCAGATTCTAGCTATTTAGTTAAATTTGAATTGACAACTGTGAACAATGTAATCACTACACAGACACACACACACACACACACACACAGTGACTTATACTCACACACACACACATACACGATCACATGTATATATGTGTATATACAGTTGTTGAGTAAAATAAAATAGACTTTTATATATGTTTTTGTTTCTATAGGGTTCTAATACTAGTATAATCTATGATCACGGAAATCAATATGTAGTTATCACTACACTGTAGACATTTGTTTGTATTAGAAAAAGACACCACATTGGATGCTTTCAAGTCTTGATATCATCATCTTAATATATTAATTAATATATATATATATTTGTCTGAAGTCATGGAATTAAGGGAGTAAGATTCAAATATTGTATTTTATAAACGTATACTAACATTTATACTACCAAAAAAAATAAAAAGTACTAAGAAAAATTTAAAAAGCATACAATAAAGAAGGTCAAATATTTGTATTAAATAAATGCCATATTGAATGCCATGGTATTAAATAAATGCCATATTGAACCGAGAATATATATGGAATACATACAGGTCAATAATATCATGAAAAGTTCTATCAAATTCAGGATGAAAATATTAAGGAATAACTTGTAAAAGCATAACAGCAAAAACATTTGAAAATGTCCTTACATCATTGGGTATCTAAGGTAGGGAAAATAAAACTACAAAGAATTATCATTGCATACTAACTAGAATGTCTAAAATCAAATACCCTAAAGACATGCAATTTTGGCAATGAGACATAGGAACTAGAGTTTACCTTAATTAATTATGGGTGCGTCAATTGGCACTATCATGTTAGAATTAAATTTTGAACATTTTAAAGAGAAAAACATGCTTTCAATCAGTGCTTTTAATAGCATGCATCAACAGATGGGTAAATTTATAACCATTTTCTTCAGATTTTAAACAAACACAAATAAGCAAAACATTCAATTTTCCATCAATAGCAAAATACACAAATAAACAGTAAATCTCAGTATATCCTAAAACGGAAACAGTCTGGTAGAGTCAGTCACATGCTTCTGAATCTGCTATGGAGAACAAAAAGAAGGCTGAACAAAGTGAGTATTTACAGTTGCTTTGGATACATATCCCAGGTTTGTTGTTACTGGAGGCAGATCAATGGATGTCTGCTTCCTGGGCCTGACGGAAGCTCACTCATAATAAGCACAGATACCTGTGTCTGGCATGACATAGACCTTGCAGTTAGTTGGGGTGCTAATTTTAAAGTTTATGCATGTGTCAAAATTGTCTGTGTTTTAAGAAATATTTGTACGTCCACATATTATACCTTAATTTATTGGCATTAGAATAATCGTTTATAACAAGATATTGTTTTATATTTTGAATCTGCTGTTCTAAGTAAAATATCTTACTCCACTAAACCTTGCTAAATTCAACAACTGATTTTATAAAGACTTTCCTGAGAAACAACTTTGAAGTTATAATATAGAATATTATTTAATTTAATTATGCTAGTATATTGTAAATAATGCATTGCATATGTTTACTAATATAAACAAGTCATTTTCAAAATCTAATTTTGTATATCTAAATAAATAATGCAGACTTTTTGTCTATTTATAACAAGTTATCTCAAAATTACATAGAAACGTGTAATAGAAACTATCCTCTCATTTGTGAGATAGTAGTGTATAGCTGAGACTTTACCACAGTTGGAAGTAACTGCTATAAACTGAAGACAAATTGCTGAGCCAGCTTAGTCTGATCATTATTGCCCATAATATAATGATTGTTGTCATCAAGACATCTGGTATATCGGCCCTTTTCCAACCTATTATGGGTATTGGATAGGTACATATTCATGGTATTCAGAGTTGTGTATTTGGTTGTAAATGGTACCTGATATTATTGGAAAGATTTGCTAATCTGTGTCTCACTCATTCCAGAACAAATATAGGGCTCTCCAGATATACTTATTCTTATGGATGCATTTTGCTAATGGACATGTTAAGGACTTTAACTTACAACCTACTTCAGAGTCATGTAGTTTGATAATTTAATTTAATTAAAATCATGGCTCTGGGCTGGAGTGTTGGCTCAGCATTTAAGAGCCTGTATTGCTATGATTACAGCGGACCCTATTGGCCATCTTATAATTGCCTGTATTTGAAGATCTGAGGTAACTGATGTCTTTTTACCTCCACAGCCATCTGTATTCATGTGCACATACACACATGAGTACACTTCTACACATAATTAAGAAATCATACAAATAACCCTTTTAAAATATATCTCCTATATTTGACTTCAGTGGTGAAATAAAAAAGAATAAAAATCAATTTAGCATGTTTTCTGTGATTTGTTTTTCTAAGAATTTTTATAGGAAATTTTTTTATAGTATAAATGACCGATTTTATATTAAATTATATTAAATGAATGAGTACATTTGGGAAATAATATATTACTAATTAACATACCTATTCATAATATAGTGTTTGATACATTAAATTGCACATATAAAGTTATTCTCAACACTCAAAAGTGTTAAAAATAGTACTAAATATTAATTTCAAGAAAGGGCTATAAAATAGACAAGGTAGTAAAATAAAAGCTATTATTTGTCATTCTTCAGCAGTGATATAGGTTGAATATAGACTACATGATCAATTCTGATGAGCATTTGTCATTTTTTTAATTATGGAAAATGGGTGGCAGATGTGTGATGTCTTCAAAAACAGGGTCTTAATATCAGGTTGTGATGAATAACCAATGGTATTAGACACAGCCTATGATGTTATGGGTGGATAATCTATAGGACTCTTTGGCCAACAACTCAAAATATGCAATTCCATTCCTGGTACTGGAGGTTTTATTAGGTAGAATAAGATGTCTAGTTAGGGCATTATCTCCCACATAATAGGATAACTCCATTTAAACTTGTATATTTGCAGTTATCTGAGAAAGTTTCCACATTTACTAATTTAATTGATTGCTGTTATTTATACCTTCCAATATTCCATCTTCTACACTACTTTCCATTTAATCTTCCAATTCTATTTTCACTTATATCTTGTATATTATGATATTCTGCTTTCCATTCTGTATAAGATTCCTTCCTCTCCTCTGGTTCCTGACTATCTAGCAAACGTGTAAATATTCTGAGTGAAACAAACTTATCTAATACTTAATAACCAACATTTACATACAAGAGAAAACAGGCAATGTTTGTTTATTCATTTGTTTGTTATTTCACTCAGGATGTTTGTTTCTAGCTCCATCCTTTTACATACAAGTTTCATTTTTCTAACAGCTAAATAATGTTCTGTTGTTTAAGTTTACAGCATTTTTATTATCCATTTCTCAGTTTATGGACATATGTGGTATTTCCAATTTCTGGGTCTTCATGAAGCTAAAACTGCTTCTATAAAGCAAAAGATACCATCATTTGAACTATGAGGCAGTCTATAGAATGGGTAAAACCATATTTGGCAGATGTTTAATATCTAGAGTATGCAAATAACTAAATGCTGAATACCTGGAAAACAAATAATCCAACTTAAATGGGACCTAATATTAAATAGAGAGTTCTCTAAGGATGAAACCCAAGTGATGAAAAACCAAAATATTCATCACTGTTAACTATTAGGGAAATAAAGATTAAAAGCACTTTGATATTTCATCTTACCCCTTTCAGCATAGACATGTTATTTTTTTATATAATACTTTTATTAATAACTTGAGTTTCATACAATATATCTGGATAATATCCACTTCTCAATTCCTCCCTGGTCAAGTTTTAATACAACAAATTATAGCAGATGTTGATGAGTATGAAAGGAAAGTAAAACACCTATTTAGTGTGCAGGTTCCTCAAGTAGCTGAAAATAGGGCTACTACAAGATTCAGCTATACCATTTTTGGGCACATACCAGAGGACTCTCCATCTTACGATAGAGAGATACTAGTTTGTTGTGGGAGATTTTAGATATGGATAATGTTCCAGTAAGCTGTCCTTGAAGCACATAAAGGATTCACTTCCTACCAGTAAACAAAGGAGTGGCTATCCTGCTCTCCACAAGAATAGAACATTCCTTAGCCTTAAGGCAGATGAAGGTTAGGCTCCATTGATTTGTATGTTGGAGGGCTGGGTGGAGACAGAGAGGATTTGGAATAAAAAAAGAACTAGGGCAAGGGAAGAAACAGACAGCAGAGAGACAGAAGAAGAAGCTAGCAAGCAGGAGGAGAACCAAGAGGAGAGCATGAGGTGAGGAGGCCTTGGAGTGAGTTCTCTGCCTAGCAGCCCAGGTATAGAATTCCCTGAGATTTGACTTAGTTTGTGATTAATAAAGAGCATTTGGAAAAGTCAATGCTGGACTCTCCATTAAGCGCCCGACCTTTAAAATAACACTTGTTCATCTATGTTCATCGCTATTATATGCATGATAACCAGAAATTTTGTATTTAAATGAATGCAGTCCCTGCTTTTCTAGTTTCATTTTCAAAAAAAAAATGAAGCAACCTTTATGTATGTATATTATTTTCTACTTATTTATAAGAAAATGATATCATGTATATTATGTCTACATATGTTTAAAGATACCCATGCCTACCATCTCTTTGTAGAAAACTAAGGAATGGGTTTTTCTCTGTCATAATGTAAATTTTTGAGAAAGATTTTCCAAGTAACATTGACATAGATTTGTTAAAAAGAAACTTTCAATATTTAATAGAATATTTTACGAAAAAGATTCACACAGAAATAAAGTTAACCTAAGAAGTAAAAGTAGTATTAAGACTTAAAAAAGGATTGATTGGGGTACACGTAATACATTTTAGACTGTTCATTTGAGAAGTCTGTTCCAGGCCTTGGTTTTATACTATCCTTTTATTAAACATTTCACTGTCCCCTAATTCACGTGCTTAAATCTGTGGTTAAAAATCTGTTCTTAAGAAACTCTAACGTTATGTCAACTCTCTCATCCCAAATTTTGAGCAATGATATTTCTTTTCATGTCAATGACAATGTGTCTTAATCCTTTAAAAAATCCTTGAAAGTAGGAGACAAGGTTAGATTTGTGGAACATCTCTTCCCTAAACTTTCTGTTGCCTTGTATCAGTGATAGATACAAATTTATAATCAAGTCAGGTTTTGTTCATTTGAAATTATCCAAATATATTTGGCATTTCACTAGGGTTGCGAGGAAAATTCCCCATGTCAAATGTGAAATGTAGCAAAACAAAAAGAACATCAATTGAAATGTTTTTATTTTCTAACTGCTCTGGTTGATACTGCTGTCCCTGTTTCTCATTGCACTTGGTCCCAGAGGAAGCAAGAAGTGCTGGTGAAAGTTTTTTTTTTTTCTTCTTTCTTTCTTTTTTTTTTTTTTAATGTTTAGATGAGTGTACAAAATGCTGACCCAATGTGCTAGGAGGAGAGAAAATATACACTTAAAAATAACCCTTAGAAATGATACAAAAAGAAAATGTTGAATAAAGAACATCAAAACCTTGCTATTCATTTCTACAGGGATGTAGAAAGCCTTGCATTCAAACACAGGCTGAAGAACAGAGCTGTGCATGCTTCTGATAACAGAATGTTGAACATTATTAACTTAGCTATGAAACTAATTTAATATAGTGATTATACATATACAAATACATATACATATACAAATATATCTTATTGGAATTATATCTAACTGAATATGTATGTTTGTATGTGTGTATTTTTAAATGAAAAAACATTAACCTAATTGAATTTTAGCAGTTAGGTTTTTTGTTTTTTTGTTTGTTTTAGGTAGCAAGTTCCATTTAGGGAAAGAACATTTGATTCAATATAAAGCTTTTCAGACTTGATCCGTATTGTTAAAAATCAGATCATTATGTCAAATAATCTGGATGATAACATCTGAGAGATGACTAAGCTATCCGTCAGCCAGAATACTTTTTATTTAGAATGCCACTGGCCATCAATTTGTCTAATTTCCATGATGGGTCTACTTAAAACCTTCCAGGCACGAACAGCAGTTTTTGTTTTGTTTTTGTTTTTGTTTTTGCTTTCTTTTGTTTTAAACTCAATGGGAAAACTAAAGGTATCAAGATCAATGGGCAAATTGCAAACAGCTGGAATAACTGGGCGAGCCTTGCTGTCAATGCTGAGGATAACAAACACTGCTGAGAAGCACAGCTACAAATTTTTGTTCTTAGAATCTAAGGCATGAAATTGCTGCCTCTTCCGCCTAAATCATTGATTTGAAAATTGATTTTAGAAAAACATAGTGCTAATTATTTCCCACACATATAATATTTTAAACAATAAATGTTTTGATGAGTCAAATCTTTACTTTATATAATACTAATAGATTTAAAAGCATTTTTGTATTCAAATATTATACTCCTTAAATCTTGAAGAAGATAATAAATCTAGAAAATAATCATACATATGATTATATAAGTTATATATATAGTATAACATTATATATTAATATGTAATCAATATATATTATACATAATCATAATATATATAATATATAATATTATATATTTAAGTACATAAAATAATATATATTATACATTATATAACAATACATGATACATATATTATATATAACACGTATATAATATAAATTATATAGCATGTGGTATTTTATATATCACATACAATATTGTATATATATTATTGTCTATATATTATATATACAATGTACTGTATATATACTATATTGTATACAATTGTATTAAACATTATGTATTGTAATATCTATATCTACATCTATCTATATATTTATATCTATCTTTTTATCTATATATATATATATATATATATGTATAAAATCATTACATAGATAATTATGAGGTCATTTTCCTGAAGAGATTGAACAATGAAAGCAAGAATCCACTGAGTGATCTTGAGACAGTACGAATGCTGGCTGCTGAACACCACTAAACCCAATGCATAGTACAGAAACCATAGTATAGATAAATAGTGCAGATACATTGGCACAGAAACAGAAGCTGAGCCTAATAGAACATCTCTGAAACTAATGACTCATTTTTGGAAATCACCTGAATCTGAGAAAAAAAAAAAAAAAGCACACACACACACACACACACACACACACACACAGCACAGATACAATAGACTCAATTCACAATAAGTAAAACTTTAGAGAATAAAGATTGTGTCTTCATTATTATTCAAATTATGAAGAGGAGAAAAGTGTGAGGTAACATTTACAAATGAAGTTGATTCAAGAAGCAAACTAAACAAAATCTGTATGTGGAGACTGTTGGTTGCTAAATTTTTCTTAATATTATACTTACTAGAATATTAATAAAAATTTTAAAAGTAGATGAGAGTTTACTGAGGAGATCATTAGACTTTCTGAATTACATGAGACTTGAAAGTTCAGTATACATTTTTCTGTGTATACTTTAAAAGGAAATGCAGTATTTAAAAGTCTTTTTCTATGATTTTAATCATTTAAGCAATATATTTTAAAAAGGAAATAATTGTGAACTTCAAAATTCCCCATGTGACTAGGTAAAGAGATGACTATTGTCTTTTATTTCTTGTACAGTTATATTTTTCTAAAATAGACCTTCAACTGTTCATCATAAACTTTTATGAAATCCTTAGTGAATATAATCACATGGTTTCTAATTCATGAGTTTTCAATATTCCCACACTGTAGTTTGATAATTCTACTTTCTTTTTACAACTTGCAAATCTGTCATTTAACACTGCTATAAAATTTATGAGGAAGAGTTCTAGCATAACATTCTTGAATCCAAGTGTTCACACTAGGCTTTTAAAACAAGCATCCACTTTGAGCTAATTAACACCCCAAAATTTCTATTGTGTACATGATGGATACTCCAATGAGGGAATGCAAAGATTTCTAGTAGAGTAATTCCTCCTCCTGCCATTTAAACCTTTTTAAAGAGTAAGTCTATAGTCTAAGCATTCACATCACTATTTCAGGAGATTGGATACATCTTGTGCACAGGTATCATAGATATTTACAAACTGATATCACCAGAAATGAAAAGTATATGTAGCTTAAATAGTTCAACCTCATAAGAAAAGGCCTTGATTGAAATTTATCTAGTTGTTGGTAACTTACCTGATGATAACAAAGAAAAAGAACAGCTTTATTGTTTTTTTCCTTCAAGTTGAATTATTTCTTAAAACTATCATTGCCTAGTACATGAGCATGTTCACTGTCAATAATCTAGCTGCTTTCATATACTCATAGCACAACTGGGGAAACACTTCTGCTTTCTCCCCCATCCTGGGCTGTTTGTTCTTGAAAAGGTGAAAAATTACACCCTTATTTGGGGAGAATAGGACTGTACATGCTCTGCTAGACATCCACTGCCTCCTGAGCAGAAAAACTGAATGAAGTCACATGAGACAACATTTCCCTAGTGACCTCACACATTTGTCAGATTCTACCCTACTAATGTCCTAATTCACACGCAATGACTATGGTTAACCCCTCTAAAATTCGACTTCCAATCCTTGCATTTATGTTTTGATATTTTTCATTTTATTTAATTATATTGTGGTTGTATCATTTTCCTTTTTCTTCTCTCCTCCTCACTCTGACCCATTCAATTCTTTATTTTCCTTTCAAATGCCTAAACTCCTTTAATCGTTTTCTTTTAAAATAACTGTTTGTTGACATTTTTCCCTGTTTCTATTTGACATAAGCAATTTTGCCTTAGGTTTTTAACCCCATCTTCCTAAGAAGTCTTATTATGCCCGGTGAATGATCCATGGCTATTCTAATATACTTTGATAATCAATAGCAATATCTCAAATTCTTAATATTAATTAACCACCCCTTATTGTGATTAGTCCATATACCCATTGCTCCCTGGCTAAGTGATGAATGTTCACTGGATATTGGAGATACAGGCTATAGAAGTATTCAACTTTTCCCATTGTGTTTGTTCTTGTTCCAGACAAATTAGAAAGGTCTTATCTTGTAGCATCTTATATACACACTGAACTTAAGATGTGCCATGAACTTGGAACTTAATGATTAAGTGTCCTTGAGTGTCAATTGGTGACAGCTAATAATGATCACACTCAAACTAAGAACATTACTTGTATAATCTCTCATTTAAGTATTCTGTAATTATTAAAAATATTACTATGTTTTTGATTAATACAGTCTTATAAAACTTAAAGTAATGTCACATCATTGTCAGTGTGTTTATTTTCATTAGATATGCTGTGCCTACCTAAAAATATTTTATAAGGGTGTTCTACATGATTGCTGGAGATGTTAATATGCATAAAGATCACTTAGCAACTACAGAGTAATTTTTAAAATCAATTATCTTTTTATACTTTGTGTTTCTTGTAACATTTTTCTGTTCTTTTCAGTAAATAACACTGTTCCTTTAAAATGTTGGTGACTTTGTTACTCACTGATTTGTACACTACTCCTGAAGACAAAGTCTCTATGCATAAATACCTTAGAGATTTGTTTCCCCTACCTGAGACAACAGAAAAGATGCAGTGGAGATATACCTTTAAGAGTTTGGCAATACTGTCCACTAGCCTGACCGGTGTATGGGGAAAGGGCCCAGTTCACTCTTCTCAAATAAGGCACTACAGATGCCATTCTAAGGTATTCTGAGATCTTAACCAAATGCCTTCCAACCATCTACATTGAAGAAGTTTATTTTTAGTTATATATAAAATAATTGTTTTATACATGGTTGGGAAAGGGGTTGTCTAGGTTGTTTTGTATTATTTGCAGGTGTTGCATTTCTGTGGGGGTTGTTTAATTGCTAATAATCTGCCTGTGCTACCAGTAGAATACCTAATGGGTTCTGAATTAATAAAACACCTGAATTCAGATGCTCTGGGTTCCACTGTGAGCATGACACTGGCCATGATGGTGGTTCCCTCTGTAGAAGTCAGATAAGACTTCCTCGTATGAGAATGCTTCCTTGTCTCCTTGCTGAGCCCACACAGTAGCTAACTACATCACAGCTATGCCTTAATTCTCTGTGGTAGCGTTTTGCTGCCAGTACTTTGGATTTCACTGATACTTGTCCTGTGGCTATCTATTCCTTTACAAATATTTCAACAAGTAGAAACAAAGTTCTAGTTCACAGTGCCAACTGACACTGACAAGTTTGTTCTTGAAGTCATCTAGAGCTTCCTGAGTTTTATCATGAGTAGAAAGCAGAAAGCAGCACATCTCCTAGGTAGAAAGCTGAAGATTTCTGTCTTCTGAAACTTTTTGCAACTTCAGATGTGAACTCAGTTTCACTGCAACAATCATTACAAATTTCTCATTTTCTTTTAAAACTTTCCCTTGTAAAGACATATCTGGATTAAATAAAACATGGTCATAAAACTAACATTATGTCTTATATATTTCATTTCATTCACAGCAAAAAATGATTGCTCTGTTTTTCAGTAGTTACAGATCAAACCAAAACAGAATCTTCACTCCTTTCCTCTGAAATTACATCAGAAGAGAAGAAAAGTCCATAGTTATACATTATTATGACTTCTCAGACTTGTAAACAGGGACACTAAGAATTCAGGGGCAGTTTTCGATCAGGTGATGTAGAAGTTCCCAATTGCAAGAGATAAATGTGAGAGACTATTAGATAAATCTGGCAAGGGAAAGAATGTAAATGAGATGACTCAAGAAATAAGGAAAAGTAAGGTGAAGATGCCTTTCTTTTATAAGATACACAATATTGTATTCTCTTCTTCCCTGAAAGTTAAGAGGAGCCATTTTTCTATTTTACTTGCCTCTAATTATTCTTCTAGTTCCTTGGGAAAAGAACTAATAATCCTTTTAAAAAAATCTCACTTTCCTTTGGAAAATATTACAGAAATGGGTGATATCAGAGAAACATAACATAAAGAGTATTTATAGTTGAAAGAAATCATCAATAGAAAATTGTAATAAAATTAATGTTCCAAAAATTAGATAGTTATGGACATTATGTCAAATGTAATGATAAAATAAACCACTCAAAGAAGAAGATGGAATTAAAATTTGAGGTAATGTGTCAATATTTAAATGTTTTCAGAGAAAGTAGAAGCAGTAAATACAGAAGAAAAATTAAAATGAAAAGGTATAAACAAAAACGTGTGGAAAATCAAGATTAAGTCAAGTCATTGCCTTTTACTTTTACTGTGTTAGAAGTTAACAGTAAAAGACTGAAGTTTTATAAAGACAAGGAATCAAGGATGACAAGAAGAATGCAAAGAACTTCCGGCTCCTCTATGGCTAGGTGATATTCTTATTAGGACACCAAAATCTAAATGAATAATTTACTATTTGTATTCACTGAAAAATGTCAAACATATTCAGTGAATTTGAACTGCTTCAGGCCACATTAAACATAATTGTATTTTATCCCATTTTAATTATAAATTTACCTCATAAGGGATCATTATAGTCTTCATATTCTCTAGCAAAGTTTTTTTTAAATAAAGTAATATATAGAGGTGACAAATATCAGCTATGATATTTGTTGTGCACACAACAAAGATTTACATGTTCTTTATTCACAATGATGGAAATGTTTATGAACCAGAATTGAACTTAGTTTCATCCTTGTATGAAAAATTCCACTTTGCAAGTTGAGTAGGACACTCAACTAGTAGTCCACAGCAGAAAACCACAAATGTAGAATCCTTGAGGTGTAATTCTGCCTGCTTTTTCAGGATGTAGATATGAAAGATGCTTCCATAGAGCTGAAAGTATACACACTAGAAGTGGATACTTTTGCAACAGTGTATGAAAGGGAAGACTTGACAAAAGAATTAGAGATGGATTATGTTGAATCACGGAAATCTACTCAGAAATTTTGTTGTGCCTATTAAGCAGAGAAAAAGGGAGTAAAATATATTAAAAATTTGTGTTTTATTTAGATAAAAAGATTATAACACGATGGATAACAGATTAACATCAAAGATCAGACTCTCCTTTTTCATGTGTTTTTTATATTGTTAACATAATAATTATGACAATAATGGAAATATATAACACTGGAAAGGAGTATACTGCAGGTTTATAAGTGATATATATTTATCTTTAATTTTGTGCAAGTTTCCAGTAGCTGAATCTAATTAGTTGACTCTAATCAATGTACGGTTAATTCTTTCTTACATTTTTGGTGATCAACATTGCATGAACATTCTTTTGCAGGTGTTATTTAAGGTTTATGAATAGAAACATTTGTATATACATGAAATGTTTATCTTCATTTTCAACTTTACTTTGTGTTGCCAAATAAATCCTCAAGTTCATCTCAGCTAGCTGTGAGTGAATGGTTTGATTTGACTCCTCTAACAATGCTGCAAAAATCTTATTTCTTACTGAAGTGTAAGAATTTTATCAGATGACTGGAAGAACCAATACTTTAGAACATATGTCAATATTTTTCATATGACTGCATGATCAAGATTAACTTATGTTTTTCCACATGATTGATCACTTTTTGCATTTGCATGTCCAGTCCATCTGTGAACCATTCATGCTTGATTTTCATAAGATGTGCCCTCTAATGTGAAACTCTCAGCAGATTTGTGGATAATTTTTTTATCCTTTCCAAAGCCTACATGTTAAGAACCACTATTCCTTTATCAGTAAATGGTTACTAGATAAGTATAATTCTTTAAGAGTTGCACAGTATCTTATTCTGTACTTCTTTAATGTAGAATTTAAAATCAAACATGAGGCCACGTAAAGAACTGTGGATTCTTTTTAATGCAAGTGAAGAAAATTATATAAAGCTAGGCACAGTCATTGTTGAATTGACCATGACCACAGCATCTCTAATGAAAGGAAGTATTTAATTGGAGCTTACTTACAGTTTCAGAAGTATAGTCCATTGTCAATATGACAGAAAGCATGGTGGCATGCAAGCAGTAGGGTGCTGGAGAAGTAGGCACATCATAGAACATCATGGACAAAAGTTAGCACAGAAACTCAAACAGGACAGGACCCTGTGTGTACCAGATAATGAAGAGGCCATGAAGAGTACTGCTTACTGGCTTGGTCTTGATGAATTCTTTTAGCCTGCTTTCTTATAGCACCCAGGACTACTAGTGTAGCAGTAGCTCACCCACAGTATGCAACCCTATCAATCATCAATGAAGAGCATGCCCCACAGGCTTATCCTTTAATCCCGGTGCTTGGGAGGCAGAGACAGGCTAATCTCTATGATTTCAAGGCCATTCTGGTCTACAGAATGAGTTCCAGATCAGTCAGAGTTTCAACAGAGAAAACCTGTCTCAAAAAACAAACAACAGCAACAACATCAACAACAACAAAAACTAAGTAAATCCTTCAGTGCCAGGAATGTTTAGTCATTGGCCAAAGTGACCCCATGGAAACCCCCAAACATCACAGGATATTGTTTGCTCTTCACAACCCATTTATGTCATCAAAACAGAGAAGTAGAGATGGTTCCTAATTAGAAGCTTCACTCACACCAGCTAGAGCTTTTTGTATTGAAATCTACCTGCTACCAGAGGAGAAAGGTAATCATCAACCTAGCTACAAACCCTATGATCTACAATGAAAACTTAGTTGCAAGATGTGCTGGTGCAACAGTAGCACAGATGTGGTGGTAATCAACCTATCTCTGATTAGATTTAAGCCCAATCCCTGAGATAGAACACAAACTTGGCACTGCACATGAGCCATAAACCATAGATTGGATAGCCCATGGGCATATGGGAAAACCAAATTTTGTTGTTCTGATAAAGAAACAGCAATAAAATGACACCTAATGACATGCTGCTATATCCCTAGGTCATTGCCTCTCTTATTCATCATCATAGAAACTTTATTGCAATAAAAAGGAAGTTACATAGAGAACTACAATTGGACAATGTGCAGAAAATGAGAGACTTTGGAGCACGCAGTTGTCTTTATCAAACTCCTCCTCCAAGCCTCAAGCGTCAGCAAAATTGGAGGCCAAAAGTTTCTAAGAGCCAGAGTTGATGGATGTCTCCAAGGTACAGTGTCTTCCAGACATACTAAGGCTGATGAATTATTAGAGACTGTGGTAGCATGTAGTAATACGCCTACTATGCTGGCTCACCAAGGAGACAAGGAGGCATTTTTCATATGTGGAAACTCTGCCAGACCTCAGCAGAGGTAACCACTGTCATGGCCAATGCCATACTGCCAGTGGAACCCTAAGTGTCTGAGCTCAGGTGATTATATTCATTCAGAACTCCTCTGGTGCAGATCATTAGCAATCAAACATCCCTCACAGAAATCCAGCACCTGCAGACAATTCAAAACGCCAAGGCCTATACATTTCTTTTTCCAACAGTGCCCAAAAACGGTTATTTTAAACATGACTAAAAATAAACTTCCAAAACAGCAGCAAGCACAATGCCTATACCCATTCAAGCTGGATGGGGCCAGAAGACTTAAGAGTAGAAATAGATACAGTTTCCCATCCCTAACCAAGAATCTTTCTGCAATTGATACCCACCAGCAAAGAAATCATTGGAATTCTCATTGATCTATTGACTTTTAATTTTGATAACATTGTAACTTTTAAAATTCCAGAGACTTTAAAAATTTTAACACTTCAAATATTTGGCCTTTTTAAAAAAGACCCAAAGATTCTCTTTAAAATAAACCTCTCTCTACCCTGAAAACATTAAAAAATACTGGTTCCAAAAAATGTTCTGGACATATATATGGCTTTCTATATGTAAGTGATGGTTTTTGGTCCAGGAAGTTTCTTAGTTCCTCTTCAGGTATATATAATTGTATGTCTTGTTTTGTGTAGAATGGTCTGGGTTCAGGTCAGATAGCTTCTTCAGCTGATTAGAAGGGAAGGCGTCATGTTGTTGCTAAAATGAAGCCTGGCAGATTATTGTTTCCTTACCTCTCCTGTTGCCGAGGGCATTAATCTCTCCTATCACATTCACTCCACTGAAGGTGTCTTCAGTGATCTCCATTGTAGAGATTAGCTTTCACTGAAGGCTTTTGGAAAACAAGATGAAAATTACTTTGAAATATCATTCATGCAAACTGCTTATTAGATAAACACAGAGCATAAGCAAATTGGTGGCCACACAGAGTAATTAATGTGAAGCCTGTGGCATTCTCCTTAGGAGTTTTTGTTTGTTTGTTTTGTTTTGTTTGTTTGTTTGTTTTATCTGATCAGAGTGAAATATCATTCCACTGCCCTATTACTGAGAGGTCCCCTGTTAGTCTCATTGGCATTATTTTCAAAATGTATTTTAGTTGTGTCTTGATTCTGAGATCTTTACTTTCTTTAGTCTCCACAATTTGACTATAATATGTGTATGACTGTTTCTCTAATTAATTTTAATTTAGAAAATGCCTTGTTAACCTAAACATTCATGCACCTCATTAAATATGCAAAATTTAATGATTAATTTTCCTTTCTTTATATTTCCAAACCTGCAAACAGTAGAAAATGGAAATAGTCATAGAAGTCAAGTTAATATACTTTCTTTTCCTCATTTCATATAAAGTTCTTTTTCTTGCTTTAGCTCATTTAACTCATTTATTTGTCCCTAATTATCAATGTTTTCCATCTGTATCCTGTTTAAAAGTTCTTGTTTGTACCACGTTTGACATTGATCTTGCTACAATTTCAAATATTGAGTCTGTTTGAAGCATTGTCACTGATATAGTTGATATTGTATTATATATGTTGAGTCCCACTTTGTTCTAGTTTTCTCATTTATTCAGCATTCATTTTGCTTTCATGTGGCATAGGCTATATGTTTCTTTCTGTTTGTTATAGAAGTTCAAGATGTATATGTTCTTCATTATGTTACACAATGTTCTTCTGACTATCTTCAGAAATAATTAATGTAAATATGCTCCAATAAATATCTGTATCCTGAGCTCACCATGGATGGACATGTAGGAATTATTTTAATAAAGTGTGCTGAGTAGAAATAGTGCCAGCTTGATCTTCTTTAACTGTGATGTGGGACAGCACTTCCTTGATCAGTGTGAGGTATCATGCACATGTACCCCACCCAAAAATGGGGCATTCAGACTTATGAATGACCATTATGGAAAGAAGAATGTGAGTTGTCATTTCATTGTTTACATATAAATTGTTAATTCATATCATGGCTGAGTAACTCATTTTTATTTTATTTTTGATATTTACACTTCTGATAATTTTTGCCTTTGAGATTATTGTGTTTTTAATGTTGACATATTAAGCTGGGTGTTTTTGACTATATGATATCAGGAATGTAACTATCTAATAATGGACTATACTTCCATGTTTTAGACATCCACAACTGAAAAAGGCCTAGGCAACTGCAAAATGTTGTCTGAAAAGCCTGAGTTGTTTAAGGTGAAATAAGCAATATGAAGCTGTGTATTTGCTCACTTGATAGAGTTCTAGTTCTCTGATAGATCTCAAACACTGCATACAATGAGTCCCGTTTGCTTGTTTATAGCCATAGCACTTGGGATGTGGAAGACAGATCAAATTTCAAGGTCAGTTGTAGTTCAGTATAAATGAAATTCAGGCTATAAAGTGAATTAAAATATAAAAATTTGAAATGGCAATACATGAATTGAAAGGTGTTAATGAAGAAAACATAAACTGTGAACTTTTGTCATAAGCAAGTATGCCTAATGTATTAAAAAAATTTAATCAATGTTTCTATTGATGAAGGAGGGAAACACGTTTCTACAGATCCAAACATGCCATTATCATTGGCATTTTAATATATAAATAAAAATAGACTATTTTTATTATGCATATGTTTTCTTTTCTCCAATAAATCTATAAATATGTATTGCCTAATATAGACTTGTCACTGTATTGTGCAGCTTAAAAACATAAAAGCCGATAGAAATTCCATATAGGAAAATTGATTCTTAGGTTTGATAATGTAATGTTGCCAAAAATCTTTATGTGAGTGAGCTATGGACCAAACATTGTTTTAGCACAATCTTTGTGTTTGTAAATCCAGACTTTTCAGCAGGCTTATTACACTGAAGCATGAGTAACTGAACGTCCTAACATTAAATCTTCCTTAGAATTGATGATCTATATGCAAGAGATATTGTTACCAGAAGTTACAGGCTAAGAACTTCAGAAAAAGTGTACCAGTTATTTCTGGATCTATGCTAGCCAGCATTTCTTCACTCCCTCTGCAAGTCAGTAGCTCTTAGTCTGAAGATTCTGCGTGTATGTGAAAAGAAAGAATGAAAAAAATTAATTATAAATGTGTGAGATACTATACTCTAAAAGTGTCTTATCTAACTCATATAATAATAAAGTTGAAGTAAATAAACTCAATAGCATACACTGCCATTCTGTGTGCATGCACGCTCTGAGAAAAAATGTCAACACTCTTTCTCATGAACCTGGACATTTGCCGAGCAAAGCAAATGGACAAGCAACAGGAGGATGCTGTCAACACAGAGTTCCTGAAGAGAGACTAATACCTTTGATCCAAGGCCAGCTATACCACCATGAACACAGTTGGTCTGGTGATGGATATGGATGACACAAGCAGTCCATGATTGATCTGTTGCAAAGGTCATTTGTATGTTTAGTATTCACTTAAAGTATTTGGAAAATAAAAATGAATTTATTCAAATTTTATCTATACTATATCCACACCCATTTAATTGAACTTAAAAAGCAAGCTTAATAAACTAAATGACATGTAAACTAACATTCATTCATAACTAAGTCATTTAAGTAATGAAATATTGATTCTTATAGTGACAATATGTGCATTGATCAGTTTTGACTGAAAGAAGTAAATATGATTGACTTGATTTATAATTTGAAATATTAAAATATATATATATATATACGAATAATTTATAATTGGGGAAAAACTATCTTATGTAAAGAACAAACCAAGAAATTAATGTATTTTAATTCAGTGCAAAATGACTGATAGAGTACAAGTAACGTTGATAGATATTGCCACTAGTTGAACATATATCCATTTAAAACTGTTTTTTCATATTTTATTGAACCTATCTCCTGATATATCTAAACCTTACTATTCCAAGCTCTTTATTTTTAAATAATTAAATATGTGGCAATGACTTACTACTTTTGTATATGAAGATTTAAGAAAAATTCTGGTTATTCTGCTTGTAGAAGAACCCTATTTCTTAATATTTAGGTTAACTGATGTGAAAATGAAATACAGAGAAAATATGAGTTCCTAGCCTTTAAAATTTTTTTCCTTCTCTTCTAATATATATGTGCTCTTCCCCATCTTACTGTCATCAGTCACCTATTTTGATGTGAAACATTTTCTCTAGCATTTATATTTTCATTCAAGTACATTTTCCTTTGTTTCTCTGGTTATGTTTTCATCTGAAAAAAAGAAAAAAAAAACCTAGTAATCTGAACTCCACTGCACAAGGAGGTAATACAACCTTGAATAATGACAGACTGAAGTCAGACAATGGTGAACACAGGTGATCAATGACACAGCCTTCTGAGATGAAGAGAGGCTAAAAACAGGACATTCTCTGAGCTTCACACCATACCCAGGGAGGAAACAGAAATACACATTTTGTTGACTCTAGCCCTCCCCAGAACAGATGAGAAGTCAAAATCTTTTCTTTGATTTTCAAGGTTGAATTATCTGACAGAAGCTCAGAAACCTGTTATCTGTCCATGGGAATGCTAAAACTTTTATTTTTGGATAAAATGCTCACAGGATACTGTGGGAAGTTCAACAACACACTCTCCACCAAACTAATGAAAATTGTTTTTGGTAAAATTATGTCATTTAAACTTTTGAAATGACTTTATGAGTTAAACTGAAACTATTAATACAATTAAACCTGTTAAAATATGTAAGATAGGCAGGAATGTGGGACTTTATTACTAACATCTACCACTTCCTCCATGCCTGCAATTTAAACAAACATGATTTAATACTCCCAAGCTCCCAGTTAGAGAGTGTTCTTCCAGGTTGAGCAGGGAACCTCAGATGGTAAAGGCTCAGGTCACATTAAAACAGTCAAAAATTTCCAAGATTCATTAAATTTATCCATCATATAAATATTAGAGATAACTAATTTTAAGAATCTTTGTGGTTACTAGATGTGTGAAAAATAAATCCTCTTCTTGGTGTAGTAAAACACATATACATATGTGTGTATACATATGCATATATTTGCATATCTTTGTATATTATATACTATGTACATATATATGTAATATAGATTTTATATATGTAATAAAATACTAATTTTGCTTAATGAACTGTGTGTCTTCTAGTCTGGAAACTCAAGTGAGAGCAAGAAACATGTCCTGTCAAATATATTCTTTATATTGAATGTATTTCTACTGTGATATAGAGTATTTAATAAGGATTTGGCTATAACACCTGCTAAAGTATTTTATTCTTGGATTGGGTCTCTGGTTTAAACCAGATTCTAATTAACTTTAAAGAAATCCATTAAGTCTTTAGATCATCTGTTTTTGAGTAAGAGGGTCAATGAGAAGTCAAGATTTTAAATTCAAATTAAATTAACTGTGCTCTGTGAAAATATTTCTATTCAGAGACTCCTACAAGAAGTGACAAGGTTTAACCTTCTTTGAATTATTCTTCTACCACTTAATACCTGTTTAAGGATATTCATTTTTCTATTTTAGTCTATATTTTTGCTTCTCAGCCTAGAGCACCGACATATTACTGTGAAATTGGCTGTGTACCATCTTGATGTATTAGTGATTCATTTTGTGGTTAACAGTTTCAGACACAAACTTCCCTCTGATTCAAGTGTAAAGGTATTTAAAAATGATTTTATATATTTTCTTCATTTTGGAAACTTTTATATATACATATTTTATATGCAAGCACATAAAACATTTATTTTTGACCATAATTGGTATGTAACATTATTTTCTAAAAAGTAGTATACTAATGTAAATTATATTTTATATAATATCAAGAAATATAAAATATGTTAAAATGTCTAAAGTATGATAAATTGTAGCTGCTATTTATACATTTAATAACATTATCAGCAAGACCTTAAATCAAAATTTTAAGTAGTTATGATTATGTTTATTAGGTTGGAAGCCAGAAGATGCATATACTGATAGAGTATAAATGAAGCCATTCTGTGATTATCATCCCTTTATTTCTGGTGTAAACATGAAGTCAAGGAAGTCACAAAACCCTGAAATATCCACCAGAAAGGCTTATCTCAGAGTAAGAATACCACAAGAAGTTCCCTAGGCCCAGGTCTTCTAGCAATTACATCCCAAAGAAAGATACTTCATGCTGTAATTTTAGAGTGTGGAGTTCCCTGGAAGTCAGATATGTTAGAGTGGAAATTCAGAAAAAGATACGACGAACAGACTACGAACAGAGAGGATGTCTTTTCACAAAGCTACAGCTCCTGGCAACAAGTTGGTGATTCATTCAGTCTCAGAGAACATCTTGAGAAAAACTGAACTACTAAATGTAAAATGTCTTACGAGAGAGGAGATGGGAGCTTTAGCTATCTATAGCTTTCTCAAATCCTGTTAATCACCTTCAGCAAAAGTTCATGCCACAAGATTCACATTCCTCTTTCTGTCTGAATCAAGCCTTGGTGCCTGGCTGGGACTACCATATCATACACTGAGCTCAGCAGATACAGCCTGTGCATAACCACATACAAGTAAGTCACCATTTCCTGCTTGTCCTCAGAGCCAGTAAGCCTAAGTTTACAATACACTTATAATACCTGAGCTCTTGATGATAAACATAAACAATGTTCACTTAGGAGATTTAGACACGCTACTGAGGCCATAGCACTGCAAGTAACAGATGTCCTGTACTGTCTCTTAGGAAAAAAAAAAGTCAGGTGCTTAAAAAAAGAGCAATTAAATCAGATAAAACCAGTTGTGCTGGTGATTGAGTTGCCGGCTAGTGTTCTGTGATTGTTTTCCTCATGCTGATGCCTTCTGGTTCAGTGGGAGCTGTTCCAGCCCCATAGCTGGATCTTGGTTTTTTTCAGAAACAAGAGTTAATGGAGGGAGATAGCAATATTTTTCTCTTCCTGGGAAAATGACGCTGAGGTAGATCCACCAAATGATCTTCCATTTTATAATGGAAAATAGCTATGCAAGACGTGGAGTCAGAGAAACAAGAAGCTTTCCTCTTCTCAAAGCCAGTCCTCTAAAAAAAAAAGGCAAAATAGACAGAACACATTCAACTTCCAATCAGTGGCCCTCAAATACATTGTTTCATATTATTTGTAACATATTCATGAGATAAATGTTAATGTTTAAATCATGTAATAGCACAAAACAATGTATCATAAAATAGTTATCCAGAATTTGGCAGACACGAGAGGAACAAATCCAATTATTAGGAATACTTTGGATATAATCTAAACATCCTCTGAGGTCCCACATATTGTTTGCAGATTGACGGAACAAGTAAGTCATGCACTGTATCTTTCATGGTTAGACGTATCTAATACGCCCATGTCAATAAAATAATGCATATGTTAAAACTCAGTGGAAACAAGAGCTTATTTAAACTCCATATTCTTCAGTCTTGAGGGTCAGCCCATCTTAACAACAGAAACAAACATCAGTTCCAATTTTAACAGAAAATTACTTTGCCAAAGAAACAATAGCTTTAAAAGAATTGGGTAAAATAGATGGTATGGATCACTTGTTCACAAATGATACCTCTCGAAATCATGTGCTCTATCTGTGTTTTGCTCTGAATGATTGTTTCTAATTGGTGGGCTTGTTACACATGGTAAACTATCCTGTAAAAATTAAGCAATAAAAGGCAACTAAGTAAAATATAAAGCTGCTGTGTCTCTCTGCATATTGGTTAGAGAGAAATAAACTGACAATCAGTCTTATTTTCTTTAAAGCTATTTTCAAACAATTGTCAGTGTTTAAAGGCTCTTTGTTTCTTATGTAACTACAAATGTATAATGAAGAGGCTGGCTGTTAGATTTGTTCACTGTTCATTCTTTAAGGAGTTTATTTCAAACATTCTGAAACAGGGTGTGGAAAGTTAATTGGTTTAAGGAAAGTGACTGCAACCAATACACTATAATTTTCATGCAAATTATAGTGTATTATGGAATAAATTTCTGTTTCTAATATAGGCTTTCATCTGAACAAACAAATCATACATCTACAAAATTGATGGTAAGCATCAGTGGTTTACTTATATATAAATAAATACTGTATGTATACCTCTGTGTGGCCACCTGTATATTTACAAACTTGTGAGTTGAGAGTCAAGAACATTTCTATTTCATTAAAAAAAACCATTTCTTTTATTTTTTGATATTTTAAGTATATAGTTACACTATTTTACCCTTCCCTTTATGCCATCAAATATCATTCCTGTACACCTTGTTCTCTTTCAAATTCATGACTTCATTTTTCATTAATTGTTGTAACATATGTATATACATGTTCATGTACATGTATATTCAAAAATACATAAATACTTCCTGTTCAGTCAGTTTAAAGTTACTTGAATATATGTATTCAGGGCTGGTCATTTGGTATTGGATAACTAGTCAGTGTGCTCTTTGTTGTAAATGACTGTTTTTTTCTGTTCTCAGCATTCCTTAGTTGCCTGTAAGTTTTTTCTCAGAGACAAGGTTTTTCTTTTAAACAAAATCACATTTAATACCTAATTGCATTTATATTTTAGGAGAGTTTCTATGTGCTTCCTTCTGTTTATGACTAGTCATTGAATATTCATTTTTCTTCATAATAATTGTAAAATAAATATATTATAACATATTTATTAAATTATATCTATTTAATTTGTGCTTTCCCCTTTCAATATATTATTATGAATTTTGACTAATGAGTGTCCAGCTTTTAAGACTAATATAGTATTAAATGAAGAATATCTGAAATATCTTCTAAGAAGACATATCATTTCTGAAATATTTCTTCCGTGATTGGAACAAAGATCTAAGTTTCTAAAATAGAAAAATGGTATTGCAGAGTAGTGTGCAGTTTTACACTGGTTTATTTAGCTCTTTTGCAATTATTAGGTCCACAAAGAAAAGCTCAGTCTAGTTGTCTAATACTATTGAAATACTTATTACTTAAATTTGGATACCTGATGCTACATTTATAATCAGAACACATGTATTTATGTTGAACATATATGTGTATGATTGGAGCTTCTGATATTACAAATGTTTATAAGAGTGGAATGAATTGTTTATATTTAAGACAAGGATTTCAAAGAAAGTGTAAGATAAAATGAAAATGTAGTGTTTACATAACTGGAAGAATTAAAATGAAGTATACGATGCTCCTATATTGTCTTTAAGTTCAAAGAAAAAGATCCCCTTTGAAATTTAACTTTCATTATTTCCAGCTTTTCAATACAAAAGAGTAAATAGTCACTGGCTTCTTCAATACCATTTGTGGAATGGTTGGATATTGACAGAAAGTGTGAATATGAACAAACCCTTTTGCCCTCATTTCATTTTTCCACACTGAAATGGTCACTGTGGTTTCTTTTTTATTAATTCTTGAGCAATAATAACATTTTTATGACTACAGAAAATAAAAATATCCGATTACTTAATAGCTTCGAATGTTAATGAGCATCACTATATTGGTTTTAAATATTGGGTTAGGTGAAATAAAGTTGTCTCTTGCTCAGTTTCTCAGTGGGCTGTCTTCAGGCCCCATCAGGTATTGGATCTATGATACTACAGTCACATAGACACAATAGGAAAGTATCTGCATGATATTCCTACATATCTAGCATGCACAGGATAAGAATTCTTTACTACAGACACACACAGAGAAAGAGAGAGAGAGAGAGAGAGGGAGAGGGAGAGAGGGAGGGAGAGAGAGATAGGTTATGGTTGTTCAAATCTACAGATGTGGAGTCCATGGACAGAGAGGAATAGCTACATAAATGTATATGCATGGCATCATGAAAAATATTATGCATCCTACCTTCTCCTTTCTTTTGTTTTTTTGAAACAAGTTTTCTATGTTGTAACTCTGGCTGTCCTGGAATTTACTTTGTAGACCAGGCTGACCTTGAACTCACAAAGATCTGCCTACCTCTGTCTCAGGAATGCTGGGATTAAAGGCTTGTGGCACTACCAACCGCCCCATCCTACCCTTCAACCATGTGACTCCAGCTTCATTTTCTAACTTTTTTCGTGGTTTAGAAAAATGAGTACTTTCAAGTAATGTGGTAAAATTATGTTATCTAGTAACATATGCTAATTACTTAGAGCTATTCTGTGTATCAGCCGTAGTAAAATATTTCAAAAATATTGCCTACTGTTAAGGTATGACAATGACATGCCATGATTTGATTTAGCATTTGATGATTGCTATTGATGACTTTTTGTATGTGATTTTACATTCTGTATTTCAGAGCCTTTCTGTTTGAACAAATTGAAAGCATCATCAGAGCACTGTCCTTTAATTTTATTCTAATTTTCTTGGCACAGCTGTTATAATTTTCATATTTAATCCATCTCAGATAATCTCTTGCCAGCTTGTTTGTACTAGCTACAGTGTAATACTAAAATAAAGACTGGAGAAAAAATTTTACAGTAACATGTTAAAAAGATTACTACATACTCAATCTATGTTTATATCTTTTAGATTTCCCCAAAATAGAGCACAAAATGAAATCTCAAAGAATACTCCCCCTGTCTTCCAAAATTGTTTAGGAAAATTGGCTTTTAAAAATGTTAGAACTCTGATTTGAAATATTATTACAAATCACCTAAATCTGAAGTATTATGTTTCAGTACTCCATAGTTCAAGCCACGACAAGACCAGTGAACCTGTGAGTTTGTGTTGGGTTGGCATACTTAAGATAAATCTGACGGTTGACACAAAATTAGCAGATCATCTCTACAAGTAAAAATTGGTGAAACATTTTTTATGCTGTGTTTCTAATGTCAATTAATTCAGCAAGACACTTAAATTCTATTAAAATACCAGTGAAGTTTGGGTGTATGTTTGTGTATGTGTGTGTATGTGTGTACATGAGCTCTCACATGTGGAAGGCAAAGGAGAGTGTTCTTTGTTTCTACATAATTCTTTGCCTTTTCTCCATTAAGACAGTTCCTGGTGGTTTTACTGTGCCAGGTAGCTGGACATTGAGCTCCCAGAATCCACCTGTCTCACTGCTCAAATACTGTGGTTCAGGTACATGCTGAATCCCAGCAATATCCCAGCTTTTGTTAGGGATTTAAACTCTAGTCTTCATAATTATCTACAAAGAGTTGTTGTCCACTGATTCATTTCCCCAACACTTTGTGGAGTTTCTCAAGATATAGTGACTTAGATAGTTCATTAATTGCTGTAGTCTATCTCAGTTTTTTCAAAATAAATTAGAGTCTGAATGATAAATTGCCTTTTCATAGCTCAGCGTCATGGTTGTCCATACCAAGATAATTGAGAAGCATTAATTATATATTTATTTAGGATCAATCAGCTTGTTCTATATAACATAGAGCACAAACTACTCTCTTCATTAAC
Organism: Cricetomys ansorgei; assembly: GCA_026225945.1. Taxonomy (NCBI): domain Eukaryota; kingdom Metazoa; phylum Chordata; class Mammalia; order Rodentia; family Nesomyidae; genus Cricetomys; species Cricetomys ansorgei. The sequence continues at coordinate 15,743,988 of JAMJFZ010001815.1, forward strand.
TCTGAATGCTTCAATTTGTCAAAATATTATTATTGAATCTGAAGATATCAGAAGATGGAATGATCTTCTATGCTCTTGGATTGGTAGTATTAACATAGTAAAAATGGCCATTTTACTAAAAGAAATCTACAAATCACATCTAATGCCTCTCAAAATCCAATGTAATTCTTTACAGATCTTGAAAAGATAATACTCAACATAATATGGAAAAACAAAAAATTCCAGGATAGCTAAAATAATCCTAAAAACTAAAAGAACTTCACCATCCCTGATTTTAAGCTGCATTATAGAGCTATAGTAATAAAAACCACATAGTAGTGGCATAAAAACAGAAATGTCTATCTCTGTAACTTAATCAAAGATCCAGACATGAACCCACACATTTATGGACACCTGACATTCAATAAAGAAGACAGAAATATACAATGGAACAAAGAAAGCATTTTCAACAAATATTGCTGGTCTAATTGTGTATCTGTATGTAAAAGAATGTAATGAGATTCATACTTATCGCCCTGCACAAGAGTCAAGTACAAGCTGGTTAAAGACTTAAACATAAAAACCAGATATACTGAACATGAGAGAAGAGTGGGGAATAGCCTTGAAATCATTAGCACAAGAGAAAACTTCCTGAACAGAACACCAATAGCACAGGCATTAAATTAAATGATTAATAAATTTGATCTCATGAAATTGTAAAATTTCTGTAAGACAAAGGACACTGTCAATAGGAGAAAATGGCAGCTTACAGTACGGGAAAAGATCTTCAACAATTCCACATCAGATAGAGGGCAAATATCCAAAATATAAAAAGAATTCAAGAAAATAGACATCAATCAAACAAATACATTAAACAAAATAATTTTAAAATTAGGTAAATATTTAACAGAGAATTATCAAAATAGCAATCTCTAATGGCTAAGAAGAACTTTAGGTATTTTTAATGAGACACAGTATGAATGCTGTTATAGAAATGGTTGTCATTCCCTTACATAAAGAAGGGAGTATTTTGACAAAATGAGAAATTCAGTATTAATGAAAGGAATAGTTTTTGTCCTTTGTAACATAGAATATGTTGACTGATCCTAAATAAATATGTAACAAATGCTACCTAATTATCTTGGTACAGATGACCATGACTGAGCTAAGAAATGACAATTTACCATTAGTGCTCAAATTTATTTTGAAAAAGTACAACCATTTTTCATATGAAACTAATAATATTAATTATTAAATTTATTGAAAAAGTATAATAAACAGTTTTACATTTTATAAACCTAATCAATCTTACCCACAAATAATAGCATTTTTCTAATGGGCTAATTGATACAATATGGGAGATTGTTATGTAGATAATAAATAGAAATTTGAATTATGTTGCAAGTATTCCTATTACCATTGTAGTTTTATATTTGTATATAATGCAAACCTGTTAATTAATGCCACATGCTATAATTACAAAACCAAATATCTAGTCTCCTTGAAGCCAACAATGTTAATTGAATTCATTTGCAAAAAATCTGTGTCTACTGTCATAAGCAGCTCATCAATTTTCTTTTTGTTAATTAGCAGAATAGCATAACACCTTGCTCATTGATGATACTGCAGTATAAAGATTAAGATGAAAGGTTTTAAGGCTGGATCTAACATGAAAGCCTCCTTTTTGTCTAGCTTCCATACTACCAGAAAAATACTATGCAAGCTCCCACAGAAGAAAAACAATTATCTTAGCCAGTTGGGTCACCAATGGACAAAGGTTCAATAAGTGGCATATTCATGTTGATGGTAACCAACATCTGTCTAGCCCACCAAACAGGAGGGAAATAATGTGTGGCACTAGAAACCTAGGCTGCTTGGCTTGCTAGTGTGGTCATAGATCTGAGAAGAGAGTCTCTTACTGCCCCTTTTTTAGACCAATGGAATTCTGATCTGAATTCTTAAGGTTATCTTTACACTTACAGATAAATGTACTAACTCCCTTCATGAAAGTAGCCTCTCTTTAAAGCAATAGAAATGAAAACTAACTGCACACAGTGCAGCGATCAATAGAATGTAGAATCCCAGCTCCAATGGATAAACTACTAGCATAGAACCTACAACTATGGCTCAGAAAATAATATGGAAGGGTGCAGAAATATGTTAAGATCTGAAATGCTAAGAAGTTTGCTGTGAGACTGTTTCTAAAAAAAAAATGGCATAGATAAGATCTGAACAACGACAGTGTCAATTGGTATGCTAATGCGGAAGCAAAAAAAAAAAAAAAACTTATTGGCTCCCACCGCAAGACAATGAACTACAGGCAAGTAATGACTGCAGAGAGAGGGAGACTTTACTTCTCCTAAGGATGAACCCCTAAATGGTTACTCCATAAAGAGTAGTATAATATAGAAATTATACACACACACACACACACACACACACACGTATTTGTATGCATATGTGTGTGTGTATATATATATATATATATATATATATATATATATATATATATATAATGTGTGTATATATGTATGTATGTATGTATGCATATTTTATATGTATTTATGTGTTTTTAGTTATGTGTGTGTGTCAGTCATCATTAAAAAAGAGACTTTCCGTTTCAGAGTTGGACCAAGGCAAAATCAGAGGGTTAGAGGAAATAAAGGTAAAAATGAGAGATATATAATTGTATTTTAATTAAAATGTATTTTAATAAATATTATAGGCTTTCCATCATACAATTATATAAACTATATAATTATATAAATATTATAGGTATGTGCTAGGGTTGTTCTTAATTTCTTTAAGTTTAATAATTTTTAATCGGCTGGCGAATAATAGGAAGTATAGACTCTAAGAAAGCCTGGGTAGTGTAAGGAAGTGCCTACCATGGTCATAGTAATTTACAATACTGCACAAGAAACACCAATGACCATGAAATTGGTACATCAAGAGACAGAACAAAAGGTTTTGCACAGGAATGGTGTGAGTTCCTTTTATTGTCATTTTTAACTTAAAATTTTGACACCATATATTTTGATCATTGACAGGTGGCTGGGACCCTTTAAAGATTATTTTGTTTTGAGATTGTATCATTTCTCTTTACCTTTTAAAAATATACATTGCTCTATCCACAATTCTTCTCTTCTAGTTGTATAATCAGTTATATTACCCTGTTATGAAATAATTTTGCATATTTAATATTTTCGAACTTCTGGACTTACACTGCCAGGGATCAGAGTAAATAATACAGACTCCATTATAATTTTAGAAAAATTTAAAAGAATAAAAGACCAAACACTCCATCTCATATCCTTAGTGATTATAATTGCTTTTCTATTGAAGGAAATTGGTTTATAAGATCCATCAATTTCATGATTTAGTTTAGGTGTTTTTTTTTTCTTTTCTTACCTTAAGTTGATATAAAAGAAATATATATTTAGGAGAAACTGATTCACAATTTGAGTTCTCATATTTTCTTGTTCTGTCACTGTGCTATAGGATACTGTCTGACAGTGCTAGGCTTTGTCTCTCAGTGAGCTGCTACAGTACCATGTGGTTAAGCAGCTAATGCTCTACAGTACACTGTGATAATTAGTATTTTATTTATTCAAATGTATTACTTTTTACATATATTTAAGGCTTTTTTGACTGGGAGTTAGTATAATATTAGGAGTATATCTCTGAGTCTGTCAGTAATCTTTACATGTTTATGATGTGTTATTTTCATGTAAGAATACTTAAAGATACTTTTCTATCAATTCAATACAGTACACACGTCTGGAGCTGAGCCGCAAAGCAATGCTATATCCTAGTCTGTGCTTTTTAATCCCCCACTGATTTCTTAGATTGACATATGATCTAATAATGATAAATCATTTTCTATCACCTTACATTCACAATAATTTGAGGACTGTATTTTATAGCTGACATTTTTCTATATACATATTTCTGCATATTGATCTGGGATATTTTGTATCTGCTTCTCTTTATAATTCACTATACCTGTGGAACACTATATGTGATTTCAGGTACACACATATGCATACATGCATAAACACACATACACACACAAGCACACACATGGATTTATATATAGCTTGTTCTCTAGTGATCTTGCATTGGAATTTATGGCCCTCTATGGAGCTGTAGACTGTGAGATGTCTAAGAAGGCATTGTAAAAAGATCCATTGTCCATTGAGGCAGCAGTCTTTGAAAAGAATGAATTTCTCAGACTTTATTGTGTTAGTGCTCAGGAGAGTGAGCTGTTATGAGAAGAAGAGTTGTTCTTGGGTTCTTGGCCTTTTGTCTGATGATGTCATATTTCTCCTGCGTATAATATCACCATCGTGATACTATCTGCCACAAGGCCTTCACCAGAGGTTATGTTATGCCTTTAACATATCCTTGAATAAGTTGAATGAATTAAGTGTCTATCCTTTATAAATATATCTTTTAGGTATTTTGCTGTAGTTGTGAAAACAGATGAATATAAGTTCACAGCCAGAAGACATTCAAGAGAGTTTATAATGCACATAAACCCAACTTGGGTTTCAAGGGCCCAGAAAATATTAATGAAAATTTAGTGATAATTCCTACTATGTGGAAAGTCAGGGACTAGCTTACAAATCTTCACAATTTTATTTGACTCATTGAAAATAGCAGAAAATATAAATGTAACCATAGAGATTCCTCATGCTCCCTGTATTAAACAGGCATTGTATCTAATTCTGCATTCTACAGGCTGTGTACTATGACTTTAATATACACAGTTATAAACATAGATATATTTAGTTCTACAATCTCATGTGCACTTGTTAAGATACAATGAGACATATGTATATTTTCACATATCATTCTTGACTTGGAATTATAATTACAAAAACATGTCAGCCTTGTTACCTCAACACCAAATAAAATAACATTGAACAGAAAGCATTATATCATCATCATCATCATTTTATTATTATTATTATTATTATTATTATTATTATTATATTTTATTATTCTAATTATCTTACAATAAACATTATTTCATCTGTTGGGTACAAGCAGTACTTTATAAAACAAAATTACTTAATGCTCCTGCCTGAACACATACTACATATCAAACAACAGTTAAGCTGTCAGGTAACTTGCATTTGATAAGCAGAAAATTATCTCAATGAGCTCTCTATGTATATGCATAATATACAAAATAATGTCTTTTAACCCTCTCCCATTTTTGAACATGCAACAATTACTTGCTTCTGATAATCCCATACTGATAGTAGTTGTATACTTTGAAAAATATTATAGATTCAATATAAGCTTTAGACTAAGATTGTTTAGAAGTTCTATTTTGTTCAACATATCCTCATATCATCTATCACCTAGCCTTGATATGATAGTTTGTGTCTTGCCTTATTTGTATCTTATTGGGTCATATTTGGCTGATATCATTTGGAGGCCTGCCCTTTACTGAAGGGAAATGAGATGGAGTTGGGCTTAGGGAGAGGGGAAGTACTGGGGTGCTGGGAGGAATGGAGGAAGGGGAAATTGTAGTTGGGATGTATTGCATAAGAGAAGAATTTACATTCAATATAAAAGGAGAGAAATATTATCAAATATTCATTGGTATTTTTCAGTCCAGAATTTTTTTTATTTTTTATTTTACTTTTTTTTTCTTTTTTTGCTTGTATAGTTTGTTTGTTTGCTGATCTGTAGACTATAGGCTACCAAATAACATTAGTTAATGACAATTTTTCCAGTACCAATTGTCATTCTATGTCTACTCTTTCAATGTCCTGGTAGGTAACAAATGAGTAAAATTAGATCATATGGTAATAGCAAACATCAGATTGCCTTTTTCCTCAATACAGAAAGACTGAAACAGAAGATGGACATTCCTCAAAGCTAGATCTGTTGTTCAGTTGGCTACACATTTCTCTAAAAGGCTATCTATAATTCTTTCTTCATAATATATTTAGTAATATAAAATTCCTGATAAGAATATTTCTCAGGGTTATGATGAGCATAAATGCATGCTCAGATGAATACCGGCTTTCACGTCCATCTTGAATCTTAGGTATTCCTTACAGAACTCATAAAGGATATAAACTTTTTTCATCTTTTTCTAAAATTCATTATTTACTCTAGCCTCAAAATCATTTTCAGAAGGATTAATGAAATAGAATCATATATTACAGTATAAAGAAAATGTCAGTATAGTTGGGGTCAATATTACTTATCTTTCTATGCCAATCCGTAAGATGAATAACTTAGTTCGTTAGATTGAATAACAATGGTCTTTAACAAATTTTGGCTCAACTGTGTGTACACAAATAATTTGTTTGAATGAAGTGCCTGTGACCAAATTGACTCTTTAGATTTACTTTTTAAATTACCTAGCCAAGACTGTACAATTTATAATGCTGAAGAATGAATGCATAAAATTTAATCAAAAAATTACTTTTTTTCATTCTTAACTTTGGTTCCTTGTAATACCAATTCTAAATCAAAAGAATCGTGTGCTTTGAACGGAAGGTGGCACAAATGAACAAAACTGCAAAATAGTCCAGCAGAACAATAAAATCAAGAAGGCTCTTTAAGGGCTTGGAAGATTTCCTGAGGTTCCTAGCTTTCAATTCTCCTCTCACCGGGGAGCTCACACATTGAAGGAAGTGATTCCTTCTAAAAATTCTCCTAGATTAATCAAAAAGAGTTGATTACTACAATGATATGTAAAAAATTACAGCAAAAGTAAATGATTATTTTCCTTATTATTGAAACATCATATTCAAGCAATTTAGTGCCCCAATTTTATGTCTTTGTTTTCTAATAGATCCTATATAAAGATATAGAAGACCTAGACAAAGTCTTCATATTGGATTGCTCTTATGACTTATATTACTGCCAACACCCTGCCTTATACATTTCACAGAAATAGAACAGTGCACACTGTGTTTTCTGCTTGAAACAGAAAACTTTGAGTACCTTTCCTGTTTTGCATCATCTGGCTAATTTTTATAGCTTTATAGTAGTAGTCCAACATCTATTTGATCACAGTGCTTCTGATGTACACCTGAGTTCTGAATCCAGGATCTTAACCAACATGGCTACAAAGAACATACTGTTTCACGTCTAGTATCAAGTATTCTTCCCACTTTTCCTCTCATATTGCCATGGGAGTCAATTTGATTAAATTTAGATAACTTAATATTTAGCTATACAAGGTATCACAAACCATTTCAACAATGATTGTAAGAACTCAAATGCCTGTCGACACATAGGACATTTTAACATTCAGATCCTATATACATATGTGCAACTATATTTTTTCTATCTCCATATGCAGACATGTAGCAAAACCAAATGGAGTTTCAATTAGCCTTTTATAATAATAATAATTTAAAGCAACCTTGATCATTGAGTAACTTATCTGAAATGACTATTCATTTACTCACTTTTAGAAATGTGCTATTTGACAATTTCATACATTATTAAAAAATCGGTTCTCATCCATTTCTGACCATTTTCCTACCTTCCATTCGTACATTCAAATCACCCCCTTTCTTCCTTTCAAGTCCTCATCTGATCTTCGTATTTTTATTTTTTATTTACTTTTTGCATTATAGTCTATTTGATTTATCCAGGGTCCATCACATATGGATCGATGTGACTGTATCCATTGGAGCATAGTTAACTCACCAACATCTATGTGCCTGAAGAGAGTGATTTCCTCCCATCCTCCAATAACCATTGATTACTGTTGTCTATTATGAGTGTGCACAGGACTCTATAAGTCCCCTTGTAAACTGTAGCTGAATATTTACTGGATCAAGTCTTCTGTAGCCCCAGATGTTATTATTTCATGAATGCCACAAGTGTGCCATGCATCTAATGCAGCACATCACAGCTCTCTTTTTTATCCTTTGCTTCTTTCACTCTACAGTTCTTCTTCCAAAACATTCCCTAGATGTAAAGTATTTTGTGAACACTCAAAAATAATTTATTTTCAGTCTCTTAACCAGCCATGATTATCTTTATTAATTGCCATTACTACAAAAAAAGAATTTATCAAAGATGAGGATTTCTCTGATCTATGGGTGCAAACTTAAATTTTAAGAGGTGGTTTGACTGCATGTGGATTTATCAAGAGAAGCAGTATTAAATGGTTAACTCCTGGCATCTATAACCTCCCCAGCAATGAGCCTTTGACAGATCTACATTCCTGCATATTAATTTCTCTCTATGGAGTGGGTCTCAGATTCAATCAGAAATCAGAAGATTATTCCAATTGTAGTATTGCCACTATTGCATTTTAAGTACCTCTTGCCTAGCAAATTGTTACTGTAGCATATGAGGCCTAATAAAATCCAAAATGTGTGCTTGGGCATAACTTAGATTTATGTAATTCATTTGCTTCCATTTGACCTGTACATATTAATATTTTCTCGTTTATTTAGCTTCTCTTATTGTTTCATTCATTCATTTTGAGATAAGATCATTTTATATATTCCACAGTGGGTTCAAACTCACACTCCTTCTCCCCAGCCTCTTGAGTCATGGGATATTACTCATATACTATCATGCCTGGACTCTTTTTCTATTTCTTAATGGTGTAGCGTCTATGAATGAACATAAATTAAAAATCTTAATGAAGTCCATTTCATCAAGACTTTTTTAGTGATTCTCATTAAAAATAAAAGTTTTGCATCCTCATTAAAATTTATTCAGTCATAAAAAAGAATGATATCCTCTCATTTGTAGCAAAATGGATGAACTGGGGGACATTATGTTAATTGGATATACCAGACACAGAAAGAAAAATACTGCATGTTCTCTCTCATATGTGAAAGTTTAAAATATGTCATTTTGGATATCAAAAGGTAATCACTAGAAGTTGGGAATGATGTGGAACATGGTCAGTGGAGAGAAGTTGGTAAAGAAGTTGTGGTAGGAATTATTTATCTCTCATTTCTATGAACAAAGTTCTGTAAAATAGCATTATTTCTTTGGTAAATTTTATGAAAAAATTAGTTTGTGATTTAAACAGAGATGGGGATGAAGGTATGGGATGTTAGGAGAGAAAGAGGAAATGATGAAAATATATTTCCTTTTTGACTAACCCTCCATTAATCTCATTGCCTTATTTCACTGTTTTACATACGTAACTAAAATTTGTTTAATTTAAAAAAAATAGTTCAACAAGTTCAATTTTTTAAAAAAGTTTACCTGTTGTGGTTCTCCTCCTACTTTCTTTAAGAACCTTTAAAGAAGAACCTTTAAGAACTTTAAGAACAGGACCAAATGGCTAAAGAATATCATTGAGCAAATATGTCATGTATGTGGGTTAGAGATATGCTAAACATTCTCGGTATAGGCTAGGGATAAAAGCAAAGAAATTCAGAAAAGATCTCTTGGAGATCTTCTAGTCAGATGCACTAGGTGCACTAGTTACAAATTGTTTTTAAGAATTTACCAGCAAGGTTAAGACTTCCAAGTAGGATTGAAAGGGTCAGTTGTGGATGAAAAGTTGGATTCCTGAGAGAAAATCATGGATGTTGAGTTCAGGAGTCCAAATCCTTGGACAGTTACATTTTTTCATTCAAGATTTTTTCCTATGGTGAACTCTATCTCCAGTCACACATAAAATAAATAATTTATATAGATAAACATATGATATTTGTTTATTATGTAATGCATGTCTATCGACTAATCAACATCGTAATGTATAATGTAAACACTGCATATAACTAACTTATAAAGTTAGATATTTTTACTCTTGTTTTTCGTTTAATGTCCCTAGCTTAACTAGGGACATCATGACACAATGTTGTACATTTCAATTTGTATACATGAATTTTATAAACTTTCATTCTGTCAATTATCCCTTAACAAAAATGAAAAAGTAATATTTTATTACTACCACTTCTAACCACGGAGCTATTTTAAATAGAGTGAATAATCTCTAATATTTGTTTTATATATTGATAAGAAGTATAAACTAAAACACATATGCTATAATATCAGTTCTGTTAGGTGTGCAAGATGATAAGGGAAATGAGAAACTGCAAACTTTACACACAGGGGGCCCAAATGTTTTTGTATTATACTTCCAATATCATAACAAATTTCATCTATAAAATGGTCCAGAATTAAGACTTCGATAGTTTTTATATAGAGACCTTAAATCCCAGGTCTTCCATTTTCTATTTGCTGGATCATTTGTATTTCATCAGTAGGTATCTTATTATGAGAAAATGATCTGAGCTCTCCACCCCAAGGATGAGAGATAAAAATCAGAGCTGTATGTCACATATTTGTACAAAGCTGTGACAAGTACAACATCCATTTCTTCAAGCCATCATTCCCTTAATCACATGAGGGATACCTGAACTATTACTTACAAAACCCACTTAAATGCATATTTGAGCCAAATGAACTATTATCATAGCTTAGCAAACAATGGGTTTTGTTGTGTTATATTATATGCCAATACGTAATTGAAACTACCAGCTAACTTCACCCTTACACACTATGAGTTTTATAAACAATAAGCTATCCTATAACTACTCTGGGAAATAAATATTAGGTACTTGATGTTTAATAGCAACCAAGTATCCTCTGTGTTTATGTAGTCAAGGATCTGTATTTATACTTCTAACCTTTTGAACTATGTTTACATCGTGTTTTCATACATGACTATGTTCTATAACCGACTCTCCTACAGTGCATAATGTAGTTTATTTCTGGATACTGTATGTCTCAGATTATTATTCCTTTTCTTCCAGAAAAGAATAGATGAAATTCCTCTTACCTTTGTAGCAATCTTTTTGGTAGAGTGTGTGAGAATTAATTTAATTATTCCTTATTACAATGAGTTTGCCTTGTTAAACTGGGAAAGTACCAATGAATATAGTGCCAATCCCATGAGCAATCAAACTTAGGAAATATTATGCTATGTGTTGTTTCCTTGTAAACAATTTTTTATTTATTTAAGTTCTCCAAAAATCTGTCCTATATTAATTAATATTTTAGATACCTGACTTTTTGCCTTTAGTTCACATCAAATACAGATTTGTGGATTAAGAAGATGTCAAACAGTTTACAAACGAGTACAAATGTCATAATTCTTATGGAAAATTCCTAGTTTCGTGTACCTTTTAATAACTGAGCTAATTAATGAGTATTGAAGGTGAATTAATTTGGGATAATACATAAATCTTACCTAATTAGATCTACAGGGAGATGGAGCATTTAGAATGAAAAGTCAACATACAGAAGAAATTTAACTTATTTGAGCCAAGAGGGATTGGAAGATGACAAGTCTTATCCTGCCTTGGAACCAGATTGCTCAGGTGAAGTTTAACAGCAGGTTTGAGGTCGCTACCAAGAAACAAAGATCACAGTCACCATGTATCTAACAAAGGTCATCAGAAAAGAATTCTATTTCTGAGTCCAAGATGGCATTGTAAATTTTTGTGTGTGAAAATAGCTTGTATCACTAATCTGAGCTAGAACAAACTGTATAAATATATATTTTCTTCCATGTATTATCTTTTTATGCTGTATAAAACAAAAATCAAGTTCCATGTTACTCTGTTTCATAACATAAACTTTTCAAGATTTAATTGAGGATTTTTGATTACTTGTGAAGATCAGCCATAATTAAAAGAAAATGCATTTCTTGTCTGACCATTCTCAGTTCATGATATCCAGTAAAAATGTACCTGACCTTTTAATGTCACATAGCCTACTCCTTATCAAGATCTATCATGTAGACCCCCTAATCGAGACATGTAAAATACCAGATCTTATCTGAAAATTTCTGTTTTAACTTTCCTATGGCATTTGTTATGATGACAAATTATTCCAATTTCAGGTTTCTGAAATTCGACTAACACTAAATAAATATTTAGCAACGCAGAATTTTCAAACAGTGATGTAGGTCAAAGTTATGTTTAAATCATGAAGCATTTGATTCAGAAATGTGTGAACACTTAATCCTCTTATTACACATTTTACATTTCATCAGGTACCACATGGCATGGATATATGCTGTCCTGGTCAATTTGCTTGCTACCACGATTGAGTTATCCGATTCTAGCCTGCTATCTTTTTCTGAAAGTTAAAGCCTCTTGGGGGACAACTACGTGATCATAAAAGTAATGAGGGATTCTAATCTCTTATGGCTTATTTGCTAGGGCATACTTCACTTTGTTTAAAATAATGTACACAAACATTTTACAGAAATAAAATATTTTCCTGAGGCTATACACTGACAAAAGAAGTATCATAACAAGCAAGAAAAAGTCTTTTTCAAAAATTTGATCCACACATCTGAAAATAATGTCTGTCAGTGATCAAAATAGATTTCTAGACTTATATTTTTGGCAAGGCTTCTATATTAATTTGTGTGCAAGTCAGGAATCTAAGAAACCTGACTGACTGATAGGAGCAGCAGCCTGAAGTTCTGACAACCTCTCTCAAAGAGTGTATGGAAAATAAACATCTCTATTTATCCTTCAAGTTATATATTACATATCATGACATTTAATTAACTTAATGTTGTATGTGCAATATTAGATAATCACTGATTATAGATTGGGCCTTCCTTTATTTTTCTCCTCTTGTAGATTGATATAAATGTGGAGAATTTCTGGAAGACTTCATATAGTGGGGCTCAGAACTAATATGACCAACATCATAAGATAAGAAGGTGTAGATCACAGCAAGTAGAAATCAATCCTGATGACAGATGATTTTGTTTAAATCACAAGCGTCTTTCCTCTCATAATAAGATATATTTTTATAAGGTTACAGATTTCAATACTCACATTTTATGACATACTTAGAATATAAAGAAATGTTAATTGAAACATTAAATATGTCACTGATATAGATAAGTTTCCTTCAAATTCAAGAGAACAGTTTATAAACAAAGATCAATATAGATTTTATAGATACATAAATTTCCTTATGACAAAATGAATGGCATTTTTCAGAAGATCACCATCTTTGCTTAGAAGTTTATTTTATAAAGAGAAAATAATGTTCTTGTGAAAATTCTGCAATGAAATTAAAGTGTGCAAGGCTCACTGGGTGATTACTAAAATAAAATGGCTATGGTGATTTCAATCTATGTAATTATATTTTAATTCCATCACATCATATATTATATTTATTTTTCAATGTAGTCTCTTTATATTGAGTGGTATATATATATATATATATATATATATATATATATATATATATATATAATGTAATGTAAATATATAGTTACAAAAATTATATATATAATTAATGTGAATATATGTATTTACTATTTATATTTTATTATTTCTTATGATTTTAAAATATTGATCATAATATCTACAATATATTAGATACAACGAACTAGTTACTACATTCAAAATCAGCATGGAAGGACACATATGTGTTTATATTTTTCTATATCATGATTGAGTTTGAAGAAGGGTTTATGAGAACAGGTATCAGTGCCTTTTTTTTTTTAAAACACCTTGCCAGTATTTTATCTATTCTTGTGCATGTGACAAGGAAGACAGAAACTTTAATATAACTGAGTAATTTAATTATTTGCCAGTAGACAACAAATGATAACCTAATTCTGGATTCAAGGTTAACTAGTGCCACAAGGCACAGCAAATCACTCTGGAATGGATAGAGTTCTATCTGCATATGTTGCTAATGGTATCTTTCCTGAAGGATTGTGAAATAGATTCTTATCTTGGCTTCATTCATCATACGGACACTGACACTCTGGACTAAAATGTTATAGGGCTCCGTGTTCTATGAGGGAAGAAAATGGCAAGGGCTAAGCTGTAACAGAGAGTTCTCCTCCCTTCTCCCAGAGTGTGACATTTTAAGGTTGTGTTTTCAAATTCCAAGGAAAGAAAGGTTGAGGAGCTCTGCTGGCAATGGCCATGTGGGGACTTTTCGGCATAGAAACTAACAGAACCTTTATCTCTAAATGGGTATCTAGAACCACACTAGCAGTAATTTAATTCAATTTTGAGTAACAGACAGAGAAAAACACATGTCTACACTCAGTATGTTATTATTTTATAGGCACATCAATAATAATTACTACAATAAATTAGATTATAAAATTTCCAAAGTCACTGAATTTTAAGACTTCAATCATAACACTTAATGGCCAGTCAATGTCAGCCTGGCATTTCAAATATTCAATTTCCACATGCAATCTACTAAATTACAAAGCAGCTGAAGAGATTGATTCCTGCTTTCACTTACTTTAATGTTAAGGGGGAAAACAAATATATAAAAATGTTTTATTACCCATAAACAATGTAGTCAACAACTCAAAGTAAAAGTATAAGAATTACTTAGAATCTTTGTGTGCATGACTTAGTGAATTCCTTATAATGCAATAGCATATTATTACAGGTCAATGAAATTAGTTCATGATTACACAAGTGACAGTCAGATAGACCAATATGTAGTGAGCATTACAGGTTAAAAGATCATACACTACTGCATAACAAAATATGCTTGAATAGGGAACAGGCTGCATAAAGGTGTGTTGCTATTGTTGTTTTGTTCTGTTGGCAATTTTCTAATGAACATATTGATTATTCATTTTAGTTCACATAACATAATAAAAATATGAATGTTAATCACAGATTACATTATGATCTATTTCCAGAACTCAATTGATTGTTCTACAAAGATTAATTCACTTATGTAGATAAGCAAAATTTTATTTCATTTAATCCTCAAATAAGAAATCTGAACAAGGGAGTAACTCACATATTACTGTCAGCATTCCACAAAGGGTGAGAATAATTTGAACCAAAGCAGGATATTTTCTATCTAGAGACTATATCCTGGCCATGTGCAGTTTGTTTATCCCCAAACTCTGAGAAGTACCAGGTTCTTGAGAGATTAAACTATTTACAATATTGTTTGTAACAACTTAACATGTCAGAATGACACTATAGGCAAGCATAAGGCCTAGAAATACTTAGGTTGATGCTACAAATGCATCTATCATATCATAAACAAGTCTAGCAAGTTAACTCAGTAAGTTCATAGATTCACATTTTGCTATTATTTTTGTGCCTCAATTTCAAAATGTGGAAAATAGTATGACCCCTTTGCTTTCAGATAAATGATCCAGGGCTTTGAGGAGATGGTGTCATAGAAACAAGCACAATTCTCCTGTGTCCTCACAAATCTCACAGGTAACCTGAAACCAGTGGCTGCAGAGATAGTTGATATTACGAAAAGACAAGAACAGATCAGAGTAGCCAGTATAGAGGAAAAGAAGATAAATACAGAAACATTGGAATTTGAATTTTCAAAGGAAATAACCTGTAAAAGCATAGAAGAAATCAAAGGGAAGGCAGAAGAATACACCTCAGCCCCATCTTGAACCAAAAAAAGAGAAAACAGGTATTCAAAGCGTACGAAGAGAAAATTGAGACACAGATCTATATGTGCTCTGTGAAGCAGATGCAAAACAAAAAAAGACTTTTGTTTTTCTTCTCTTATAATACATTCCAACACCCTTTCACTTCTCTCTTAACTCCTCACACCACCACCCCATCTCACTTCTTCTCCAAATCTACTACACATCCTCCCACTCCAACCCTTGACCCTCCCTAAGAAAGAGCTATCTTCTCAGGGTTACTGATCAAACATAACACAACAAGATGGAACATGGTCAGGCACAATTTCCTACTTCAAGTTTGGATTAAGCAACCCAGTAGGGGGATGAATGAGATACTCAAGTGCAAGCAAGGTGTTCAGAGATACACTTCCCCATTCCAATCTGTATTGAGTTCTGCAAGAGTACCAGGCCAGTCATCCTCAAGACATTTCGGGGACCTAGCAAGTTCCATGTCTGCTGCCTCAGAATCTGTGAGCCCCTAAGAGCATTACGTAGTTGAATCCACGAACTTTCTTCTCCTGCTGTCCTAGACATTTCTGGTCTCAAAAATCCATCTTCTACTTCTTCTGTGGGATTCCTTAACAGCCTCTTCATCTGTTCCCTTAGGCTACCATAGAAAGCCTCTTGTTGAGGACTGAGCTAGGCACTAATCTATGAGGAGTGCAGGATAACATTTGAAGTCCTTTCCTGACTGCCTAGACTCTAGTTCCAGAATTGCCCTGGAGTATCGGTCATGGTTTCCTTCTTTAGCATGGTTTTTGCCCTTCCATTTTTCCAGTGGATCCTGTTGGAAGGATAGGCTATAGGTTGAAGTATTTGTAGCTGGGATGGTATTTTAGTCCCACCCCTGGAATTCTTACTTGGTAACAGAAGATGGTCTGTTTAGGCTTCTTATCCCCCATTACTAGAGGTTTTGGTTATGGTCACCTGTATTGATTCTAGTGAGTTCCTAGCTCTCCTCCAATTCTGGTTATCTTTCCATATATTCTCTCCCTCCATCCCTCTCCAACCTTCCTGGTCCCTTCTCTTCTTGTTCCCATCTTTCCCCATCCCTCCTGCAACATCTTTTGTATTTTCCCTTTACCAGGGAGATCTCTGTGTCCCCACTGGGGCCTTCCTTATTGGATAGTCTCCCTGGGTTTGTGGATTTCAACAACTTTGTCCTTTGCTTAACAGTTAATGTCCACATATAAGTGAGTACATACCATGTTTGTCATTCTGGTACTGAGTTACCTCATTCAGGATATCTTTTTTTTTTTTCTAGTCCCTTCCATTTGCCTACAAAATTCATGTAGTCATTTTTTTTTAAAAGCTGAGTTGTACTCCATTGTATAAATATGCCAAAATTTCTTTATCCAGTCTTCAGTTGAGGGGCATCTAGGTTTTTTTCCAATTTCTGATAATTATGAACAAAGCTGCTATTAATATAATTGAACAAGTGTCCTTGTAGTAGGATGGAATGCCCTTTGGATATATACCTAGGAGTAATATATCTGGGAGTTGAGGTAGGTCGATTTCCAATTTCCTGAGGAATCACCACATTGATTTCCACAGTGGTTACCCAAGTTTGTACTCCCAACAGCAATATAGGAGTGTTCCCCTTGCTCTATATTCTCACCAACATGAGCTGTCATTTGAGTTGTTGATCATACCCATTCTGACAGGGGTAAGATGGGAATATCACAGTAATTTTGATTTGCATTTCCTGGATGGCTAAGGACATTGAACATTTTTCTAAGTGTTTCTCAGCCATTTGAGATTTCCATTTTTAGAATTTTGTGTTTAGATCAGTACTCCATTTTTTAATTGGGATATTTGTTTTGTTGATGTCTAGTTTCTTGAGTACTTTATATATTTTGGAGATTAGCCCTTTATCAGAAGTGGAGTTGAGCTCATATAAACTCAAGCAGTCTGAAGTCACAAGTACAGGGCATGCACTGGTCCATTCCAGATCCTCAGGACATATATAATAACTTTCAATTTAGTGTTTTTTATGGTACTCCTGAGAATGTGAATGAGTGGATCATTGATTTTTGTTCCTTCTCTTGGGACTCATTTCTTTCTGTTGGCCTGTTTTGTCCAAATTTGATGTGATAGTTTGGTTTTATTTATTGTTATATTTTATTACAATTTATTATTTTCTCTTGATGCCTACTCATTTCGAATGAAAGGAAAGAAAGGGAGTGGATCCAGATGTGAGGGGATGTAGCGAGGCAGTGGGAAGATTAGAGGGAGGGAAAACTCTAATCAGATTATATTGCAAGAGAAAACAAACTATTTTCAATAAAAATGAAAATATTTAAGCATAAAATACATGAGACACTAGAGTAAATATTTTTATTTTACTCTAGTAAATAATTACTAGAGTAATTATTTGATTTATCTACAAAAAACACAATTCATTTTACTTATTGAGTTTTACAATGCACCTTCAGATTGCTGAAAATTGTCCTGCAAATATAAAACTCCAGAAGTTTTAACAGAAATAGCCTCAAGAAATCATTAATACAGAAGAAGAGACAGTTTGAGTTATAAGGACCTGGTAATTGAGGCAATGTAATTGAGAAGGAGATCACAAAGGAACAAAAAGGAAATAATGCCTAATATCCAATATTTTAAACAAAAACAAACAAACAAACAAAACCTTAATGGCTACATAGAGAAAATAGTAAATATTAATAAAGTAACAATTCATCAAGAAAATATAATTACTATTAGTATATATGCACCTAACTTTAGAAAACTATATTAGTGGACATTAAATCTCCAAAATCAATAACAGTGGGTTACTTCAATGTTCCATTCTAATAATCATATATTTTTCCAAACTCAATATTAATGAACTTTAGAGTTAATCTACTCAGTATAATAAATAACTTAAACTGTCAATTAAAGAATATTTCACCCAATAGCTGCTATATAATGTATATCCTTAAGAGAACCCTTAGAGCGTCTCTAAAGCATATCATATTCTAGGCCACAAATCAAGTATTTAAAAATATAATAAAAGAAATAGATCATAGTGAAACAAAATGGTATGTCAGTATAAAGTTGGCTCAAAGAAATTACATAAATATTTAGAAATTAAAGAAAACACTCCTTAATGATATATAAGGATTGAAAACATTAGGGTAGAAAATATACAAGTCCTACAATCATATGAAAATAAAAGCACAGTGTGTCAGATCATGTGGGACATAGCAAAGCCAAATTTAACAGAAAAGTTTACAGGTGCGAATTTCTACACTAAACAGCATATAAGTTGTCAAACTAAATAACTTAATGATCCAACTCAGCAATTTAGGAATACAACTGCCAAATCCAAATGCAATGGAAGAAAATAACTTTCCCTGATCAGCATGAAAGTTAATAAAATGGAAACTGAAAGAGCATCACAGATAATCAATACAACAGATATTTTATTTTTATTTAGGTTAAATTAAGATTTTAAAATTCATAACAAAAGAAGCCAATGAAATAAGAAAAAAACAGTGAATCAATATCATTAAAGGTTTAGAACAGTAAATCTAGTGAAATACAAACAACCATTGAGGAAGATATTGCAAGCTAATATTCTAAAATATTATCAAATTTAGGAGAACTGGATTAAATTCTAGCTAAGTAAGACCTTAAAATATTAAATCAATATAATATAGACTATATATATATATATATATATATTAATTATATATAGTTTAAACAAATTCATAACAAGCAATAAGAATTATACACTAATAGAAACTACCAAAAACAGGAGCCATGGATCATGTGACCAGTTGCTTTTCAGAAGCACAAAATATAGTCATCAAACTGAAGAGATAGACTTCAGAAAGTAGAAAAAAATTGAACATTTAATTAGTTACCTTTCTTACAGCTATAATGTAATACTAGCAAAATCGACACATATAAGGAATGGCTTATTGTGGTTCACAGTTCAAAGTTACAATCCATCATGCCAGTGACATCACGGTAACATGAGCTGAAGGTAGCTGGTCACACTGCAGGTGTAGTCAGGAAGTAGAGGGGTGAATGTCAGTGCTCCACTCTTCTGTTTTGATTCAGTCTAGAGGCTCTGTCAGAGAATGGTGCTATCTGTAGCCTTCCTATCTCAATTGATCTAATTTAGAAACTCTTTCACAGATGAGTCTTGAGATTTCTCTAAATAATTCTAGATCTTTTCAAACCAATAGCATTCAGCACTACCACTATACAGCTAACTGTGGATTAACAACAGCAGAAATACAATTTCAAGCCATTAAATGGAAAATGAATTGGCTATGTCTCAAGTGATATGTAAATGGACAATAAAGCATTTTTTAAAAAATATTCAAACTCTACAAGGTGATCCAAAGAGAAACAGAAATTAAAAGTGCTTCACTGTTCTATCTCATCCATTTAAGATGCTATCAAGAAACAAATCAAAGCCCAGAAAGCCTGCTCACTGGTTAATAGCACTTGCTGTTTCTTACAGAGGACAGATTCAGTTCTCAGCACCCACATAGTGGCTAACAACCATCATAATCATATACATAGTGTGCATTCATGCATGCAGTCAATACATTTGTACATATATAATTTAAAATAAGAAATCTAAAGAAAAAATAATAAAAAAGTTGTCAGACATTTGGAGAAAGAGCTACCTTCACAAGATGTTGATCAGCGTGTAAGCTCATATAACTACATATGGAAAACAAAATAACTAAAAATAGAACGTCGATATGAGCAAGATATACCACTGTAGGTTTATACCCAGAAATTGGCACACATAAAATATATTTGAAAATCAATGTTTACTGATATGCTATTCATGACATCCAAGATAATGGCACAGCATAGGTTTCTAAGAGAGAATGAGTAAGTAGAGAAAATGTGGCATATATACACAGTGGGATTTTATTCAGGTATAAAGAAAAACGAAACTACAATTAAAAAACTGAATTGAACTAAAGATTATGTTAAATGAAAGAATTCATAATAAAAAAGAATATTACATGTTTCCTATATATCTCAAAATAACATGAAAACATAACAAAACATATATATGTGAATATAGATACATGAAAATTTATAAACAAACCCAGTTTGTATATGCTAATTAAGTCTTATTACATATGAAAGAAAATTCATTTAAAAAATTCTTTAAAAAACATTTACTATCAACTGTATTTAACAAATAGAAAAAAGAAGGTGCTCTAAAGCACTGTGCAATATGATAATATCAGAGAGTAAAATAGACTTTGCATTCCTTGTTATGTGCCCAGCATTATTTTAACAAGTGCCTAACTAGTAATTCATTTAAAACTGAAAACAATCTATATCATTGGTCATATTATTATTCATTCTTATATATCACAAAGTGGCACACAGAGTGCTAAAGTAAAATATCTAAAATTTGTATGACTAGAGATTCTCAGATACATAGAAATAAATGCTATAGATTTATTTTCATTTAGAAAGCTAATGTTTTTGGAAATTGGTTATTCTTCTTGCATATTAGGTCCATTCTCCTAGGTATGAAATTAGATTGAGCCATGAAGTCTGTTTTAAAATCAGGCCCATTTCTCCCTACTCATAGCTCATTAGCTTTGTAAATGATGGCTGTGTATAGACTTTATCAGGGGAGCAAGGGAGAAACAACATTTGATTGTGTTGGCTTTTGAAGATTAATTTATTTCATTCCTAGCTCTGAAACATAACAAATAGACAAATGCTTCAGCAGTCAAATTTACATCAATTTTCTTCAAATTTATGAATTTTCTTAGATAAGAATATCTCCACTTTGCACAACTATTCTAATTAATGCTTTACAAGCATGTGAGGACATTTATCTAAAATTTAACATGAAGTCTAAATGTGTCTAAATGTGTGTGAGTGTATCTGTGTAAATCTGCATAATGCCTGTATATACACAAAAACAAATATTTAGAAGAATATTTAGGTAAAGAGTGATAAAGTATTAGGAATTTTAATCAGATGAGGTGTGGCATTTGATCCTTTAATTCAACAGCAGGGCTGCTTTAGGTAGAAAGAATGTTAGTAAACAACTTAAATACCAGTATTCAGAAAGCAGTGGTAGGAAACATCTTTAATCCCTGTATTCCAAAGGCAGTGGTGATCCATGCATTTAATCCTCAAAACAGAAACAGACTGTGGGAACAGTCAGGAAGCAGAGCTCAAGAATCAGTGTCACACAGGAAGTGACATCTGAGATGAGTCAGTGAGAGACAGGCAAAGTGAGTAATCAGTGAGTGTACAAACTGAAGACACCCCCAACTCTGATGATAGAAAGGAGGGCTCTCAGATCAGAGAAGATTCAGTTACAGAAGAGGTAGTTACAAGAGGCAGTCAGACACAGGCAATATGAGATATTCAGTCTGAGGCAGTCAGAGAATCAGCCAGAGTAAGCCCGAATCAGAACTCAGTCAGAAAGAATAAGCTTACTCAGAAGGTCAGTTTGAACCAGCAACTCCGAGAAGATTTTTGAGCCAGAACAGTGAGTGAGTTGAACATAAGAGAAGAATCAGAGTTCAGAAGGAGCTAGTCAGAGTGGCTCAGTTAAAAGTCTTGGAGATTTATTAGATTGTACAAAGGTTAAAATGTTCTAGATTGTATGAAGCCTTCCAGTTCTAGGATTAAGAGGAGATTGTAAGGAGGCAGAAATGCTCTTAATTAAATCCGTGATTTAATTTTTTTTTTATTTGCCCTGAATCAATGGTTACATTTGTCATGAATCTACATCTATCTACAGACAAATATATCCTTGCATAATCTATGAATTTGTAAGATTTTATGAACTTTTGAGAAATAAGAGTGTTTTATCCATATATACTATAAAAAGTTCTGCTGTTAATATTAACATGTTACAATAGTGACTTTACATTATTGACACATTATCATTAGCACATATGTATACTTCAAGTTCACTTAGATTTGTATATTTTAGATTTCATTACATTTTTCTAATTTTACTTTTGTTGTCAAGTTTCCATTCATTTGGCAATGTTTGCCATATCCCGTCATATCCTACAGGTTTATGTAACCTAAATTTTGAGAAGTATAAGTTTAAGTTTTTGGTTAAGAAGTGCTTGGATGTTTTGCAGAATATTCCTCTGGTAGCTTTTACCTTAAGTTTTCCTGGTTACTAGACTTGGGTTACATTATATTCCCCAAGATGACCACTGAGGAAGGATGCCAATCTTCCCATATCATCAAAAGCACCTCACAGAGCATGAATGATCACTGTTCATATGGCACTGGTTGCCTCGAATAGGCTGTGTATTTAAGAGTTGCCTCAGTGAGAAGTTTCTCTCTCTTTTTTTTTTTTTTTCATACTTCACTGTTTGTAAAGAAGTGACAGTGTTTAAGTACCAGAGAGTTATGTTGCCTTTCCTTCAGGGAGAAATCTGTATATAAATTAGTTGTAGTTTTCTAAATGTGAAACTAAACTTCTCTCCATACTTTATTTCCACAATTCATTATTTTGAACTATAACAATAAACACTTATTTTAGCTATTGTTTAGAATTGAATATTGCTACATTAGGACGTACAAAGTATATCCATTCAGCCATGAAGTTTGGTTTTTTCCTTCCCTATTCACTATTGCCCACATCCCTTTAACAATATTCCATCAGTGTGTGTGTGTGTGTGTGTGTGTCTGTGTGTGTGTGTATGTACAGGCTTCTGTTTCTTTATTATCTCCTTGATTTCCAGAACTGCAAGATACTCCAATATTCTCTTTATATTCAGATATAGATACATCTAGGTGGGCAAGAATATTGTAACTATATATTTTCCTACTTTTATATGCATACTTGAAATCCTTGTCTTAATTTTTGCATATTTTAGAAAGTCAAGCAACCCTTGTATGTAACTTGTTATGTGATATAATAAATAAGTGCTAAAGTCTTTCAAATGTGTTTTACATATGAGTTACTCTAAATGGAACATATGGAAAGCATAACTGAATGTAGATTATATTCTTTTATGCATATCTTATTATTTGAAATTTTCTCTAGATTCCATTTCATAGCATCTTATAATGTTAAATACTATGTATTGATTTTAGTAAAAATTAAAAAGATTTCTTAAATACTTAATTATTTTAGATTTTAGCTTAGAATTGCATTATTTATTTTTAAAATATTAAATAATTATTCAACTATCATTCTGTAGCTAACATGCAACTATAATGTGGTTTTGAAACAGGCTTACTACATCTTATAGATTTTAGAGTAGGTAAGACATATGGAATATTCCAGAATGTGCTATGTATTAATAAATATTTTATTTGAATATTAGACAAGGGCATATATTTTTGGAAATTAGAAGAAATATTTGAAAACTAACAATTAGATCTGGCTAATTTCTACCATCTTCAAGGTCTCCATAACTAACTGATTTCCTGAATGCCTGATGGGTAAGTCAATACACTGCAGACAGAATTAATTTCTTTTTATTAGTTCTTCAGCACAATGCCTATACTTCAGGCTTAGGGAAAAAAATGAATATATGCTATTTGATAGTGTTCTTTAGACATGACAGGTAAATTGTACCCAAGGACTCTCAACAGTAGATTTGCCTGAACAAGAGCAGCATATTGGCAACAATGGTTGAAATGTCACAACAGACAGTGGGAAGTCCACATGGTCCCAATCTCAAATGACAAAAATCATAGAAAAGATTATGAATTCAGAAGGAGGGTTTAGGAGGTGTTAGTGTGGACATGATGGGGTAGGGAAATGGAGATGCAGTGCTCATGTACGAAGTTCTCTGAAAATTAAAACTGTTTAAAATTATCTAGAACAATATTACAAAATCTTCAAAATAGCCTAGAATAACTTAATTCTCGAAGGAACATTTATATATGTGTGGAAATGTACATGCATTTAGTCAAATTTTATCTTGAAATCTTTGATTTTTAATTTTCATACCTGGATGAATCACCAAGGGTTCCTTCTTTAAGGATCAAGGTTATTACCAAACACTAAATAATAGCTTGATAAAATATAGGTCTTAAAATAATACAGCACTGAAAATATTACACAATAGAATGTTAAATATAATTGAAAAGTTAAAAATTGTTCCTAATACTACATGATATTCAGCTCTTATTTGAGTGATTAATAAAGGATAAAAATGTTAGATATTAGTAAGTATGCATAAATAATAATGAATACATTCAAATAAATACCTTACCTTTCATTCCCATTTCTTTTGAGATAATAAACACAAAATTTCTCCCCTACCCCTCTCTATCACCCTCACATACTTCTTCCTCATTTCCTTCTAATCATTGTAATCTAAACTTTATTCACTAATTGTTATTGCATGCATATATGCATATGTATACACACACACACACACACACACACACACACACACACACACACACACACACACACACACACACGTTCCTAAATCAAGATGTTTTCAAATGGAACTGTTTTTCAGTTCTTTAAGGACAGTTAAACCTTCTCCTTTCTCTGTTTTCACATTTACATTTCTTCAGGAAAACTATATCTTCATTGAATTCTTGCTCAAAATATGAGTAATGGAAACTTTTTTATCAGAAAAAGCAAAGTAGTACAATAGGTATAAAGAGATTTTGGTTTATTATAAAGTGTTAACACACTTGTTTGTGGATTCATAGAGGTCAATATTTACAGTCCTTAAGCCACTAACCTAAGAGGGCTGAAGATGTATAGCTATGGTAATTTGAATGCCTGGCAATATGAGAATAGGTTACATAATTCTAGCACATAGTATAAAGGCCTTAGACTAGAAGAGTCCTTGGAATTGGTTCAACTCTGAGCCAGAATCCTAAGAAATTCTAAGATCTAGGACTTAGCTCAAAAACAGTGGTTCAATGAGCCTCATTCAGACTTATTTTTCTTTCTTTTTATTCCTTCCTTTCCTTTCCTTCCCTTCCTTTTCTTCCTTTCCTTCCTTTCCTTCCTTCCTTCCTTCCTTCCTTCCTTCCTTCCTTCCTTCCTTCCTACCTTCCTTCCCTTCATTTCCTTCCTTCCCTTCCTTTCTTTCTTTGCTTTCTCTTTTTCTTTCTTTGCTTTCTCTTTTTCTTTCTTTCTTTCTTTCTTTCTTTCTTTCTTTCTTTCTTTCTTTCTTTCTTTCTTTCTTTCTTTCTTTCTTTCTTTCTAATGAAATGGTTAACAGTTCAAATGAGGCCTATCTTCAGGATGGGAAAGGATCTGCTTTAAGTATGCTAACAATTCAAATCTTAACTTTCCCAGAATATACTTTTCTATGTACTGAGAATATATTTTTATGGCCAAGTAAAATGTACACGTAAGACTGATAAATAGAAGAAAGGAAGATTTGCTATCCATTATTAGTTTTATAACCCAATTTGTTCTTATTTCTCAAAAGTCTTTGAAGTATATTATAAAATTAATATCAGAAAAAAGCTTATGAATAGTAAGAAAGTGAAAAATTCAGAGTTATGTAAACTTTCTTCTTTACTTTAGATATTAACATCTGGTATAACAAAACACAACATTAATATCTCAACAATAATACTGTATCCAGATGTTTAAAATGTCTCGGCCACTCATGATTTTATAATATTAGTGCTGCATTATATAATTAATTAAAATGCATTATTATGACTTCAGTTTTATAATATCAGCAGAAATTGAATATTATTCCTTGTTTCATGTGAAATATAAAAACCTTGAAGAAGTATAATAGTAAAAATTAACATTTAGCTTACAGTTAAATCTATAATCTAGAACTATAAACATTTTGAGACAAAAATTCAATTATGCATTCATACTGTATAATCTGAAGTTAGGATGGGAACACATCTACAAAGTAAGTGTTGTGATTAGACAGCAGCAAAATATTAACAAAAAGGAGCATTGCAGAAGACTCAAGGTTATAGCGAGGGTGAAATTGCAAAATAGTGTTCTCTTCAAATTCTCATGGTTAAGCTCTGATCTTGAGTCTCTTAGAAAGTAACCATCTTTAGAAAAGGGGTCAGACATCATCAAATTTACAGGTTAGTGAATACAACTAGAAAATAAATATCCTATGTCAGGTAAGCAGACCCAGACCCAGTAAATAGAGTATGTATTTGCTTATATGTAGATATTACTCATTAAATAAATGATAATCAGCCTTAAATCTGTAGATTGAGAGAAGTTAGGGATAAAGAAATGGACTAGAGACACATGGATCTCCCTGGAAGAGGGAAATAAAACAGATTTTTATGAATGGACTGGAGTACATGGGGGAGAATCAAGGCAGGAAGACCAAGTAGGGAGGGAGAGGTGAGATGGGATTGAGGAAGAGAATTAAGCGAGAGACAGATAGATGTGAAGGGCATTTGAGTGGTGATATATGAAGGAGGTACTAATGACATAGCCTAATAATAAGAGAGATGAAACCCTTACCTTTTGACACCAAACGAAGCTTCTAGTGCTGGTATGAGGTTTCATCCAATTGAGTTGTTGGCTAAAGGGGTCCCATGGAAATCCCGAAACAACTCAGGCTGGTGCAAAGGCTATACATTGCTCTCCACAAACTGACAACAAGGCCCCATTGCTAAAGACAGCAACCACACAACTCAATGAACATGGAGAGGTCAAACTGGTACCTACATAGAACCTCTATACCATGTTCTAGTATAAATGACATGGAAAGGTTCTCTGTTGGCTATCAAAAGAGAAAAGTAAAGACCAACCCAACCACAAAATCTTTGATCTATAATATGTAGTGCCTGAAAATTATACTAGAGCAATGGTGCACAAATGTTGTTTGATAACCAACTGATGTCTGGTTTGACTTAAGATCCACTCCATGAGATAGAACCCATACCTGTTTTGGTGACCAAGAACCAGAATCTAGATAATCCACAGAGAAGAAAGTAAAACCAAGTACTAATGGTCTAAATAAAAAAGGTAACAATAAAATGTCTGCTAGTGTTTTTTTTTTTTTTTTTGGTTTGAGATTTTTTTCCCCAGTTCGGGAAATCTCAATCATGAGCTAAATAACGTTTTTATCTTTCAAACTGATTTATCTCAAGTAAATTCCATAGTGATTGAAGGCTACGTAACACAAAGAGGACATCATTTGCAGATAAAGAGTGAATTATTCCAGAACAACAAATTGAGAATATAAAGTTTTCCCAGTAAATATTACCAGTGTAAACATTTTACTTTTATGGCTAAATTAGGTTTTAACTGAGTGTTGTGGCTCACCAGTGTAATTCTGAAACCTGAGGACTTGCAGGAAGGTGGGTTGCATGATCTACCTGGGCTACATGTGACCTTGTCTAAAAAAAATGGTTAATTTTTAACTAATAGCTATTTACATCCCCCTGTTTTATGCAGAAATGGACTTAATAAGGAAAGAGGAGGAACTGAACAAACGGCCCCTGAGCTTTTCTTTTGTTGCTACCAGTCTCATCACTAGATTTTGGGAATTAAGAGATATTCTGCTGATCAGACACCCTGTGTAACTTTATTTTTAGTTAAATATAAAATAATTGTTTCATAAACTGTTGGATAAGGGCCTGTCTAGGTCTTGGCATTTTGTATTGTCTGCAGGTGTTGGATTTATGTGGAGGATATTTGATTTCTATGATCTTCATGTGCTATCAGTAGAACACCTGAGGAGTGCTGGATCAATAAAAACACCTGAGCTCAGACACTCAGAGTTCCACTGCCCATCATGATATTTGCCATTATAGTGGTTCCTTCTACTGAGGTCTTGAAGGGCTTCCACATATGAATATGCCTCCTGTCTTTTCCTTGGTGAGCCAGCCATAGTGGTACTACTACACACTGTAATATGTATTACACTCTCTTCAATGTGTCTGATTTATTTCCTTGCTTCCATCCTAAAATTCAATGAACTATAAACTAAGAGTTTCTCTAAACCTCATAAATTTCACAAGTATTAACTGCTGTTTAGAAGACATAACAGTTTTTAACCACTTGAAGAAATGAAACATGGAGTTAGGACTAAAAAGAGGAAATAAAGAAAACCACTGGGTTCCCACTCAAAACACATAGAAATAACAAATGTCAGATACTATGAATAAAGAATTCCCAATATGGAGACAATGTGCTCCCAAGCTTCCATTTTCCTTTAGAATTAAAATTCTATGACTACACGAAAATAAACATTGACAAATTCTTAAGAAAAAGCAACATATTCTCAAAACCTCTCTGGTTTATTAATACATAGAGAATTTATATCTAACACACAGCATATTTGGAATGAAATGACAGTAGGTTTTACTGTGATGGTTGTTCAGAATAGTCATGCATTTAAAGTTCCCCGAGAGAATTCAGCTTAAGTGACAACTTTTGTGATAGACTGCTTCTTTCCTCTATCAAATTAAGAATGTTTAAAAATAGCCATATAATGAGAAATGAACAAGTAAACATTCATTTGCACTTATCACTGATTTGATGGGTAATTGGAAGTTAATTGGTAAGTTATTTTAATAGTTTGAATTTGCCTTCAGGATTCTTTTCTTTTGCTTAGTTTTTTTTCATTTCTCCAAAATTTTATTTAAGATATAGGGTTTTTTAAAAGTGCAGGCAACATGCATATTACTAAAGACCCAAGAATTTATACTTTATATGAAAGAAAATTATAAATATATATATATATATATATATATATATATATATATATATATATATATGGTGGTCACCCTAAAATCATACACATACAAGAAATAATAGCAGGATATATATATATATATATATATATTACATGCATTTAATATTATGCACATATTCTAGCATGTGTTTAAATGTTATTTTTACACACACATGTAAACATACTGACACATATGTATAACTATATAAATATTACCTGATAAGTCTGTTTAATGTTGCTTTTTCCCATATGATTTCAGTGTTGACAACTTGGTATTGGATGACTAATTAAGAGGCTCATACCCAAGAAACAACAATTCTCCAATACTCAGCATTTCTTTGTTTACTATGGCTCTTTATCTAGGGGTGGGACCCCTTGAGTTCAGCCTCTAGATATTCATTCCTCCTACTTTAGCATGTTTACTGATATTTTAATTGTTCAGGTCTGTTTAAGAAGCTATAATGTTAAATTATCTTGGATGAAGCTATCCAGTTATTTCTAGGATATACAATCTCATAGTACATTCCGTGTACACACACACACACACGATGTGTATATATATATATATATACATATACATATATATATATATATATATATATATATATATATATATATATATATATATCCTGCTATTATTTCTTGTATGTGTATGATTTTAGAGTGACCACTCTGTACTGAATAACCTACTCAGGGCTTTTCTCTGGGGAGAACTATTTCTCCCCCTCTCAGCATTCCTTGTTATGCCATGTTTCAGCATCTAATCTCCGATGTCAATCTCCAATTATGAAAACTTGGCATCATAGAGCTTACAATCTCCAGATATTTTACATGGGTAAATTTAAGTATTTGAAGTCTTAGACCTCCTATAAGCAAATGAAATATTGTATAAAAATGCACAGAATAAAAAACATGACAGATATATAGAAAGTGGTCACTTTATATCTGAATAAATAGGCTGAAAAGTGAGAAGTATACCCAAGGTCAACACTTATAGGTGTCTGGACTGTATTCTAAAGTGTACAATATAAACGGATGCTTAATCATTTTGATTGCTTTTTGGAATACTCTAGTTTGTCCAGTGTATCATGTTTTGAAACACGTGAATGAAAATTCACTGAAAATAAATATAACTATTAAGCAATCTTCTTGACATATTTTTTATATTTATAATTATCCTTTTTTCCCATTATATCTTTTTTAACACTGCTTTGGATTTTATTGCTTCTCCAGACCTGCAGAGAGGTATAATCCATCCTTTACATTCTTTCAAAGTAGGTCAGAGAGATGAAATATATGTGGGAAAATGTGATGAATGGTTTAAAGTTCTGAAAAAAAAACATATAAGCAATATTAACTGTAATGTAGACCAATATTATGATCAAATTACTTCATTATGATTTTACAGAAAACACATAAACAATTAGAAAATACTTTTATATCACACTAAAACACTAGGATGTTGCATTTCAATGTACTGGATTGATAACAACCTGTATTTAAGTATAAAATAAAATGAGAATTTTTAGGAAAGGTTAATCACAGGATATCATTTTATTATTCAGCTTCTGTGAATTTTCTATGATATACCTGCATAATTATTAAGCTGAATATCCTTATACAGATCTGTAACAAACAGCATCAGATATAATTTGACACCATTTCCCAAAATTAATGTTGAGCTGAAAAAAAAATCTATAAATAATTCAGATAAATTAATCTCAGATTACATATGTTTCTTTTATTTTCATTCCATATTTTTCTGGGTATTATATTGCTATAGGGAACTTAGTCCAGTACGTGAAAGAAATTTGGAAATATGTAACTGGTAAACAAATTCCTTAATACCATTCACAGCACTAAGACTTTCTATTATCCTTGTTTTTCTTTACGTTTCATTTATTGAAAAGCTTTTTCCTACAATATATTCTGATTACAGCTTCTAATTTCCCAGCTTCTATGAGATCCTCCCATCTGAATCCACATCATTTCCATCTCTCCTGATGGAGAAAAGCAGACATCAGCATAGTAATAAAATAAAATAGAGTAATTCAAAACAAAAATAAGGAAGCTGTAATATGACAAAATGAACTGACAGAAGACAAACAAGCATAAGAAACACATATAGATATACCCACCTTTATACACACAGGAACCCCATAAAAAAAGTATATGTATTTAATTAAAAGATCCCTGGCAAACATTATGAAACAGAGAACCCTCCAAAGATGCCATTGAAGTTTTTGTGTGTATGTGTGATGGCTATATACTGCTGGGCCCAGGGCCTCTTCTTAAGTATGGTGTGTATCCCCAATGAGATACCATGGAAGAGAACTAATTTTTCATGTGTGAGTGGTTACCAATTGAAGATAGCTTCTGTGGTAGAGATAGGGGCTTCTGTCCACTTCTCTACATGGTGGAATCTCCATGTTAATCTATCCATTGTGCTATTGGAGTTAATTTGTCAACCTAAAAAAATGCTGTTAACTCTATATAGGAAACACAATTTTTAATTACAGAACTAGGCTCTGTAGAGATAAGTTTTGTATGATTTGCTGACCTACTTTTAAAGTCAATGATCAAAATTAACAACTATAAAGTTAATGATTATTTTATAATATAAAAATATACATATGGAAGTAAATCAAAGGTAAAAAGCAATTTTTCTTAGTATTTAAAGTTTTATATGTAATATGACATTTCTGTTTATTTACATAGGGATATTTAAGTATTTTTGGGCAATACCATTTTGAAATATTCTTTAACTACATAAGAAAAACTGTAATGTGTTAAAGGGGGCTGGAGAGATGGCTCAGTGTTGAAGAGCACTTGCTGCTCTTCCAGAGGACCAAGATTCAATTCCCAGAACCCATGTGACAGCTCACAACTCTCTGTAACTCCTTTTCCAAGGAATTTGACACCTTCACATATATATGCATGCAGAAGGCAAAACACCAATGTGCATAACATAAAATAAAATAAAGTAATTTTTTTTAAAAACTTACTAAATTTTTGTTAAAATTATATGTGACCATGCACAGAAGTTGGTTATTTGCACATTTACTTTTGGGCAAATTTTTAAAATATGATTTATGTTTCTTCTCTTGTCCAATATATTCTGACTTCAGCCTCCCCTTCCTCCCCTCCAGTATCCCCACATCTCTTCTCTCCCCCTGGTCCAGCACTCCTCACCCCCTGTTTCCCCTCAAAAACCAGCATGCCTCACAGGCTCAGCAATCAAACAGGGCATAAAAATTATAAACAAGCGTGACACAAACCCCTATATCAAGGCTGGATGAGGCAGCCCAGCAGGAGAAAAACAGGCTCCATGGGCAGATAAAATGGTTAGAGACTCACCACTCTAAGTTTTAGGAGTTCTGTAAGAACATCAAGCCAGGCAACCATAAGATAAATGTAGGGGACCTATCAAAGATTTATGCAGGCTTTATGTCTGCTGCTTCTTCAGTCTGTGAGCTCCTAACATCCTTGGTCAGTTGAATCTGTGGTCCATGTTCTCCTGCTGTCTTCAACCCCTCTGTTCCCCACAATTCCTCTTCCCATCTTCTTCAGAGTTCCTAGAGCTCTGCCTGATGTTTGACCATAGATCTCAGAAAATGGAAAGATCTGGCTCATAGATTGGTAGAATTAACAGTAAATATGGTTATATTACCAAAAGCTATCACAGATTCAATGAAATCCCTATCAAAATCCCAACACAATTCTTTATAGGTCTTAAAGGACAATACTCAATTTCATATCGAAAGACAAAAAATAAAAAATAAAAAAAACAAGATAGCTAAAACAATCCTGAATAATAAAAGAACTTCCAGATGCATCACTATTCCTGATTACAAGTAAAAAATTGCATGGTGTTGGCATAAATGCAGACACATTGATGGAACTGACTCAAAGATGCAGACATAAATCTATGCATTTATGGACACCTGATATTCAGTGAAGAAGCCAGAAATATACAGGGAAAAATGAAATCATCTCCATGGAGAAAGAAAAAAGGTATTTGCATTTGAGGTTTTAAACCGTATGTTTCTATAATACCCAGTAGAGGGATTGTACAGGTTTTGTTGTTTGTTGTCATGCAATTGAGGACCTTAAGAATGGCTTCAGGTAGGAGTTTGTTGTTGGAAGCATAATTATGGTGAATCAAACACATTTAAGAATCTTCAAGTATTCTTATATACAGGAATTTGCACTGATAAACAAAAGAATATTTTATGTTCACCTCTAAATATCTACAAGGTGATGGAGACACACAAAGCTGAAAGGAGTATTTAGTGTAACACACTATACAATAAAATATACCACAAGCCCATCAATATTTTCATTGTATATCTTCTATATTTATTATTTTCAATGTTGAATACTGACTTCCAAAAAATAATATTGCCATTTCAAATATCCTTTTAAATGGAAAATAAAATATCATGTGGATTATGTTCTAATTGGCATGTATGAACAATAGAAATTGATATGCAAAAATAACACTGTGAAAATATTTTCAATGTAAGTCAGTTATTACATCTCTCTCTGTTTTCTAAAGTCATGATTTCAGAGTTGTGCTATTTCTAATCCATGACCAACAAAAGTAAAGTGCAATGTGGATACAGGGAGGATGTTTGTGCAATCTCAGGACACATTATCTCAGTAACAGATAAATGCTTACTGCAGATGACATATGGAAAAGCAATAAATATTGGTAGTTTTGATGTATACATGGTAATATAAACTCTTCACACACATGGGCTATGCATGTTCTGTAGCTACTATGTTTGCATATGGAACTAGAATTACCTTTTAATACTTATCACAGATATTAACTAGTTAGGATATTTCCTAAAACTTTATTTTTCTTTAAGGGGAAGTACTGAGGCTCTATATTATATTAGTTTTCATCCCTGTGTGCGCATACATGATGTTGTTGTTAATGTGAATATATGCACTCAGGAATAGTTGCCATTTACCAGATGCTATTAACACCATTTCTGTTCTCTTCATAGTACATATTCAATAAAGGTATTACTTTATATTTAATACATAATCTTGGCCTACTAAAAATGTATATCGACATAATAGGAATAATAAAAGTAATGACAAAATTATTCAGTTCACACTGTCTTTATTTTGACTGGTAGTGTGAAATACAAGCTTGAAATGAAGAATGTAAATGTACATTGCAGCAATATTCTCTGGAGTCTTAATAAGCTGGTAGAGTAATTTATATGTAACATACTCAATAGCTGATAATCTTTAGAGAAATTTTAGATACAAGCTTTCATTCTTAAATTCTTACGAATGATGGAGTTAACTTAAAACTTGTTCACAAGGAATTAACAAAAACAAAATACCTTCACTTAATGTAAGTTATACTTGTCTAACTATACACTTGCTTGATGATATAATTTGTAACTGAAAGAGTATTATTGAAAATTAGGTCTCTAAAAAGAAGCAAATGCAATTTATATGGAGCAAATTTAGGAAATTAAATTTCAAATGGATAAGAAAATGATTGTTTTTGCATCTTTTAATAGGGATTGTATCATATATGCTTAAGTATACAATCTTGTCTTACATAAACTGCATACACAGTGAGCATAAAAACAAATGTAGCATTGATGTCAGTAATAAAAGAAAGTGAAGCTCCTACTGGGTGATAAGTAGAAATTGAAGTTGGACCATTTACTGGGGGTTACTGAATTAAAACTTTTTTATGGAGTCAGTGATACAACATTAGTAATAGCATGTGATGGGTAACATCTCTATGATGCAACCACATATCAGCCTTCATGATACAGTTTAAATACCACAAGCTCAGAACATTTTTCTTTTCACTGTTTTGCCTATAGCTAGGTAGAAACATCTTTTTATCAAAATTTATTTCTACAAATAGTTTTGTACTACCAAGGAAGGTAAAGGGGGAAGAAAGACAAGAGATAGAGAAGTAAATACATGGAGAGAGAGAGAGAAGAAAGAGAGAGAGAGAGAGAGAAAGAGAGAGAGAGAGAGAAAGAGAGAGAGGAGTGAGGGGGAGAGAGGGGAGAGGGAGAGAGAGACAGAGAGACAGAGAAAGAAAAAGCTTCAAGTAAATTGCTATCCACAGACTTGGCATACTGCTGTGCATTACCACTCAGGCCCATGATTTCTTCAAATGCTTTTAAGTCTTAGATATTCCTGTTCTCTTCCTATGACACAAGCATCCATATTCCAATGATTAGTTTCCTTCCCTGATTTATTTTTGTACAGCTCACTCCAACATAATAGACAGAAACATTAATTTACATAGACTCATATGAACAGTCAAACAATATGTGGAGTTGTGTCATTGAATTGGTGCACTGTGTTCACTTTTTTATTAAAAATGAAGATAATAGAGCTGAATCCTGTTAGTTTTTACAATTGTGAGAGCTGAGTGATTTACAGTTCAAGTACTGAACATTGGAGTAAGCAGAAATGAATGAAGCTTGTTCCCATAAATATGACTCCTGCAAATCTTGCTTCTCATAAATACTAATAATTGAACAAATAATATTTTTCATTTTCACATTTATAATAAAGGTTTGAGTTTGTATATGATAGTGTAGGGGTCCATTTGTTGGATGTGAGGACACAGAATATGAGGGTGAGGATCTTCAGTAGGAAAAATCTTACAGGAGGTCCTTAGATATTTTTACAACCCTTGAGCCTGATCAGAATATCAGAAGACATCATAGAAGAGTGATAAAGAGATTATAAGAGCTAGAAGACCAGAAATTTTGCTATAAGATAGTTTTATGTGACAGGGAAGCCACACCACAAAATCTCAACAATATAAAGACCCTAAAAATGACATTAACAATTGACATTCCAATGAGTATTAGCAATTCTAATAGGACTTTGTTTCTAGAAGAAATACAACAAATTAATAGAACCTGCGAAGTTCTGGGGTAGAAATAATCTTCTCCAGTGACCTGACATTTTATATGTTAGCCAGTCCTAAGAAGTGATCCCCTAACACATATGAGCAAAAATACCAAATGTCATACAATATATATATATGTATATATATATATACTTTATATGAATATATAAATAATAATTACATAATAAATAAACCATGAATGTAATGGAAGCAACATGGGAAGAATTTTATGGAATGGGACAGAAGGAGAGAGAGAACAAGGTACTCATGATATTCTCAAAATATAAATTAAAAAATAAACCATCCTGGTCATTCTGACAGGGGTAAGATAGAACATCAGAATAGTTTTGAGTTTCATGTCCCAACAACAAAGTAAGTTAAAAAATATTGTTTTACTCAGGCATTTCTGTTTAAAAATTTTAGAATTTTCTGTTTAATTGAACACTTCAAATTTTATCGGTTTATTTGTTTAATTGATGTTCAGAATTGTTTTAGTTCTTTGTATATCCTAGATATCAATCATCAATCGGATTTATAATTGGTGAATATTTTCCCCATTTTTGTAGACTGTAATTTTGGTCAAATGATGGTGCCCCTTTTTTATATTATTTTGTACTTCTCAGCACATAATAATTTTATCTTCATGAAGTCCCATTTATTAATTATTGGTCTAAATGTCCATGTTACAAGTGTTCTGCTCAGAAAGTTCTTTCCTCTGTCAATGATTTCAAGTCTATTACCTACTTTCACTTCTGGTAGTGTCAGGGTATATGATTTTATGTTGAGGACCTTGATTGAATTAGAGTTGTTTGTCTGGGATGATAGATATGGATCAATTGCTATTCTTCAACATGAAACTTGCCAGTTTGTCTAGAACCATTTGTTGAAGATGTCTTTTCTCCAGTGTGTGTATTTTGTTTCTTCCTCATAAATCAGGTGTCTCTAGGTGTGTGGAGTTATATTCAGGCCTTCAGTTCTATTCCATCGATCAATTAAATATCTTAATGCATGTATATTATATTGCTTTATCACTATAGATTTCTACTAAAACTTAAAATCTGCACTGCTCATACCACAAGCTGTTCTATTATCACTCAGGGTTGTTTCAGAAATATTTTATTTATTTATTTTTGCTGTTGCCTTTTGCTCTTTGTTTACTTTTGTTTGTGTGTATTTCCACACAAGCATTAAGATTTACTTTTCAATTTCTGTGAAGAGTTTTGTTGGGATTTCCAAGAGAATAGCATTGAATCTGCAGATTCCTTTTTGCAGAAAGTCCATAATCACAGTATTAATCCTTCTAATCCATGAGTAATTGAGGTCTTTCAATCTTATAATGTCCTCTTCAATTTATATTTTCAATGTCTTAATTTTTTATTATTATGTTCTCAGTTGTTAGGTTAGAGTCATCACAACATATTTTTGAGACTATTATGAAAGATATGATTTCTCTGATTTCTTGCTTGTTGTTTGTACGTAGACAGGCTTCTTGTTAAGTTTCTATTCTTATACTTTATTAAAAGGTATTGGTCAAGTCTACAAGTTTTATGGTGGAGTTGTTAAGATATTTTATATAAAATCATATCATCAGCAAATAAAGATACTTTGATCTCTTACTTTCTATTTATATTTCCTACATCTCCTTCAGTTGTTTTATTGTTCTTGATAAGACATTAAACACTACACTGACCTTCTATGTCGAGACTGGACATCTTTTTATTGTTCTTGTTCGGTCAGTGTTACTGAAGCAGATGATATCAGATGCTAACACATATTCAGGGAAAGGTCTCCATTTATTCACTGATGGCAGGAAAGAAAACTGGTACAAACCACTATGGAAATTAGTGTTGAGGTTACTAAAACAGATGTAAATATATCTATTACAAGATTCAGCTATACCACTCTGTGAATATACCTAAAAGACTCTCCATTTTCCTACTGTGATACTTTCTCATCCATGTTCACAGCTTGATTTATAATATATGAAAATCAGAAACATAGTGGATGTCTATAAAATGATGAATGGATATAGAATATGTGGTATATTTATATAATAATATGTAGCTTTTACAGAAACATGAATTTTGAAGGAAAATGGAAGAAAATAGAAGCAATCATAGTTAATAAGGTAATATAGACCCCAAAATACAAATATTGTATGTTTTTCTCATATGTGGATGTTAGTTTTAACTTTTGTAATCTGTGTTTTATTCCTAATATCCACAGTGGATAGACAGCTGGTGGTACCTGTGGGTCAAGAGGATCTTACAAGGAAGGGTAAATAGAAGACAGTGTTACAAATGGATAAAAAGATCACTAGAACAGGTTATGAGGAGACAGATAGAGTGAGAGTATATGTGAAGGGATAACTAACATTGAGGACATTTTAGAAAGCCATATAAGAAAATTGTTTTTGTAGAAGCTTCCCAAAATATATACACATATAAAAGGAGTTTAAATGGCATTACCATATACTGGTGTAGGCAATTGTTCTCGTAGATATCAAATGCTATTAAGTGAAGTAAGCCAGTACCAATAATGGGTTACATATCTTGACTCAAGGGGTCTCAATACCACCAAAATATTACAGGTTATTGAAATTATTATTGTTTAGCCCAATAACCTGACACTAAGACCCTGCTGTTGAAGAACACATTTATTTATGTCATTGAATATGCAGAAATTGAGCTTGCTCTCAAAATGAATTTTCAGTTCTACTGAATAGCATACATAGTGCTGGAAGGTACTGTACACACTAATAGAGAAAAGAAACAGCCAATCTCACATAGCCACCTACCTTGGGAACTATGAATAGCAATCTATCTGTACAATAACCTACCATTTCAACAGTGACACAAAAGTTACGATAGCAATCAAACATGTTTTAATTGTCTTTATGACCTGCTCCAAGACAGATGGAATCCTTGACACTGTTAAAGAGTGCATGAACCTGACATGATAGGTTATAGACATTAGTGAGGAATGTCCTGCTATTAGTCTGCCATGTGAAAATAGTCATAAAGTTACTCTGAATAACATACTGCCATTCTCATAGGTCCTCATCAGAGAAGCTTCTTCTTATAGTAGATTGGAATTAACAAATGGACCAACAAATTTTGGAAAGATTGTAGAGTATGGAAAACATAGGAGAACTCAACCTAAAATGGGATGTCTTTATTATACCCTTTGCTTAAATGATCTGGGATCCACGTAGAGGAGGAGGCAGAAAGTTTGTAAGAGTCAGAGGTGATGACTGACTCCAAGGAAATGCCATCTTCAAAGATACAACAAAGCTTATAAACATAAGAACTCACAGAGACTGTGACACTAAACAAAACATCTATGTAAGTTCAAGCCAGACAAAATCCCAGCATGGAGAAAGGAAGCCTCTAACTGTGTGTGTGTATGTGTGTGTATGTGTGTGTGTACATGCATGCACTTTTATTTGATTTAATATAATTTTGATTTGTTTTTACTTTATTAGGAGTGACAACGTACATAAAGTTAGATGGGTGGAAAGGGAGAGGATCTCAGAAGAGTTAGAGGAGGTGACATAATATGATTAAAATATAGTATGAAACTTTTTGAAAAGAAATCAAAATAACCCAATAAAATTGTACAGCACCAATAAGACAAACAAAGCATAATATTATAATTGGCATTTCAAAATAAATTGCTATAAAACTAATAGTAAAAGGTATATATTATATTTTGTGTATAACATCTTTATAAAAAATAATTTTACTACTTAGGGAGCATACTATTCCCTTGGTTAAAGTTATAAGAACAAAGAGCTGTCAAGATGTACACAGAAAGCCTCAATTCATGTTATTACTACTTTGATTTACTTGAGAATAATTTAAAATGTGAAGATATGTTCAGTAATATTTCTTTGCCATTTATATTGGGGTCATTTGTTTTATTAAGTTATCAAATTCATTTCAAATTAAATGATATAAAACACAATGTGATACTTTTACATCTATCAAGAAATTGAATAATTGTAGCCTATTCCCTTCTAAATTTATGCAAAGAACAATATAGTTATATTAGTTGTCAAATGTTAAACAAAACCAAAAGTCTAATTTTCCTACTTTTTGAAGTTTTTCCATTTGAATGTCTTTTATGG
The DNA here is from genome assembly GCA_026225945.1 of Cricetomys ansorgei. Taxonomy (NCBI): domain Eukaryota; kingdom Metazoa; phylum Chordata; class Mammalia; order Rodentia; family Nesomyidae; genus Cricetomys; species Cricetomys ansorgei. The sequence goes on from JAMJFZ010001815.1 coordinate 15,784,061, forward strand.
TGCCTTGTCTTAATTTAGAACAGAAATTTGTGTTTCTGAGAAACATAAAGTAATTTCAATCAATTACCACGTACTCTTTACATAATTGTAATCATGCCAAATTATGCAATTACAAAATATTACAAGTATCAGCAATCATACACTGACAGCTTGTAATTATGTCATTACCATGTGGACTTAGAGAATTGTGACATCTAAAGATGTCAAAAAGATTTTTAATGTGAATATTAACACCTAGTGAGTATCAAGACTCTGATTACATTGTACAATACACACACATATTGTATATAATATATATACATATATATGTATATATATTAAAAGAAAGGTTATATTGGAGTCTGAAAGTATGAACTGGAAAAAAAATTAAGAGTTCATGAATGATCTGCAGATGGTATGAATTCCTGTAAAGCCAGGCTCAAGAGACAGAGAAAGAAGAATTAATATGAGTAGAAGGCTATCCTAGGTATAATAAATCCTTCTTCAGAAAAAATTTTAGATATTAAAAATGCTATGAACAACCCAATTATCAGACCCATATGTCATAGTAAGATTTTTATACTCTATTTATACTGTTCTTATTGAAACAAAAGTTCATTTGTTGAAGTGTTCTGTTTTTATTTAAATGACACAATTTCAAGATGATTGTGTATACATAAATATTGAGATAACCTATGCTGCTAGCAAAATGTGGCTCCTGAACTATTTTTGGTTAAGAACATCATTTCATGAACAGTCTTATAATTTTTCAGCTAATTGAATGTACATATTAACAATCCATTGAATGGGAGATTAGGCTGGGGTTTTGAGATTTTGTTAAGCACACAGGGAAACACAAATGACATTAGTAAAGTACAGCTTCATTTGTCAACAAGAAAATTCTTTGTCTTCCAGCACGCTGAGGTAAAGGCATTATACTCTGTCTATACAGTTGATTATACTTGAAGCCACTTAATACAATTTTAAAACATAATAATAATATCTCTGATAGTAAATAAAAAGATATATCTATTTGCTATAATAAAATATATTTATTCCTAAATATGTTTCCATAAAATTTTTTAATCAATTTTATAATTACTAACACAAATATTTTTAAACAATTGCAAAAAGATAGAAGAAATATTTCTTATTATTTATTCTGTTTTTGTTTTTGTTTTTTTTTGTTTGTTTTTTGCTTTTTTTTTTTCTTTTAATACAGGTTTCTCTGTTGTAACTCTGGCTGTCCTGAAACTCACTTTGTAGACCAGGCTGTCCTTGAACTCACAGAGATCCAACTGCCTCTGCTTCCCAAGTTCTGGGATTAAAGGCTTGCAGAGCCACTGCCTGGAAAGATACAAGAAATGTACATTTTAATTGGTGCTGTTTTATTGCCTTTAATTAATTATGTCCTAAGTAGCATTAACTGTCAATTGACACAGTCTCAAATCACCAGGAATAATAAGTTCAACTGATTAATTTTCTTTATCAAGTATAGCTTTGGACATGTCTGTTGGTGACTGTCCTAATAGTCTTACTAAATAGGGAATATCCCAAAAAAATATTGATGGTACCGTTTTTAGGTTTGGTAGTATGGGCTATATAGTATACGATACTTAGGTAAACATGATCCTGAGAGTAAGCCAGTGAGCAAGCCAGCTAGTGGCATTCTTCTACTGTTCCTTGTCTATAGACTATTTCCCTCTCTCCTCAGTATAGACAACTGTAACCTAGAAATATAGAGAAAATGAACTCTTTCATCTCCAAGTTGTTTTTGGTAAGACCATTTTATCACAGCAATAGGATGAACCTAGAACAGGTTCTTTATTGAGAAATTCTAAACAATATTTTTCTTTCTGAGTATGACAAGCAAAAAATGTGGGCACCCCCCTAACACACACAAATAAAACACACACACACACACATACACACACACACACACACACACACACACACACACACCACACACACACAAGATCGGGATAGGGAAAAATTAGAAATTCAAAGGAACAAAATCCTGAAAGATTTTTCTTATGTACAGATTCTAACTTGAATAATCAGTTCTTGTCTGAAAAGTTTAAAATGTCTATACTTCTCTGGGAAACCCTATTTCAAACAACATCATTACCAAAAACTTGGGGGTAACTTTATTCAAACAATCATATTTATTTCTCAGCCTAATACTGTACAGACTTCTCAGAATATAACTTAATCAATGGCATAACAGTATAATAGTTATATGTTTAAAAGGGATTCAATTTAGCAGTTCACTAAAATCTGAGACAACAGATCATTAGTTGATTCCTTAAAGAGTTTGTCTTATTGTAATTTAATAATAATTAAAATTTCCCAATAATACTAAACTTGAAAGAAGACCTGAGAGTAAAGTATTCTGGATCTAACGTTTTTGAGGGTGGGTTTATGAAACTGAAACTCTACCAAAGTTTATAAATCAATAATATATACCCCTCACTCTTTTGCCTTTGAATCAATGGTGTAGAGCACAAATGAATCACACATATACACACAAAGATATTAGGTGAATGAGTGTCTCTGTGTATATTTTTTCTCTGCTACTGTACTCAATAACTAAAGTTGGAAATCAAGTTTTTCAGGTAGAGCTGGCATCTACTATTTTATAAAATTAATGGCTTTTCCTCCTTTCTGTCGGTTTTGACTTTCAATATATTGGTATTGTCATTTCTAGTTCATTTTGGCAAATATGTATGTTCAACATGAACAAATATAAGTACTTTATATGATTGAAATATGTCCTGTGTCCTGTCTATATATAGGCTTGGTCCCAATACTGCTACTGGGTATAGGTTTTACCTTGTGGATCAGATTTTAAATCCATTTAGAATTTGATTGGCTATTCCTATAACATTTCTTACAGGATTGCACTATTCGGTATAAAGGATCATTTAATTTTTAATCTGGCAGCATGGCTGCTCTTGGGTAGAAAGAATGTTAGCACATACCTTTAATCTTGTTTCAAAAAGCTGTGTTCGTACACACCTTTAGTCCTGGGAGTTTGGAAACAGACAGGAAGCAGACAAAGTTCAGAGTTTGGAGTTCAGAGAAGGAAGCAAGGTAGAATCAGAGTGTGAAGGCAGACTGGAAGCAGACAAGAATCAGAATTCTGAGAGAAGCAGAGAGTTCAGTCAGGCAGTTTGAGTTCAGTCAGCTCACAGACAGTTCAGTTCAGAAGGAGAAGCTGAGAAGAGCAGAGCCAGTCCAGAATAAGCTAAGAGAAAGCAGAGAGTCAGAAGCAGATGGTTGATGATTTATACTTTGGAGATCAGAAGACTTTTACTCATAGTGAACTCAGTCAACAGTAATTGTCAGAGGCCAAAACATCCTAGGTTCTCAGATTAGATTGTTTGGAGGCTGAAGTCTTCTAGTTCCAAGATAGCATCATGAAGATTAGATTGTAAAGTGGCTTCCAGGTCTAGATTTAAGATTAGACTCTATGGAGGCTGAAAGCTCTCTAGGATTAGGGATTAAATTAGCAAAGAATAAATTTTCTTTTGCCCTGAATCTAAATCTGCCATGTGAGGCTGTCATTATATTTCTCAAAATCCATAGCTAGGTAAGACAGATAATTAATTTTCTCATCCTTAAAAGTGCATAGCAACTCTCAGCACTATTTACTATAGGTGACCATCAACAACAAAGGTCCTAGTCAGTAGGGTCTCCATTTCTCCATATTCTATGACTCAATCAATATGTGGTGTTTTCAGCAAAAAGGTCTTACTGTCAAACTCTGGAGAGTAAATGAGAACATGGACCTGTAATATTTAGGGATCTATGAGACCTTACTGGCCAACAACTACAAAAGAGGAAAGTATTCTTGGCACAAGGTGTTTTACTAGTTAGCTTGCAGTGGATAGTAGGGACTATGCCATCACATTTGTTTTTTGGACCAGTTTCTTACCTTATAAATTGGCTAGCCTCAAACTTGTTTTGTAGCCTAGCCTGAACTTAATACCACAAATCCTCTTGCTTTTTATTTCCTGTGCTGGGATTAAGAGTGGATGATACTACACATTGAGATTTTACATTCTTTCTTCTTCATCTGTGGTGAAATACATTATATATTTTTCTAGACAAAATAGAATCTAAATTATTTGGACTAAGTTGTGTTTAAGAGTATCACTGCATCTGCAATTTTTTGGGACAAAACAAAAAAACATTCAAAACTAAAAATAGTTTATAGATTTTGTAAAATTTACATTATGTTTAAATGTATCTTTTTATCTCAATCTATATTATAGTCCCAAACAGTGGAAACTAATGGAGGGTACTGATGTCTTCCAGTAGGGTACCCTGTTTTCAGTGTATCGGAATGGAGTATTCCAGGGATTTGAGATCACATATTGAAATCTTTGCTTCAATTCTTTTATTGTTTGTCCTGTGCCACAAATTTTTGCAAGCTTCTTTATCCTATTGAAATGAAATTAGTGTTGCCCTCTACATGAGTTCTGAAAGTATTTCATAAGAATTTATGTATGCATTCCTGATCATAGCAGTCTTCATTGATTGGTACAAAAGCATTAATCTATCTAATTGTGACCCACTGGATTTTTGAGATAATCAGTTATTTTGACCTATCATCAGGGTTCAATATATCCAGTCTAGAGTGATGAGAGGTGGGTGATCATTTCCTCCAGAGCCAAACTTCTTTGCATATTAATACTTGCAGTTCATAAAATAATTTGTAGTATTTTTAGCTAAGGAAGTCATATCATTTGTATAACTACAAACTAATGTTTGATACATTTTATCATTTATGTAGAATAATTATATTATTTTGATAAAACCATGTATATTTGAAAATTCATACTTGGTTGAGCTTTTCTCTTAGTACTAGGGCCCTGTTTTTCTTCATATATTCATGACAACTGAAAATTATAAAATTGAAAAATGCAGTGTGCTGACGTATTGATCTTTATAGCCATCCCCATATATTCTGCTTTATTTGATAACATGTTAGGAATGAGAAAGAAACAGACATTTGCCAGAATGGTAGTGATCCTATAGCTAAGGAGATTGAATAATTGTTATCAAAAAAGGAAAAATCTGATTTAATTTACAATGTTTCTTTTTAAAAACAAAAAGTTACTGCCCATTATTTTTGCTTGCCTCTTGCATATGGAATTAATTTTCTTCCCTTTAGAATGACATGAATACTGTACAATTTGTGGGACAGTGTCTATTGACATACAAATTAGAAAAACATCACAGTAAATTTATCATCATCATTTCTTTTGGATGTTGAACTACTGATTTCAACATGTAAGCATTAGCAACATTCCAGTATTACTTCATGTGTAATTTTATGTCAGAGTAGATTGTACTTTGAAAGTGATTTTCATTGTTACATAAAGATGTTCCATTTCCATCATTAACTAAAGGGATTGTCTAGCACTATGCATAACCTAGGTATATTTCTATATTCCAAGACAGACCCATAAATTATGACAAACACTAGATAGCTTATTCTTTCACTCAAAGCAAAGCATTGTATTCAAATCAGTGAAAATATTCTCTTTGAGTTGACCACTACTGTGTGTTGAAACATCAAGACTTTATTAAGATATTGTGTTCTGGCACATATCTGGCTCTTAACCGTGGCAATGAATATGCAAATTTCTACCAAACAGTGCACAGGAAAGAATGAGGACTTTGTCTGATCTATCTTCATGATTCACTCTATAGATTACTTCTGTTTTTATCAAAAAGACATGAAATTTTAAAAGTAGATCAACCTACAAAGGATTCTAATACACACTGAATTCCTTTTTATGTTCTAGGAAGATCACAGTTCTTAATGGTATTAATTAATTGTATATTAGCATAGAGAAAAAAATGTATTTAATTTCTCTTACTAGCAAAAATATGGATATTTGCCTAAAAGTATGAATTTCATGTACTAATTTTCTATAGTGCTGATTTTTTGATTTTATGGAGTTCTAAAGAAAAGGTAGGAAATACATGAACATGAAGGTCATCTCACTGGAATTCTGGGTCATGATGAAATAAAAGCAAATTCCAATATGACAACCATGCAAAACATCTGGCCTCCTGTCACATGCATGTATTTATAATTAAACTGTTCCCTGTGATTTTGTGGTACCATGCCAGATGGACACTGCAGTTCTATACCACTCTGAATTACAATTCTCAGAGGAGGACATTTGCATGCTGCCACTTCCTCCACCTATATGCATCCATGATAAGAAAAGACTTTGAATCAAAAATGAAGCAGAGTCTAGGAAAAGTCCAATAATCAATTTTAGTATCACCACTTGCTTAATACATTATAGGAATTATTTAAATGTCAATGTATTTATCTCTTCTGGATATGCTCAGTGATAGTCACAGTTGGTTGAATGAAGCTGTTTTCCTCAGAATAATGTTACAGATGATGATAATGATGATGATGGTGGTGATGATGTGTGTGTGGGTGTGTGTGTGTGTATATGGTGTGTTTGTGTACTCACACATACTTGTACATATGTGTGCACATGTACAAGCATGTACAGGCCAGAAAAAAATGTAGATGTCATTATATGTGTTATCCATCTGGTTTTTTTTAAATAAATATTTAAAGATCTCACATTTTGAATTTGTTAAGTATGGTAGGTTGGCCTGTTTTCTTTGCCAGTTCAGAGGTTATGATGTTACTGTTCCTACCTCTCCATCTGAAGAGATTCTAGGGGTCTCAGTTTCTTACACCTTCTTGTCTCCAACTCCTAAGGCTGTAGGAAATGGATTGTAGGTCCTCACACCACCATGACAAGTATTTTACTGACTTAGATAACATCCTGAACCAAGTAGTATGACTTTTAATTAAGACATAGGATAACCATGTGTAATTATACTCTATTCACATAATAACTAATTTCTTTGAATTTCATATAAGATATTAGCTTATATTGTAGTTAAAGCTCTAGTTTCTCACCTATATGCAAAATGGCTGGCCTTACTCTGACCATGTCAGTCTCTTCTGTCCATTTTCATGTCATTTTCACATTAGCTATTTCTTTCTTCTTCATTAGTTTTCCTTTTTCTGACAAAAGGGCTCCTAGTTAGCACTCTTGCTCTCTTATAACTCACTACATATCCAACACAAGACTTGAATTCATGACAGTCCTTTTTAATCACCTCTTGAGAGCAGAGAATATAAGCATAACTCTGACAACCTTCAAATGCTACTGAGTCGGAACTTGCTTCAGTTGTATGAGAAGATTTGAAAAAACAACTAGATATAATCTCTATTATATTTTATTAATAAATCATCTATAAACTAATGACAATTCACTACTTATTTACATAATTATATAATATAAATACTCATATACAAAAGCATAATTTTATATGATAAACTTCTTTTTTTTAAAGTTTAGTGAATATCTTTTACTTTTTTGAGATTATAATATAATTACAACATGACTACTTTCTGTTTCCTACTCCAAACACTTCCATATAACCCTCCTTACTTCTTTCAAATTCATGGCCTTTTTTTATATTAATTGCTGATACATGTATGTATGAATATGTGTATACATATATAATACATATATATTCCTAAATATAACCTATTCATTGTGTATAATGTTATTTATATACATGTTTTCAGAGTTAAATATTTGATAGTAGAAAACCAATCTTAGTGCACTTCCCTTGAGAGTACTTCCCTTGAGAGTACTATTCTCACACTCTCAGAATTGCTTAGCTGCTTTTACTCATTATGTGGAGTTAAGGTTTTATGAACAAATGCATAATTTTAAAAGGACTGCCCTGTTTGGTGCCTGAAATTTTATATGCATTATCCTACTTAATATTTTAGAATAGTTGAATTATGTCCCTTTACATATTAAGAAAAACTCAGTAACAAGGAAGAAAAAAAAAGGACTATAATTTTAAAAGGAAAAGACTAGAAGCAGAACTAGGTTCTGATTGCCAAGAATATCCATAAACTGTCCAGGATCACAAACAACCAGCAACAGTGATGAGATTCATTATGGTGAATAGATACTGCTATGAATGAGATATTCCATGACCATCTGCTATCTTCCTCATAATAGCCTGTATTTAGTAAAGAAACATTTTAAAATCTAAAATTAAAATTAAAAAGGGATCACATAATTGTGGTCTAAAAAGTAACATGAATACACAAGAATATCTCAATAATTTCTCTTCCATATTAATATTTGGCATTCTTAGTGTGGTTTTGTTAATAGATGTTTTTACAGAAAAAAATTGGTTGGTTTTGATGTTTTAAAGGTGAGAATTAATATTCCAAGATTTTTAATAAAATACAAACTCAATAGCTATTTTTTTCAAATTTAGTTTGATATGGGTTGTCCTTGTGCTGTCATGTACTCTAAAAACTAAAAAAAAAAAAAATGGGTAATTGTTAATTAATTAGGATTTTATTGGTTGTTAGACTGAAAAAATACAGAAAAACTAATGCGTGAGGATTGATAACCATATTACTGTCTTCCATTTTAACTTCTAATGACTTCTAAGTTGAGCCTAAAGATTTTCTATAACATATTACATGCACAGTCAGCAGTCTAAAAAAGGTAAAGCCATGATGTTTTCATGAAACACATTCTATGTATCTGTATCTATATTTATCTGTAGCCCATCTTACTGTAGGAATTCCCATGAATTCAGTAAATATGGATTCAGTGGAGAAACCTGAGCAGTTGCTCCAGCCTACTGACTGTAGTAAGACACTCTGTGGAAAAGTCTACTAGAAGACTGAAATTCACACTTGCAGAAACATCCCGAATGTGACATCTTCCACAGGGAACCATTGCCTTTGAGCTAGGGTCTTAGCCAACAGATAATTTCTACTGAGAGGAAAGAGGAAAAACAAGTATGAAGAAAGGGGAAAATCTACTCAAAAACCATAGAAATGTTTTATTTGTCCAACCTAGAAGAGCCATTCTGAACTAAAGCACAGACTGTTGATATCTAGAAAAATCTAACAGATTTACTTTTGTATTTCAATAAATTTTCTTTATAATGAAACTGTTCAAAACATTTCATTGTGTTTTTATTATCTACTTGGACATTCCAAACTAAAATATAACTTAAATGTTTGTAGTAATGATAATTCTGTCAAAATATGACTTTAAAATTAGCACAAGCATGTTTTCAGAATAAATAATTCTATATTGTAAAAGTAGTAAGAATAATAATATATCTTACTGAAAATTTCTTTTTATAGTTACAGTAGATGATAATATAATGATGTAAAAACATATATAATTTCAAAATTTCATTCTGTGGAAGGAGTGACTTCTTCCCATTTTTAATATACAGGATGTTTATTTAAACAGATGATTTTAAGCAAAGTATTATTCATCTTTTTGCAATATCCCCACCATATGTAAACTGTGCATGTGGCAGAGACTGTTCACCAAGTTAGATCAGCATTAACTAACACAATCAAAATATATAAAAGATTATTTTTTTGTTTTGCTTTTCACTCTGCTTAGGGAAAGATAATATCTTGTCCATTAGTTAAAGGTATTGGGACTAATTTGTTTTTCCCCAATGGTTCTTCATACCTCTATATGATCTAATTATTTTTAAAAATATGAATGTTTTGCCAACACAAATATTGTAATGTACTGAATCAAGGAAGATAATAAATAACTAAATGTTTCATAATAAACACTCAAATAGACACGTCTTTAATTGTTTAAAATGATGACCAACATGATGAATCAATGGTTTCACAAGTAGTCTAACCAGTTTATATTATATTAAATCATATTTGAATAGAAGTATTTTGTTTAATAAATTAGATTCAAGGTAATTGAGACAAAGTAAAAATTACATGACTTCAGTGAGACATATTAAGTTGACCACCGTTGTAACAATATATGAGTCCTTGTTTATAGTTCAGAAATTTTAAAGACTCATCTACTTGTTCCACAGTTGAAATTAATATATGAGTATAAATAAAGGACTCTTAGCCTATTGATTATTTTATATGTGGAACAATAGTAAGTGCAAACTGGCAGAGGAAAATTAAGGAATATTTTCTATAAATTATAGTACAGTTCTCTGAGACTCCAATAAAAGTGATGCCACGCAGGAAAGATGATTAGAGACAATTTTATGCGCATGGAGAGATTTAAAATGGTATAAGATTAAGAGTAAAGAAACTGACTATACAAATGGAGCTTAGAACCATGGCGGTTAATTTTTTATCTGGTACTCAAGACCTAATTTTTTCTGATTTTAAGTTGAAATAAAAACTTCATCCATTACAGAGTGCAGGATCTAATTTTGTGCCATTCTGCTTTTGGAGTTCTGAATAAAGCTCATCACTTGAATATATGAAAGGGAGATCTAAGATCTAGCTGCCTGGGTTAGTCTTCTAAGAGTCTTGAGTAAATCAAATTCCAAGGATTTGCCCTGCAGATATTCTGCAATTTACTCGGAAAGTTAGAAATCTAAAATCAGTCTTTGAGCAGAATAAGGATAAAAATAAAACCAGAGGAGGAAAAGTAACTTTCTTAGTAACTCCCATCAGAATTCAGTAACTTTTCAGTTTCCCTTGCTTCAATTTCCACGTTGTTGTCGTTATTAATTTGCACACACACAGACTTCTGTTTTCCAAGTTGGCAACTTAAACTAAGCTCCTGTTTCTGTGTCATTCATGAGATCTTTAAGAATAAGGCAGATGTTTTGTGTCATCATTTACAATATGCACTTTTTCTTCATCAGCAACCTGGGAAATCTGTGTTACTGTGTCCTTTTCCTGGTACTTTTCATTGATTTTAAAACTTTACATAACATTTTAATACTGCTAGGATATACCAAGATGATGTCTCCCCCTTTACTTCTTGTAAACCCTAGGTCAGAAATCATAGCAAAGGGCTATATATAATAAATGAGGTCCATCCATAAGTAGACCCAGATTTAAAAGACCAATTCTATTGTTCTCATACCTCAATCTAAATAATGTTTCAACTATGCTCTAAGACAGCTAAAAATGTAGAAACAAAGTGAAGAAAAGTTGAATTTTATGTATCTTTAGCTTTATTTCTTGGTTTAATGATTATTATTCTATAAGATGTGAAGCTCTAAGAAGACTCATGTCATATATACTCAACCATATGTCCTATAATATGTATGAAGCAAGAGCACATATTGTTGTTCAGTCATTGTTTTGCATCCTGTCATTCTTGAGCAACTGAAATTTGTCTAATTCTCGATATTCAATTCAAATATTTTTCAGTAGGTATGCTTTTATAATTTCTTTCTAAAGCAATTATTAGGAAATTATTAAGAAAAAATGAGAAAAAACCATGAAGCATAATTAAGGCTACCAGCATTCAAGTGTGAGTTAGGACCTTGTAGACAGTAACCTAAATCATATAGCGTAAGTTGGTCAGGGATAGTTGATGACCCATAGTTCAGTTGAGCATGAGGAGGCTATCTTCAACACAGTAAACAATTCCATCAAATTTCAGTCTCTTAGTTCAATTTATAAGGGTAGTTTTAGTTGATTCAAAAGCTGTGAAAATTGTCGCGTAAGAATTATTAACCTTCATTTAACTGCTGATCGTTCACTAATTAACTGAAGCCTTATGATTTTTATACTTTTACACAGAATATAAGTCATACATGTACTTGGATAGTTAATGATGGGTTTTAGGCTGAATAATGAATTCTTTTCTTGTCTAAAATATGATTATTGAAAGAATGAAAAGAAGGACTTGTAATAGTTGAACAGCTAAAGGATGTGGGGCTGGAGAGACAGCTCAGTGGTGAAGATTACGTATTATTCATGCAGAGACTCATGTTCAGTTCTCAGTATCTACACCAGGTGACTCACAAGTTACTGTAACTAAAGCTCCAAAGGCTCAAACACATCTGCCTCTTCCTATACTTGTATTAACATAGACAACATACACTGGCAGATAAATAAGCATACACATTATTAAATCTATTTAAAATATATAATAAAACTTTATTCACAAATTTTAACTGTACTTTAGATCAGATGAAGTACAAATTCTATGATGGAATAAATTACCATAAAATAATTTATGTTTGATTTATACCATTAATAAACCCCTAAATTACACTTTGGATGGACTACTTTTTATATTAGAGAGGCAGATGTTAGATAGATAGTTCTGTAGAATGATAGATTGACACATGCCTAGATCTAAAATCTCCATCCTGGATATTTCTTTTCTTTACTGAAGTATGTGTGCTTCTTACGTAAGTCTTATGAGGATGCACTGCAGACAGGAGGTATTTTCAGCACTGTTTTGGCATAACATGAAATACAATGATAAGTAAGACATAGTTTTCTAGAAATAGCCCTTTGGGACAGATAAATTTTGCAAAATTCTTGTCAGTAGGGGGCAATTTTGAGTATAAATAAAGAAAAATATCAAGGGAGGATATCTCATTTTTTTTTTCAAATTGAAAAAGTAGTTAAGTAGAACAATGAAGAATATGTAAGATTCTGAGCCTGGTAAAGTTGTTCAGTGGATAAAAGCAAGTGCTGAGCTGAGTTTGAGCCTAGGAACTCATGTAAAGTTAGACTGAAAGAACCAACTGCACAAAGTTGTTCTCTGACCTCCATATTAAAACTGTAGCTTGTACACAAACACACACACACACACACACACCACAGACACTCAAACACACAGGGGCACTCTCTCACACACAAACCATCCTATGTGCATATTGTAATAATAAATTTCAATTAAAACAATACATAAGAGTCTCATAGTACGCATGACATAATGTACAACCTAGTGAAGGAATAGGAAATTTAGTTCATTGAAATGATGACATTTTGTAAAATGGCTTTTAAGAGAAATAGAAGAGTGAAGCAACTTTATAATTTACAGAAATACTGCAATTAGAAGCAACATTGTAGCTATCATTTTATGCTGAAGAAATGTAAGGAAGAAACAGAATTACCAAGATCAGGATTTTCCAGAGTAATGGAAGCTGAATCTTGTGAGGATTGCTTATTGGAGCCAGATCCACACAAGTATATATGGGATGCAGGAAGAGTGAAGAAGACAGAGCAGAAGCTATCTGTTGTAACTTTTAATCGTCAACCTTCTGACACTCATAAGGAATCCAGATGATACAAAGCTCTGTAGGCAAGTGCTATATCTAACACCAGGTGGAACATAGACTATGTAGACCAGCAAACAAGGCATACAATATAGCCTTGCCATCGTCAGTGAGATTAAAATGTGGATGAGATGAGGAATGAAATAAAAACAAAAGAAAATGCACAATATATATATTAGAAAGAAGATTCAGTCAGTAAGTGTAGTAAGTTACATACTGAAATTCTGGAGAATTCTATCCCATTAAGGGACCCTTCCTGCAGTCAAAGTGACCACTTATTTTTCCAGCAATCCAGACTCTATCTTAAAATCTGGAAATTGTTTCTTTAGGATCAGTGCACAAAACATGCCTTCCAGAACTAGCTGAGGTTGTATTCCATGCTGGCAGCCAAACTTGGAACTGCAAGAATCACCCCAGGTGGTGCTTGTTTTGAATGCATTAAGGGGTCATGGAGGAAAACAGAGACTTGACACTGTGAGAGACCAGGAGAGGCCACTGGTGAAGGTGCAGCCTTGGTAGTAGTTGAAAGCCCAGAATGAAGGCATCATGTAAAAATAAAATGTTGAGGCTTGGCACCATGAAAAGAGCCCAGGAGAGGGTATTAGTGAAGGCACAGCCTTAGTGGCAATTGAGGGCTCAGACTGAAGGGGTCATGTAAATAAGTTGAGGCTTGGCACCATGAAGAGAGCCCAGAAGAGGCCATTGGTGAAAGTGCAGCCGAGTTGCAGCAGACAACCTCAGCATTATAGAGATGCCAGTACCATGAGATGACCACCAAGAACAGCAGTAGCAGTTGGATGGAGCCAGCTAGAGCCTGGAGGACAAACTGTATGTGTTGCAGAGGGCCAAGACAGAGAAGTGATCCAAGTCCTTTGGAGAAACCCAGAAGATCTTGAGCAAATTTCAGATAATTGGACATTGATAATGCTTTTCATCTGTCCAAAGACATTCTGAAAAGCTTGATAGAACTTTGGTTTCATTTGGTCCTGTGCATTAGCAACATTCTTGATTGTTCCTCTTTTAAATGGTTTTCTGGTGCAGTGTTAAATTGTGCTGTATAGCTAAAGCAATTTTTTCTTATACAGGAAAGGAGAATTGTTGCGGAAGTTTATTTTCAGTTTGTTTAAAATAATTGTTTTTGTGCACTGTTGTAAAAAGTGATACATGAGCCTTGGCATTTTATATTGTCTGCAGGTGCGAGATTTCTGTGAAGGAAGTTTGATTGTACCCAAGGAGTTCTGAATCAATAAAACACCTGAACTCATATGCTCAGTGTTCCACTGTGAGTATGGACTGGCTGTGACAGAAGTTCCCTCTGCTGAGTTCTGGCAGAGTTTGCAACTGTGAAATATGCCTCTTTGTCTTCCTTGCTGAGCCACCCCAGGAGCAGCATACTACTACAAATGGGTTTCTCTGGACTTTAATGAAGGGATGGAAAGACTAAGTCCCTCTGTGGACTTAGTGATGTAGACTTGTTTACCAGTGATGTCCTCTTCTTTACACTTTGCAGACTCTCCCTGATATTCTAGCCTGTCTCCTTTCCTCTTTCTTCCTTTCATCCTTCCTTCCTTTCTTTCTTTACTGTTTGTTTTGTTTATAAATTTTTTTCATCTTTTGTACAATACTTCCCAACCCCCTTCATTCACTCCCCCCACTCCTCCTATCTCCTTCATTCTCCCCTTTCTCTCAGATCTACCCTCCTGCCTCTACCTTCACAACTAACCCACTCCCCTGCTTTTACCCAGAAAAGAGCAGTTCTCATAGTGTTACCACTCAAACAGGGCATAACTAGATGGAATAAGGCTGGGCAATAATTCCTACATCAAGGGCAGACTAGAGAACCCGGAAAGATTAAAAAGGGTTCCAAGAGCAGGTTATAGGGTCAGAAACTCCTCTCTGTAAGAGATTTTCTAGAACATCAAGCCAGACAGCCATAAGCTATATTGAAGAGACTTTGCAGGATACATGTTTGCTGCTTCAGTCTCTATGAATTCCTAAGAGTGCTGGTCAGTTGACTCCTTGGAGTTTGTTCTCTTGGCATCCTTGACCCCTCTGGTCTCCACAATGTCTCCTCCCCCTCCTCCACAGGGTTCACTGAGGGCTGAATGATGTTTGGCCATGGGCCTCTGTATCTGCTCCCATCAGATGCTGGAGAAAGCTTCTCTGAGGAAGAACTGGCTAAGCACTGATTTGTAAGTAGAGCAGGATATCATTGGAAGTCATCTGGCTCTCCAGTCTCTGGTTCCTGTCCTGTCCTGCAGTATCAGGCATGGGTTCCCTTTCTTGGCATGGGGTTCTGCTCTTCCATTGTCCTAGCAGATCCCATACGGAGCATAAGATATAGATTGTAAGTTTTGTGGCTGTAATTGTGTCCTAGTTCCACCACTAGAGGCCTTTTGAAACAGTCTCACTACGTTTTCTTGGCTGGCCTGGAACTTGCTACATAGACCAGCTTGCCTCAAACTTGTACCATCTCTGCCACTTAAGACATTGAATGAAAGGCTTGTTCCACTGAATTCAGCTGAATCTACTATTAGATAGATTTATTTTAATAATTGCTCACAAAAATGTACAGATAGTAACTGCTTCAGAATTATGACATGCATCCATAACACACAGAGCTATAGAGATTGTCAGTCTCACTATTACAAAAACAACAAAGAGCATGCATATAGAGCAATGCGAAAATGTGTAAATATCAACCAACATAAGATCTGGATTCATACTTGCCAAAATGATTAAAAGCATAAAATAAATGAACTTAAGTAAATAATGGAAGAGTTACAGGCACTATTCTGTTTCCTTAGAATACACAGCTCTGCAGATAACTTAGGAAATATTTTGTTGTGTCCTTCAAATTAAGTTACAGTCCATGCACTACCCAATAATTTATATGTGTATATTTGCCTGAGAAATAATGAAAACATACTCATATAAAAATGCACTCAAAGTATAGATGCCCTGTGTGAAATTTGAAAAATATGAAAAAATACAAAGATGTCAGGTTGTATACAAAAGTTCACACCTCTAGTGCCAGCTACTTGGAGAACCAGGGTGTAAGGACTATGTGAGGTGAGGAATTTCAGATTAGTCTTAGAAACAAAGCCAGACATCATTTTGCAAACAAAAGAAGATTCTTATGACGTGAACAACAGTAAGAAAAATCTAAACATGTCAGTTCAATTGCTGCATGGGTAAACAGAATTCTATGCACTCATACTGTGTAAGAACTCTCAGCAACATAAATAAAGCAAAATAGGTTATTGATGCCTTCAAAAGTTAAATGTAAGAGGAGAGCATTTGCCTGGCATTTGCGAAGGAGAAAATTATGGAAACAACAGTTCAGACACTGAATGTCTATGATAGGGCTGGTAGTGGATAACTAGTGGGATACCAGGAAAGTTTTAATATGATAAATTGTTTCATATTATGTTTCTTCATTTCTTTTCCAAGGAAAGAACTATACACCCGAGAGCAGAATTTTAAGTAAGTACTTTAATAATAAAATTAATTTTAAAAATCCAGCAATAAATGTGGCCAAATGTCTACTCAGGTCCATCTCTAAGTTGAAACAGTTCACAATGTTACAAAGACAGTACCATAATATTTTGCCCACTTTCTAATTGCCAAGACAATTTATTTTCAAGATATAAAGTAACCTAAAATCATTTAGCATGCTGTGATAATAATTTTTAATTTCATTGTTCCTGTAAAAAGCATGATAAGACTCCTTCATGGAGAAATCTGAGGGTGCTGGGAAGAAACTTTGAGATTCCTCTTGTTTCATCCTTTCTATGGTTTCTCAGCAAAACTCAACTCTGCACCTTGAGAATACCCTGATGTCACTCCTTTAACCAGCCTGCAAATTAACTTTACACTTTTTTTTTTTTTGGAATTACAATTTTGCAGAATGACTGAAAGACTGACAAAAGCCTCTTTACCTCAAAATTAGGTGAAAGAACAAACAAAACGGAGCCAAGTTCTTTTCTTTCCTTCCAGTGCCTCCATCTGTCCAGGCATAATAAATGGACTCTGCAGTACAAGACCCTACTAACGACAGGGAAGGGAGGCATTATCTAAGTGCCTGCTCTTTTCAAGATAGGGCTTTCAAGGAGATATTTTTCTGGCACTTACTTTGGCAAAATCCAGTAATTTCTGCAAATTTGCTACTAGCGAATTGAGTACAAGTTCATACAAACTGCATTTTTTTAATCATTCACTTTCTTTTTCTTTCCTGTCCAAATTAATCAAGTCACTCAACTCTTTAAGTCTTCTTATACACAAAGAGAATTTTTTAAATTTTGAATTTAATTTTTTTAATAAATTAAATGTATATGTTGTTCTACATTTCTTTCTCCTCTTTCCTTCTAAAATATTTTAAAAACCTACAGAGTTATGTATCCTCACATGTGTCAAAATGCTCCAACGTATTGCTAATTTAATTATAATTAGTAAGATTATATTTGATAATTTTACTCAGATGTCTACTTAATGCATTATTTCCTTTGCAGAATTAACTATTATAGATAGGTTAAATGCTCCAAATATATTAGTTTTATTATTTAAATTTTAAAAATCTACTATTCATATAGACTTAATAATTTAAATGAATATTTTCCATGATTTAATCAAATATGTAATCTGAAGAAAGCTCTATTAACAAAATAGAAAGCAAAATCACAAACTTCTTGATTTGTATGGCTCTTAAATTGTGATAATGATCAAAGTGAAGAGCTAATGAGAAAGAAAAGAGCAAGGAAAAAGATTGAATAATTAGCCAGGAATGCCTTTGGGCCAAAGGAATCCTGGGTATCACAGGTCTCTCTGTGACAAATTATCAGTTAAATTTTTTCTCCTATACAAAGAAGGCATAAACTAAAGAAAAAACACATTCACTTACACAAACACACACACACACACACACACATACATACACACACAAAAAAAGAGAGAGAGAGAGAGAGAGAGATTATTAATCATTTACTGTATAGTGCCTTACAAAATCCAATTCAAAAATTTATCTTCAACCTTATTTGTGAGTCACAAGTTCAAATTTAATTCTATTATTAATTTATTTAATTAATCAAATTTAATTCTATTATTGCTAAGAATATAGAACCTACAAACCCTTTCTTTTAAGGAAATTTTATAAATGAACAATTTATAAAATAAACAGTAAATATATATATCAGTAAATATAACTCATTCTAATACTATTTCTTTTGCCTCATGAACATGATACATTTTTAATTTTGATACTATCCAGTTTCTACACCTTTATAGCATCAGATACTGTTAAGAACTGTAGTATACACGATCGCCACAAAAGGCAAAATATCATATAAAACTAACAAAAAGTAATCAGATTTTCCTTTGTATTTTCACATTAATAAGATCTTAATAAATGGGAGAGATACTTTCTGTTTTAAAGCTATTCGATTAATCTCTGTTTCTCCAAATAAAGAGTATATTCTTGTGAGCTCAGCATTCTGTCATTAACAGAGCTCACAATTTATAGTTGCTTTGCTCAATTGACCAGTTGCCAAATACAGATGACTTATTCCTTCTATGAGAAACAATGCTGACTTCAAGGTTATACAGAATTTAGTTTCTTTCAAAAACCTTCTATAGGATGCTGCAATCAGGACACACCATGATAGAGACTAATTATTATTTTGTATCTTTTCTCCAGGTCCTTATGATAGTGTTCCCTCTACATGCTTCTCTTTGTTTTTAGAAAAGGAGGAAAATTTAGATGTCAATATTTTTTTCTCCTAAAGACATCTTAACCTTGGAAAACGGATTTCAGACTAATTTAAACAAGAACTTCATACATTGTATGAGGCTTTGACGTTTGTATTCACTTTAACAAACAACCATTTTGTATCAAAGGTAAAGGAAAACATCAAATCTTAAACTGCTCGTATTGAATCAAGGAATCAACAAGGTACATCATTCAAAACTTAATTAAATAAGCTCTGGCTTAAGTATATAATTTATGTTTGTGTGTTACTTTGCTATTAAAGTACAACGTTTTCTGTGTGATTCTCTGGATTTACTCTCTTTCTAGTTAAAGATATGCTTCTACTAATGGCTAATACTATATCTAACATCTATCTATTTGAGCATTTTTTTTTCCTTTTTGTGACTGGACTAGACAAGTATATGTGGATTGTTTTTTTTTTTGTTTTTGTTTTTTGTTGTTGTTGTTGTTTGTCAAATGCTTTCATTTTTAAAGTATACTGCATAGTTGAAATAAGGACTTTACTATACCCCAGGTTGAGTTCAACTATAATTCAACTATAATTATTAAGTTGTCATACCATAATACTACTGACTGGGCTGTTTAAGTATCTGATGCTTTCTCATATTCTGGAGTCCTATATTGGAGTGTTAAAATGTATAGTGAATGCTGCCTTCTTACCCTGCAAATACTCACCTTCTTGCTGTGTCTACCTGACTCAGAGACAAGAGTAGATACCCTCTGATGTGTTTTCCAAATGATGATGATCCTAGATGAGGGCCCTTTCTCATGGCCAGAACTAATCTGGGTTGTTTCCCCATAGTCTTTATGCACATACATTCACATCCAGGGCTTAGGCTACATCTCTGGGATTCTGTAGGAATATGAAGCTTTGAACCTCTTCTTGCAAGTTATGTGGGATTTTATCTCACAATCACAAAATCATTAGTATTTCTTTTAAGCTTCCTTGTATTTTGTGGTTAATGTATTTCTGCTGCTATTAATACCTGGTCCTGTCTAATTTACTTCCACCTTTGTTTGAGTAAGTAATCATGTTCTGTCTATTAGGAACCTAGATTCCTATTTAGTATCTAATGCCAATTTCGTCATCCACATATGACTACATAAATATCATTAGTGCTATCTTTAGCTAGAATTAATGCATTAATGTGTTAATATAAAATTCTAGTACTGACTATATTGTTTTAGTTATTATAAAACTAAAATAACTTTTATCTGATACTTTAGAAAAGTATATTGTTTGGTCAGTTCTAGCACGCATTTACTGATTTGCTATAAAAATAAATTAAAGTATAAAAGTAAATTAAGTAAAGGAGGCAGAGGAACTAGTACCCTTCTACTTTCTGCTTCTCTTCTGCCTTTCCTTGTAGCCCTTGAAGACTCAAGGCTTTGCAGAGAAGTCACTGGTTTCTGGAAGTGTAAAGTACCCAAGACACATCCACATCATGAAGTTAGCCTATTAGGAGAAGTGAGGATCTAAAAACTGAATGAGGTCACTGGCCCAGATATACAGGCTAGACAGACCTTCAAAGACTCTGTCTCTCATATTGCAAATGTGTTGTATTAGCAATTTCATATGTACTTCATGAGTTACATATGTTATCTCCTCTTGTAAGGATATTTGACTATATGATTTTAAAATCAAGCAGATCTGTAACTTGATTTTAATTCTACAGGTAGGCTAAGGCATGGAAACAATTGCCAAGAAATGCTTTAAGAAGCATGTGTAACAGTGAAAAGTAGCAGGAAAATAAGTCTGGGGGTAGCACTCCAAAGAGAATCATAGCAAGCCTGTGTCTTTAATGGATTATAAATATATGGAGAAATAATGTCTTAAAAGAAACTGAATTTTTCAGAAAATTCTGGTTGAAGGTGAAACAATATGATCATAGGTTTAAGCTTCTAATGGTATCAGGCTTTATCTGCTTGATCCGAATGATTGTCTTGGGAATATGAATGACATTTATCAGAATGAATGACAAGTGAGTTCTACAAGAATATATAGAAACATGCATCAGGAATTAGCAGCATTGTTAATGTAATGCATGTCCCACTTCATGTAAGCTAATGAATTATCACAATATTAAACAATGAAGGTGGCCATCACCATAAATGAATATTTCTAGAACTTAGCCTAACAGACTCAAAAGGAAGTCTACCAGCAGAACAGAATGTGAAACAAGGTACTCTCACTGGGCAACTAAATTTGACATCTTGACTATTTGGGGAAGGATATTTTGTAATAACTAATTTCCCTGCTCATATATAGTTGTATCCTTTAAGGAAAATATTATTAGAAAACTGTCATTGGCAATTTCTATCTCACTGTTACTTATACTTCAGATTATTGTGTAAAGTAGCTATATTTGTATTCCTAAGTTATTACAAAATGTGTATAAGCTCAGCCATAATGGCAGATGTGTCTCAAGATCATTGGTATATTCTCCATGCATTAGGGGAAAATGTCTGTATGTTAACCTCTTGATAGAGATTATAGAGGTTATCATGAATGAGCCATTGCAATCCCCTGTCTTGTGACTTTCATGGAATTACTGATCATGCATGTTGATGAACTGGCTCTTTGTGTTTGACTTTCTGTCATTCATTAACACTCTGGATAGTTGCAACTTGTTATCTTGGAAATTACTCTTGTAAGGATATTCATTTTTAAGCAGCATCATATTTTCTGTGTGTATATATACATTCAGTTTTTTTTAATTATGTCTTGGTTTATTTAGTTTATTGTTACTTATTTTCATAATCCAATGTTAAAAATTATGAAGAATTAAAAGAATCAGCTTCAACAAAAAGATGGAAATTGAGTAAGAGGGATATACTTCTGAGGATTTCACGAATTAATTCCACTAAGGAACTAAGAAAATACCTTTGAACATAACTAGATATGACATATACAATTGTATAGTTATTTGTTCCAGATTTATTTTCTAAGAGA
Organism: Cricetomys ansorgei; assembly: GCA_026225945.1. Taxonomy (NCBI): domain Eukaryota; kingdom Metazoa; phylum Chordata; class Mammalia; order Rodentia; family Nesomyidae; genus Cricetomys; species Cricetomys ansorgei. The sequence continues at coordinate 15,805,897 of JAMJFZ010001815.1, forward strand.
AGAACTAAAAATGAAATATTATGGATACATCCATGAAAATATTAAACAAAGTAACTGGGCATGAGCTACCTTTTACAATATAAGTAGAATTTTGATACTAGATGGACAGTTTCTTTGGTCACAGCTGAACCAAATGCTGTTTAAATGAAAATAAATATTCCACTCTTACAGTGCACCATAGAGACTGTGGAGAAAGTATGTTATATGTGTTTGGGGTTAGTTTAAATATAGCAGTGATCGAATCTGTAGATTTCACCACCATATTGTTGATAAAATAAAGAAGTTGTTAAGAACACATTTCTAGGATGATTTATTTGATATGAAATAAACTACTGAATAATGCTGCATTTATTAATGATTTTAAAGCATTTTATATTTTGTGCAGGAGGACAATATGATAAAAATTTTAGAATGTATGATACAAGGGCCATAGTCCTTACAAAATTCAAAGGAACTACCATGCTGCAAGTTACATAAATAGAAGTTGCATAAATCATTTTGAAGATGATTAATCTGAAAGCCAGATAAAAATAACTAGAATAGGGAAAGGCTAGGACCACATGGCAAAGCTCCCGTAATATTGTAGCATCTTAATGTGAGTGTACGCTGGCTTTGCTGTATGTGATCCTGGCATAATTAATACCATGTGAAGGGGAAAACATTGACTTATACCACCTCACGAATAACACCTCATTAGTGTTGACAGAGATTTCTGGAAAACATTGGGTTCTAGTATGCCTATTAAAGATTGCTATGGATTTTAAATTGTCAATGTGTAGTTTATGTCTTCTCAGGCACACTGTAAATCATGGTAGGTAGAGTGACAAAATATCTGTGACTTTAGTTTTACAACAACAAAGACTCATTTGAATGGCATGTTAGACTAGAGGCACAGCTACACCAAATTCAGTGCAGTCTTTATCCTTGCTATTGGCTGTGTCTGGGACAACCTTTATTTATGTCTGTTTGTCTCACTTATAACTCTATATTTTTCATGACTGAATTAAAATTTTATGTCTTCAACTTAATGTTTGTTTGTTTGTTTGTTTTTTAATTTCCATAAGCCTAAACTTGATCTACACTCTAATCTTTGTAGCACTTGGTGCTGTTAATGGGATGGGTCTCTGGCACATGATAATGAGTAGAAGGAAAGATTTTATTAAGAAGAGTGCATCATGCTACATATTCAATAAGACTATAGTCAAGATGAAGAACACCTGGCTCAAAATTGAACAAAACTAAGGAGAAGCTACTAGATATGGCAGACCAATACGCAATGAGTGTAGATTTCCCAAGTTGAAACATGGGCAAGTGAGGTTCATGGATAAAGACACAAGAGAATTCTTACTAAAATCAGCCAAGCATGAACAGGTATCACTTGAGAAATGGTAGAAAGTAAAGAACCTGACACCAGGACGAATAGGATCAGAGGTAGAAGAAAGCTATTTCAACTTGTACTGACATAGCAAAACTTAGCAAAGTAAGATAACAAATCAGAGAGACTATGTGTGCAGTGGCCCTGTCATGATTCAGCATAGATGGTGGAAGTTCATGAAGTTCTAATCTGAGCTGAATCAATATTGGCTATTGATGGCTGCTGGAGGAGACATAGTCAGGTTTTGTTTTTGCTTTTGCTTGTTTGTTTTTCAGGGACGTGGTCATGGAGAAACTACCTATGCTCCAATGCATAATCCTACACTCATACACACACAAGAAGTGCTGATTGGATTCAGTGGGTTTAAGAAAGGAATCCATGACATTCAAAGCAAAAATTGGTGGAATGGAGAGAGAAGGAATTGTAGGGAAGAAAATTGAGATGGGTATGGTCAAAACACATTATATCTATTTCCGCAATTCTCAAAAATTAAAACAAATTAGTAATTTGATTAACTACTATAAATGAGAAAATTCAGTTGTGGTTCAAGCCTAGTATGTTAAGGGGGCCAACAAGAATCAAGTTTGGAAATTTAGGTGGCTGTGATGCAGACCTGTAATCCCAGTATTCAAGAAACAAAGACAGGGGTATAGCAAAAAAATCCATGACCAGTCTTATTTATCTAGTGAAACTCTCTTTAAATAATTGTGACAGGCAATGATAGCCTGAATAATTTTAAATAACAGGTTTCTTAATTGTTTCCGTCACTACCAATGAGAAATGTTTAGAAGGAATCTATAACTCTAATTGAGGTAGTGGCTACAGTATATGACAGCCACTATGAACTGACCTGTTAAATTTGCTATGGCTCATTAAGAAATGTAGTTATGGAGACTTGAGAAGACAAGTTGGAGTAGATTTTGAATACATATACATACATTCACATATATACTCATAGCTATGAACCACCATAGATTGGGAGAAGCTCATAAACTCCTAATCATAGCTGAATCTCTATTGACTATTGAAGAATATTGGAGGAAATATATATATGACTAGGCATATATATTTCTTCCTGGGATATGGGCACTGAGAAACTACCTATGCTTCAGTAGGTATTCCTACAAGATATATATATATATATATATATATATATATATATATATATATATATGAATCAAAAGTAATATTATTATCATGAATCACATAACATATCATATATCACACAATCATATATCACACATATGTGTGTGTATGTGTGTGTATGTATGAACCAAAAGTAACATGCATTATCATGACTAGGTGTTACAAAATATTTGAAGTCTGATTCTCAGTTCAATGTAGTGACCATACCTTTAGTCCCTGCACTCCTGAGGTTGAAGTAGGAAGATAGTAAATTTGAGGCCATTGTAAGCTACATGGTAATTTCCAATAAAACCTGATCTTTTTATAAGTCCTATCTCACACTCAGCAAACCCTGAAATAAAGTTAGGCTTTCCTTCAAGTGTATTTACTTTTGTTGCATATTACTCAATAAGAATGAAGGAGTAAGCCAACATCCCTGTGACACAAAGGAGACGCCTACTCTATCTCATTGATTCTGATTTTCTAAGATTCCAATGAAAATGATTGGTTTTTGTTATGATAAAATGTATAATGTTTATGCGTGCTGTGTGCATGTATGAAAATGAATATGATACCACACTTCCACATATTATAAAAGTAAGGGCAATGAGATAATGTGGAACTGAATAGGTAAGCAGGGTCTTCTTTTGACAATAGTGAAGTTTGGAATGAAAGCGCTGCATGCAACTTTTGCAGACAGAAGGTCCTTCAGGAATTCTTTTAGATACTGGATAATCTCACAGTATGTAGAATTGGTTATCTTTACATCAGTCCTTGGAATGTTTCTGGCCATACATATTGTGTCCTGTTGCAGACAGAATGTAATCAAAAGAATTTGTCAGTTTAGTACCATATTCACTTTGTCTGGAGGTAAAATCAGAGAGGGACACAGAATGGCCTGCTTCCAATCTCAAATTGACTTACTATTCACATAAGATAGAGAATGGTATACATACAGTTTTCTGTAAAGACAATACCACATGGCAAGTATGGATTCTATTATTCTCTATACAGAAATCTTAATGAGCTGCAGAGACTGCATTGAAACTAACAATCAGCTAAAAGCAGGTTATACTGTATATACTGTATTATAAAGAGTTCTTGTGATACATAAACCTGGCCCTAGGCTGTGTCTGTAGAATAGAATTCTACCCTGCTGAACAGTTCTCTTGGTACAATTTGTTGCAACCAGTCTTCCCAATTCCAGAACTACATGTCTTAATGAGCCACAGCAAATTGGACAGGTCAATTCTTAGCTGCTGTCATATAGTGTAGCCTCAACCTCAATTACAGGTATAGATTGCTTCTAGGCATTGCTCATTCGTAGTGACTGAAACAACAGCAGAGAATAGTCTCATTAACCCCTTGATCAAACTGGAAGCACATGTACCAGGCATTTCTACAGAAGCCATTGTCTTACCTATTAGATTACTGTATGATGATTGACAGAAATTGCTGCAATAGGCTTCCAATTATCTCACTGGTAATTTTACAACACATTCTATCAACTATATAAAAAAGAATAAAAGGTCGCACTAATTTAGAGCCACATTCAAAACTTACTGAATTCTAGAGTACAGTAAAATATTAATTTACAAAATATATACTGAATTGCCATGCATATATGGCTTAGGTTAATTCTACATGAATTAACAACAATGTGTCATGAATTGTCATTTTAAACGATATTTTAACTTTAAAAAATTTAAAGTAAAATAAAAAAACAGGTGGAAAATGAATTCTATACTAATTTAGTGTTAGCATTAACATCCTATTCTGTTGTACATGCAGGCATCATTAAGTGGTCTCAGTATGATTTTTAAAAAGCACTTGAAATTTCAACAGAAAAGTGATGTGGACAAAATAGAGGGGAAATTGGAGGGGAGGGAGTTGAGAATGAAATAAGTAATGTACATTGTATGGATATATGCAATTTTCAAAAACAAAAACATAAATAGAAACTAAACCTATGAATTCAAATTCTTTTTGTGAGTTGAAATAAAAATACACTTAGAAAAGAAACTATTCAAGACTAGTTTGTTGCCTCCATGAGGAGGCACACACAGCACCTCTGAAGTCCACTAGACAGGAAGAGGGGGAGATATAAAAGCTCCGAGTAGATGAAAACAGATAGGACATAGTTTACTTCAAATAAAAAGGACTATTTATTACTATATTAATATTTACTAAAACCTGAGTCACTCCTTGAAGTTGTTTATGATTATGCACAGAAGCATAATATGCCTTATTTAGTTCCCCATTTCGGAATTATTTTAACTATCCCAGTGGGATTGAAGATGACTATAAACGAGCAGATCAACATCAACTTTGCCTCACAGTAATTGCATTTTAACAAACATATTGGATTTGAAATTACAAATTGAGGGACGAGGAAAACTTTTATAGCTCTTATCCAGTTCTTAGCAGAACAAGCCTTAGTAGTGTTTGCTGAAATTTTAAGCTACCTATTTACTTGAAAAGAAAAAGTGAAAGAGGAAGCATTGGCAGCACACATTTGGAAAGAACTCCTTATTCAGCTGACAGAAGTGATTGTGTCTGGCAATCACTGTTTGCAGCAAGCTGATGAGTGGTGTCAGCACAGCTTTGAGAAAGAGCAATGAGCACATCCAAATCTGGTCTAAGTGTTACTGAGAATGGCAAAGCAACATCAATATTAAGCCTCTATGGCTTTTTTATTTTGTTTTGTTTTTGCATGGTCTCTAAAAAAAAAAAAAAACAACTTGACAAGTGATGTGCTCAGCTGCATCTTTTCACCATGAAACATCACGGAGAAGACTAGAAATGGCATCAAACCAAGGCCTCACACAAAAGCCAATTTGGCATCTGTTATTTTAAATGTGGCTGAGAGGACCCTGCTGAAAATTTGCACTGAATAAGGGATAAAGCCACAATTTCTGTGCATGGTGTTTGTTCAGCTTTTGTGCATGACTTGTATTTCTAAACTAAACTAGCTCAGGAATATAAGTAAGTATTTAATTACAGAGAAATATAAAGTAAACTGATTTGTTGAAACCCCTTTGCTTATAGAAAAAGAAGGCTTTATTTTCCAACCTACTGAAGCAGGTCCTTTATCCCCCTGAACTATCCATCCCATCCATATCATTTGTCTTGACTATATTCTTTTATCTTGTGTTGTTTACTAACTGCTGCTAAATCTCTTATTGTTTCTATGTATTATGTTTATGGCTCCTTAGTTCCCAGTTTGAGTAACTGTTGGTTCATTTTATAGGCATGATTGAAAAGCTATTGAACCAAATTTCTTAGAAGAAAGGTACAACCATCTTCATTTTAAATTGGCTTTGGATGGTTTGTGAACCCATCATATTTTGAAATCAACATTCTACTCCTTCTCTAGTGACTGCACAATTGGAGGAATACTATTGGCTAGCAGATACCAATAAGTATTGTAAGTGATTTTTCTCATTAAATTGAGAACTTTGGTGGTAAAGAAACATGTTTATTGAAATGCTTATTATTAAGCATTGTTTAAATCACTAATGTTTTATTAATAGACCACAGTGACAGATACAACCATGGATCAGATTTTTTGGTAATTTTTAATTTATATATTTTTGAAAATTTAATACATAAATTATGTTTATGTCATAATCTTCTTCCCACTTGAACTTCTCTCATGCCCCTTAAAAATCATGACCTTTTAAAATTATTGATATATATATATATATATATATATATATATATATATATATATATATATATATACATACATACATACATACCCTGCAGATTCCATTTGTTGTTGCTCAATGAGTAAATGTTTAGGTGTGACTTCTTGGGATTGGATGACCTATCAGGGGGCTTATCTCTAGGGAAGATTGATTCTTCCTTTCACATAGCCATTAATTGTATGTTGTTATTCTTGGGATGAGCTCTTGTGAGGTAATTCCATTTAGAGTGACATATCAACTGATGTTGTCATTGGGAAGATCTTCTGTAGGTGATCATATTTTTGGGATTTCACAGAGTATCTTTTAGGTAACTGTAGAAATGTTTGCTACTTCTTTGGCTTGGTAGGCTTTGAGGATGATTATACATTTCATATAGTACACAAGAGAAATAACCCCTGGAAAAATCATCTGTACCAAAAAAATCTGACTTAAAGTGACTAGTAAATATTGACACAAATTTAAAATATATTTTTAGACTATTCATTGAACTCTTTGTTCTTATATGCTATGCTTCTTTTGTCTTTTTTCTGTGTTTGTTTGTTTTGAAATAGCCAGATATTTTATAGTGAATGAGCTAAACAATTCCAAGTGTATCAATTTGTTCTAAAAATCACACCTATTAAATAAATTCTTGTAGAAATATGAAATTGAGCAAAATGATGGTCTAAAGAAGGGAGGGATTAAAACAAAACCTGAATATCAAAATGCAGATAAGACACCATGAAAACTTGAGACAGTCTTACTCTGTTCTGGACATTAAAGATGTACTTGGGGTTGGTTTGTATCTTCTTTATAATCACATAATGACTTTACTTATTAAACTCTAATGGGAAACAAGCAAATGAAACATTGTTTCTATTGAAATTCACAATTAATTTAAAATCAGATATTATGTGAAATTCAGTTTCTTATGTGAAAGTATTTTTGAGAACTAGCAATTACCCTTAGTGCCTCCTGGGATTCTTTAATAAATCAAAGCAAATCCCTTCAGGGAAATGCAACAAAAGTAACAGTTGTTAAAGTAGGATAAGGTCCAAGTTACTCACTCATTGGCACTGCAGAGATACTCAGGAAGGCAAGTATAGACTGTCTTGTACCTGTGGCACAGTAATGTTTTCCAGACAGAAAGCAAAGTAAACAACAAAACTCATATGGATAGTCTTGCTATCCAACTTTCTCTTGGAATTCCCTGTCTCTCCTCTCTAAGGCTGAAAATACAGATTGCCATGCAGACCCAGTATTGGGTGCTCTGGGGTTTGAAAATCAAATTTAAGTATATTTTTGAACAGGAAAGCATTTGCCATTAGATGATGAGAAGCTACACTTTTTTAAAATTAAGGGCCTGTATACATGGCTTAGTGAGAAAGTGCCTTCTACAAAACTGAGAAGATCTGAATTTGGATTCCCCAAACGCATCAGAAAAAGTAATGGGAGCCTGTGTCTATAATCCTGTTTCTGGAGAGGTGGTAACAGTCATACTCCTGGTGCTCATTGGTTAGCCAGCCAAGCTGAATTACTGAACTCCAGGTACATGGTAAGACTATTTCAAAAACTATGACAGATAACTAAGTCTCTGGATGCCGATCTTTTGACATATACATACGCATTTTCATGCAGATAGGCACACGTCCAAATGAACCTATATATACAACACACATACACACACACACACACACACGCGCGCGTGCATTATGAAGATAGTGTATCTCAAATTTTCTACTGTATGGACAATACCCACTTTATAATGCACTTACACTCAAAAAAGGCCAGAACGTCAAAATGGAAATTAAAGTTTTATATAGGCCTAAATTCCTTTAAGCAGGATCTGCTATCATGAAAATGGACTGAATATGATAAACATCTGTAGAAAATGTGCTCCAGACTGGATGCTTCCTATTCAGCAGAGTTCTACCAGCTGAATCTAGTGCATAAGGGTTTGAAAAGGTCTGATTGCCTTCCAGACCAATGCTACATAAAGAGGAGCTTATAAGCTACTTAGTAAGCATAAGTATCGTGATAAATCACATTGGCAACTCAAGGGTGTCTTTTGTATGTCATAGGAATAATGAAAAAGCTTATATTCATACATACATTTGTCATGTGCTTGCAATTTCATTTTTAAGTAACTCATTGTATTGTACTTCTCAAAAACATAGTTTGTGATCTCCAACAGTTAAAACCAAGCAAAAAGATTACTTCTACCCAGAGCACTGCACTAATGTAGAGGGAACAGCTGGTGTCTGTCTTCCATCTGGAAGGCTGGAGGCTGGCTGGGGCAGAAAGCAGGGTAAGGATGGAGGCAGCAGATGGATAGCCTCGGGATTTCTCCTGGGCCAAGCAGAAATAGCAGAGGTCGAGCCAGCTTGAGCAGTTTGAATGTTTCCTGACAAGAAGGATGATGGCTTGCCAGGGTGGAAGACTCTCAGCAGAAATGTATCCAGATCCTCCCTGTGCAAAGCTCTGGTGTGCATTGTTTACAAAGGGACAACTGCACAGAGTGTGACTATCTGAAGGGTACTGTGGGAGACAGTGAGGGGAAAACTTAATAGTATGTTAAGACTCTCCATAACTGATGTTTGATTGGATCACAAAATTTTTCTGTACCTTTTTTTCCTTGACATGCTTGAGCAAATCTTAGACACAAATTGGCCACAGATCTTGTTACTTACAGAACAGAAAGTACATTTCATAGAATATATCCTACCATTTACCAAATACTTTTTAGTCTGTAGGTACATGGAAGGATGTTAAGGCAACTTCTGAATAGTCTGCCTTCAAATAGTTGAAATTATACAGATATTAGAAACCAATTCAGAAGGGTATTTTGTTACCATAGGAATTAAATCCTCTTTCCACTAACATTTTGTCATATAGCTTTAATAAATTTAAATTAAACCAACATGAAAGTAGATGTACGCTTGTTGCAATAAAAATAAACTTGTGATTGTGGCTTCATCATGTATTTCACTTTATGTAAAAATCTAGCTCTCACATAATACCTTGGAAAGTAAAAGTAAAAAATTAAGAAGGAAACATCCAGATTGTTGTTCTATTTGCTCTGTAAAGAGGCAAGACAATTCTCTAACATTTTAAAGGAAAGAATATTAATATGAATATAGGCAACTGTGGGTTTCTAAGTTCAAAGAAAAATTTATGTGCTTTCAAATCAAGTATTTGGTGTCTCTAGTGCATTTAGAAGTATGCTCTAATCTTAACATCTAAGTTAACTGAATGAATGCATGAAAATCAGTTGGACATAGATATGTACCCTTCTAAGTTGCTCAACTTCGAGGTAATTGTAAAAGGTATTAATGCTTTATTTGAGTGTAACTGACCTAAATATTCCAGTGTTTTGAACAACTAGTATAAATAACTTCTTAAAAATGTCTTAAATTACGAAACATCTTCTTAAAAATATCTTAATTCATTTCTTTTGTTTGATAAAGAAATCTGTTTTGCTTACCACACTCATAAGAGAATAAAAGCACCTGCCCCAGTCAGTGTATTAGCAGCATTTGGTGAGGACTTTCTTGTTAAATTCTAACATGGTAGAAGGTCCAAAAAAAACTCATTTACATAGCATGTTGAAACTTGGATTTTTTTCCTTTCTATCCATCCCTTAACTTACTAATGTCCCTAAGGTTTGATTGTGACTTCATTGTATTCACCATGAACACCCCATGTGTAAATTATGACTTAAGTTTATAAACCAAAACAAATAAGACTATAGGTATTTGATAACATCCCTCAAAGAGAGTCTGGATCTTTGCCTGAAGTGGTGCTTTCTAGTATTCATTTATGATTCGCGATATATTATACAACAGCACAATGCCATAAAGAAGCATTTCTGTTGCTGCTGATGCATTTTATTCAAATGAACTACAGAACTGATATTTAACTGACCTCATTTAAAACTATAGCTTTCTTTTTTGTTCATTCTTACAAAGACTATTTTGATGGTAGGTTTAACTTTCTGATATCTCAGACTTGCTTTCTTATTGTTTACCTGTCCTTTTCTTCTTATCAATATGCTGGGGCTTTGAGTATAGCTCAGTTCATAGAGTGCTTGACTATAATGTACAACATCTATGGTTCTATGCTAGTTCTGTATAAACTTATTGATAAGGTGAAACACTCCTCTAATCTCAGAACTTGAGAGAAAGAAGAATTTCAAGGTGTTCTTTACCTACAATGTGAGTTTAAGACCAAGTTGGAATACATGAGACCCTACCTCAAAAAAATAAAAATAAATAAAACAAAGATAAAGCAAGTCTTGCTGATAACTTTACAGAAATAAATACTCTGACACAGTATTTTGTGTCCTGTAAACTTTTTAATCAATGCCACATCGGCTATATCATATGGAACATTTTAATTATCAATTCTGCATCTTTTCCCACAGAGTACAAGCTCCATATGGGCAAAGCCAACATCTGCCCAGAGTGACAAATCCATATCACCTGCTAAAAGTGACTGCCACAGGCAGGGATGAATCAATGAACATCTAAAGGTTTGTGCCACACACTTTTTCTGTGTTGTGCTGAGAATTGAGGAGAGTTGCATCCCCACAAAAGTTGCTTCTACATTTTTTAAAGTGTTAATTTATTATCTAAAGTATAGATTTATTTAATGAAAATTACAGCAGAAATCCCTAAAGACTTTACAAGTCAGTCTCAAATGAATTCACATTTGCATGCTTGAATACTATAATTAGTATACGTACATCAAGCTGTCAGTTTTATCAACAGGAACACAATTTGTAAACTAAAACATTTTCAGATTTGAAGCTTTAAAAATAAATAAATGCTTATTCAGTTTTAGTTTAAAGTTTTCTGTTTGGAAATTGCTTTCACAAAAATATTATCCCTGTTTTCAGCAGTAGCTTCAAACATAATGTAACAGCATTTTTGTTTTGGAGGCATACTAGTATGGGTTCTCTAGAGAAACAGATATGATAGAATGAATTATATACATGTATAATATATGTGTGTGTGTGTGTGTGTGTGTGTGTGTGTGTGTGTGTGTGTGTTAGAATTTAGTACACATTGGAATCCCAAATAAATAGGTTTTAATACCAGTGAAAGATTGAACTTGCCACCTAGAGTGAGTGCAAGCAGTCAAGAAACAAAAATTTCCTTTTTCTTTGATCTTTATATAAGCTTCTATCATAAGGTTTGGACCAGATTTAAAGGACATCTTTTGAACCCATATTATCAAGACTTAAGGTAAGGCTTCCCACCTGAAACTATGTAATCATGAAACATTCTCCACAGGTGTTGAATAGACAACCAAGAATAACCACCACAGGGGGAAAGCCAATGATGCAGGGTAAATAAAACAGAATATAAATTTATGTAAGAAGTTCTAGAGCATAGAGATCATTGCAGTTCCTCACATTAAAAAAAAAATAAAGAAGAAATGAATTGAGGGGAAAAAATTAGTTTTCCAAGGTTTAGAAAAAAAAATTTCCTATTGCCTAGCCTGAAATTTATCAACACAGACCTGTTTAGTAGTGTCATAGGTAAGCCTGCTTTTTGAAGGGTCTGACTATCTTGGTGGGTTATTTTGTTTTTTGTTTTTGTTTGTTTGTTTGTTTTTGCCCTGGAAGGACACATTAAGTTTGTATGTCTAAACTTACTCCTGTGTATTTGGATCACATTTTAACTATATTTTAGGGATTATACTTTAACTTTCAATGACATCATTGAAAGGCATCAGGCTGGTATTTACTGAAAGACAGCAAGAACTCAAACATCGGCAATCTTGGAGCCATGGGACAAAGTCCAGATTATAATTCCAATGATTGCCATACGAAAATATTGTAAATATACTCTTGTTCCCCCTTTGGATCTGATAACCAATCAACTATAGAAGATGACAGAACTCCAATTTGATCAGCTGAAGATTGACTAATCATTTGAAATTCTACAATAAAATGGAAAACATTTACTAAGGGTAATGCAAAGCCTGGTGATATTGTGGGATCTTGACTTGTCTTTTTTATGTTTAAGAAATGATGCTGTCATCTTTCAATAGGAGACAGCATCTGGTATGAAAGATAAAACATTTCTCTAATATGTCCCAGCCCCAAATAACCAGATGATGAGAAGCCTGAATATATATGTGACAAGCTTAGGTGTTTTGTTAGAGTGTGAAAATTAAATTGTCATTGTGCCAAGGATATACAGAGAATATTCATTACCAATGGATGTCAGTATGTTTATGTAGAATTTGGATAGTTTCTTTGTGCAAATCAAAATTAGTTATGTGGAAATAACCAGAGATGAAGTACATACTTGAAAAGTGAATTCTGAATGTAAATATCAAGGCAAACCATTGAAAGAAAATATATAAAATATATATCAGTCCTCATCCAGTTCTACATTAAATCCATTTTCCCTTGTGAGAACAAAAATCATGATAGACATGATTGTTCAGAAGGTAGGATGTTTGGCATAGGAACATGAATTATGACAATAATTTCAATTCTAAGCACCCATTTTTTAAAAGTGATATGAAAACCTGATATGAAAACCTAAAGTATATATAATTGTTTTGTATAAATATACATATATTTTTAAATTAACTTTTCTCATCTGGGCTGGTGGTGTTCCTTCTCAGAGCCAAAAATCACTTTAAAAAATAGACATGAGAGCCAGACTACGGTGTCATATACCTTTAATTCCAGCACTCAGGAGTCAGAGGTAAGCAGATCTCAGTGAGTTTGAGGCCAGCCTGGTCTACAGAGTGAGTTCCAGGACAGCCAGAGTTACAACAGAGAAATGATGTCTCAAAAAACAAACAAACAAACAAAACTACACATGAGAATCCCGGTTTGGAATTTTGACCAGGACTGTCAAAGAAACTACCAAAACATACAGAGCCTATTCCTGTTACCCTTGGTTACACTCAGAAGTGGAAGCTAAATCCCAGTTGCTGAAGATATTATGGACTTCAGAAACAGGGCCTTTAGACCACTGTACCAGAACTGAACTGAATAACCCTTTCCTGAAGACTAGCTTTCATGATATCAGAAAGTACCATTCAAGGGCCAAGCTTCCAATGGAGGGAGGAAACCAACAATCTTACCCAGATATGACCTCTATGAACATTGTCAATAACTAGTGGAATGCATACATTGGTGGTAACTATGGCTCTAATTAGACTTAAGACCTGCTCAGCAAAAGGGAGGCCATGCCTGCTACTGGGCTCATAGTTAACTATTCAGTGCTAGTGAAATCATGGTTATTAGAGGGAAATCTACAACAAATAAAATACTTAATAATGATATATAAATATTTGTCCTTATTTCTACAGATAACTGTAGTCTTCAACCTTCATAAAAGAAACAAATTTTTGCAACATAGACAACTACAGAAAACCACAACCAATCAAAATGAAGACTTTTGGAGTCCATGCCTAACTGATAAAACACTCTTCACCTAATGTTTAAGGAAATTTTTAGAGGATGGGGCAGAAAGATTGTAAGACCCAGGGTATTAGAAAGTTTACTATGAAATTCTGTATCTTAGTAATGTCAGGAGCTACACCCATAATATCTCACAAACATAGCTGCAAAAAAGACATGAGTGTAAATAAATATATATATGTATATATGTATATATATATATATTATACATATATATATATATATGTATGTGTGTGTGTGTGTGTGTGTGTGTTTGTATGTATGAAACAGCAATTAATAATTAATGAAAAAAGAGGCTCTGAATTTTAAGGGTAGTGGAGAGGCTAAATGGGTAGGTTTGGGGTTTGGAGAGAAGAAAAGGAAGGGAGAAACTTTATAATCTAAAATAAAAATAAAAATCCAAATGTGTTGGTATGCATTTTTAAGTATAGTGCTAAAAAGGCAGAATCGGCCAGATCCTTGAGTTTATGGTCAAAATTAACTGGTGAGTTCCAGAACTATTGAAGTCCTTGTCTAATAAATCTAAGTGGATAGCTCCTGTCAAACTACACCCAAGTTTGTCTTCTGGCCTCCATATGCCCATAACACATATTTTATACATGTACCCCCATAAACAAACATACCTGCATACATATGAGCCCACAGATAAACACAGAGAGAAATAATTATATTATTTAAAAACTGATATTTTCCTGAATGCTATAAACTGTACATTTTGTACATTTTTTTCATTCTGCTTACTCTTTTTCATTGTAGATCTCCCTAAGAATGATCACTAATAATCACATGACAGTCAATACTACACTGTTATGAAATCTCCTCTGTCAACTAAATTAGTCAAAATTTCTTCCATTTAGCTTCAGACATATTTAAATCAAGGGTAAAACACAGTCACTACCTTTACCAGAATATCGCAGTCATGATGTCTAGCCCTGTTGTTAATATTGTTCCCATCTAAAACCTCTTGAGTGATGCCCACATTGCTCTAAGAACTATTATCTTCCAAGTTCCTACTAGAATGGCCCCTATTAAGATCTGCTTGCAGTGTTCAATCACTTTTCTAGTCCAAATTCCACTAAATGGCATGGCAAAGTAAGTCAGAGAAATATCCTACTTCTTGGTATGCACTGTGGTCTTAATTACATTTTTATTGCTGTGAGGATTCACCATGGTCAAGTCATCTTATAGGAGAATGAGCTTATTGGGGGACTGCTTACAGTTTCAGAGGGTTAGAGTCCATGTTCATAATAGTAGGGAGAATGGAAGCAGGCAGATGTGGCATTGTAGTAGTAGCTGAGGTTCTATCCTGATCCATAGATAGAAAAAGAGAATGAACTGGGAATGATGTGGGCTTTGGAAATATCAAAGCCCACCCTCAGTGACAAACCTCCTCCAAAAACAACATATCCCCTAATCTCTTCCAAAAAGTTCCACCAACTTGGGACCAAGCATTCAAATAAATGAGCCTATGAAGGTTATTCACATAAAATCCACCACATTTAAAAAATATTAAAAATGAACAATATCCATCATTCCTCTCTCTAAGGTAATAGAAGCAGTAACAATTGCTGAGGAGAGGAGAAATTCTGAATGGTTGAGTTGCTTGCAGGTGCTGAAGGAGACTCAAAGGATGCAGTTTCTGTGAGTTGTCATCCATATTAAGATTTTTTTTTGTGATAAAGTTTTCACTTATCCATTTTCCTGTCACTAACTCTTCAAACAAGATCCTATAAATAACCCCAATAAACTCCCTGTCTTTCTAAGCTTACTAAATGGACAGAGCCATTTCTTTGATCTGTTGTCATTAACCTATATGAACTGAATAGACGTTTGTTTACATCTCCACATGAAAAGCCAAAGGAGATTACCATATTCATATTTGATTAAATATTAAATTTATCATAATTTAAAGTAAAGCATAAGTATTAGCATGCATACCAAACCAATGTGTTTAAAAATATGGAGCACAAACATGTAAATCATATATTTTCTGTTCAATTTATTTATCACATATTTTAGCAATATGTTGTAAAAAGAAGAGACAGTATGTGTAAACTTGTAGATACTGAAATGCAGATGTTTTGGATGAACACTTGAGTTGGATTGGGATTTGATTTATAGAACTAAAGTCAGCACAATGATTTGAAAACACAAATAAAGAATTATAAAGAGGAGAATAAAGAATTATAGTAAATATGCTTCCCAAAGCTATAAAAAATAAACAAGTTATATTATACACTCAGATCTGAGGTTCTCTTCACTTTAGATATAAACACAGTCAGAAAACAGATGAAGAGCTATAAGCATTCTTATACCTGCAAATGCCTAAAGGATCTTGTCAGTGCAAGGATTAAATCATTCTGATTTGTTAGTTTTTTGTTGTTGTTGCCTTTGGAAAAAATATATATCAACATATACATTTATATCATCATTACTCTAAATTCTTTACACTTTTCCTGAAATGTCACCCTTTCGGCTATCTCGTTGTACTCAGCCATGTTATTCTTGTATTCTGCTTTCTCTTTCTTGCATTCAGCCATCTTGTTCTTATACTCAGTTACAGTATTGGCAAAGGTTAGTAAAACCCTATTAAGTTATTTTGATTTATCTGCAGGTGAACTTTAAAAAAATGGTTCACAGAGTTTTAATATACATGAAGATTAGAAAAGTAGCTTTTTTAAAGTTCATACTTGGCACATATTTAGTCTTCACTGAAGAACTAATGCCAGAATTTCTTAGGCCTTGGGGAAGTACTATAATAGTAAGATGAAATCTCATCTTCCTGATGACTCTCAGTTACAGCAGGCTGACTGTGACCCACATGAGTCTGAAGAAGACGAAGTATTTTCTGTTTGACCTACCAATAGTCATATAACTTGTTTTATTTTTTACTTCTTGAATATTTTCTGTGTGCTTTCCTCAATGTCTCTGAAACATTTTGATAATATTCAGTAATTTTGCTATGGGTGCAAATATTATTTAATAAAAAACTAAAATGTGTAGGAAAATTTATCCCTTGGTTTATGCTTTGGTATATATTTCCAGATTTTTTGTTTTTACTTATAATGTATTTGTGAGATGATCTTAAGTATTCCCTGAAGTTATCAAAAATAACTTTGAGAGAAATGAATGACTACTTTCAAAGATGACAAGAATAAAGAGAGGAGTGAAAGAAGGAATAGAAAGGCAGAAATAGAAGTAAAATCAGAAAAAAAAGAATGTGTGTGTATTGATTTATTTATTTTAGACATAGAATAAAATAATAGTTTGCATTTTTACAAAAAAACCTAGAATTTTATTTAACAAATGATAGTCAACATAGAGCAACACCAGCATCTCATAAGCACTTTAAGTATGGAAAACCCTGAAAATGGAATTTTCATTCAATAGAAAACTGATTATAGATAAAAATAATTATCACTTATCAAGAATAGATTCCAGGTATGAATGTCTAACTCAGGATTTGAAAATCATTCACAGTAATCCACCATAAAAGAAGAAAATTGTAGAGAATAATATTGTATAGTCTCTTCAACTGACTTAGTTCTATCAGTTTAAATTCTATATGGGAAATGATTATAGCTTTCAGTTACTTAGGAGCTAATGCGGACTACCTCAGCTTAAAAAAATTAAAAACAAACCATCTATAAAAACTTATGGCTGTCATTGCACTCAATAGTGAAAAATAAGTGCTTTCAGTTTAAGATCATACATATGACAAAAATTGAATCATACTACTCTTAAATAAAGCACTTGTAGAATTTTAGCAAATTCAGTAAACAAGCAATAAAATTGGGCAAAAATACACTAGACAGAATGAGCAAAAACTAAATGCTAAAAGCTGTAATTACAGAGGACAACGTTTCCATAGAAACTGATAAATTCATAGTACTCCAAGACAAAAAATCAAAACGAATGAAAAATCTTTGAGAACTGAGAAGTATACTCAGCAAGGACACAGATCAATGCAATTAAAAACCAATCAAATTTTGTCTGTTAACAACAAATGGAAAACACAGTAGCACTTACAAGTGTTTCAAAGAAGGTGAAGTACCTTGATATGTGCTGTGCAATCATGCTGAATGTTTTACTAAGAAAGTCACAAAGAGATGGTGTAGTAGATGCAGGGCAATCTGAATCAATTCAGCTGTACAAAGTACAGGTACAATGGGGTAAACAAGTCTGTTTGTCCTGAATTGATCAATATGGTAATATGACTCTAATAAATTTTTGTCATGATATTTAGAAAATTATGTTCTGAAATTAGCATTTAAAAACTAAAGTGGTAAAATATCACAGATATTCCTTCAAGGAAAATTTGAAATCTGAAATATTTAGAGTCACCATAGTGCATCTTGGTATTTGTCAGTGTTAAATAGATCTGTATGATAGGAATGACATTTATTCTTATTTTTGTTTATAAAAATTATATTTCTAAGTTAATGGAAATGATAGTTGTCCTTGATTTTGATAATGTACCAAATTTGTTGATTTATGTGTGTTCAGTAAACTTTAGACAAGAGGACACACTCAGGAAAAAATAAAAATACTTCATGTATGGAAATGGGATTTTGCATACTTATACTGAAAGAAAAAAATAAAATAGGTTTCTGTCTATAGCAATATGCAAAACTAACTGAAAATGTATAGAAGACTTAAATGAACAAGAAACTATTTGTAAACTTAGATGACTTCATGATATCGGAGTAGGAAAAGATATTTAGATATGACTCCTGAAACAATGAAAGGAGGAGAAAGAGGAGAAATGGTTTACTCATTATTAGAAAACCTTTTCTATGCCAAAAGTACAGAAAGAAAATTTCTAGAGTTGGAGAAATGTAGATGCAAATGCTAATATATATTAACCAAATGTAGACTTTGGTTCAGGGCAGAGGACAGTTTATTCTTTTGTCTAAATAAATCACTGGTTCTAACAGAACCCAGGAGCTCTGCATTTTGTCTTCCTTTCAATCTAGTCTTAATCCTTGACCTGCAATGTTTCAGCCTTCATACAATTTAGAACATTTAACCTGCTAGTCTGGTTCTAGAAGACTTCAGCCTTAGCCTCCCAAGACCTTCTGCTTACTAAGCCACTCTAACTAGCTCTTTCTGAACTCTGACTCTTCTGATTCAACTCTCTCTTTGTTCTGGGCTTCATCTGCCCAGCTCTGCTGTGTTTCTGTGTCTCTCCCTGAGCTCTCAGCGATCTATCCTGCCTCTGTAACTGACTGTGTTATAACTCACTCCAGCCTCAGCTTCTGTCACTCCTCTGTAACTGACTCTTTAAGTAAGTCTGTTAACTGCTACTCAACTGACTCCAGCTTGTTTCTCTATAGACTCTTCAGTCTGCTTCTGCACTCAGTCTGTAACCCTCTAAAGCCTCTGTAACTCTCCTTAACTGAGCAGAGAGCCTGCTTTTTCCCATGAGAATTGGGCGTGACATTGCTCTGCTAACTATTCTTATTAGTCACTTTATCTGCCATTCATTCTGACTCATCTCAGACTCTTACTTCCTGTGTGACACTGATTCCTTCTGAATTCTGCTTCCACTGTTTTTTTCTAGGTAATAAAGGCAAGGGCTGCCATTGCTGTATGAATACTGGGATTAAAGGTGTTTCTACATTCAATCCAGACCACACAGGCCTCTGAATCTAGCGCCTGGAAAACAGACTTTAGCTTTCACACAGGGCTATTCCTTAACACAGAAATATATATAATAATACATCAGATGAGGAGTTAAAATATATAACACAAATATCTGAAACAACTCTGCCTAATATATGCATAGTACATACTCTATATTAAATATATACATGTATGCTATATATTTATATAGTTTATATTAACATATTTAAATATATGAATTGGATATAATATATGAATATTCATATATATTTATTCACAAATATATAATATATAATATTTCATAATATAAAATAAAATAAATAAATGTTTATATGTACATATAAATATATATATAATTGTTGAAAAATACTATGGTTTTGTTTTTTTTTATAGGCTTTCAGATACTTTTATTAGAACTTATAAGAAAACCTCAGGACAGGCAAGCTATAAATGTTGGGATCTGCTTGGTGGAGAGGAAATTCCAAGACATTTACATTAGACAGAATGGAGGTCAACCGAAGAGGACAAAGTGGGGGGACATTTGACAGGTGGATGAAGAAGCCCAGAAATATACACTTAGGCTCTTGATCAGAAGAAAAAAGAAAGGAAGGAAGGAAGGAAGGAAGGAAGGAAGGAAGGAAGGAAGGAAGGAAGGAAGGAAGGAAGGAAGGAAAGAAAGAAAGGAAGAAAGAGAGAAAGAAAGAAAAGAATGAAGGAAGGAAGAAAGAAAGAAAAAAAGTTTCCTGCACCAGTACTCACAAAGGCAGGACAACTCAGCAGAAGCTCATTGTGGCTCATGGGATTGTAAGTGACAGGAATTTGGGGAAGCAAGAGAAAGAACATTGTCTTGGTGAAAGTCTATTTATTCCTCCCACCTCTTTAACACAGCTTAAGGTGTCTTTTTATATTCAAATCAAACACGTATTATGAGTTTCACTCCTATACTCAGTTGAATTCATCCATATAAATAAATTCTTCTGAGATTATTTGTTTCTTCTTAAACATATTAACTTGCAGTTGAAAAACTTATACATTAGAGCTATCATACAATTTTCTGTGGGAATGTTTTCACTTACTTTCAAATCTAAATTTAAAGTTCTTACAGTCTTCTAAACAAGTGGGTTTTCAGCAGAAATGTATTTTCTTTTAAAAATAAGACTATGAAAATATCATTATAGCATTTAGTCTGCTGTGTTAGAGTGTTATGGCTTTTTCTCTATACACCTGAACCTTTTGAATTTCTTATCAGATTATCTAGTAGAATTAAATTGGTAACTTTTCCCACATTCCTGTCTATTTTTGATGCTTTCTAACTATTATGAAGTTACTTTTAATGCTTTAATTTAAACATACATTTTCATAGGCTGAATTATTATCTTACCTAAAACTGTTAAATGTTTAACCTACGAAGCTTGCTTAATAATAAATATTTTTTTGGTTTATCTTTATATTAGATTATAATCTAACAATAATATTCTCCTTGGAATCAAGAAGATTTTGATTTAATTTTCCTGTATGTGGACATTCATTTTTCCATTTCTATATATGAGGACATTCATTTTATTTTACTTTTTGAGATTATAATATAATTACATCATTTCTCTCCTCCCTTTCTTAGCTCTAAACCCTTACTTATATTCCCTATTAGCTCTGTTTCAAATTCATGACATCATGTTTTTCATTGTTGTTACACACATATATATATATATATATATATATATATATGCATATATGATCTAAATTCCTGCTCAGTTAGAATAATGTAAATTTTATGTATTGACAATCCCAAAGACCAAGAATAAGACCGCTATCACAGTTTGAGTCAAATTGAAGCAAGCTAGCTTTTTGTTTTTTGGGATGCATCAAGAGCTGGCCAGTGACTGCCTCCTAAATCAAGTTAGAGAGAACAGCTTTGAGTCCATTCCTTGGGCTCTTTTTAAGGAGTAAAATATATGTAGGTATAAACATAGGACAATAAGGAAGTATGGAAAAAATCTCAAAAAAAACTAGTATGGTGACCATGCAATTAGGGAGGATGATTATGGTGTTCTCAAAGGCAGAGGCATGGCTTGGGGTAGATAAAGTTTCAGGAAACAAATGTTTAGTGAATGAAAATTTATTTTTAACAATAACAGCATAATGGCTCCTGCCTTAAGATGGAGTCAGGCAGGGTCCTCAGAATGTTTTCAAGGCTGAGCATTTGGTATTGCATAACTAATTTGTGTCCTGTTTCCTTAAGATGGCTATATTTCTGTCTTTCAGCATTCCTTATTTGACTCAAGTCCTTTGTGTAGGAATGAGGCTTCTTGAATGTATTCTGTGCACTTTTGCATGCCTATTGATTTTGTCCTTGTTCAGTTTATGTTCAGGAGTCACTTTGGTGAGATTTTATGGGAGGAGCTTCTTACATTACAGTTTCATAGCAAACTCCCTGATCCTTTGGGTCTTACAATCCTCTGTCCCCTCTTCTGCAATGGTCCCTGAGATTTAATCAATGTGTAGTCTTATTACCTCATCTGAAATCTGTTGTCTAGAAATGATGGTGCACACACATAAACTTTTCACATGGTAACAGTCAGCTTATCTGATGGTCCACATTGATACTTTAATATTAGTTTAGAAGTATATATTAAGGAACTCAGCTTACCATCAATTGTTAGACTTCATTCAAGCCCTTTTCAGCTGTGTTGAGGACATTCACATTCACTCTGAACTTAATTTTTTCTGCCCAATAGGACATCATCTCATTTAATCTTCAGGTATAAAAGCCAAAGGCCAACAAATAAGACTAAATATATCTGACTCCCAATACACAACATATTTTAAGGTAGATTTCAGACATGAGCATTTTATGAAGACTTTTATATATTTTTAAAGGTGTGTATGAATGTTGGTCTGTGTGAGGGTGTGCCAACATGAGTATCATTGTCTGTGGAGACCAGAAGGTGTTAGATTCCCTGGAGGTAGAGTTTCAGGGAGTTGTGAGTAGCCTGGAATGGATTTTGGGAACTGAACTCCGGTCTTTCTGGAAGATCAGGGCCCATTCTCAATTACCAGTTATCTCTCCAGAACTGAGATACAGAATATTAAGCTACTAAATATATAAGGGAATTATTGAAGCATTATTAACATAGAAATACTTTTTGAAAAATTTAAATTTATGGACATTTTAAATTGGTGACCTAGTAATATTTTTGCAGTTGATTTACCAAGTAGAGGAAAACCCTATTGTTCTTTTTTGTTTTATTTTTTAAAACTTTCTTTTTAGAGAACATTAACATTCAGACTTTGCAGGAAATCATCTTTTCTCAGTGCATAATTTATTATAGAGATAAAATTTTAAAACGTGTATTTGCTTAATGTTCACTTAGTATATTTATAGATATAAACTCAACTTAAAAGTATATGAGGGTTGGTCAAGATGTAAATTACCTTTCTAAAGGTTTAATATAAAATAATAGTATTATGATATGAATGCTAATATATAGTTTACATTGCTTTGACAGCATAAATGAGAATTTTAAATTTGAAATCAAGATATATTTGTAGATACAAATAATTTACTGAGTCTTAGTCCAGCCTTAACTCATATCTACAATCTTAGAATTTTGTCTGGTTTAAGTTTCAGATGTCACAACTACTTTTATTTTAAATTCTTATTTTATCCAGAAACATTGTTTCCTTGTAGTCACCCATAACTTCTGGCTCTTATAATCTCTCTTTCTCCTGTTCCACAGTGATCCCTGAACATGAGTGAAGGGACTATGATAGGGATGTGGCACTCAGGGCTGAGGACTCCATCATCTTTTAGTCTTGGCACCTTTAACAGTTACGGGATACTATGTTAGTTGCCATATGCTGCAGACAGAAGTATCTAGCATGATATAGCTAGGCTGCTAAAGGATTGTGGGATGAGACTAGGCTACAGATTTTCTTCATTATGCAAATGGACCCTTGGATGAGGGGATAGAGTTTTTATATCAGTGAAATATCTGAGAAGCTTCTGTGTCAATAAATACCCCTGATATCAGACTAATGGAGTTCCACTGTCCAGAATGGGACTTGCCTTGACAGGTGGTTCCCTCTGGTGAAGTCTGGCAAGATTTTGCAGATATTAAATTGTCTCCTTGTCTTAATTGCTGAGCAACACCATAAGTGTATTGCTACAAATGTCCATTTAGAAGAATAGTATTAGAATGTATTCCACTAGGACTCATTATTTGTCTAGACAAAGTCCGATTCAAAAAAGAAAATAATCTTGGAATAAAACATAACAAAGCAGTGAAATACTGATTCACAAAAGTGATATGAATCAAGAATGATCTTGAATCTCTTCTTTATACCTTCCAAGTGCTAGGATCATAGAAGTACACCACCACTCATAAGGACACTTTTAATTTAACAATTACTTAGTGAATTTGCTCTCTGTGTGTATGTGTGTGTGTGTGTGTGTGTGTGTGTGTGTGTGTGTGTGTGTGTGTGTGCATGTGTGTTCCAGTACCATGGGCATGGGTGGAGAACAACTTTGGGAGACTGATTATTTTCTTCCACCATTATAAGTGGATATTTATTTATCTATCCTCATGGGTTAATGGCAGGGGACAGTTTATTCTCTGCTAATTCAATTCCCATTCCTAGAAGATTTCATCCTCCATACAATGTAATATTAAGCCTAGACCTAGAAGGCCTCCATACAGACCAATCTTCAAGATATAAGCCCAGACCTAGAAGGCTTTCAGACTATGTACAATCTAATCTGCAAACCTAGAATATTTCAGCCTACAAGACTGTGGAGGGAAACAGCCTTTCCCACAAATGGGTTCACGGAAACTCTACGCAGAAGGGAGTAGGAGCGCAGGAAAAATGAAGAATGACAAACGAACAGGGCAGTTTGTTCTTTTATGGGACCCAAGGAAATGACACGCATAATCACACTTTAAAATGACACATGGAACACGCTTTAGAAGTAAAACGCAGGAGCGTTTTTAATAGGGGAATTAACAGTATACATATTAAGAAAAGAGAGGGGCAAGAGAGAGAGACTGACAATGCAATGCGCCTTGTCAGTGGAAAAACCACACCAAGAAGAGAAGGAGGGAGAGACTGACAATATACATTACCAGGGAAAGGGCCACACCAGAAAGAGAGAAAATTGCTCTGGGAAGAGGTTTAAAAAGCCAAATAGTTTTTTGATATGCAGATGTTGCTCAGGCCTTCACAAGTTTCATATGTAGATGCAGTCACACCCAGGATGGGGGTTGGGAAAGAACATTTGACTTAATACTGTTAGCTGAATAATATCTCCATCTGCCCCAAACAGAGCAGAGTGCCATGTAGGCAAAGGTTTTTATTTTACAGTTTTTAGCTGTTTGGTGCGTATTTATTTTTTCTCTATCTAGGCCCCTTTTGCTTCTATCTGTTACTATCAATATGAATGGGTAGCTTTACACATGCCAGGACTTAGAAGCCTGCAAGATATTTTAGAAAGACAATTATTTTTGAGTAAAAAATGGCTGCTTCTCCTTCTCAGCTAACACCAGCCAGCTTAGATATCACTAGGCCATGCAGACATAATGAAAGACTTTTGTCGCCATTACAGCAAAAGGGAGGAAGGGGCAGAGTGGCTGGTAAATGGAAGTTCCCCGCTGGGTAGTCTGGAACCTTGTCAACAGACTTCAACCTCTCCACCAGGGTATTAGGGCTCCAGCACAAGACTTATTACTTATTGACTGACATCACTCTGACTAGCTGTGTTCTGAACTACCTCTTTTCACTCTGGCTGTACTATGAACTCTAAACTGTAAATTATAAACTGTCTGCTTTTCACACTATGCTTTCTCTTTGCATATTCTGGACTGACTCTAATCTTCTTGGTTTCAGGTTTCTTCTGTCTGTAAGCTGACTGCTTTCAAACTACTTGACTGAACTAACTCTCCACTTCTCTTTTCTGCTTATCTGCTTCCACCTTGCTTCTGCCTTGCTTTTCTCTTTGAACTCTTCTCTGAACTCTGCTTCTTGTCTCTTCTTCTATCTGAGCTCTTCCTTCCTGTCTCTGCTTTCGCCCTCTGCTTCTATTCCCTGCTTCTCTCTACATGACTGCTCTTTTTATATCCTAAGAGTTGGGATTAAGCATATGTTACCATTTCCTTCTGAATTGAGATCAAAGGTGTGTGCTACATTGCTTTAACAACAAAAATCCCTTTCACCTAGCATTAGCACAAACAGAGGACAGGATTAATATTCTTTCTAAATTCCATCTGGATCACATAGGCATCTGAATGCGATCCTTCAAACAGGCCTTTGGATGCGATCCTGTTCTAGCTATCACAAAGGCCTTTCAATGTGGTCCTTTGCTAGAGTAGCCATGCTGCTGGATTAAAAGGGTAAATGTTCTTCAAGGCACCATTGTGGATTCTAGGCATCAAACTCAGTGCAACAGGTTTGAAGACAAATACCTTTGCCTGCTGATCCATATTGCCATCTCATCATTTATATTTAGAAGCTGTAGAATTTTCAGAAGATTATTTAATAATGAGGTAAGGAAAAGACAGTCTTAATTTTCAGTAATTTAATAGTTTTGAGAAATTTGTCGATGTATGTTTGGAAATGAATTTGAAAATATCCCATTGGTCATGATAAATAATTACAGATGCATTATATAAGCTTTCCTCTTCTCTGAAAAGGAGAATTCTTTTTCATAAGGCTTTTTGACATGTTGAAGTAATACAATAGATTTTTATCACATTTATTCTTAGAATTTATAAAGAAGCAAAACTGTTATATTTTGACGTTAATGTGTTGCATAATAAATAGTAGTGAGTGATAGAATGTCATTTTAGAATTTCTACTATTTGCTAGTAAATACAGATGTACTTCCTTTTATTTTATATTTTAAATGATTTTAGTATCTATATCATTTGCTAAGCTTTAATTGTACTGTGAAATATGTAACTCAGCTATTCTTGAAAGATTACTTTGTATCTGTTTTTACGTTTATCCAGTTTTTCTATTTTTAAATAGTTAACAAAGCTTCATTCCATAGATTAAATGAGTGTTTCTTTCAAAATGGATTTGCTAGAATCTTTATTCCAGTGTGAAAGTATGAGAAAGTGGCACATCCTGAGATACTAGGTTGAGATGTGGTCATGAAGTGCATTCCTTATGATGAGACTCCTCTTTCTAGAGCTGTCTATCAGCCAAATGGCAATATTATAAGAGCAATTCCATGCAATTCATCAGGAAAGCCCTCTCTAAGAATCAAATATTCTGATATGTTGCCCAAGGATTTCTCAGCCTTTAGTACTATAGAAGTACATGTTTTCTTTTTTGTTGGTTTGTTTATTTTTCAGATAATTCAAGTACAACATTTTCCCTTACTCTTCCCTCCCTTTGAACTATCCCATATACACTCACTGCTCTCCTTCAAAGTAATGGCTTCTTTTCTCACTACATGGTATTGAATGCACATATGTATTTTCATAAACATGTATGTTCCCAAATATGGCTTATTGAAACCATATGCTGTTTACTGTATCTTGTATTATAGATGGCACATTTTACTCTTCTTTTCCTTTTGTCAATCACATACATTGGGTGCCAGATGTAGACATAGATGTGAACATTGATTTTATTTATTCTTGTGGACTCATAGCAAAAGACAGTTTATTCTTTGCTAATTCAATCTCTGGTTGAAGAGGGTTTCAACCTCTGTACAATCTAACAGGCCTTTAAATGTGCTAGAGCAAGCAAGCTGTTGGATTAAAGGATTAAATGTTCCTCTACACTATATACTTCCACATGCTTTCAGGGCCGTCTGTTTGGCACTGGATAACAAATTAGTGTGTTCTTCCACAGAGAAGACCACTTCTCCTTCTCCCAGGTTTCCTCACTTGCCTACAGGTTTTTTGTGTAGACTTCATGAGCTCTTCTTCATGAAGTTTGGCATGTTCATTGGTGTCATCTTTCTTAAGCTTACACTCAAGTATTCATGTTGATGATAGTTTATTATTATATTCCTAATATTCCTGGTAGACAGAATCTCACAACAAACTTCCTGATCTTTTGGGTCTTATATTCTTTCCACCACCTCTTTAAAAATGTTTCCTGAACCTAAGTTGTATGTTTCCTTTTAAAGTTGTCCAGTCCACCAGATTTTTATAGAAGTTTATTGTGCAAATTATATCATGAAACATGAATATATTATTTCCATATAGACCACTCATGAAGCTAAAACAATGATTCTCCCCAAGGCTAGCTTTTGTGAACATATAAGTATATTGGGGTTACTTATAGGAGAATTTGTGATTCTCAAACAGAAACTACAGAACTTGTTGGCCAATCTCTTCCTCTTTACTAATTATGCTGCTTAGTTTATTTGTCAACTTGACACAATCCACAGCATCTGTGAAGACAGAACTTCATTTGAGAAAATGGCTTATAGATGTGTCTGTGGGGACATGTTCTTGATTAATGATTAATTTAAGAGGGTCCCAGCCTACTTTAGGCAGTGTTACCCCTAGGCAGCTAGTCCTGGGAAGTGTTGAAAAATAGCCACTAAGAAGCTTTTCTCTGTGGTTTCTGCTTTTGTTTTTTCTTTAAGTCCTTCCCTAACATAACTCAGTGATGAACTTTAATTTTTATAAGTAAACCAAATAATGTCATTCCTCCCCAAACTGATTTGGTCATAGTCTATAACATAGCAATAGAAATGCCAAATGAGATAGAAATTGATACCAGGGTCATGAGGCCATGCTGTGACAGCCTAACTATACTTTTATTAAGATTTTCACATTTGGAACTTGGAGTTGGATATGTCATTGAAAGTTCTAAGCTTAACTATGTGTTATAAGGACTTGGAAGATAATGCTAAGAGAAGTAAAAATAATGTAAGCCAAGATGGTAAAGTTGAAATGTATTAATAACTCTATCAAGCCATTCTGTGACATTTTGAATTAAGAATCTGGTTCTGGTCAGCTAGGGCAGAAGAAATCAGCTGTGATTAAGAATAGACTAGCATAGTTGAGGTGGAATATTCTGAGGGTTATTTTCAGGACCAACACAGAAAAGTTGTGGGCTGGAGAAGGCCAAGGTTGTAATTCATGCTGGCACACAAAATCTCCAGTCTGAAGCTGGTTAGGAAGTCATAAAGGTGTCAGGGAGAGCAGCTGAGGCTTGACAGTATGAGCAGCCAGTAGAAGCCACAGGTAAAGGTCAGGTTCAGTTGAAGTGAGGTTCTCAGTATTTAGGATGTCATAGAGAGATTCTGAGGCTTGGCACCTTGAGGAAGTGTAAGAATCTCAGAAGATATGTCCAGATGCCATTGTTGAAGCTGCAGTCTGTGTAGACCCAGGCATACTGGAGACTGCAGGACTGTGAAGAAATTCTAAGAACAGCAACAGCTGTGTCATGGAGTTGACCTGAGCATAAGAGACAAACTGTTTATGCTACAGTTGGCAGAGACAAAGAGATGGTGCTGCCCAAGCCCTTTGAAGTCCAGAGGATTTTTAGTCAGGCCCTGATATCCAGCACTGAACTTTCCATACTGTTGAATTTTTGTTTTGCTTTGATTTCATTGTGGCTGTACCATGGCTCTTCCTGTTGGGATTAAGAAGGAATGTTATCTGTTTTACTGTTTGTTTGCTTGCTTCCTTTATTTATTTATTTATTTATTTGCTTATTTATTTTATGTTTTACAGAAGCCAACAGCTGAAGGACTCCAGATTTTTAAAGAAACCTTTGGTTCTCTTGTTTTGTTTTGTTTTCATTTTACAATTTTTTGACATCACCATTTTAGAGAAAATTTGACTTCTGAGTGTTGAAAGTTTTAAAAGATTTCTTTTGTTTTTATTTTATGTGTGTGAGTGTATTGTCTACATGTATGTCTATGTGCCACACATGTTCATTAATGCAATACAATTTTTAAAGACATGGGTAAATTTTGTTATGCTGTGTTTTATATTGTGATATTAACATAAAGTCTTTGAATAAATATATTATTAAATAATAACATAGGAGTGCAGAATCATATTAATAGGCATGTTATGGTTTAATAATGATGTATTTATGTGTCAATTTGACAAGGGGCAATGTTGTGTTTAGGTTTTTGTTAACATTACATAAGCTAGTATCATTGAGGAAGAAGGAACTTCATTTGAGGAAATTTCTCAATCAATTTGGCCTATAGATATATTTAGGGAACATTTTCTTATTTGACTATTGGTATGGGAAGGCACATCCCATTACACTCAGTGCCTCATTTGTGCAGCCAGACATGTATTATATAAAAAAGGATGCTGATAAAGCCATAGGGAGCATGCCAGTAAAAAGCTTTCTTCCATAGTTTCTGTCTCCCCCCTTTCTTCAAGTCTTGCTCTGGCTTCCCTCAGTGACCTACTGTAATTGGGATATATAAGACAAATAAACTTTCCCTTCCCCAAGTTGTTTTGGCTGCCGTGTTTATCACAGCAATAGAAAGAAAACTAAAACAGTAACTATTCATTGCTTATTGATCTCAGGAAGGAAACTCAGGAGCTTGTACCTTTTTGAGCTTCTTGAGTCTTTGAAGCATTGTGAACTCTCAGAGCCCTATGAGCCTCCCTCCCCACTAGAGTTATGGAAGTTTCAGCTCTGAGAAACAGCTGCAAAACACAGCCTGCGCTAGTAGTACACAGTGTTTTTGCTCCAGGGACCCACACTCATGGTATTTTTTGTAAAATAAATGTAGCTTCTATCATTGTTTCTAATTCAACCTAGAAATACCTCCTTAGTCAAATGCTTTCTTCTTTTCTTTTAAAAAGCTACTTGTTTCATTAAAACACCTAAAAACATTATCATTCAGGAATAAATATTTTTTTTAAAAAATGTTCCTATAACTAATTGGAAATAAAAACAAAGTTACATCAAACTGTCAGTTTTACTCCCCTTTTCTATGAACTTGAATTGTATTAGTAACTAAATCGTATTATTTTATTATTGATAGTTCCAGGCCTTCTTGCAGTGGTTATAAATTTCATCTTATTTCTATTAATTCATAGCTCCTTCTACTTACTTGGCTTCCACATTGTAACATTCCCAAATTCAAGTTATTTTTATAACATTTTGCTATATCAAAATTGAAAATACTTTATCTGATAAATAAAATATCAAGCTGTCTGGAAACAATTCCATGAGCTTATTTTGTTTGTGGTCTCACTGGTGGTTTTCCTCATTGTCTTTTCTAGATCCCATGTCATATGAATTTGTTTTATTTCATCTCAAGAGTTAATGATTTTACTTGCTCTCCAATCTGAGTTCTGAAAGTTAATTTAAATTGAATTTCCTGTAGCAGTGAAATGGATGGTCCTTTTCACTCTTTAATCTCTAGGTTAAGCAAAGCAACATGCTCAGGGCTATGAACTTTCTGCAGATATTGCTAGAGGCTGAAATGATGGTTAGCCTCCATGGCCTTCTCAACTTCAACAAAAAGAAACAAAGTCTGCTTTGTGAAACTTGGCAGGACATTAAAAGCTACAAAATATTCTCATTATTTGTGGGAACTTTTGTTTGTGTTCTTTAAATCTTAATCAAGTCAACAGGGAAAATAGCAAGTTATTTTTCTTTGTATTGGTGTATTAATCAGAGTCCTTTAAAGAAGCAGAACTAATAGAATGAATATATAAGTAGTAAGTTGCCATGAATTAAATTGATCATGATAAAATACTTAGACTACATCTGTGTAATGTCCATGTGAAGGGACACAGTGTGTTTTTCTTATACCCTTTAAGTTTTCACAATAATGGAACACAAAGTGTTAACATTGTTTGTCTTTTAAAATTATAGTGACTATGAGAAGTATAAGTAATGCTATTCCATATGTATATATGGAATTTATTAGAGTGGCTTATAGGTTATAGTTCCACTATCCCACCAATGGCTCATGCTTAACCCACAATCCAAGAATCCAGTAGTTGCTCAGTTGACAAGCCTGAATGTCTCAGCTGGTCTTCAATATATGATGGAATCCAGAAGAATTAGGCTCTAATACCAGTGAAGGAATGAAGTTGCCCGTGAAAAGAGGATAAACAGGAAAGAAAGATCTTCCATCTCCTGTGTTCTTTGAATCATCTGCCATCCGAAGGTATGGTCCAGATTCAAGGTGGATATTCCCACATCAAAAGATCCAGATTTAGGATGAGCCTTCCTACTTCAAATAGTTCAACCAAGGGAAATTCTTCAAAGGTGTACTCTGGCACTTGGACTTTGATTAATTTAAGATGTAACCAATTTGAGGACCAAACATGGCCACCGTTCTCACTCCAGAAATAACGATTAAGCTGAAGAAGATGTGAGGGTGGCTATTACCTATTGGTGAAGTTACTCATTAGAAAGAGCAGATATGGACTGGGAGGTGTTGTGGTGGCAAAGCATCTGCCTAGCATTCTGGGGGTTTAGTACCAAGCTCCAACTAAAGAAGAAAAAAAAATATGTACTTACTTTGATAGCCTAAAATAGGGAACTGTCTGCATCTAGTATTCACATATTTGCAAGCTCTTCC
Organism: Cricetomys ansorgei; assembly: GCA_026225945.1. Classification (NCBI taxonomy): domain Eukaryota; kingdom Metazoa; phylum Chordata; class Mammalia; order Rodentia; family Nesomyidae; genus Cricetomys; species Cricetomys ansorgei. The sequence continues at coordinate 15,837,693 of JAMJFZ010001815.1, forward strand.
ATGATTCCTGAGAACACAGTAGGACCTTTTTATGATGCCCATTGAAGAATATTAAACAGCCAATGAAAAAAACACTTTTTAAATTCTACTTATTATACCCTATTATAGCATTGTGTTTGGCTTTTAAAACTATGATAAAGTTTATTTTAAGGATATTAGTACTACTGAAAATAAGACATTGGACACATGATTCTCAATAAGTGTTCATTATAATGGTACATAATTGCAACTTTAAAATAAAAACATCAATGCATTCTGAAGAATTCTTAAGATAACCAGTAAGTTTTTCTAGTCAGAGCCACTTAAAATTGTCTAAACACAGTTGCACTTAGAATCATGTAATGATTTAAAGGCATTATAAGCCACCATGTGATTGACCGTGTAAAGATTCATCAAAAGAGCACATTTCTGAATATCAAATAACAAGATAAATGCCACATTTTCCAAAGAGAATATTCTATTAAGATTTTAGCAGCTATAAGATCCTTCCGTTTTATATTAATTGTCTCATTTTATAGAAATATAAATAACTATGTATTTGAACTTAGCACAGTAAGTATAAAATGAAGAGCAAATAAGAGCAAGTAAAGGAATCTAAAAAATAAAGAATCTACAAGGTGCACATTATTGAAAATGTTCAATAACAAAACATCCACAGGTATGAGATTTTAGGAAGCAATTAAAGTTACCATAAAACAAAATAGTTACTAATAAATGGAAAAAAATATAAATATGTCTCACTCTAACATCCTTCTTCCTTTAACTGTAGAATCCATAATTAGTTATCTGAACACTCTCAATTCAGTAGGGAGAATTGCTGTATGATTCTGTTTTCCTACAATTATTGCTTCTAACTTTAATAAGATAAATTGCTCCTACCAGCCTGTGCACACCAAGATAAAACATTCACACAGCTTTACAGTTACTTAACTTCTGGAAAAACAAAACAAAACAAAACAAAGCATTCTTGTGTAGTGCAGTTGGACTCTGTCCCTGTTTTTTTATGCTTCCCTGGCATCAGCATCTTATGTCATATCCCTGGATTGAGAATGTAAAGCAGAGAAAATGAAGACAGCCTTAACTCTTTGCAATGTAATAGTAATTGTGGGGCTGATTTCATTTCTATTTTCCTTGAACCCATTTGTAATTAATGTTTTCTATCAGAATGGTAAGCACATTAAAAAAGGTTCCACACAATTTCCAAAGAAAATATTGCAAAATATCATCTCACACAGGCATCTGAGAGACCCAGCCACAATGATGTCCGTTCTCCAAGCATAGGATATTACATCACCTCCTGTGCTGGAAGGAGTAATTCTACTTATCCAAAATAGACATGGATGTGTATTCTTTCATCTCTATCAGTCTGAATCATTTAGTAACTTCAGGGAAATACAAAAGTATCCTCTCATTCCTGAGGGCTTTGGAGCATAGGGAAAGCCTAGGTTTCTCTCTAGCTATTGATCCTGTCCAACGTGGATTCAGGGTATAAGGCAGTTTATTTTTTATTTTTTATAATTCAATCCTTGGTCCTAGTCGTAGAACTCTGGAGCCTTGGAGTGTTTTGGCCTCTGTACAATCTAATTTTTAATTAAAACCGGTAGGCTTCAGCCTCTGTACAATCTAGAATATTTAAGCCTCCAAGAAAGCTTCACTCTCTGTAAAAACTAAAACATTTAAGCCTCTGAGACTAATTACTAACTGAGCCACTCTGACTAGCTCCTTCTGAATTTGGAGTTGTACTCATCAATTCACTTGCTGTTTTGGCTCAAACCCTTCTCCAAGCTGCTGGTTCAAACCAATCTGCTGAATCCGCTGACTGTTTCTGACTCAACTCTTCTGATTCTATCAGACTCTGGCTGAATCCCACAACTTCTATTCCTGTGCTCCTCTTCTTGGCTTCAAATTAACTCACTCTTCACATATGATTCTGACTTCTTCTGCTGAACTGCCTCTGTGTCTGTGCCTCAAATCCTTCTGTGTCTTATCCTCCAACTACCTGCTTCATGCTGAATCTTTGTCTTATCCTTTGTGTGTGGCTGAGCTGAGACCCTGTTTTTCTATCATAAAAGTTGGTTATGTTCTCACTCTGACTCACTCTGTAAACTCTTCTTTTGTCACCTTGCCTGCCATTTACTCTGACTCGTCTCAGATGTCAACTCCTGTTTGACACTGTCTCCTTCTATTTCCTGTGTCTACTTCCACATTCTGTTTCTGTGTTGTGGATTAAAGCATGTGTTACCACTGCGTTCTGAATACTGGGATTAAAAGTGTGTAATAACATTCTTACTACATTCCATTCAGACCACACAGGACTCTGAAAGTGATCCTTTCATATAGACCCCTGGATGTGATCTCTTCATATAGACAGACTCTTGGGTTAATCTCTTCCTAGGCTTTTTGATACGATCATTTCCCTGAGCAGCCATATTGCTGGATTAAATGATTAAATATTCTTCTATATTTCTCCTTGGTATATATTTTTTGTTTTCATTCATATTTTTTAGATTACAAAATATTACATTATTACTCTCTTCCCATTTACCCATGAAATCACTCCTTTTTAGTCAGGATTCTCTAGAGAAAGAGAAAACACACACACACACACACACACACACACACACACACACACACACTTGCAGTCTGAGGTCCAGCTAGTCTAACAGTTGATGTCTATCAAGAGAAGGACCAAGAATTCAATATTTGTTCAGTCTACAAGGCTGGATGTCTCATCTGGTCTTAATTATATTCTAGAATCCCAAAGAAGTAGACTCTAATACTAGTAAAGGAATAGACTTGCCAGAGAGAACAAAAGAAAGCAGGTAAAAAGTGAGCAAACACTCTTCCTCTGTCCTTTATAGAGGCTGCCAGTAGATGGTGTGACATGAATTAAAGGTTTATCTTCCCACTTCAAAGATCCTGATTAGAAATGGGTCATCCTACTTCTAATCATTTAAGAAAAATTCCCTCGCAGTTATGTCTAACCATTTATATTTTGTATTTTAGTTAATTCCAGATGTAGTCAAGTTGATAAACAAGAATATCTATCACAAAACCCTATTTTTCAAGTTTATGGCCTCTTTTCTCTTTAATTATACTTACATGTGCATATGAATATGTATATACACTTATACTGGTAAATATAATGTCTTTATCTATATAATGTTACTTTTAAGTACACTTTTTCAGGAATGACTATTTGATATTTCATAACCAGTTGGTGTGCCCTTTTTTTGGAGACTATGTCTCAGATTCTCAGTATTGCTTAATTGTCTATTTTCTTTTTGTTGGTTTGAGGTCTCATGAGCTTTCCCTCTTTGCATTAGCATTTCTGTTGTTGCCATCCTTCAGCTCAGGTTTAGGCAGCATTGCTGATGACAGTTTATGGATGTAGCTTCTGACATTACTAGGAAAAACAATCTCAACACAAACTCCTTGATCCTCTGTACCTTACAGTCTTTCTGCCTCCTCTTCCACATTGTTCTCTGAGCCTTAAGTGCAGGGGTATTTTTGTAGATGTATCTGTGGAGATCTAGCTCTATAACTCTGTATTTCAATTGGTTGTAATTTTCTGTACTGGCTGCTGTCTTTTGTAATGAGAAGTTTCTATGAGGAAGGGTGAGGACTAAAGTCATCGGTGAGTATATGGACAAATATTTAGAATAGAGTTAGGAATAATATTGGCTTAGTAAAGTTGCAGTTATAGGTTCTTCACTATCCAAGCTTCCAAAGGCAGAAGAACCAACTCTCTTATTCTTAGACACACTCTTTTAGAGCTCTTTCATTTCCTTGTTCAGTCAGCTTTTTTTCAGAGCACTCAGTTACAAGAAGCAGCATCCTTTTACATTAGGTTTCTAATTCCAGAAAACTTTGCCCTCTGATCTCTTAAGAGAATTAGCCTCTTTGCAAGTATTTCTACAAGACTCACAGAACTTGCCAGTTATGATACCAATGACAATGTCAAATAGTTGCTCCCCACCAAAGCAATTACGAGTCCTTACGTCTTATTCCTTTTAACCACTTCATTTCAGCTTTCATGGAGAAAATGCTCACTCTCATCCAAAACATGGCCTGTGTTTCACCCAGTTTCATTCCCTCTCACATTTCCTTAAAAACCTGAGAGTAGGATTGAGACACAATTTGACAGTGGAAAAAGGGATAATGTATATGTGTAGAGAACCGTAAGCTTGCAAAATGTTCATGACATTCATGATTGTCCAAAATGACTCAAGTATCATTTTTCTGTTCCCTATGAGTGTGGTCTATTTTTCAGAACAATGGAGTACCTAACTGATAATTAATCACATGTCTATCTCAAAGTCTCTGAAAATAAAATAGTTAATACATTAACATACATCACCAATATCCCATGTACAAAATAAATCTATCAATGATAAGCAAATACTTGAATTTTGGGAAGTTCATCAAAACATGCTGTTAGGTAATAAATATATTCCAAGAAGAAAAAGAAATTTATGAAAACGGTATATAATTTATAAACAACTAGTTACTAGTAAACCAATTGATGAGTTTCAACCGTTACTGAATCTCATAAGAACTAGTTCATAAATGGTACATCTTTTTAAACATATTTCAAGGTAGTTTTTTATGGCAGTTGTATAAATCTTGCAAAGACCACTTCAGCTTTCTTTCACGAACAGCAGCTGTATCTGACTTGAAGGCTATTTATTCAATTTGAATATAATAAAAAAGGAAACTGTAAAAGATCATAATGTAAAAAAGAGGAATGCAACTCTGTTAAAATTGAGCTAAATCTTATGAAACTCATTAATATTAGCTGAAATAAAATCAAAGGATAACTTAGATATGTATGAGTAATTAGATAAATGTAGACTGAAATTTAGAAATATAAGCTGTATTTTAATTTCTTCATAACTGCCTTTCATTCTCATCCTAATTTGTATTGAGTTGCAAAAAGGATGTGAAGATTTTAATTTACTTTATCAAAGAAATATGGTTAAAACCTTCAGTCATATTAAAATAGAATGACTTGAACTCATAAGAAAAATAGAGAATAAACATGACTGACAAATTTAAACAAAAATAAAGTATGTATAATGGGGACTGGATATAAATAATTGCTTATTTCTATGAATTACATTGAAAGTCTGAAAAACCCTTCAGTTCTCAACAATCCCCTTGCCTTAGTCAATGTTCTACAGCTGTGAAGAGACACCATGACCACAGCACCTCTTATAAAGGAAAACATTTAACTGGAGCTTGCTTACAGTTTCAGAGGTTTAGTCCATTATTAGCATGACAGGAAGTAGTAACATGCAGACAGACATGGTGTTGATTAAGCTGAGTGTTCCACATCTGGACCTGGATCTGCAGTCAGCAAATAGGGGAGAAAGCCACTGGGCCTGGCTTGGGCTTTTGAAGCTTCAAAGCCCACCCCCAGTGACACAAGACCACACCCACCTCAATAAAGCCACACCTCCTAATATTGTCACTCACAGGAGGCCCAGCATTCAAATCTATGACTCTATGCAGGTGGGAGAGGGAATTCTTATTTAAACAACCACAACCCTGTTTTAATTAATCTATAAATCATCTAAACTCATCCCAACACCATTAAATATGAAATACTTAAAGTGCCTCCTACGTATATGAGTGTGTATGCTTGTATGTGAGTGTGTGTGAGGGGGTGTTGTTGGGTGTGTGTGTATGTGAAACATCTTAAAGTCTATTTTCCTGAATTTCTATTATTTTTTAAAGTACAATATTAACTTTTTCATTTAAGTTTTTCATACTATATGTACTAGCTTATAAGAAGACTTAATCACTACTTTTGATTTCTTCACATCATTTTACACTATATTTTAAAACTAAAGTATACACTATTTTTTAAAAATTACATGGAAATTTCAGATGAATTAATCATACATTGTACAATAAGGAATTCTCAGTAAGTTTCAAATGACAGAAATTACATGCCAGGTTTTCTAACTCAATATTTATAACCAAATTTAAAACCCAATAAATCATTTCAAAATAAACAGAACTTGAAAGAGAAAACATAATAAATTAACATGAGTAATTATATTTATTTATATTCTTTCATCTCCCCCAACTCCAAAAGGTTCTCTCCCACCCATCCAACCACCCTGAACATATTCAATCTCATCTGCACTTTTATTTTTACTTGTTTCTTCCAAAAACAAGCAGCCCTGTTCTCTATGATCTAATTATTTGATTGTGATTTATTTCCTCAATAAAAAAGTAATTTAACTTTAGTAATAGAGTAAGACATAGGCACAAATGATGGGATTTAGAATGGAAGTTCACTGAATTTGTCCTACTATATTTTTGTCCTAGATTAATATATGGTCTCTAGATTTGTATTTAACAATAAACAATACAATTTCTTTTCTTCTTACCAGAAATTGTTACACTCTTATAGAGTCATTCTAGAGATTTTATCTGGTAAATAGCTGATTACATAAAACACCGAGGAATAGTCATTAGAAAAAGACTTCACTTCTATTCAATATCCATTGGTCTAGTGCTTTTGTGAAAACTGGATTCTGAAAAACAGCATTTATTTTGTAAATGGTGTCACATAAGTAAATAATATAAAGTGATTACTGGAAATTCTTTGAAGTATTTTGAATATAGATATTTAAGATTAAAATATCAAGAATGTGTCTATTTTTAAAAGCAGGATTTTTAACTCGTATACAAGTCCATCATATATTTTAAAATTCATAAGAATTACTCTCTTTACAATTCAGTTTTAAAATGACATATTGCTTTTCATGCTGGACTGCATCTATGACAATATGGGTCGTGATAGAGAATGAAAACTTTGGGGTTTAACTTTTTTGTCCTCTCCATCTGCTGTAAGAAATGCTCATACCCTATTCCATATCATCTTCATGTCACTTTCCTGTCATAGAAACAACTTTATAATATAAATTACAAGAAAGAATGACATTTTGTTGGGACTCATCATTTTGGGTATATATAGTGAAAACAAAATCATGTTAAAGTTTCTATTTCTATCTCTAAGAAAGCCCAACACACAGAGAACGTTACTGAAAATCACAACCAATCAAACTGCAGAATTGTGGAGTCTGGTCCCATTGGATACATTTACAACACACTCTTGCACCTTAAGGTTCAGGGAACATTGGAGAAGAGGGAGCTGAAAATGTGTAAGAGCCAGAAGATCAGGATGTTTGCCACCAAACTGAATCTTCTAGTAGTAAAACACTGCAACAAAATGCACCAATGATGAGAATGATCATGCTAACCAAAAACGAGAAAAATTTCATGAGACCTCAATTCTTCTCAACAAACTCTAGATGATTAAGGAAATCTGTGATTGGGAGAGGTGGTCTTTCCTAGGGAAGAACAATTCATTGTTCAGTGCCAAATTGCCAACTCTAAATTCCTACATACAAGTACCATTATATGGACTCAGAAGGTTATATTTGGGGATATATACATACAAAAATATATATGTGCATGAATAACTATTAATGAAAAAAAAGGCCATTGATTTGAAGGAGAGTGTGTAAGTTTATATAGGAAGATTCACAGGGAGAAATATAATTAAATTAAAATCTCAACAATAAACAAACAAAAACACAAACAATTATAGGAGTGAAAGTTATGTTTTAAATTTTAATCACTGTGCCTAAAATATCTATAGAACAGGGACAGATAACTTCCAGGAGTGCTGTGTGGGGCTGTTCATGTGAGATACAGGGAGACATAATCCTCTAATCTCACTTGCCCAAGGACAGATAACCTTCTGGAATGTTGAGTATGGACTGGCTAGATCCCATTTTTGTTAATCCAGCTGTGTCTGATGTGCTCCAAATATGCTGGTTATACTTAGTCATTTGTAGGTGGGAGATAACTCAGACAGGAAGCACTTCAATCAGGATAGATGTTTGCCATTGATTGGACCTGGTACAAAGTACATGGCCTTATGGTTTTTTTGTTGTTTTTTTTGTTTGTTTGTTTTCTTTTGTTTTTTTTGTTTGTGTGTTTGTTTGTTTTTTTCTTTTTGAGCATCTGTTCCATGTGACTCTACACCATTTTGTGGGAACTTCAGAGATGACAGGACTACTCAGTGGCAACCTCAAAGAGTCCATCTTCCTGTCCAGTATTTAATTAATTTAATTAAAGCTTGCTTCAAATTTGGCTCAATTGTGGTGATAGCCTTATTCTTGATCAGTGGGATTTGCACAATTAACCAACAAAACCAAAAACAAATGCCTGAGTTCTAATGCACAGAACCCCTACAGAGCCTTGTACTCTTTACCTAACAGCTTTGAGGACACTCCTGTTCGCAAGAGAGAACAGAGACATAATTTTCTGATGCATGTTGCCCTGATAAGCTTCAGACTGCTAGATAAAGGATCCTGACATTTTCTCAAAAAATAAATTTAAAAGAACAATTCATAAAGACAATTGATAGTAACCTCTGATCTCCTCATGACGCATGTACACATGGTCACATGCACACTATGCATGAATACTAACAATTATACGCACTGTGCATGAGTGGAGACAAAACACACTAATTTAAGAGATGGGGGAGGTAGTAATAAGGAAAACTGTGGAATCACAGACTTCCAGCAGATTAGAAAGGTCAACAATTTGGTATGTAAATACGGAGAAACTCATGGTTTCCCATCTTTCTCTGGGATATATACATAGCTAATAATTGATCAGGAAAGGAGAAACATTTTGGTGCCTGTGTTCCTGAAAACACCCCTAATTTAATAATAATATAATAATAATAATAATAATAATAATAATAATAATAATAATAATACGGCATTCAAGATGGTGGTGGGGCTGTATGCAGAGCTGACAGGGCACCCGAGTGCTTCCGTGTAGCCTCCAACCTCCATTCCAGTCTCCTCTGGCTCCTCACATGTTCATGGACAGAGAGAAGCTATACTGGTTCTGAATTTGATGGGGAAAACTTTCAAAATTAAAGGTGTAAAAACGCAGCAGCAGTGAAAGATCTGAAGAATTAGCTGGCTAGAGAGTGGAAAGATAGCAAATGAAGACCTGAGCTAAAGTCTTTACTGGACAAACAAGGGATTGCAGCTGGGAGGTTGGAGCCACTACCTGGCTTGCAAAAGCAATGAACATGAAGGGAGTCAGCACTTGATGAGAGAACTTGTCTTCGGGAGGGGAACCCATCCTCAGGAATTACAGAAGAGCCTGCTCTGCCCCAAAGCTGCCTGTCATGCCAAGGCTCCCACTGGGCTTGCAGTTCCTGTCCAAGCAAAGAAAGAAACAAATCAGTAGAGAATCTAAGATGTAAAACTGGAGCTTCACGACAGCAGAGAGACACTGAACAAGTCCCCTTGTCCCATTGCTGTACACCAGGCCAGTGCTGCTGCTGGGCCAGCAGATTCAGTCCAAGGCAGGAATGAGACAATCCCGGAGATGAGATATGGATGGGGAGTAGAGCAGAGAGTATGGCTGAAAGAGGTGAAACTGGAGAAACAGGAGAACACTTTGATGTCTGTGATCCATACTGCTGTTGGGGTCCATGTGGATGTCCACGATCCCTGCTAATGCTAGGAACCATGGGGATTTCTGTGAGCCTTACTGTTGCTGGTGGTCACATTGATGTCACTGTTCCCTGTCACAACTGGAAACCAAGTAGATGTCTGTGATCTATGCTGCACCCGGAGACCATATCCATGCTGTGATCCCTTCTTCAACCAGGAAACCATGTCAATAACTGAGACCTGTGTTCCTGCCAGACAACATGTTGATATTTGTGACCCATACTGATGCCAGAGCCCATCACAGACACGTTATCCATACTGCCAATGGCCACCAAAAACCATGGTAATGCTCATGATACATGCTTTCTCTACACAGACAGGATTTAATTTCTTTTCCTTTTGTTTATTCTTTCTTTTTCTTTTTTTTCTTCGTGTTCTTTTTTTTATTGTTTATTTTTGTCATGTTTATTTTCTGGGTTTTTTTCTTGGTTTTATTTGTGTTTTGTTTTGTTTATGGTTTCGGTTTCTTCGGGATTTTTTTTTTGTTTGGTTGGTTGTTTGGTTGGTTGGTTTCTTGGTTTTTTGTTAGTTTGGATTTTTTTTTTTGGGGGGTGGGGCGAGAACACAGAGATGGGAGGGTGGACCTGGGCTGGACTGAATAGCAGTAGAATGTGATTGAGAAACCTTGTATGAAACTCTCAAGTAGTCAATACACCTTGTATGTTAAGAAATTAATTAAATTCAATTAAAAAACAAAAGAAACAAAAGTAGAATGGACTAAATGGAAGAAAAAAATGATGATGAGCAGGAATGGAGGGGTATAGGAATAATGGAAGTAGATATGGTCGAATCAAGTTATGAAACTATCATGATGAAACACATTATTATAGCTAATAAATATATAATAAAATATTTAAAATGTACCCAACTTAAATAGAATTATAATTAAAACTGAAAAAAATTAAGCTCTTATTACACATTTTACTAACTTCTGGAGTTTATAAGTTTTACTTATTTTAGTTTTGCTCATGTTTTATATATGCATCAATACATGGCCATGCTATTTTTATATGTATTTTTAAAATTTTTTGAAAATTCCAGATAATGTATTCTAATCAATATTTACTAATATTCACTTGCCTAGCTCTTCCTCGATCCACCCCTTCCTCCTACTCTATCAACTTCCTGTCTTCTTTTTAATTTTTAAAAGATAATCCAGCCAGTTCAGTGTGTCCTGCCTTACACACCTGGGTATGTGGCCATGCTCTGCATGATCAGCTAACTAGGCACTACAGCTTTAAATGAAGCTGATTTTATTTCCCCACAGAAGCCATCAGCTGTCAATAATTATTCAGTTAGAGGTAGGGTTTGTTGAACCCTTCTATGCTACATACTGTCAGGTTATATATTGATTTTTAGTGATTAGTTTTGATGAATAATGAAAAATATAATTACATTAAAAGGTTAAGCTCAATGAGGTTGGAGAAATAGTTCATTCGTTAAGGACACGTGCTGCTCTTGCAGAGAACCCATGGTTAGTGCCAAATATCCAAATTGGGCAACTTACAACTACTTGAAACTCTGGCTCCTGGTCACAAGACACCCTCCTCTAAACTATATGGGAACCTGCACTCTCACATGCACAGAACCCCACATATACATAAATCCATACACATAATTATAAACTTGTAAATGTTATTTTAAAAGATTAAGCTTAATAGTTTTGAGTGTAATGAATTATTGTGGGTGAGGTTGTAAAAATCACTGATCTAAGTCAGAATGCAAACATTTATATGCCATCAGGAATTAGGTAATAACCTTCAAAGTCATGCTTCCTCCTTAATGTCCCGCAAGGATTCTGAATAACCAGAAATTTACAAGAGTAGACATACCTTCTTTTCATTCTAATCTTTGGTAATATTACAAAGGAATAAGTACTTCCTTTGTGTTATGGCTCCCTACAGGAATTCTCCCTTCTGAATAAGTGACAGTCTTCATGTAATTGGCTTTTTCTTGTCTATGATGCCCTTAAATTTCATGTCGCAGTTCTTTATAGCATTTGTTAAATAGACTATGACTAAATGTGTATGAGCCTGATTCATGTATAATAGTTATGTAAAAATAATGTATTTGGTATTCCTAATATTATAGAATAAGTCAGAAATTTTGAACATTTCAAAGGTTATTAGTATGGAATCTTGATGATAAGTAAAAATGAAACAGTGATATAATCTTGAATTGTAGAATCTTTAATTTGAGAAAACTTAATAGGATAGGATACTGACTCTATATATCATGAAATTGGTAGAGGATAATGAATTTCAATAATGTACTACAATAATAATCACATGTATCAAATCCCACCCCCTGGATGAAGAGCTATTGCCCTTTGATAGCTGTTAGAAGAATGAGGGTCAGTTTGCTGTAATGGTTAACTCCTCATAGGCAAGGCAAGGCAAAGCAAGTGGGCAAGGTCCACTCCCAAAGCAGTCAGATAACACAAATTGGAACCAATGGATAGTAAAATTAAATAAATGAAGAGAAAGAAACCTTCAAGTTAGTTGAGTGGTGAGGTGAAAGTGTAAATGGAAGGTCTGAAAAGAGTTGCTGTGAGCTGCTATGTGATCAAAATACATAGAATTAAAATTAAAGATATAACAAAAATAATTGAATAAATGTCATGAAACACTGGAAGTATTTCATAAAAATAAACCTCATTCCATAATTGTTTTATCTGGTGATTTTGTATAATTCATCTATTTTATACAAATAGAACATCATTTTTGAATTAATAGATATTAAGTTACATTCAATATAAATATTAATTGTTCTTTTGACTAACTTTTAAAACATCAGTTTTCCCAAATGAGGTTTCTGAGATCATTTCTAATTCCTTGTGTTTCATTTTATAAATATAAAAGTTATTGAAGCACATTGTTTGCTATTATTTGTTATTTCAACAGGGATGTTTGCTTGTCATTTCTAGAACTTTATATTTTCTTGGTGTCTCCAGATACTTTTTAATTTTTAAATTTAATCGTTCCATACTGTTTTATTATATTGCTTAGCAGAGATTGAAATTGGATGCAAAAATAGCTGCATTGTGAGTTTTAAAATTTAAGTGTAGTAACTGAACAGTTAGGAGCAAGCTGAATTCTGAGGCCTTTATTTAATAAAATGCTAAATAAGGAATGGTTGTCAATATGCTCAGTCTTATTGAAACAAGTGATACAGAAATTTCAGTGATATTTTAAAATATTAAAATAATGACAATAATGTGTAATATTATTGTTGCCTAAAATGTTTATAGAAGTCATTTGAAAACTGGGCAATCAATATAGTCTATGTGTGATATGAAGCACAATGGATTACAAAATAAGTAAACTACTTTCTCACCCTCAGGTTACTGTGTTTCTTTGTAATGATATGTTATCTAATCATGAATTTAAAAAAAAATCCCAATTTCTTGTAAGTTTCAATGATATTTGTTTTAGAACAGATTTTACTGTGTGGCTCAAGGCTTTGAACGTTCTGGCTTGACTTCCTGAGTGTTGGGACTATTGCCCTGTGCGACTTAGTAAACTGTAATCTCTTCCTATACTTGGAGTACTCAAATTATAGCAATTCCTTCTCAGATTTAGTTGATTCACCTGCCTTCCCTCTGAATCCATCCCATTGTAGGGGAAAATTAACCATTATTAATTGATATTTACCTTCTCATTTCTTTTATCAATGATTTTTCCTTTTATTTAAAATAGATTATTTTCTCACATAATAGATTGTAATTAAAATTTCCCTTTCCTGTACTCTTCCCAGTTTCTCCCCAGTTTATCTTCCATCAATATCCACTCCCTTTCTGTCTATCAATAGAAAACAAATAGGCTTCTAAGGGATAATAATAAAAAAACGAAATTTAATAAAGTAAACTATAATAAGATAAAATAAAGCTAAATCATCAGAATAGAACAAAACAAACAGGTGGGAAAGAATCCAAAAGCAAATACAAGAAAAAAAGACCTGCTTGTTCAAACACTCAGGAATACCATTAAAATCACTAAACTGGAAACCATAATGTATTTGTAAAGGACATTTAGGGTAACAAAGAAAATAATATATAGAATGTGAAGAAAAGGATAAAATTAAATGCATAAGAAAGGAGACTCCCTGACATGGCTTTATGACACGACATTTTGAGACAAGAACCCTCCCGATGCTGCTAAGCTCATTTGCTGTTGGCTAATTATGACTTGGCATGTCACTTACCCATAAAAGTAGTTTGTCTACCCAGTAAGACTGCTCTAGTTTTTAAACTCTTTTCACCTCTTTTTTCCACTCTGTATTCCCTGAGCCCTGAGGATAAGGATTTGATGGAGACATCTCTTTTAGGACTGAATGTTCCTATGTCTCTCACTCTCTGCATAATGCCTGGCTGTGAGTCTCTGTATTTCTTCCCATCTACTGCAGGAGGAAGCTTCTCTCATGGATGATCAAGGTATTGATCTAAGACTATATCGGAGTGTCATTGGGAGTCATTTTATAGTTATGTCATTTTGTGTTCTATTTGTTTGCTAGCTTGTTTATTTTAAACAAGAGCCTAGGTCTCTGGTCTACTGCAAGCTACTGAAAGAGAAATATAAACACCAACTCAGCCACAAACTCTTTGATTTACAATGACATCCTGCCTACAAGATATGATAGTGCAATGGTAGCACAAAGCTTATGGGAGTAACCAAATCAAACTAGTATTTGATTTGACTTAAGGCTCACGCCACAAGATGGAATCAATACCCAACATTGCTTGTGTGATCGAGAACCTGAGACTACATACCTTCTGTACCTACCTGCTAGAAGGTAGGAGTGAAAGGTCTAGGTAGCCAGGAGCTCAACCTCTCCTTTTCAACAGTTTATGGAGAGCAACCTATAGTCTTGGTAACAGACAACATTGTTATAGGAACACTCTAGTTTGCTGGCCCCAGGGCCTGCTCATTCCTAATGAATGATTGCTGGAATTGAGGTTGCAATAAAGCAATGAGTCAGGTGAACAAAGTTCAATGCTGATGCACTATCCACTGGAGATGAAAGCAGAGAGGAAGGGGAAACTACAGCAGGTGGTCTGTTACATAGCTGGGTGTGAGGCTGGTGAGTTCGATCTCCAGGAGCAGAGGGAGTGGTGAAAATCTACAGTTAACATACCTTCTTCTCTAACCAGAGTCTCAACCATTTTTGAAAAGAATTTTAAACATAGTCTGGAAAAATAGCTCAGCAGTTATGAATACTTGTTACGCCTGAGCCATGAGTTTGCTTCCCAGGCCCCAAATAGTAGCTCAGAATTTCTGTAATTCACTTTCCAGAGAATCTGATGTCCTCTTATGTTCTCTGGAGTAAATTCATGTACAAGTGCACATACATCATGCAAACCAAACATTCACACACATAACACACAAGAGAAATAAATCTTTAAAAACTGAGATTTAAATAGATAAGAAACTGATCACACAACCAAATCAAAATTCCTGTAAATATGATATCGGAGAGATTTCTCAGTTGCTGAGAGGATACACTACTTTTACAGAGGACCTGGGGTTTCAATTTCCATCATATGCATCGTGTATCTTATGACTACCTCTAACTCTAATTCTAAAATGTGATACCCTATTATGGCCTCTGCAGATCTGTCTAGATGTGGTGCACATGAATAACACTCCAAACAAACATAAACAAACACAAAATAAAGCAAAAATATTTTTATTAAACGTTTTAAATTCACATTTTTAATTTTAATTTTTAAACATTTAATATTTATTTTTTAATAAATATTTTTAATTGACTAATAACCACAGAATAGCATCAATGAGGATTTGCTATTTTTTACTATTTACTATTGTTATTTACTATTTTGCTATTTACTATTGTTATTATAATTGTGAACATGGTGTGATGTATGTGTACATGCAGGATGACACACTGTTGCCACAGCACATATGGATGTTAGAGGACAACTTTTGAGAGAGGATTTTCTTCATTTCTTTCCTCCCGGCAAACCAAACCCAGGGCCCAAACCCAGGATTCTGTGTCAATCACCTTTAATCTGCTGAGCCATCTCACTTGCCATGTAAATACTATTTAATGACTGTGACAACTTTTCAGAACAATGGCTCTTAGTAGAAGATATGTTCAGAGAGTTTATTTTTAGCTATGTATAAAATAATTGTTTTTGTCCAGTGTTAGAAAGATGGATGCATAGGCCTTGGCATTTTGAATTGTCTGCAGGTGTTGTATTTATGTGGGGGAAGTTGATTGCTTACGATTTGCACCTGAATCAATAAGAAATGAGCTCAGATGCTTGGAGTTCTACTGTTGACTATTGTGTTGGCTATGAGAATGGTTCCCTCTGCTGAGGTCTGTGAACCAGCAGCATGTTGTATACATAGATTCACCAGATGGGCATCAGATGTAGATGTAGATTCATGCGAGATGTAGCCATTAGGTAGGGGGCTGAGGACAGTTTATTCTTCTGCCTAATAAACCACTAGTTCTTAGCTTGGAGCCCTGGAGCCCTGGAGCCCTGGAGCCCTGGAGCCCTGGAGCCCTGGAGCCCTGGAGCCCTGGAGCCCTGGAGCCCTGGAGCCCTGGAGCCCTGGAGCCGTAGAATGTTTTGTCCTCTATTTAGTCTTAATCCTTGAACTGGAAGGCCTCAGTCTTCATGCAATCCAGAACATTTAAACTGCTATCCCAGAACTAGAAGGTTTCAGCTTTAGCTTTCCTGGATGTACTTCTGACTGAGCCCTCTGACTAGCTCCTTCTGAACTCTGCCTCTTCTGGTTCTATTTACTCTTTGTTCTGAGCTTCTTCTGCTGAGCACTGCTAAGTCTCTGTGTCTCTCATTGAGCTGTCACTGCCCCATCCTGTCTCTGTAACTGACTCTGTAACTCTTTTGTAACCCACTCTAAACCTCAGATTCTGAAATTCTTCTGCAACTTAATCTGTTAATTGTTCCTCAATAGACTTTTCAAACTGCTTCAAACTCTTCAAACTTTTTCATGGACAACTTCTGAGTTCTGCATCCTGTGTCTGCTTCCACTGTATTTTTCTAGAGATTAAAGGCGTGGACCACCATTGCCTTCTGAATAGTGGTATTAAAGGTGCTTGCTACCACTGCTTTCTGAATACTGGATTAAAGATATGTCTACATTCCATCCAGCCCACCCCAACTTCTGAGTGTAACCCTGGAATGCACACCCTAGCTTTCACACAGGGCTAATCCTCTTCAAGATGAAGGCAAACAGTGTAAAGAAAGTTAGACACTAATATATGACATAATTTCCATTAATTACCTTCCAGACATTTTCACCATGGTTTATTTTTTAAATGAAAACCTTCAGCTGTTTCAAAACTTCAATGAGGCAACTTTTAAAACTTGATATATATTGTTGGAAATGGGTTCACTTTGATGTTGTCATTCTTAAGAAGGAAGAGGGAGGGATCTTAACCAAGAGTATGACAGCTTGATATATAGAAATCATATCTAGAAAAAATATCACTTTATTGTCTAATTTAAGGCAAGGTCATGGAAATAGAATTGATCAGGATTAAATTGTCTGAAAAATTCTAGACAGCAAATCATCTAATGGTTAATCCTCATGAGTGTAGACATTTTCTGTCTTGTGGACCTGGTTCACGTATTTGGTATTTAAGTCATTTAAAATCTATCTGGATTGTTACAACAACATATCACAGGCTTATTATCTTGGAAACAACAGGTGTGAGTTTTAAACCTGAAGGCTGTTGTATATGAGAATCAGCATCAGAAACCAATACCTGTTGAATCCTAATTCTTCATCCACAGAGGGCTACCTTCTTAAGTGTTCAAAAGTGAGAAGGGGCAAGTTACAGTCCATGGGTTCTCCTTAGAAGGGCATTAATACAGTGACAGAGTCACTAAAGCATCCCCCATCATAACCATCAAAACACAGATTAGTATTTTATTATATGGATTTAAAGAGGACACAAAAATTTAGTGTATACTTTTCAAGAAATACTTTCCTCATGACCAATAGTCATTATATACCTTTTAACTTCAAACTAATCAGCTAAGATAGATTTTTTTTTCTTTTCAGTGTTAAGAATTTTTTCCTTTCCAAGTTTAAATTTTAGCATTAATATTTTCTCCCATATAAATAAACAAATGAATTGAAATTGTTTAAAAATGGGCAATATAATCAGCAAGGCCTTCCAGAAAATGTTAGTTACCATTTAGATGTGTCAGGGTTATGCAAAGGAATCGATGACCAACTTTGTATAGGGTAAACTGTCCTCTTATATAAATAGCCATTAAATAAAAAGTTGCCTCATTTATAATATTAATTTACCTGTCAAACTTCAGCTGCATTACCAGTCTTCACTTCAAGATACATATATTGATCCCGGAAATCCATACTCTTTTTTTTCCTTCCTACAAACTTTCAACACATTAATCTCTCTAAAATGTAACTCTGACCTTGTTAATCACTGCCCAATTCAAATTCATCACTAGCTCTATAGTGCTTCTAGCAGGGAATTGAGTTTCCTTGATCTGGTGTAGTTTTCTCGATTCAGTTAATTCAAACTTACATGTTTTTAATTTAATACAATATAGTATAATTAATAATATTAATGGCATAATCATTTTTATTATACCCATGTTAACAAGGGAAAATAGGTTTAGCGAATTTTAAAATTTGTTAATCAATACTGTGACAAAATGTTTGATAATAAATAACTTAAGGACCAAAGGATTTATTTTCAGCTCACGGTTTGAGGGTCTCTAGTCCATTATAAGAGGCAAA
The DNA here is from genome assembly GCA_026225945.1 of Cricetomys ansorgei. NCBI lineage: Eukaryota > Metazoa > Chordata > Mammalia > Rodentia > Nesomyidae > Cricetomys > Cricetomys ansorgei. Next base: position 15,856,024 of record JAMJFZ010001815.1, read on the forward strand.
GACTGTATACAGATATGTGATACAGCCTGTCACAATGCATCTACAGTTAGGAAGCAGAGAGAGAATGATGATGCTTATTCATCTTTCTCTCTTTGCTCTTTCATTCACCATGGGTCTCCAGCCAATGAGATGGTGTCCATATACAGGATGGGCATTTTCTCCACTGTTAACCCTTTCTCAGGCACATTTAGTACTGTGTTAGGTCATTCTGTGTCATAACCATAAAAGTAAAAAGTAAAAATGAATTGATGCAGTTTTTAATGTTATTCTTATAGAATTTAGCTTTATATACATCATGGTGAAGGTATAGATCTGAGATAGGCAATAATATTTTGAAATACATGAGAATAAAAAATCCTTTTCTTAATAACAGGGGAAATATTTTAATATTCTTGGTAAAAATTTCTTCTCTTTTCCTCAATAAGAATTACACTGAATCATATATTTGAATGCTTAGTCAGAAGTTGAACTTTTTAAGTAGTTTTAGGGGATGTGGCCTTCTTGGAGAAGGTATGAACTTGGAAGAAGTATGACTCTGAAGTTAGGCTTTGGGGTTATAAAAACTCAAAGCAGGCCCATTGTTTCTCTGCCTGCTTTCTATTGGCAAGGATATAGAATATCTAGACACCTATACTCTAGTCTCTACCATGAAGTCTCCTCAGCCTCAACTGTGGCCAAGACTTTCCATTAGTGGTATATATCTATCTTCTGCATGTTTTAATGATATTACTAATCTGCTAAGGTCCCTTTGTTTATAGCTCATCACTAACTCTGTGATAATAATATTCCTATCTTCATAGTTCTCTTGGAAAATTGTTTATTTCATTTTATTTCTCCTTCCTTATTAAGACATAAAATTTACAAACCAAACATTTCAAGTAGAAAAATAGCAAGTGAGTTAAAATAGAAACTCTCTCTTTTTAGGATAGAGAAATAGATGATCTTCAGATACTTGTCAGAGAAAGAAAAATGATATTAGAATTATATCTTGAAATTTATTCTTTCTATAATCCAACATTGAAGTTAATAATCTACTCCATATGTAAATAAGCTGGATATTAAGGGAGACATGGCTATATGAAGGAAGATATTACTGTTTGTGGGTCTAGAAGACTAAATGAAAAAATTCTTTGGGTCTTATCCTTTGATTCCTACTACTCACCTCTTTTACTCTCCAAGATGAAAGTATTTCTACAGCTCTAAAATTCCCAAGATTAAAAGATAATTGAATTAAATTAAAAATGCCTGGCTATACTATATGAACATTGATTATAACCAGGTAGTTATTCTGATCAATTAGACTATGTTATGACTATGACTTATGGAGCTGTGCTTCTTTAATACACAAGTTTATTTTAAAGGAGAGAAGCATATGAACATAAACATGCAATTAACATGAGTTGATATTTTTCTTTATGAAAATTTTTGGTGAAACCAGAATTCATAGATCCATGATTAGAAATTTAGAGTTAAAATTCTGATTTTTATAAATCTGTAGTTTAATAAGTGAGCAATCATTTTAAAGTTCTAGAACTTCATTTTCTCATCTACAACTTAATAAGCAGGATGACAATTGATTTCTTCATAGGGTAACCTTGAAGATTTAAGGATTGATATCCAATAAAATATGAAAATGAGAAGAATACTGGGGTGGAAAGGATTGGAGAAAATGATGGACATGCGGTTTGGAGGACTTAACATATCTAAGGATGCATGAGAAAGCCATATGAAAACATATGAAAGAATATGGGGCATAAATTGAGAGAATTATTTTTTTTCAAAATAAGCTAATTATGCTTTTGGCATAGTTCACTGGTACTCAAAACCTTAAAATTTAAAGTAATAGTTTTGAAAACTGTTATTATTCTCTTTAATTATTCTTCTTGTCTCCAGATGTGGGACTTAATTGGTAGGCAGAGATTAAATAGCTCTAATTGTGAAAGTCAAGTAGGTATGTTAGAACATAAGCCAAATACTGTCTCCTGTTTTTTCTCTCTCTTTTTTAACACATTAGATAATTACTTGCATCCCTTCCATTAAATTGATCAGGCAAGCTTGTTGATTGATAGCTCAATGAGCCACAAACAGAAACACTTCTACTTGTTTTCATAAACAAATAATCCTTCAATACTCAAGAGGTGTTTATTGCTATTAAATATAGCAGGTTTCCTTCAGCTGTCTTCACTTGGCTGTCTCAAGAGAGTTGGTGTGGACCATTTAAATGTTAGTTCTAAAACCTGGCCTCTTCTTTTCATAATAAAATTAACACAGTACTGTGCTTTTTGCTTTTTCTAACAACAATAAAAACAAAACATTGTTCAGGAAATTGATAAGCAAATACACCAATGTATTATTAACATTCTGTAATTTGTAGTTAGGAAAAAAATACTTGCCTATGGATGGGTTTCTAAAAATACAACAAGCAAGTAGAAAGAAGTTTCAGCTGTAATAAATAATATCTCACATTAAATTATACACTGTTTTCTGATCTGGGGAGATGGCTCCAGTGTTAAAGCACTTGCCATGTGACCAGGAAGACTGCAATTTGGATTCTCAAGAAACTCAGATAAGTACTGAATATGATTGGCAGCTTCCTTACAATAATAACTTCAGAAGATGGAAACAGGAGTTTCACCAAACAAGCTAGCTGGCAAAGCTAGTCATACCAGTAAGCTCTGGGTTTAGTGAGCAACTCCCCCTAGTGAATAAAGTGGAAGTACTATCAAGGAAGATTCCTGACCTCAAACATATTTACAAAACTAGCAGCAATCAGGCATCCAAATACTTGTAAAAAGTCTGCATATGTACACAAGATGAAAAGTGGAAAGATAAAAAAGAAAGTTCACGAACATATAATCACATTTTACTTTAATATTTGTAAAATTTGTTATTTCACTGATTATAGGACTCATTACATAGGTCTGTTTCAGTTTGCATAGGTTATATATATACATATATACATACATTATATTCTCAATTTCTATTTGTATAAAATAAGATAACATAACAAGGTTCAGTCATTCAGTTTTAATAAGTAGGTGTAAAATTTAACCTGGGTTTTATGTATAGCTATAGTTTAGAAAGTTTTAATAACCATATTTCTTACTAGTAACTAGAACAGAGATAGTTAACCCTCACCATAATAGTGATGTTTTTCTAATTTATATTTATTGTTGTATGTCTGAAGCTATCAGAAAGTCTAAACAAAGTAAGTTCAAGAGTCTAGCAGGCCATTTATAATAAAGAAGAGACCTGTGGATTTCTCATTATAAAGAAGTAGTTGATAGAATGTAAAGCATTTAGTGGAGCTTAAAAGACATTTCAAACTCTCTTTAATATAATATTTCATAGCTATTCTCATGTTAAATGATGGATCCAAATGCTTTAGGTCTTTAGCTACAAGGTAAGCCAGCACACAACATGCAAAATCTTTTACAAGTATTAGCTTAATTTATGGAATAATAATTATAATAATAACAAAACCTGAATGGCTGAAGAAAGCTGGATGAAGGAACTCAGAGGTACTCCTAGCTCTAACAACCCCTTTTAGTTCCAGTTCCAGAGGATCTGATGCCCTCTTCTCCTGCCCTCATTGGGAACCTACACACACACACACACACACACACACACACACAGAGGAACACACACACACACACACAGGAACATACACATTTAAAAATGTAATCAAATAAATAATCAAAATAAATCTATAAAAAGCGAATGGTCAAGCCGGGAGGTGATTGCACACAACTTTAATCTCAGCACTGGAGAAGCACAGTCAGGAGGTTCTCTGTGAGGTCAAAGGCATCTTGGTCTACAAACTGAGTTCCAAGATAGCTAGGGTTACAACAGAGAAACCGTGTTTCAAAAAATTAACTAACTAAATAAATAAGCTACTGGTCACATTTGTTGCTTGCTGATTTCTAGCACTTTAAGGCACAATACTGCTTACTCAATTTAAAAAATTTTTTAAAATTCTCAGTGGAACAAGGAAATGCAACTTAATGGTGAACAACAAATTTCATAAATGATGAAAATAACTGAAAGGAACTCGTGAAATTCGTGGAGACTTAATTGTAGAAAGAAGACCACTCTGAACATGAAGAAAATGAATAAGTTATTCATTTTATGCATGTTTATTTTTTAAAATACATATTTTACGTAAAAACCCTGATCACGGTCACAAAAATTAGATTTGATTAATAAATTTGATTAATGAACAGCCACTCTTGTAAGATCGTCCATTTAGATATACCTTTAGATTGCATCCCTGCAACTTCAATGTCAGAAATTTGCCTGGAATAAATAGAAATGTGTTTATAAGTTCTTTGGAACAGAATGCTCAAACCTGACTTATTTATAATGCCTAAGAACTAAAGTCAGTTAATATTCTGAGAAAGTGATGTGCATATAATGTTATATACTTGTAAAGTAGGTAATTCAAGATAACTATGGGACAAGAAATAAGACATAGCTCCAAGTGTCTTCCACCTGCTACCAACTTTATCCAAATAGATTCTTTCTCCTCACAATCTACTCAGCTGTAATTATGTACATAGATCAATCCACTAATGAGGTTAACATTCTTATAATTTTCATAATAATAGTGGCTTGAGAAATATTTTCTTTGATTTTAGGATGGCATGTAAATCACTGAATATTATGTCATTAAAAGACTCAACGAAAAGCCATAGATGATGACTGATAATAAAAATGGAAAATCTTTAACTAAGGAAAAAAAGTCATAATGATTTCAAAAGAGGTCATGCTAGAATTGCCCTTTGGTTTATTGATTGTCTCTCCTTTTATTAGTCTACACATATTCTGATGCCAGTGAACCAAATTAATTGGACATGAAAACGACTTATGTGCTATAAACTTCCCTAATAACCAATAGCTGAAGGTAACAGAGGAACAATAATGTGACTAGTATAGAGTCAGAGAAAACAAGACAAATGAAATTAATTTGCTTATAAAAGTAAAATTTAATCAGCATTATATTAATGACTTGAGAAAATGTTTGCTGATATACTAGCTATTTGTATACTATAGGGTATTTAGATTTGTAGTAAGAAAAAAAGACCTCTTAGTTGAAAGAGATGTTGCTTGTGTATCCCTATTAAACAGATGGATACACATGGCTATGATTAGTGAGTGATTTTTATTGATTATTAAATTTGATATCTATCTTGCTTGACAAGATAGTGTCATGGGTATTATATGTATAAAGTTCACAGATATGTGTACCCTAAGCATTCATAACTTTTTATGGCTTAATAAAGACAGAAAACCATACATTTACTTTGCTTTTATTCTGTACGTATCAACTGATCTTAATTCTGTTTGACTTTCTCATCAAGTCAGAATGAGTTGTACATAAAGACAGACTATCCCATTTTCCCTTCAGTTATATTTCTCACAAGTTAATTCAGTGTCTGCTTTTCAGATTTATCTATTGCATGTCTGCTTGATGAATCGGTTACTACTTATGCTGGGTCCACTGAGTTTATGATTTTAAATGTTTTCTTTGAATGATAGTAACTAAAATTCCCATCCACTAATTAGCATCTTGGTGGCCAACTGGATTCTACATCAGAGATCTGTACAATTCTCTCTAACTTTGTCATAGTATGTTTTGGGATGAGGTACCAAGAATAAGGTGCCTTGATGTCACCTAATATTCCTAGCTCAACATCAACAAATCGGTTCTATATTTGGAAGGGATTTGGTTTAGGAATCAGACAGTTTTCCATTAAAACGAAAGAATTAATTGAAGAAACTGATGGACAATATAGGTCTTATCAAAATTTGCAAAGGAGTGAGTGAATCAGAAATTGATGAGGGAAAAATTACAGCTATAAGACTAAGAAAATCCACCTGCTACAACAAGAAAGGTAAGTGGGAAAAATTAAACAGGGAGCTAGGTCAAGGGACATAGTTGCTAGAATAAGGTCAATAACAACATGTCTGAGAGTGGAGATGGAGTTCAAGGAGCAGTGGATATTGCAGCATACTGGTAGCAGGAATATAAGGAGTTAGGCAGATTATGGAATGATTGGAGAAAATATATATGTAATTTAGAGCCTCTTTTTCATTTAAAGGGTCTGAGATTAATAAATTATTGTATTTTAAGTTATTTAGCAATTATTATAAAATCAGAATTTTATAAATGGATCAAAAGGATGACTCTCATTTTCTTCTTAAAATACGTATATTTTATATACTGCCTGAAGCAATATCCTATTTATCTTCTGTCTTCTTTAACTAGACTAGATAAAATATCTCCTACATGATTATATTTCCCCTTTCTCCTCTCTCTTTCTTTCCTTCAACAAATATTGATTTTCTTTCAATGTTCTCTGTGTTTGGAGCATAAAGATAAATACCATATAACTTCTATAACACTCTTACTTGTAAAAGAATGTACACACATACCCCCTTTCAAAAGGTATAAGATGGAATGGGCAATGCTGAGGGGAATTCTTTCACATGTGGAATCCACTGGAGGAGGCAGCTCAGAAGAAGCTCTAAGTGATCTAAATATACATGGCAAGGAGTTCTTTTAGAGCAGACTGAAGAACAGATGAACAGCAAAGAAATAGTGTGAAGTTGTGTTCACAATGGCAAAAAATTGATTTTCCTGAGGACAGAATGTTCATAGCAAACTTGAGACATTAGTCTGGAGGACAGTAGAAACATATGAAGAGAGTTGGTGTGACCTTGGGATTTCTTTTTACCTGAGATTATATAGATTCAGTAGAAAATTTAAGAATAGAAATGATCCTCATGTGCACCATGTATTAAGTTACAAATGAGAGTCTATCATGAGTACCTATGGGCTCTAAAGAAATAGCTATTCTATTAAGAATGCTTATTGTTCTTGAAGATGCCCTTGGCTTAGTTCCTTAACAGTGATGTCAGGCATCTCACAATGGACCGTAACTCCAGTTCCAGAGAAAGTCACACTTTTGCTTTCAGGGGTACGTGCATGTACATGATACAAATAAATTTGGATAGGTACACGTACAAAGGCCAAATACCTTTTTAAAGAAATAACTCTGGGGGCTGGAGAGATAGTTCAGTGCTTAAGAGCACTGGTTGATTTTGCAGATGATCAGGTTTGAGTCCCAGCACTAACAGGATGGCTCAAAACATTCTGCAGTTCTAATCCTTGGAGTCTACATCTTCTTCTGGCTTCTTTGAAACTGCACAAATGTGATACATGAACTCACATATATGAAGTGTTCTCCTTGGCGAATATCTCTCATGTAATCTGAATGTGTTGTCTAAGTTTCCAGCAGAGAAATCAATAAAATATAGTGATAACCATTATTGCAAGATCAATGCAAGTGTAAAACAGTGGCATTTCCGTCTGAGATGTAAACAATAGCTAGTTACATATAAGTTCTTGCTCAATAAAGGGAGAATTGATGCTTGGCACTGCAAATCTAGCCAAATACTTATGGATGTTGAAGTCATGGGTCCTTGAGGATACCCTAATACCCCCCCATTCCTAAACTAGCATGATTCCCAACTGTATTCTTAATACCCATCCTAGTATTCATGGGTAAGCATAGATTTCAACCCTCATCAGGAATGTATTTTTTGTAGTAGGTGAAATGTACTCCAGAGAAATCTCAACTGGTCACAATGCAATACAACCTGACTGTTATTTGCCATCCCCAATTGTTACATCTGCAACACAAACTTTATACCTATGGCTTAAGAAACATCATGAAATAAGGGGGAAGGAGACTGTAAACGTCAGTGGACCGAGCCATCTGCTACGAGATAGTGTTTTTTTATATATGACAGGGCTGTACATCTATGAAATCTTAACAATTATGATCACATAAATAAGACATGTCCAGTGGCAACACCAGATGAAATCACAAATTGATTGTTAGCATTCTCATATGATTCCACCTCAAGATAAAGAATTACAGACATTTAATTGGTGCCACAATGTCTAGAGATATGAGATATACCCACTTATAAGTTATTAAATACCGAGGGACTCCAAAGTTAGTATTTATACATGGGAGAAATGGGAGTGGGAGTAATGTTCAATGGGAATGATTTAAATACAGTGTCTTTGTAAAGAATTACCAAAAATTATAAAATAAACATCAAAGAAGAAAAGTGTCCAAAAAAGAAAGGAATTCTTGAATGGTGGGCTGAGGAGATGGATTTCTGTTAAAATACTTCTGATACAAATGTGAGTGACCGAGTTTGAAACTCTGGAATCCACGCACATTCTCAGGTAATTTGCCTGTAATTTGAATGCTCCAAAGTCAGAGATGGGATCCTCAGAGAAAGATGGCTAACTAAATTAGAATATATAAGACAGTTTTACTTGCAATTAAAAAAAAAAAAAAAAAAACTTACCTCATTGATTAAGGTGGATAGTGGTAGAAAACTACCAAGGTCAAACTTGGCCTTCACCACTCACAAAACAGTACATGTGCCCTATTATAGAGTCCTCACGTGCTCATGAAAAAATTTTTTTTAAAAGATCTTTAAGGGAAATTAAGGCAACCAACTGCATGGCTATAAAAATTATTTTAACTTTCTTTATCTGATATATTAAAATATTTTAAAATAAAATTCATAATTTGTATATGTGTTAAGAAAAAAAATAATCTGTTTGCCTTGTAAAATTAAAGGAAAAGAGAGAGAGATGAAGAGAAGGCCATATGGAGGGTAGGGCTAGAAAGAGGGATAAGAAAAGAGAGGAAAAGAGGAGCGAGAGAAAAGGGTAAGAGAAAGAAAGGGAAGAGAGAGACAGGAGAGGGAGAGACTTGTGATTGTGTTTTGCTGGATAGTAAACTGGAAATGAATAAGTCATGAAAGTTCCACTGGGCTTAACTGTGTGTACTGGGCTCCTATTTGATAACTGATATTCCTGCACACTTAGGGGGTTGTATGATCATGAATAAGAAAGAATGCTTGTCCTCAAATAGAATTGAGGCTATAGAAGTGAACTGTTTTCCAAAAAAGAAAGCAGTACATGACATCCAGATGAAGCACTGACCCCTTTTGTGACGTTGATGATTGAAAAAAATACATAAGATTGAATAAACAGATGAATAGATGAATGAAACAGTGTGTGTGAGTTGTATTTTTATGTGGATGTGAAAGTACAGCTATGAATGCTCAGATGTGCTTGCATGAACAGAGATCAGAAGTTGATTCTTAACTATTTTCATCTAGCTTTTGACAGGGCTTCTCAGTGAATAGCATACTCATCAATTTGGATATTATGGTTATATTTATTGTTATCTTGATTATTGATTTTATATATATGTATATGTATATGTGTGTGTGTGTGTGTGTGTGTGTGTGTGTGTATGTATGTATGTATTTATGAAAGATGGCTGACAGGAAGATCGGCAGACTGATAATTAGATGAATGATACATTATAGCTTGCAATATTGTTTCTGGTTAATATTAGCAAGAGGAGAGAGAAAGATTGAAGAGATTCTTGTGTTACATTGTGATATCCATAATTCTAAATCTGTATTATTATTGCTCCAAAATTTCTACTAAGTCTACTAATTATTCTACTGGAATAATTCTGAGTGTAAAATAACCCATTACTAAAAGAAATTTTGAGCATACAAAAACTCACTATATGAGCTTGTGTGTGTGTGTGTGTGTGTGTGTGTGTGTCCATGTGTGTTTTGTATTTGAATGTGAGTCTGAATGTGTATGCATGCTCATAAGTGTTTTTGTGTGTGTGGAGATCTGAAGTCGAGGCATAACCATTTTCACCTTAGCTTTGACATGGCTTCTCAGTGAAAATGTTGCTCACCAATTTGGTTAGGCTGGATGGCAAGAGAGCAATAAGCATCGCCCTGTCTCTTCTCTAGAGCTTGTAATACACTGACATGACAGAGTTTAATGATGATCTATTGAGCATTCTGCTGGAGGTTGATGTAGTATGACTTTGAAGATATCTCCAAATATTTCATTGTTTCCTTCTCTATTTTGTTTTTATTGTTTGCTTGCTTGCTTCTATCATTTAGTTTTAATTACTTTATTTACTTATTGTTTCAAACAATATATGTCTATGTAGCCGAAGATAGCCTTGAAGTTGTAGTCTTTCAGCCTCATGTGTCATAATACCTTGAGTGCTAATTAGTTTTTGCTAACTTGTTATGAAACAGATTCACTTTGGAAAAAGGAATCTCAAATTAAGAATTGCTTAGCTTACATTTTTCTTTGCTTTTGAATGGGGGAGGGGCATTTTCTTTCCTTTAATGATTGATGTGGGAGGGCCCAGAAAACTGTGGGTGGTGCAAACCCTGAGTAGTTGGCCTTGGATTGTATAAATATTATAGTGCATGTACTTGTATAAAGTAGCTGAGCAAGTCACAAAATGCAAGTCAGTAAGGAGAGTTTCTATTTGGTCTTTGTTTCTGTCTTGCCTCCATGCTTATAGTGGCTAGTTTTATGTCAACTTGACATAACCTAGAGCCATCAGAGAGGAGAGAACTTCAATTGAGAAAATACCTCCATAAGATCCAACTGTAAAGCATTTCCTTAATTAGTTATCAATAGGAAAGGGCCCAGTCCATTGTGGGTGGTATTATCAATGGGTTGGTGGCCCTAGGTTCTATAAGAAAGCAGGCTATGCAAGCCATGGAGAACAGGACAGAAAGCAGCACCTCTCTATGGACTCTGCATCAACTTCTGCCTCAGGATTCCTGCCCTGTGTGAATTCTTGCCATCATTGCTTTGATGATGAACTGGCATGTGAAACTGTGAGTGAAATAAATCCTTTTCCTTCTCAAATTGCTTTGGTCATGGTGTTTCATCATAGCAGTATTTTCTCTAGCTAAGACAGTTTTTGCTTTGAGCTCCTGCCTTGGCTTCCATTGATGGTGGACTCTAAAGCATAAGATGAAGCAAAAACTGTTTCTCCATACATTGCTTTTGATCTGAGTTTAATTGCATCAACAGATACAAAGTAGAACAACTGTTTATTTTACTTATTTGAAAGTTTAACAAAGCCAAATAAAAATAATAGTAACAACAATGGTAGCAAAAAGCCATAACAGTAACCTAAATCTTGTTATTTAGGTTTATGACTTTTAATCAATATTTTCACAATGAGAATATTCACACTTCCAAAAGAATTATTCTGGGTTCATAAGGGCAGAAACTCTGGAGTTATCATTATTCCCAGAAATTACCTCAGAGTACACTCCCAGGGGGGAAATCAGAAGTCAATTCTTTCCAGATGAAAAGACTTAAAAGCATAAAGTCTCTGTGGGTCTCTGTTGTTTAACTTATAATTCTAGAGAATTTCAAGACACCTTGCCCCTTTCTTTTTTTCAGACTAAGAACAAACCAGAATATCTTACTAAACTTTATCAGGAGGTAATAATAATCACACCAAGGAATATCAGCTTAATTTCACTTTACTTTTGATTTTTGAAATGTATATGTGCGCATGTCTATGTCAATTTGAGTGTATGCCACATCTGTGCAAATGCTCACAGAGGCCAGAAGAGAGCTCTCATGTGTCCTAGCACTGGAGATACCATAAGCTGTGAGCTGTCTGATTGTGGGTGCTGGAAACTGTACTCAGGTTCTGTGGAAAGAAGAGTAAACTCTCCTAACCATCTTAATGAATTTAAGCTATCTTTCATATTTTCTACAAGCCTAATTTTAAAGTTCAAAGGAATACTCAGCACTCACTGAGGAATTTCCAATATTTAAATCATCATTATAACTATAGTTCATAGGTCTTCGGTGATGACTCAGTAGTTAATATGCCTGTTTTATTAGGACCAGAGTTTAGATTTCAAGGACTCATATTAATGCTAGGTGTGTGTAGCAGCTTACACATAAATCAAGAACTCAGGAGGTCAAGACAGGAAATCTCCATAGCATAAACTGACTAGCTAAGGTAGCTGTATGGCTGGAGTAAAACAAGAGTCCTCGGGCAAATGAATAAGGTGAAGGGTAAAGGAAAATATCAATCTCATATCTACACACACACAAACACATTTAAAAAATCAAAACACATGTGTATACATGTACATATAAACATTTACAAGTATACATGCAAAAAATCATCATGAGATACAGTTGTAATCAGTGAGAAAGAGCAGAACAATTGAAATGCTCTTAGTATTGGACTCATTAACCTAGTGCATCACAATTACCAGATGTGCTTGGTGAATTTGTTCACGATTTCAGAATCTCTTTAAAAGACTCCAAATGAGCATCTTAAAAAGTAATTATTATATTCTTTTTTTTTCATTGCACTAAGAGAAATACAGATTTTAAACATGTGTTCTTTTACTTATTTTTTAATCTCTAATTCATACACTTCTAAAATAATTCCATGCTAAGAAATGCAGTCTATGCTACTGAGACATCATCTTTTGCTTGAGAGCAGCTCAAGGCAGGAGCTCATGAAATTCTGTGCCTACTTGATCATGTGTGAATGTGCAATGACACCAATTATGGCTACATGATTCCTTAAGCAAATAACCAAGGGCATAATCAGACACTAAAGTATTCTTCAAAGTTGTGTACTAGACAAGTAAAAAAATGTCACACATCAATGAGAAGACAGTAGAAATTGTTTGTATGGTTACATTTTACACACACACACACACACACACACACACACACACACACATATATATATCCTAAATAGCTGTCTATCATATGTATATGTGTGTATATATATATGTATATATATATATGTGTGTGTGTATGTGTGTGTGTGTGTGTGTGTATATCATATAATAGCTGTCCATCAGAAATTAGATAAACAATATTTTAAATAAGACAAGTAAAACACAAATTATGTTACATGAGGCCATTATTAAAACTTTTTTGTTGGCATGATTACAGGAGGGATTTTAAAAATAATTTGGAAATATTAGGAAAGATAGATTTAGCTATGCATGTATATTTATATGTTTTAAGGTAAATAAATTAACAAATTGTTAATAATTAAGCTAATGTAGAACATCCTTAATCATAAAGTTTACCATACAGTTAGGTTTAAAAACAAGTTAACGCATCCCATTTTCAATCAACATATTAATTCTGTTTATTTTTTTTTGGTTGTGGATATTGGTATTGCATTATAAATACAGCGTATAATTGGCTGTTATGTAACTTCTCTGCATATTTGATCTCTCTGTATCTCAATTCACTACCACAAGCAGAAGTATGGCAAAGTGTGTGTGAAATACCATCCAGTGAATGTTTGGCACATCACTTGACTCATTCTATATGCTATCTAAGTGTTAGCAATTGTTACTATCACTGTAGCTTTCCATCTTTATGTTTTCCATTATTTTCTAAAGTGTTAGTAAGTTTTAAAATCAATAAATTTGTCAGAAGCAAAAATATAATGCAGTGTATCTATATTAGCTGCAAGAAAGAAATGAACATGTTTCAAGAGCATTCATTTAATTTTGTTTTTGTTTTTTTCAAAGTAATTATACAACTCTTTTCATGTAGCATCTAATGAATGAAGGAAACATGAACACATTCCCTCCATATGGTATTGCTACAGAACAACTTCTAGGAAGTGCTTTGTTCAGTCACAGCACAGATGTTCCAATAGTGGTTTCCATGAGACGCCAAGAAATGTCAGCTGGGAACAAACCCAGGGGTAATTTGTGTAAATCATAGCACATTAAGTGCATTATGTATTAAGCGTTTCTCTATTAGTGCTAGAAAAATAATGTCTTTTTAACTTCTGTATCCTTTTGTCTACCCCATAGCAAGAGAACTGGATTGCCTTAATAAAAGACTAATGAGCAGCTTAAAATCTTTGTCACATATCAGCAAAAGATTTTGCAAGATAAATGTTATGTGTTTAGTTTTCCCTGGAAAGCTGGGAATTTAACTGTTCTTCCTATACTAGAGATTGCACAATGCAGCTTAAAACAACCGTTCTATCTGCTAGGCATACAACATGACCTCTGTTTCTGTTATGTTTTTTGGCTATCAATTTAAATTAAATACGAAAACATTCAGCATCATGGTGCAATCAAACCTAAGCCTGTAAGGAACTATTGTATCTCTAAGTCGTTAGTGACACACCTATTGCAAACAAATATGCTGCATTTTTTTTTTTTTGTCGTCTTAACACAACCTAGAGTCTCTGAAAGGAAGAAACCTCATTTGAGAAAATATCCTCACAAGATTGGTCTGTGAAAAAGCCTGTGGGTCATTTTCTTAATTAATGATTAATGTCAGAGCTTCCAAACCATTGTGGGTGCAACTAATCCTAGACAGGTGGTCCTGGGTGGGTAAAAAAAAAACAAATTAAGCAAGCCAAGCATCAAGCCAGTGAGTAGCATTTCTTTGTGGTTTTCTGCTTCCATTTCTGCCTCCAAATACTTCCCTTCCTTGAGTCCCCGCTCTGACCCCTTCATGAAATATACTACACATGTAAAGTGGAACAAACACTTCTTTAAAATTTCATTTGGTCTTGGTGTCTATCACAGCAATACAAACACAATTAAGCACTGGTGCTCTGAAAAGTCGGCACGTTTATTAAATCCTTAAGATAAACTGTTGACCATCTACCTCTATACCCTTCTAATGCCTTGCCAGCACTGAACATTCACAATTAATTTCCATAAACTGCTTCTGTCATTTTGAAATTATTACATTTATTTGTACAACTCAGCTCCTCACCTATCATTTCACCAAGTTATATGAAAGTATATTTTTTGTAACTTTCCTTCACAGTGATTTCTATATTGACACCACATATTGATATGTAATCATTTATTTTTTTCTCATTTTATTTTCTGATAACTTTCTATGTCTAATCTGTCTACTATATAAATTGGGCTTTTCATTACTAGAGAGATTTGCTTAAATAGATTGGTTCATTTCTTCCTGAATGTGTAAAAATCAAACCCACAAGATATCTTTCTGAAAAAGGCTTCAGTTTATAGTATTTCTTGTTTGGTAGACAGAATTGCGACTTAATGCATCATACATTCTTTTAATGTACCTGGCTTATGTATAAAGTTTATATTAAAATTCAGTAAAATTGCATGTTCTCTCAAGTGACCATGGAATGCTACAATATCCTACTAAACTATGAAAACTATGTAACATCTCTTTAAAATTATCTTCCTTTAAAGTAGCATGATCACTTCTAATGACTTGAGAGGCAAAAACATATTCAACAGCTAATACAATTGCTATTAAGTGATTATTTGTTTTCTTGATTTAATTTTTTCTCAACCTTCCTCCGTTATTAAAAAAAATTGTTTTTAATTGATGACTACCAAAAACCTTGGGAAATCATATGTTTTCTTCTCTCTGTAACTGTTATTTGTCTAAATTAACCAATGTTATCCTTTTCTACAAATACAAGGGAGGAGAAATTAGAAAACATTTAATGTTATAAGCAATGTTATGATTTATATATTAAAGATTCTCCATCATTTTACTTGTAACCACATAAATAGTCCAGAGTGCTCTCCCATTTATCAGTTTATAGTTATTTAAATGGCATGAAAATAGTCAACATAATATTATTTTTAAATTAATATTTACACTAGATTTATTTCTGTGATTCTATATTTAGAAACACTTCAAGGAGTTTTAATTTTTATTTTGCTTTTTATTATGTGTTTCTGTGTGTGTGTGGGGAGGGAGGCTATTTACCTGAGTGGAGATGGCTATGGAAGATAAAAGAGAGGATCAAATCCCCTGAAGCAGGAATGGTAGGTGGTTGTGAGCATGTAGGTACTAGAAAACAAATCAAGTTATTTTGTCAGAGAGGTACATGTGATTTTAACATCAGAGCCACCTCTCCACCCACAAACTAGGAGTTTAAATCTAGGAGTTCAATACTGGTTACCCTGCGGTTTTTGTTTTGTTTTTTTTCCTCAAAGACTTGTTTCATTTATTTATTTTCCCTTACATTCTGTTTGAATAAAAAAAATAAATTTATGTAATAGTTTTCCTCCCAAGAGTCTTTGACCATTTGAATTTTTATACCTATTGTATTCTAATGCTAAAGTAATCATTTACTTTACATTTGCTTATTTTTATGCTACTAAGTATGCACAAATGAATTATAATGAACAAAATTGTAGCTCATTCACATATTTATTGAGAATCACTATTCTTTAATTGAATATTTCCTTAAAAATAGCAGATATCCTTCATTAAAGTATGTCCTAAAATATTAAAATAGTTCTAATCATGAGACTACAAGAAGTATAGGAAAAATACTATGTTATGAATGAAAGATAATGAGTAGTAATTAAAGTTATCACCTGTCTCAATTTTATCAAAGAGAAAAATACTCGTCAGAAAAAAAAATGAACTATACTGTTCTGAAAAGCTCTTACTCTTGAAACTCTTTTGTAAAGTATCTAATTCAAACTTCATGTCTTTTGTTTTCTTTTTTGTGTTTTTGTTTGTCTGTTTATTTTAACTTAGATTTTCAGTATGGTAACAGCTTCAAAACATATTCATAGAGATCTGACTTAATTTAAAAATCCAGTATTTGAATGCTTAAAAAGAAATCAATTTTTAAAAAAAAAACAAAAGTTAAGAATCCAAATATAACATATAAAGTGTAATCTATGCAATTCCTTCCTTAAATTGATTATATTTCTGTATATAAACAGTTAATTAGTTGTGACAGAAACTAAAAAAAAATAAAAAAAATAAAAAAAGAGAAGGAGAATCTAGAAGGGATAGAAAATAGACAATAACAAAAAAAAGTCTGGGAAGAAAATTCTTTAGAGGGAATGAAATTTGCATCCATATTATGTCAACAATACTAGTTACTGCCACCCATGGCAACAGTGGTGACTCAACCATATAACAAAACAGGATATCATATAAAACTTTTTTCAAAGAAAATATGCAAAGCTTTCTTCCATGCCATCTGGGCATGTAATTCCCATTGCTTGGTGTGGAAAATCTCAAGACATTGCTAGTTGTATGATTATATGAGGGACTGGGATAAAAAGAGGCCATTAACCGAGTCTAGTGAAGAGATGTGTTGTGCCTCCTGTGCCTCCTTTATTCAGAATAAACGAGGCATATACCAGTGCCTGTCTTCCAAACCTGAAAATACTCTTCCGATTCATAGAATGCATGTTTAAGCTATGCTACAGTAGTGCTTTATCGTTCCAACCATTAACAACTGGGAACAGTATGGTGACAGTGACATCATTTCAAAGATCATGAACTACAGATTTGGAGACTAGAAGTGTAGGAAGCTGAATATAAACAGAAGCATCAATGTAGCACCCAACCTGTGCTTATTGCTTCTCCTGACGAATGCATTTTAAATTGCAACATATTTAGAATGGTGTCCTTGAAAAACTCCTACAAGCTGGAGTGGAGTGTCTCTGACTATTTTACCAACCCTTCAGACCCTTTTCTTCTGTCAGGCTGTCTGGCTCATCCTTGATGTAGGGATTGGTGCCTGATCTTGTTCCATCCTGCTATGCCATGACCTGATTGTGCTGTAAGCCTGAGGGGTGATGCCTCTTTTCTGGGGACAAGGAGGGAACCTTAGTGGGTAGTGATAAGACTAGATTTGGGGGAGATGGGAAGAGATGGAGGGTGGTCAGAGGGGGGCGAGAATGTTGGGATGTATTCTATAAGTTGTATGGGGGAATAAAAACAAAAATTAAAAAATTACAGGAAATTTAAAATATTAAAATTATCCTTTGGCTAGTCACTTAGTCCTTGGTTTCTGATATACTTCTGCATTTAAACCCACACAAAATGTTATCCCTATCTCTAACTCTGGTTTCCTGTTCTATTACCTTCCTTGGATTAATAATGTCTTTTGTATCTGATTGTTCACACCAAGACAGAACAATGCACTGGGGGTAGAGAGATGACTTGGTTGGTATGCTTGTTGTGCAGGCATGAGGCCCTGAATTTGGATTCCTAGTCCACATGTAAAAATCTGGTCCTGGTGACAAGTACCTGTCATCCTACCTTTGGGAAAACAAAGACAAGCAGATTTCTAGAGCTCAGTGATCAGTCAGCCTAATCCAACCAGGGAGCTTCAGGTTCATGGAGAGTCTATGCTACTAATAATATAAAAACAGTACTAATAGCTAATATAACAACAACAATAACAATAATAATAATAATAATAATAATAATAATAATTAATTATAGTGATGATGATGATAATGTGGAAAGGTACAGTAAGAAGACATCTACTATTGACCTCTAGCCTCCACAACATATATTCATGAACACCATTTCACACGCTGTAAACACATAATGCTCTCTGTCTCTCTCTCTCTCTGTCTCTGTCTCTCTCTCTCTCATACAGACACACACACACACACACTTTCTCTCTGTCTCATACAAACAAAAGACATTGTTGTACTGCCAAAATATCCATGTTGAAATCCTCACTCCCAAATGCTGTACTGACAAGTGGGACCTGGCTATCAATATTTCTCAGCAAATAAAGATGCTTTCATGAAATTATGATAACCTATATTTGGTCCCCAAATTCTGTAAGTGTAGGAGAGAATTGACTCCTGACAGTGATAATCTGATGATCTCCACAGTTGTGTTTGCACACACGCACTATATACATAAATAATATACATATATATGCACATTCATGCATATATACACTACATATATAAAAACACTGTGCATACACACAGTACATATGTACATACACATACTACATAGATACATATATACACACTGCATATACATGTATATACACAAAATACATTGATGTGATATTTTCAGTGTGGGGCCTACAGTCATGCTCATCCAACATAAAGACAAGGAAGAAGAGAAAGAAACTCCAGACCTCACAGAGTCCGGTGAAGTATGCTCAGGGAAGCTACCAGAGAGTAAAGATTAAGATACTAATTGAAGGTTCCTAAAGAGAGAGAAAGGAAATAAGCCTCTATGAAGAGAAAAGGCTGTGAAATTAATAAATAAATGAGAAAGAAAGCTCCAATGTGAGAACCACAGAATGGAGGCCCTTAGAGATAAAGGATTCAACTGGGAGCAGGAAAAACCAAGGTTCTTACTGCTTTTTCTGATCATGGAGCCTATGCTCACTCCCACTATTGGTGGTAGTGTACTGTTTCACAAACTGATAGCTGGGTTGTATGTGTGTGAAGCTCAAGATGTTGTGTGTGAGGTCTATGAATAAAGGTTTATGTTTCCCTGTAGCAGTGGTGAAACTATCAGAATGTTTCAACCAGAGATTCTACCCACTGACCCAGGATACCTTGCTGTTGTGGAAGCCACAGCTTGGAGCCAAAAAGCCCCTTAGTTAAACTGTCCAGGGTTTTTGTTTGTTTGTTTGTTTGTTTGTTTTGTTTTTTTTCCTGCAAGCCTAAATAAGGTAAAGACAAGTCATCCAGATACTGGTGATAGTAGTGAGAATTCTGTCCCGGAGGGGACCCTTACTGCCAACAAAGTAACCAATTATTTTTCTAGCAAACCAGTCTCTATCATAAAACCTGGAAAGTGTTTCCTAAGAGTCAGTACACAGAAACTGTTTTCTAGAACTGGTCTAGGTTGTATATCATGCTGGCAACTGAACTTGGTACTGGTTTTGAAGTCATGAAGTTTGCTGGTTTTGAAGTCATGAAAGGGTCATGGAGAGCTGCTGAAGCTTGTCACTGTGAACAGACAGGAGGGCCTATTGGTAAAGGTGCAGCTTTAGTAGTAGTTGAAGGCCCAGATGAAGAGGTCATGTAAAGAAGTTGAGGGTTGGCACCATGAACAGAGGCCAGAAGAGGCCATTAGTGAAGGTACAGCCTCAGTAGCAGTTGTAGACACAGATTGAAGGGGTCATACAGAGAACTTGAGGTGTGGCACCATGAAAAGAACCCAGGAGATGCTATTGGTGAAAGTTCAGCCCAGTTGCAGAAAGGGACTGCAGCAGTTTTTGAGATGCCAATACCATGGGACAACCACCAAGAACAATAGCCGCATCAGAGTAGAGCCAGCCAGAGCCTGGAGGACAAGCTTTGTAAGCTGCATAGGACAGAGTCAGAGAAGTGATCCAGGCCCTTTGGATGAGCCCAGAAGATCATGAGTGAATCCCAGATATTGAACATTGATAATGTTTTATTGCTGTCCAGAGACATTGTGAAAAGCTTGATGTTTGGTTTCATTTGGTCTTGTCCATTAGCAACCCTCATGACTGTTCCTCTTGTAAATGGTTTTGCTGATGTACTATTAAATTGTGTTGTAGAGATAAAGCATTTTTTTTGTCTTATACAGAAAAGGGGAAATGATGTAGATATTTAGTCATGTATAAAACGTTTTATGCACTGTTGGATGAGGGGTTAGCCTAGGTCTTGTCATTTTGTATTGTCTGCAGGTGTTAGATTTCTGTGGGGATGTTAGACTGCTTATGATATGCACCTGAGGAGTGCTTGATCAATAAGAACACCAGAGTTTAGATGCTCAGGGTTCAACTGTTGAGTATGACATTGGCCATGATGGTGGTTGCCTCTGCTGAGGTCTTCCAGAGTATACACTTATGAAAATGCCTCCTCATCTTCCTTGCTAAGCCGCCACAGCAGCAAACAATTACATAGATGCATATATACATACATATATTTTTTTAATAAGGAAATGGGAAATGGAGTCTCTTTTTTTCTTCTAGTTTTTCAAGACAGACTTTCTCTGTTGTAACTCTGGCTGTCCTGGAACTCACTCTGTAGACCAGGTTGGCCTTGAATTCACAGAGATCTGCCTGCCTCTGCCTCTGTCTCCCAAGTGCCAGGATTAAAGGCATGTGCCACCACAACCTGGCAAAAGAAATGGAGTCTTTGGAAGATGAAAGGTTATGAATGCTAAGCATTGAGAAATGACATAAACCCTATAAAAGAGGCTGAAAGGAGTTTACTCATCTTTTCTGATGCATAGGATCCAGATGGGAAAAATTGTCACACAATGAAATAACATGCAAACATTCAAAGAAAATCAATCTTTCCTATCTTTTCCTAAGATGTCCCTAGCCTTAGAAAACATGAGAAATAAACTTTTATTATTTACAAGCAGCCAGTACATGGCATTTTGATGTGAACATTAGAAGTACTAAGGGAACATATTTGTTTCCAATAGCTTCTGATTGCACAAGGACTTGGATATTATTAGTGCTACAGTGATGATCAGAGTTTGCACATAAAGTGTCCCCATCCCTAAGTAGTATGTGCAGAATATAGATGGAGATCACAAAAAGGAAATGCCTAAGGACACATTTTATTTTATTATTGTTATATTTTCACATTTTGTGTTAAAAAACTAGATTTATAATATTGATTGTTTACAATCACGCAAAATGAAATGAAATAAAGTAATATAATAAAATAAACAATATGTTTCAAGGAGACACCTGAGCCCTATACTATTGTACTAGGAAAGAGACCAGGCCAAGAGGTCTAGAAAAAGTCAGATTTGACCTCTGTCTTACACCCAAAAAAAATGAAAAGAAAAAGAAAACAGTGTATAAAGAACATAGCCCTTCTAAACAATGGACCATAGAACTTCTTGGTTTATGTCACCCATTATGACATTGTAGCATTAGGAATTTTTGTGGCATAACAAAAGTCTTTCACCACAATGACCTTATTTAGCTTGTTTTTGTGAGAGTGCTTCATCTGTCCAAAAGCTAAGTCTTTTCTGCTGACAATTTAAAATAGTAATAAAAAATAATCAAAGCCAGTCTTCAGGAATTGTGAAGGAATTTGCCTCCCCTGTTGACCGTTCTACTCAGTGTCATTGAGATTCTATTTAGGGTAATCTTCTCATGACAGCATGGACATAATCATCTCTCCTTAAAGCATTTTTGAAGTTATTTTTCCAACAAAATATCTTTTTTGTTTATTTATTAAAAGTTATTTGAAATGTGCAAATACAAGTAATCCTGAATCCCAACAATCAGATGATGGTTAATATATGACATTCCCCATCTTTTCCAGTTGTTATGCTAGTAATTAACCCCGCTATTTTGACTGGGCCAAGAAATTATTTTTATTTTCTTTATTAAATATTTGAATAAATTATGTTCCTTATATTGTCAACAAATTTAATTCCTTTCTTTTAGTCAAGCAATATAAAAAGTAATTTATACTCTCAAAATTATATCATTAGTAAGTATTTATCTTATAAAATCTATCCATCAACTTTGATAAAAACTTAAATAAAGCATATAAAATATTTTGTATATATTCGAATTATTTTATGATCTTTTCTTATTAAAATATAAATACGTTGCCGACTATTTTGGTAGTTTCCTAGATCTACTTCCATCTTTTATCGTGTAAATATTATTTGATTCTTCCTATATTAATCTAGAAAAAAATCACTCACTGTTCTTAGTTATCATTACTTTTAGTGTGATAAAATATGTGACCATGGCAACTTGGGGATGAAAGGATTTATTTACTTATGCTTTCACATCATGCCTCTTCATCAAAGGAAGTCAGGACTGAAACTCAAGCAGAGCAGGAACATGGAGACTGGAGCTGATGTAGATGCCACATTGGAGTGTTGCTTTCTGGCTTTGCTCCCTACAGCTTGCTCAGCCTGGTTTCTTATAGAACCAAGGAACACTAGCCCAAGGATGACAGGACCTCAGTGGGCTAGGCCATCCCCTACCAATCACTAATTAAGAAAATGTCCTACATGCTTTACTACAGCCTGATTTTTATGGAGGCAATGTTGTTGTTATTTGCTGTGGAGGCTCAGCAAGAAGACAAAGGGATATTTTCATAGGTATAAACCCTGACAGACCTCAGCAGAGGGAACCACTGTCAAGGTCAGTGTCTTACTCACAGTGGAACCCTGAGTCTCTGAGCTCAGGTCCTTTATTGATACAGAACTCCTCAGCTTATGCATATTATAAGCAATCAAACATACCCCACAGAAATCCAACACCTGCAAACAATACAAAATGCCAAGGCCTATGTATTTCTTTTTCTAACAGTACACAAGAACAATTATTTTAAACACAACTGAAAATAAAATTCCACAGCAGGCATTTTCTCAATTGAGGCTCCCTCCTCTCTGATAAGACCAGCTTGTGTCAAACTGACCTAAAACCAGCCAGTATATCCCTCAACATTTCCATCATTGAAATGCATCTTAGATAATAGCATTATAACTTCTGTGTGATTCCTTTTGTAATTTGGCACAGGTTAGCAGTATTGAATTTAATAAGAAAGCTCTGAGAAATAACTGCCCACCTCCTGTGAATGTGAGGACACCATAGGCAGGTGGATTTGAATCATTAACTCGTAAGTGCTCAGCTGGTAAAAAGAGAGCATACTTCATTCCTACCCACTCTGATTGCAGGGCCTCAATTCTAAACTACAGTGATAATTTTCACTTATAAATCCATGTCCAAACCTGGTGTATTTGTAAATTATATGAGGATTTTTTTATTGACTAAAACAAGAGAAACATGATGATGTCATCAGATTTGGCATCTATTATAAATAATTTGCTCCAAACCTGTTGAAAAGAATTCTCAATATCCAATGTTTTCCTTTGGCTAGTGATAAGCGTTTCACATGATTCAGAAGTCAGTATTGTGTAAAACACGTTTCTTCATCCCTTCTTTTCCTTCCCCTCTTTCGTTTCTCTCTCATCTCTTTTTCTTATGAGTGTTCATAATGAGAGCTTTATTTTTTTCTTCCGAATTGTATTTTGAACTTCCTTCCTAAATAATTTGTTTAGGGTGAGTAACTAATTAGAAACTATTCTTTGGAACTTTCACTTTCCCCTAAGAAGCATGCTAATATGATAGATTGATGTGTTCATGAGCCAATCTAATCCCATAGCAATGTTTAATGATTTGTTACTCAAATTCTTGGATCAATTTTTTATATTTTCATGAGATTTCTTCATATTCTCAGGGCATCTGAGCAAAACTGATAGTTTCATGCTTGAGTCTATATCTACAAGATCCAAACAATTCTTCTTTTTGAGTTGGACACTAGACATGCAGCAGTGATCAGTGAGTCTCCCTTTTGTTTCAGGGAACTTTGAAATCCTTTGTCTTTATTGAATAGCTTCTTAGAGGATTTAGTTACAATTTGTTTTAAAACTCTTCCTCAGATTACAGAGATATTTTTTATGTTGAACAAGCAAATTCCTGGTAAAATTTGTTACAAAATAAAGACATGTGTATTTTTGTATTTGCCATGTTTTCAGGGAGCATTCAGGAGGTCAGGGCAGCGTGCTTCACACTGACACATTGTTTGCTAGGATCGGTTCAGACTTTTATAGCCAACAATTTTAGTCTTACTTTCTATAATTATCCCTTGCATTTTCCTAAGCTAAAAGTTATCAAAAATTCTAGTTTTTGATTTTTCTTTTGTTTTTGTTGCTGTTGCTGTAATGAACATTTTTACCAAAAGTGACCTGGGAAGATATAATTTATTTCAGCCTTTAGTTTATAAGCCAACACAAAAACTCCAGGTAGTACCTAAAAGAAGAAACCAATGAGGAATGCTGTTTACTTGCTTGCTATTGGATCAGACATAGTTAGCCTTTATAGACAGCCCAAGTATGCCTGCCTAGGACTAGTGCACCTTCAGTAGGCTACTGTATCTTACGTCTAAGAGCAAACAAACAAACAAAAAATGTACTATAGTCACAGGAAAAGCCAATATCATTAAGACCAGCCCCCTCCCTCACTGAGATTTATTTTCTCCCTGGTTATCAATTTGACAACCAAGACAACCCATCTCATCAACTCACAGAGTCACAATCTCTTTTATTGGAAGGGAAGACCAAGAAAAAGCCAAATACTATTAAACCTTACTTTGTAAAGCCAATAACAAACCTGCTGAAAGACAAAACAATACATCTCTATAAAAGTTACTATACTTACACTTAGAATCTCTCCATATGAATAGATACACTATGCATTAATTAAATTCATATTTTGATGTTACATTACTATGTAGAAAATAACACACTAAAAATAAAAAGTTGTGTGTATGTGTGTGTGTTTAGATTATAAATATTATCAAAGTACCTTTCTTCTGTGTGATATGTTTATATATCCTTCAGCAATGGTATTTAGTAATTTGCATCAACATAGGTTCTAATGTGGGGAAAAGGATGTGGAATGTTACTTTGGCCTTTAAGACCAATTCTTCTTTTGCCTGTCCTTTTATTCTTGAAATCCTAAGTGGTAGGATCTGTAAATTATGTGTGTCCAGTAGTCCCAGCAAATTCACCAAGGCAGCTTAATTTCCACCTATAATAACACTGAGCCATGAATGGGAGGTTGATAATATGAAAGGAATATAAGGGAATGCATACAAGAAAACAAGTATAGTTAAAGTCTTTAAAGAAGAGAGCATAATGCATAGGTTTACATAATGGGTAATTTGGAGATCAAGGGAAAAAAGATAATTGTTCTCACTATGCTAGGGAACTCTACACCATAAATTTATATTTTTCATTGTGTGGAGTAGTGAGTTTGTGTATTTTAAAGCATATCATGCTGTCTCCTCAGAGTGATGGATAATAACTATTTTCACCTGTGAGACATCAGATGACAATGGTGTCTCTTAAGGTCTATTTGCCCTTAGAAATAGCCACAGCACAAGTTCCATACAAGGAAAAACCTCTAATCAGATAGAATGTGTTAATAAAGAAAGGCAGTTGCCCATAATTCATTGCTTACTGATTCTTCAAATAAAATCTGACATCTTTTTAAAAATTCATTTCCTTGCATTTAACCTTGACCTGTGCCTGAGGTTGTGGTATTGATTACTTTTCCATACTTAGTACTTGATTTTAAAAGTTTTCCTCATATTCTTTTGTTTGTGGCTATTATTGAACTGTGTTGAAACATCAGAGTTCAAATTGTGATATAACACTTCTTTATCTTCTAGACCAATACAATATTTTATTCAGAATCACATTGGTCATTCTTTTTCAGTGTTGTCATACTTCATTTCTGCATAGAGATATTCTATAGACCATGTATGTGAGGAAGTAGTTAATAATATGTGACCCTTCATCATTATGGTTTAGAAAAGTTATATGGATTTCTATTATTTTTATTGATGAAATATATGTCAATATATTAATATGTCAATATATAATCAATATATAGAAAATAATTCTTCTACCTGCTCTATTGTCTTGCTTTACTTTCCTGCACATAGAGAATGAATTGTCTGCTGAAGATATTGTAATTTACAGGGCCATTATGTTATAGCCATGCCAATTGTTATGATGCAGGTTTCTAGTCTAACCTTTGATATGAGAACATTATTGATGCATTGGATAACATTTCCTATTTTGTTCTCTTAAGGATATTCCATGTTGCTAAAAATTGACAAGTTTTGACAACTTTTTGTGGAAATACAATATCCATGACACCAATCTCTCTCCCTATCTATCTATCTATCTATCTATCTATCTATCTATCTATCTATCTATCTATCATCCCTATCTCCAGGAATCCTGTTAAATACTGCTGCTGTAGGCTTTAAGAAATTGATTCTAGCTCTGAAATAGAAGTGGTACTCATCTGTTTTTCTTCTTACGCCTCACTAAGATAAAGATATTTGAAAAAAAATACCCACTTTTTTAGTAGCAGCCTGGTAGATTTGGGGCTTTCAGAATGTCTGTCAGGTAGATATGGTGACATCAGATCCGTGTGAGAAAGCAGAGATCTAGCACAAATGTAGAAGAGGGGTGCTGGGTGCAAAACTTTCCAAGGCAGGATGTAATCAGGCCTAAATGTGGTCCTCTAAAATACCCGCATCCTAATCCAAAAAGGTGAGAGTCACACAGCTATCTGTCATCATGTTCATATTGAGAAGCATGCCTGGGCCAGACAAGTATCCTTGTGGGAGTTGATTGTTGGGACTCAGGAAATTAACGTCTGTAACTTTCTTGTCCTCAGCATACCAAGACAATTTCTTCTGGATTTATCTATTTTTCTTTTAATGAAAGTAGTTACTTTTCTCACATAATATATCCTGATTGCAGTCCCTCCAACACACACTTCTCCCAGTTCCTCTCCAGCTCCCTACCATCTGGATCTGTCCCCTCTTTCTTTTTCTCATTAAAAAAATGCATACAAGGGATAATAATAAAATACAATATATAGTAAGATAAAACACAAACAGATTGGAATAAGACAAAACAAATAGGAGGAAAAGAGCCCAAGAAATGGCACAAGAAACAGATTATAGTCTCAGAGACAGACTTGCTCACACACTCAGGAATCCCATAAAAATCCAAAAATGAAAGCATTTTATATATATATATATACATACACAAAGACCTGTAGGGTAAAAAAGTATAAAATAAATAAATAAATAAATAAATAAATAAATAAATAAATAAATAAATAAATAAATAAAGACTTTTTAAAAGGCCCGACACAATTCTATGGGACAAGAAACCTCCCAAGATGCTGTTGAGTTGATTTTCTGTTAGCCATTTACTGTTACAGCCTACACTTAATAGTAATCTGTTTCTCCATTAAGGGTCCCTTTGAGAAAATTAAATTTTCATTTTGAGTGGTTATCACATCAAATTTGTGAGTGGTTACCTTTGTAACCTTTGTAATAAGAATGACAGAAATTAAAAATGCAACCTTTGCATGTATATATATATATAAATAATTTCAGAAATTTCTAATAGTATAAACTATCTATAATGTGGATATGTTAACAATTAATAGTATGATGTTAATTTTTACTATCATGATTTTTCAGAATATATATATTTATACATATATATATAACGAATAGTTTGATTTTCATTTCAAGTCAAGATGAAAGTAACAATGCAAATATACACAGAAAGCTATTGTAAAATAAACACATAGTCTTAATTGTATAACAATGTAAATGAAAGAACAAAACAGAACTATGCACTTATCATACTTAAGTCAATACTATTTACTAAGAAATGTTTTATAAAATTAAAATAAGCTTATATAGGAACTTTTAATTATATAAAATAAAGATTTAAAATATAAATTCAAACTAACAAAACCACAAGAACTCTACATGACACTGATAATCTAAAGAGATTTCCAATTGATTTCCAAGCAAGGAAAATCACACACAAGATTTTAAAGACAGCCAGGAGTCTGAATGTGCAGGAGTTTGTTGTGGCTCTATTGTTGATATCTACTTTGTAATTTAATACAAAGTTAGTACTTGAGGTGTGTTCAAAACAGGGACCTTACGATAGTGAGAATTTTAGCAAAGCATCGCTGGAAGGAAAAAATGAAGAGCCTCTGTTGCAGCTGTTACTGGAGATAACAATGAGCTATCTGTAATCACTAAGAACAGTGTCATGTGGGTGAGTGATTAAACTTGACAAGGGCCATCTGCAGACCAACACAGAGATCAATAGGTCACAGCTATAAGAATCCGCATTTCAGTGCTCAGAAACTGAGGTGCCTTGCCTTAGAAAATGATTTTCTAATCACTGAAGAAAATGCAACAAGGACATTGGAGAGAAATGTATTAAAGACAAAACACATGGATGACTTAGGAAGTGAGATTAGATATTATCTAACACACATCCATATCTGAAGATTCAATAAGTCTATGAATTTCCACAGCTCATAACTTAAAGCCCTTCATCTGAAATAAGGACAAAATATATTCAAGACAGCTGAATTTCAATTTTCATCTATAACAAAAGTAATTAATTTAGAATCTCTTTTAATGACTTTAAAAGTATTCATGCTGAATGAATTCATGCTCAGGAAAATAGTATTTTCTTTCCCCTTGTTTGAACTTAATAGATGTCCATGCTTGTGTGTGTGTGTGTGTATGTATGTATGTGTGTGTGTGTACGTACACACACAAGCATGGATATATATACATATATATACATACAAATATATATATTCCTATATGTGTTATATGTGTGTGCATATATATGTACATATATATGTATATGCATATATTAGTTTCAGATATCTAGAGTAACAGAAATTATAGAATGAACATATATTCTATAAATACATTATATGAGTGTGTGTGTGTGTGTGCATGTGTGTATGAAACAGAGACAGAGAGAGAGAGCAAGACAAAGACAGAGACAGAGAGATGGAGGATTTATTTGAATGACTTACAAACTGGGTCCAGCTAATCTAACAATGGCTACCCATGAAAAAGTCTAATAATGCAGTAGTTGTTCAGTTAAAGAGAATGGATCTCTCAGCTGGTGTTCAGTATACACTGGAATCATGAAGATGTAGACCCTAATGAAAGTGAAGGAATGGATTTGATAGTAAGGACAAGAACAAACAGGCAAGGAACAGAAGTTTCATTCTTCTATGTTGTTATACAGGCTTTTTTCAGAAGGTACAGACTAGATTAGAGATAGTTCTTCCCTCATCAAAAGAATTGGATTAAAAGTCTGTCTTCCTGCCTCAAATATCCAAACTAAGATTGAGTTGTCCCACTTCAAGTGATTTTAATTAAACAAAAATCCTTCACAGGTGTGCCCAACCATTATTTAGTTTTAGTTAATTCCAGATGTTGTCACATTGACAACTCGAATAACCATATCTATCTATCACCTATCTATCTATCTATCTATATATATATATATATATATATATATATATATATATGTGTGTGTGTGTGTGTGTGTGTGTGTGTATATCCACCTATATCTGTATCTATTTATCTATATGTATACTTCTATATCTATGTTAAATTCTAATCTATATAGATATAGATGATATAGATAGATTGAGATAGTCTTATCATCTTTTCTACTCTCCTTAATCCTTGCTCTCTGCATTTGGACCAGTTATAGTTTTCTGTAATGGTCTCTGTCTTTTACAAATAGAAGCAATAGGGAGCTACACTTATCTGTGGGTATAAGGATAAATATTTAAAATGCACTTAGGAATTATACTTTTTTATAAAGTGGTGATAATAATCTCTCCTCTAAGGTTCATAACCTTATTAGCCCTGGGTTAGTTAGTTAGATTTTTAGTACAAGTCACAATTTCCATCATGTTGAGTGGGTGTTAAGTCTAATTTGACAGTAGTTATTTAACATTAAGATGTGAATGCAACTAGTATAACTGAGGAATACCTTGTCATGCTGTTGATTGTTGTTCCTGGACTTCATAGTTCAGTTCTTTTTGGTGACTCCCTACACAGATAGCTTGTTCAGCATTCTCTGGTACTATGAAAGCTAGTTCCTCAGGAAGGACGATTTAAACTCAAATACAGCTTGGATTCTCTGAGTCCTGAGTACAAAATGCATGGAATCATCTGCAATGAGTATTTAGCTTCCACTTCTGGGAAGCAAATAATGTCAATGTAATTATTTTAATTTTTTGGACTCCTCTGACTACCAACTCAATAAGGAGGTTTTCATGTCTGGAACTAGGCTAAGCTCTTGGGGGAATAATATAAACTCAAGTTTATATACAATATATATTTTACATATATATATAGTTTATATATAATATAATATATATACACATATATATGTATGCATATTTGTATATACATATGTGTATGTATGTGTCTGTGGTATATACACTTATATGTATGGTATGTAATTTGGGGTAAACAAAAAAATAGTATGATTATTTATAGCTTTTTCAAACTTCCTGTTTCTTAATTTTCCATCCTCTCTCCCTCTTATTCTATATAATTTCTATTTTCTTTTCCCAATTAATACCACTCCCTCTTCTTCTCTTACTTTTCTTATCCTTTCTCAGTTAATACTCCTCCCCTCTTTTTCTCCATTTCCCCTCTGTATCACTTATACCTGTTATCCTCCTCCAAGTGCCCCATGTCTCCCACACCTATACTGGGAACATTTTTACTTTCATAGATTCTGCTCTTTTTCTGGGTTATACTTATATCTAAAAATTTCAAGCTGTGATGCACAGATGGAAGAGAACATGAAGCATTTTTTTCTCAGTCCAGGTTAAGTCAGCCAGTAAACTATTTACTAGTTCCATCCATCTCCCTGCAAGATCCAATAGAAAGGACATTTTGGTGTGTGGAACATCAATATAAACTGAACACAATCCCAAAGGCAAAATAATGTGATTTTCTATCAATTAAACAAATATTTAAAATAATAGAGTATATACAAGAAGCTTTTAATGATAGTTCATGGTAGTTCAGAGGACAGTTATACCAAAACTAGAACTTATTTGTCTTTAATTATAATTAGTGAGAATCAATAAAGGAGAAAATCCAAGAACTGAAATGGTCATTGTATACACAGAAAGCCTCACACATGGACATTATTCTGTTCTGTTGATAAATAAGATAGATACCTGGTTAACAATAAGAATGATTCCTGAAGAGGACCAGTTTCAAAGTGCCCATTTATTAGGCTACTGGATGCTGCTGAGTTTAAAAATAATAGATACAGTTGTGCTTTATTCTGATCCATTTAAAAGAGACAGGAAATAGATCCCAGGAAGAAACTTCAAGAACTTATTCTTTTTTTCCTTTTGTAAGCCTCTGTAGTTGTAGAGGACATGTTTTGTTGACTTTAGATACAAGACCTAAATCTTATATAGAAGCATTTGTAGCATGACTCTCCTATAATATATCCCGACCCTCAGTTTCTCCTTCTTTATTCCTCCTAGTCCCCCAAGTCCCTTCTTTCCCAGGTCCACTCACCCTCTGCTTGCATCTTTATGTGTGAAGAACCTATGTCTGTATGGATATGAATATATGCATATGTGTATATTAACAGTATAAAACAGAATAAATATTAGCAAAAGTGCATCTTGAATAGAAATACTTCACTGTAAAAGAATAATAGTGAAATTATTAAAAACATATTTTTAATATATTACCTTGACCAAAATAAATAAACTAAATATTATTTCTACTGCTTCGGGAAATATAATAAATGACACTTTTAGAATATATCCAGACTTTGAGACAAACATAAGACAAGTCATTTGAATTATAATTGACATATGGAGTAACTATATTGAGAGTATGCTAAAAGTCTTCAAATAGAAGACCTGGCATAGAAAACTATTAAAAGGTAGATTACCACATATATGATTATAGATTGTGAGATCTTATACTGTTTCATATAACAAAGAAATATTAAGAAAAATCTTTTATAAATTTATCATTTTGTAATAAAGGAATTCTCAATTAAATAATTGTCTATAGCAACAATACAGCTTGCTACAATACACAGCATATTTTGCTCTAAGATTATTGTGCTCATCACCAGAAAATAACTGTATTTTATAATTATAAAGAAAAAATAATTACAAGTGACATAATATGATACCATAATTAGAAGAATGGGGAAATAAAATTCCATTTATGAATTATTTCTATTGGAACTTTTAAGTAACAATAAACAACATATTTTGTATGTCCCTCAGCCAATGAATTCAAAACCAATTACAATATAATCAAGACAGAGATATGATTAGATATTAAAGCTAAAAACCAAAGATTAAATTTTATTGATTGATTTTTTTTATTTCAGCACTATTATAAATATTTATTTCAAATTTCAAAATCAAAACAGAATATATAAGATTCTCCAATGATGTACTGAGACAATGTTTAATGAGCACAACTAGAAGTACTTAATGACTGAAGAACATATAGAAGTAGTTCCATTGTGCTTTACTCTCTAACAAGAATAAAAAAAAAATGTGAATTTAACTGTTCAGTAACTGCAGTGCTTTTGAAGATAACTAAAATGTTAATATGGATTTCTCCAAAGGGCATGGTCAGATTTTTCAAGTCATTTACTCTATGAATACCCTGAATTTTCTCATCAATGTTTTTCTGTCAAATATTATATGATATTCTGAATAGTCTCTGATTTGGTTCAAAAAAGATTTTTGTTTAGCAGGATGTATTTTGATACATTGAACATAGAGTCATTGTTTGTAAGTGGTCACGGAAAAGATATGAACAGTTGATGTTCTGCAAAGCATGCATTTCCCATTGGTGAATGACTGGACATCATGTAGTTATGATCATTTGATGTTTCTAAAATGTAACACGTTATTATGAAGTTCTCTTAGAAGTATCTTTATCTTTTATTGGCTTATTCATTTTGACACATGGTGATTTTGTACTTAAAGTATCATAATTTAAATGTTTAAAAATTATAGTGAGAGTGGCATGTACTGAAATAGTAATGGATATGTCTACCAAAAGGAAAAAAGAATATTCCTATTCTAACAAGAAAATTTACTTCAGACTCAAAAATATATATAGTGGGTACAAGTAGGACTTTATAAGGATCATGACTTGCTGAGTATAGCTAGGACTGTCTCACAATGAAAATATTAGTTAAACTATTATGATAAATCATATTAACTTATAGAAATTATTTTATATTATTATATATTTCATATATTTTATTATATATATATAATTATTATAAATAATTACCTTGTATTGTAATTGAGACAAAATGGGCAAAACATATGATAACATTGATAAGTTTTGATAATTAAAAAATTTGAAAGTTTTATACATGAGTACTATATTATATTTTCATGATTTCTATCCCTTAGTATCTGCTCATCAACTCAATATTTCTCCAACCCCCTTTCAAATGGAATACAGAAAGAATGTCAGAATAATCCTGTCCTCTGTGCTAATAGTGTTATGGCAATGTAGTACACACCTTTAATCCCAACTCAAAAGGCCATAGTAGTACACACCTTTAATTGCAACTCTCAGGATATAAAAGGAGGGTCCCAATTCTCAGGAGTTAGAGTTAATTCAGAGAGCAGAGATCAGAGAGTATCAGAAGTACAGCTCAGAGAGAGAAGCAAGGTAGAAGCAGAATGTGGAAGCAGAAACAACAACCTGAGTTCAGAGAGGGAAGCAAGATATTAACAATGTAGAAACAGATGGGAAGCAGACAAGTTGCAGAGATCAGAAAGGAGAAGCAGAGAGAGAAGCAGAGTGTAGAAGTAAGGTGGAAGCAAACAGCATTTCTCAGAGAAAGAAGCAAGGTAAAAGCAGAGTGGAGAGTTAGTTCAGTCAGGCAGGTTGAGTGCTGTCTGCTCACAGAGAGTTCAGTTCAGAAGGAAAAACCAAGAAATCAAAGCCATTCCAGAATAAGCTAAGAGAGAAAGCAGAGAGTCAAAAGCAGAAAGTTTATGATTTATAGTTCAGAGTTCACAGTTCAGCTCAGAGTGAAAAGAGTTAGTTCAGAAGATACCTTGTCAGATTGAGCTCAGTCAGTAGTCTTGGAGGCTGAAACATTCTAGGTTTTCAGATTAGACTGTACATAGGATCAAGTCTTCTAGGACTAGGCTTAAGATTGGATTATATAGAGGCTGAAATCCTCTAGCACAGGAGATTTGAATTACCACAGAATAAACTGTTCTCTTCTATGAACCCACAAGAACAATTAATGAAATCAATGCCAACATAGGAGTAACCAACCACTTTCTGATTAAGTCCAGGTCCGCAAAATGAAACACATTTCTGTCACCATTATTAGACCAAGAGAGAGAGATCATAGGCCTTAGTGGATAAATTAATGCTATTACTTCTCTAAATGGACATGGTATAAAATCAATTCTTAATGATTTATTATTATACCCATAGATTTGTGTACTGGTCAACTTTCATCATAGAAGCTTCTGTTTATAGTAGATAGCATTTAACACAAAAATTACACAAATGCTCAATTTTTGAAAACAATTTTAAATGTAATTTCAAATCCTGAATAGATCATCTATATCACAGCCCTTTCAAAGTCTCAGGGATCATTACACATTTGGGGCAGAAAAATTGTAAGTGCCCAGTATGATGGACGAATACAAGGGAAATTATTTTCTGAACACATCAGCAAATTAGTTTTACCACATTCATTAGGCATGTGTCACCACAAGTTAAATAAAATGTTTGACTTCTATTAAAAAGAAAATTTTATTTACACAAATTTAGTTTTGCTAGTCAGTTGCCAGTGATCAGCAGCAATATAGTGAGTGAAATGGAGGTGCCAAATAACTTTGGAAGAGAGGAAACTGTGTTATATATAGAAATTCATTGTTTGTCTTCCCTATGGTGGGTGATAGCAGGTGCCACAGCTGCTTACATCTCATGTGGTGTCTTAAACCATCAATAACTCCAATTCTAAGTGTTCCAAACCTTGCTTCTGAAATCTGAAGGCATACATCTGCTGCACATACATACACAAAGCCAGGCAGAATGTTCATTTGCACACACAAAAAATTCAAAATACATAAATTTGTAAAAAGAAGAAATGAAAGTTTTCCACTGTCCGTATTTATGAAATTGACAATAATAGAGATATATAATAAAATAAATGGAATGTAATCATTTTCCATTGTTTTAGTTAACATAGTATTGTATAAGGAAAATATGTACAATATATGGATGCTTTCTCAGGCTTTCATTTTCCCAGATTTTCTACTCTTATTCAGAACAGGAGCTACATTCTGTACCATGTTCTAAAAGTAAGAATGAGAGAAAAGCATGCAATGATAAATTTTTCCTGTTACAGCAAAAGAAATAATAATAATGAAACAAAACAAACAAAAGACTGTGGATAATTTTACATTTTCGGTTACATGTCTAAGCTCATCCTTTTGTTAGGTTTCAGACCAGACTATATCACAACCATAATTCTTTCTTGACATATAGGAAGCTTAGCTTGGCTGGAGGGTTTTTGGTTTTTGTGTCATAAATAATTCTTTTGAATCCTTAGAGCATTGTGGTAAATGGAACAATGCCACTATCTAGTCCAAAGGCATAACATCCTAGACAGAGCACAGACCTCCCAGCACCCTAATTTTAGCCAAGTGGAACATGTGTAAGACTTATGTACCTGTAAAATAATAAATTTGTGTTGTTTTTAAGCTACCACATTTGTAGTGATTTGTTACAGACTCAATAGAGAACTGTTAACAGAATCCTACAGGCACTGTAAATCCATCTTCATATTTGCTCATTGACTCTCGTTCCATAACTTCTTCCCAGTGCCAGCTGAAACTACAAAATCCCACAGCAGAGATGCATAACCTTTCAGTTACCTGTAACTCCGGGCTGCTGGCTCCCTCTGCACATGTTTACTTCGCATTTAAATCCATTTGTTCCTCTTAGCTTCCAGTATCTCTTCCAATTCCTAGTATGCATTTTTTCAAACTTATAAAATTTTTTGACAAGAGAAAACAAGGCAGAATGCTGAATAAATTGCCTCCCAGTTTAAAAACACATGCCCTACTGTGATTCATGAGACAATCAGAAGAATGAAAGGTGACAGGGAATAATGATTATAAATATTATCAAAAGATGGGTAAAGAAATCCACAGAAGGTTGCTGCCACCAAAGTAGTTGGACTTCTAGAGCAAAAGCAGAAAGACGTGTGAGTAGGGGGAAAAGGTTCTGAAAAAATCGTTGAGAAGCAGAAAGAGAATGCATTAACAGAATGACAAAATATTCCACGAGTTTACTTACATGCAGATATGTGTAGATGTGTATCTATATATTTCACAGGCTTTGAAGATGAAGCAATACAGTAGTAGATGAGAAATTGAGTTTTCTTCCTTAGTACCTATGTCTTAAAAGTGTTGTGCCATCTGCCTCTATCCCCAGTACTGAGGGAAGGAAGACAAGTGGATCCCTCTAGCTTGTTGGGAAGATACTTTTGCTATATTGATGAATTCCAGATTCACTGAGAGATATTTGCTCAGAAAAATAAAGTTGATGAATTCCAGATTCACTGAGAGATATTTTCTCAGAAAAATAAAGTTGATAGCAAGAGTGTGTAAACCCTTGGCATTCCAAATATATATGTGTATACACACATACACATACATACACACATACACACACACACATATATATATGTATGTATATATATGTATATATATTGTATACGATAGAGTACATATACTCTAAATGTACATATATATACCTGTGCAACCTGCAGATGGCTGGTCCAATCAGGTATATTAGCACCCTAAGGTTACTTATTATCTCCAGTTGTATTTTGTGCTCCTCAACATAATAGCTGAAGATTCCTTCTGTCTTGCAAATTTTGCACAAATTTCTCTTTCCATTAATCTCATTCCAAATCATTCATTCAGTGGAATGCTGGGAAGTAAATTTCTGCTAAATTGATGAAATCCAAACTGACAGAAGAAGGCACATACGTCTTTAGAAAATAACTTTCATATTTTGGTTATTTTCCAGGTATTTTAATGTTAAAGAAATCTCTCTGTACATATGTATCTTAAGAACGTACTGTTAATAAAACAAGAACAGATGGAGATCATCAGTGGAGAATACAGATATCTAAGTTCCCTAAACTTCTGGCTTTACACACACAGGTATATATGCATATATGCATATATATATATATATATATATATATATATATACATGCATTCATCATGTGTAATAATATATAGAAGTGTAAAGAAGACTATTTGCAGAGGGACAGCTGAGCAGGATGAGGAATTAAGGCAGGATGTATGGGGAGGGACATGAATCTTTCAAATACTAAACTAATGTTATTAAGCGAGTAGCATTGGCCTTTGCTTTTTGTTGGTCCTAACAACTTCTCAGATATCATTCCAACTACATTATCCCTCATATAATATCTCTAGGACTTTTTTCAATTAATTTCAGCAGTCTAATGCTAAGTATAAGTCCTTTCCTCCTTCAATCTGAGAGCTACACAGAATAATACAGAAATGAACAAAACTTACAGTCAGAAATTATGTATGAATATATTTCATTTCTATCACTGAACAAATGTCTGTCCACCACAGGATGTGTTTGAAATCTGTACCATAAATAGTGTGATGATGATATTTGAAAATAAGTTATTCTAATTTTGAGACTTAAAAAATTAAGATACGTATATGTAAAAGAAATCACAGGACTGAAAAGATGATTCAGCAGTTAAAACATTCCACTTTTACCAGGGAGTTGAAGTTCATTTCCCTTAACCTGTATTATGTGGCTCACAACATTCTGTACATCCATAGCACCTAAAGTCCTCATCTGGTGCCTGAGGCACCACACATACTTTCTCAAATTAGAAAAGAAGAAAGAATGAATGAATGAAAGAAGAAAAGGAAGGAAGAAAGGAAAGGAAAGGAAAGGAGGGGAGGGGAGGAGAAGAGGAGGAAAGGAAAGAAAAGAAAGGAAAGGAAAGGAAAGGAAAGGAAAGGAAAGGAAAGGAAAGGAAAGGAAAGGAAAGGAAAGGAAAGGAAAGGAAAGGAAAGGAAAGGAAAAAGGAAAAACAAAAACAGAATATACTTTGGGAATAAAATATTTTCCTGGTATTTTAATATATGAAATGTCATATGAATTCTTGTTAATGTCCTGAAAACTATCAATAAATAATGCACTACTCAGCTTTCAGAAGAAGACAACTATATTTTTCAAGAGAAAACTTCCTGTTGTGACCGACTGCTTCCGTGATGTATGTTTCACACTTCCCCTCTGTTTAGAAAAAGAGAATACACTAAGAATTTAAATTTTGAATTATTTAATTTGCAGGGGTATTTGTATGTTTGTTTGTGCACCACATTCACAGTTCATGCCCTTAACACCAGGAAAGGGAGCTGAATTCCTATGAGCTGGAGTTAGAGGAGGTTGTCAGCTATCATGTGGATCTAGGAAAATGGACTTACTTTCTCTTGAACAGACAGTGCTCTTAACTAATGGGTCATTTCTCCAATTCTCCCACCACTGCCCCACCCCACTCTCCCCCCAAGCACCAAAGGGATTTTTGTTTTTTTTTGTTTGTTTGTTTTATTTCATTTGGGTGGAGGTCTAGGAATCCATAGATAGCTTAAAATTGGGCATTGGAATTGGAAGATTATGACAAGGCATACACAGGATGTTTGAAGCCAAACTTGAACAAGTAAAACCAAAACCAACATTACACAAACTAAACCAAAAGCAACAGTCATTGCTTAACAGGATATATTATTTGTTTCTTGACAAATAAATAGATTTTGCAGTAAAAAATTATTTGAATGTTAAAATATTTATTAAAGTAGTGAATATAAACGTGGACAATTTAAAGTAAATAATATGAATAGAGATTATGCAAATATTATTAAAATAGGTATGTGGCTAGCAGTACCCTGCACATTGTACTTTGTCTTTTTGTTGTTTTTTGTTTTCCTTTAAAATACCTAGAAAAATAGGCTGAAAGGCATGGTGTCCATCTCTATAGAAAAATGTGTGCTGAGGAGAAATATTTGGTTTATAGAAAAAATATTCTGTTAAAAATATGTAGTGACAGGCCCTATATTACTTCCTCATGGAAAACTCTACAGTGTCTAATAGATAGATTTATTTACTACACATTTCTTCCTGGTGGATGAATAGAAGACTTTGAAATTACATACGACTTGATTCACACATCATTTCAGCCACATAACTGCTATGTGATCTGGAGCAAACCAGTAAATCTCTCTGAGGCCTGATTTCCCAACCAGAAAATGATGGTCAAACCATAGGTTGTATTTCACCTAATCTAAATCTCTGGCAATTGGAAATGACTGACTATTATTATACATAATGTTAAGAAAAAAAGAAAGAAAGAAAGAAAGAAAGAAAGAGAAAGAAAGAAAGAAAGATCTGTTCCCAGTTATCATTTTAGTATGCATCTTGAGCTGAGTATCAATGACAATGAGTAGCATGACATAATATGAATATAGATCATGGTAAAATATAACCTTAAAACACATTTTATCTCTGATGATATTTGCAATGAATTATTGCACGGGGTAAAAAGAAATCAATGATCTAATGAATCAATGAATTCATCTCTCTGTCCCATTCATCTAGATTTATGCATATTTGTATAGCATAAATATAATAGTATAATTTTAAAGATTATATTCATGTATCATGCAAGGTTCCCTTATTCAGCAGACTTCAGAATTGCTTTTTAACTACATAATTATTAATTTATATAAAATATATTTCAACAAATATCGTAGTGTTCCAGATTTTAGCTACTATAAATCATGCTACTGTAAATATGTTCATTTATTTAGCTTCTTTGCCTACATTATCTCCTAATAGTAAATGTTGTTACAGTGAATTTAATGAGCCAAAGCACTTGATAGCTCTTACTATACATTGCTCAAAAGAACTGTGTTAAATTTATAACTACTTTAAAAATATCAATTCTTGAAAATTTTGAATTGTTTATCAGAATTAATATAGCAGGTTAGCACCTCCTTTAAGATATAGATATATATAATTTTATAAACAGTAATGGATTTGAGTATATTAAAAAGTAATGCCTTAGCAATGAGGCAATTTTTATTTTTATTTCTTAGAAGGTAGTCACCAGCAATTTCTTCCATAATAACTAAAATGAATGAATCCATTTTATACTGTTTTGTAACTATTGTCTTTATTGTTCAAGACCGAATTATGTTACAACATATTTTAGAAATCTTCTTTATGAATGGAGTGTAGAATATTGTGCTTTATATTTAAGTTTTGGGAACAATATATTCTTTTATATTTTGTGTTTACCAAATATATATATACATATAGACATATATATGTATATGAATATGTATACATATTCATACGTGTGTAGTAATAGAATGTCTATTTAGCCCTAGATGGCTTGGAACTTGTTGTGTAGACAAGATTAGCCTTGAAATACCAGATATCTGCAAGCCTATGAATCTTGATACCTGGGATCAAAGGTTTGAGCCATCACACTTGTCCTATTTATGTTTTTAAAAGCATTTTATTACTGTACCATTTATCATGATAATATTTTTTTAAAGAAGAGATCTGTTTCTTTCAGTTTTACTTAGCCACCTGCAATTTAGTAATTTACCTCGAGGTTTGAAGTTTGATTATCTTAAGTTGTTTATAAACAACAAGTAGAGGCATAAGTTTAAATGTAGGTAAAAGTAAGTTGAAGGCATATTTATACATGGTTGATATTGACTGTTTGCATCTAGTTTGTGCCCAAAATATGTAACTGAAACAAACATTACTAGCAAGTAAAGAATGTGTGTAATGAAATAATAAATGGGTATGTTTTAATTGTCAATTTAAATAAATTATTTTATAGAAACAATGTACATTTAGCATTATTAAAATGATTTCTCATTGTATTATTATGAACTGTACCACTATGCTTAGTATGATAACTAATGTTTCTTTCTGAGTTCTTAATGAATCTGGGTACAGATGTATAAAGAATAAACTCTTAAAGTTATCATACTTGGTAGGGTTGGAGAGATAGCTAGCACTTAAGAGCAGTGGTTATTCTTCCAGAGGATCAGGATTTGATTTCCAGCACTCATATTCCCATGGCTGCTCACAGCCATGTGTATTACTTTGACATTACTACTTATTTGTGCAGGAGTGACTTTTAATTTTTATTCATAATTAAGATTAACGCTATATTGAAGTTAGGCAGATATTGCTACTACAAATAGTCAGGAAATAGTTTTTTGGTTTTTTTTAATCTGGAGTAGTTTGGGGCTAGTTGGTTATTCAGCATAGCTATAACTCCACTGAACTAACAATACACATTATACACAATATTATACACAATATTATTATATTTTATTATATTTATATTATATTATTATACACAATAATAATATTATTATAATAGTCCTTTCATATTTAATCACTATCTTTGAAATTCTTTTCTTTCTCTCCTTTCTCATTTATATTTACCTTCTTTTTTGGAGGTCAGTCACACCTGAATCCTTTATTTCTGCAAACCCAAACTAATGTTGAGGCACAAAACACATGATGGAGTTCACAAATTCAAGCCTGTTCCAAGAAGAGATGAAAGTTTGAATCTGTCAGTGCCTGCTATAGATTAGTCTAGTCTAATTTTACTAACAGGCATATCAGTCATAAAGCATGCATGTATGTCTGTTATCCACGTGTGTTTCCACTAGGAGAGGTGATGCTGGCATTCTGGAAGAGAATGCTGAACACAAGTTAGTTCCCTGCCACTTGATACTTATTCATGGAGAGGAAGAGTATGTTGAAGAAAGTCCTCTTCCTAAAGGGTCAGCAGGAGTATCTTCCTCATGTG
The DNA here is from genome assembly GCA_026225945.1 of Cricetomys ansorgei. Taxonomy (NCBI): domain Eukaryota; kingdom Metazoa; phylum Chordata; class Mammalia; order Rodentia; family Nesomyidae; genus Cricetomys; species Cricetomys ansorgei. The sequence continues at coordinate 15,898,088 of JAMJFZ010001815.1, forward strand.
CCGTATATATTAACAAAACAGTTTCTATATATATGAGTCAAAGAACTTAATAAATAGAGTGTGACACAGAATGCTCAAAATTAAGCTAAAAGAGCAAAACACAAATTCATAGGATTCATTCTACTTTTCACATTTGCGTGACATCTATTATTAGAAAATTAACTATCATAAATTTTAAAAACATTTACATGAGTGAAAATATATTCTAATCTGTATAATATTTATGTATACATCAAAAGATGGCATTTTCCCATTTTTCACATTTTCAAAGAATGACTATGATGTAATTATAGTCCACTGTATTTTTCTTTACTGTACATTTATTTCAAATTTTGTGGCACACTTCTTTACTGAAATGCAGATGAAAATATATCAAATATTCTTTTATGATGTCTAATCCAAGATTAATTTCACTGAGAATGTAGTTCATGACCATCATTAGTGGAGAAAACTTGTCTATTTTGGAGATTCCTCTCAGATGATGAGGGAAAACTCTTTACCAAAGTTTATAGAATAGTTCTCAAAATAAAAAAGTAAAATGTACAATAGTAATCAATACCTAGAAACTACAGACAGATTATTTTGCTATACATTTCAAAGAATTAACAGAAACAGAGTTCTGCTTCCTTCAACCTGTGGGATTTGCCTTCCTATTCTACTGAGCTTCTGAAATGTAAGCTCAACAGCAAACATATAAAAGGATTATACAGAAGTTTTCAAAAACCCAGGCAGTGTTGTGGGATATTCTACTATTGTGTGCTGTTTTGGTTTTGATACCTTGTAGCTGCGAAGCCAGATGCCTTGCAGCAGTACAGGCCTTGCTTCCTACCTAGGCACACCCTTGTGCTAGCCTTGAGATCTGAACGGATAGACAATTGAAGGTGACCAGTCACGAGGAGGTCACGAGTAGATCAAGAGCAAAGACTCTGATCACCCCCAGCCTAGTATGATTGTGTTGTATTAAAGGCTTAAAAGATAGAGGGAGTGAGAGAAAAAGTTAAAAGGGCTAAGGCAGGAGGAAAGAGGGATTTTGGAGGGAAGAAAGATGAAGACTCTGCCTAGCTGCCCAGGTATAGAATTCCTTGAGATTTGACATAGTTTGTGATTAATAAAAAGCATTGAAAAACTTAACAATGGACTCTCCTTAAGTGATCATAAGATATATTAACAAGGAAGTTCAGCATAGACCATGTAAAGTATTCCTTAAAACCCTCTCACCAATTCTTTCTAATATAAATATTAAAGCCACATTTTTATTACCCACAGTGATTAAAGCATTAATACTTATTCTAAAACATATCTGAATCCAAATTTCTTAATTTTAAATATTTTATCCCATTTATTTATTTATTTATTTATTTATTATTTATTTATTTATGCGTGTGTGTTTATGTGCATGCAACAGCACATGTATAGTTGAGATAACAGCTTGTGAGAACCAGTTCTTTTCTTCCACTTTATGGAAACTGGGGATTAAACAAAGGCCATCAGACTTGGTCATGAGCGAGCGAGCACAATGGCTCAATGAACAAACACACTGGTTTATTTTTAAATAATGTAAAATAGAAACGTATTTAATTTTGTAACCTCACACATATTATATAATGTGTTGTTTCAGTAGCTTCTCTAAGCTCTTAATGGGAAATTTTTCAGTGTTGTGATTAATGCATATTTACAATCTCTGTTTTGCTAACAAATTAAACAAAGTTGATAATGATAACAAATATTCTGAGGGAAAAATGTCATAATTGGGCAGCATTCCTGTGAATAATTTGAAGCCATCAATGTCTCTATTAAAGATGAGTAATATGTATGTACTTATGAAAAATAATAGCATCTGCAAAAAGGTTTCTACTACTATAAGCACATACACATATGTGTATATTATACACATACACAGAAATATGTTGTATATATATAAAGATAAATAGATATGTGATAGATATATATATCCAACTTTAGCCATTTTATTGATTTCTCTGAGTTTTCTTTATCAAAATAAAAATATTTATAAAATGTGCTTTCATTAAAATTAGTTACATATTAATTGTCACTATCTATATAATTCCAGAAAGTATCCTTTTTTTTCTTTTTAATTAATATTAGCATGTTTGGTCTTTGGTTTATATGACATTCTAATACTTAGAATTATGTTAATTCCCTAAATGGTGTTAATGACAATAAATGGGTTAAGGTAGTACATAAAATATCCTTCCACCAGATACTTTGGTAAATTGGAAACCAAACTATTTAGATAATTATTTGTCCTTAAATATTAATCTATATAGTGCTAACAAATAAATTTACTATCTATTATACTACTGAAATATCAATTATTTTCAAAGATAGGGACACATAAACACAATTTCATAATACCATGCTATTTTCCTATGTACAAGGAGTGTTAAAGCTGGGAATTGACTAATTAAAGAATAGCAAAGGTAAATATGAATAAAAATTTGAGATACTATGAGTAATATTAATATTATGCTTATTTCAAAAGCACCTAGAAAATACATAGCATTATTGAGCTCTAATTGCATACCTTCAAAATATATATATTCAGACTTTCAAAGGCATATTCATAGAAGCTGATTCATCTTTAAATTATATGTGTATAAAAGACATTCCAAGGTGTAAACTGGTCTATGACATTCTTTTTTACCCATTGAATTTTTCTCTTAGCCAGCACCAATTAAGGAACCTTTTTTTTTTTTTTTCATGAAACAAGTCTAGCTTCTGCTTGGTATCAAGAAATCCAGCTTAGGTTTTTTACTCATTGTTTTCATGCAATATATTTTGATCATGATTTTTCCTCCCCCAACTCCTCCTAAATCCTTTCATTTGCCTTACCCATACAATATTGTATTCTTTCTCTCTCTCTCTTTAACTGGACTTTCCTCTCAAAATTCACTGTAAAGTCCACATTCATTTATCTTCTTTAGTGACCTTTATCCCTAGGCTATGGTGACAATGAATATCCAAGACCCTATTCATTGGTCTTGGTCTCTTAGTTCTCTATTTCTAGCATCCCAGCTGCCTCAGGTTCCCTCCAAAATGAAATGAGAGGAGATGAATCTCAAAAGCAAAGTTCTAGTTAACACAGGATTGACACTCCAGGAGCTATGTTCCCTCTGTAACAGACAAAGATGTTTTCTTTTGCACTTCAATCCAAGTTTTGGGACTCCTAAAGAATGTACCACAGAAGGTACATGAATACAGGCACAATTCCATAATATGAGCATACACATGAGTATTCCATATACACACTCATGAACACATATAAATACACACATGTTTTCTACAGGAGACTTCTACTGTATCAGGTAGAATTAATTCTGAATCATTTCAGGTGGATTATTAGCTCTAAATGTTTTCAAAATATCTTGGCTTATCGTTTCTGCTGCTGAACACCTAGACTATCCACCATAAAGGCCATTAAACTGTGGGGATCATTTTCCCCTAAATTATTGTTATTCCAGGCAACTCCAATCAGTTTCTCATCTTTAGAATTTTCTTTTCTCGGAGTCAACATAAACCCCTGCTATTTCTGAATTCCAGAGCAGTCAGATACTACATGAAGTTCTCTCAGATACTTGTGCAGGCTTGTGACTTGGGAAGACTACAAACCCCTTCAAATCTAAGCACTTGCAAGAAGTTTTATATTATAAATCTTCCCTAGACAATGTCCATATTTGTGAGCTATACTCTTAAAGTCTCACATAACTTGTATGAATATGACAACATCATATCTTATAGAGTGAGGCGAAGAAATATGCAAGTATTCTAAACGGTTAATGGTTATTTGAAAACCTCTTCACATTTGAAATTTTCATTGTTACTAAGATGTAGGGAATGATGAGCCAAGAATCAGAAAACTTCTATGTAGACCTGGTGGATTCTGAGAATGATCAGTAGTGTGGCAGTCACTTTTCTGTCATTCTAATGAAATACCCCAGAGAAGCTTCAACGATCCAAGGTTTTATGATCATGACATCATTGTTCTTGGTATATTGTGTAGAATGTCATGGTGGAGCATATGTGCTAGAGCAAAGCAAAGATTTCTGAAGATGAAAGAGAAGAGGGAGAGAAGAGAGAGGAAGGAAAGGGATCTGTATCACAATATGACTTTCAAGAACACACTCCCCCATAATATGCTTACTCCAACTAAACTCAAAGATTCCACTAGTAGCAACAGCTTTTGAACTTGAGACTTTGGAGTGCATCTCAAACAAAAATCTGCTACTCATGAAATATCGATCCTTGCCTTTCAACGTGAAGCTTAGAGTCCTCAAATGAAAGTGCCATACCAGCTATTCTGAGATCAGGTGCTCCAATAAATGACATAACAATACTGAAAAATACCATAGAACACTTATCAAGCTAAGGCTTTTGATCAACAGATTTATTCACTATAACAAAATGATGTGTATATGCATAAGTTTAATTTTTTTAATTGACACTGTTACATGAATAGTATATCTGAGGTGGGCAAGATGACTTAGATATGTAATCCTTGTATTTCAAAAAAAAAAAAAAAGGAAAGAAAGAAGGAAAAGAAAGAAAGAAAGACAAGAAAGAAAGACAAGAAAAGAAAATAAATGAAAGACACAGAAGCACCAAAAATTCAAGGTCATCATGTACTTTATACAAAGGTCAAGGCCCCTGAGGTTACACAACATCATGCAAAGAAAGAAAGAAATATATACATAGATAAATAAATTGGTAAATTCATAAAGGTGCTGTGTCTCTTAATCAAAGCTCAAATTATCTTCAACCCCAAACATTTAAAATGATGGAAGCATTCTAAACATATTTTGTACCATCTTTATTTCTATTAATTTCAAATGACTCACATTTTCAATATTATCTTTTTACATTTAATTATTTTTTCCAGATTTTTATATGTGAGTACTTTATTTGCATTACTACTGCCTCAAACTCTCTCCTTCCAATTCTTAATATGTCTCCTCAACTCCTTCTTGTACTTGTAACCTCTTCTTTAGTTATTATTGTGTCTTTCTCTCTTTTACATACTCTCTCACACACAGACACATGTGCAAATGCACATCAGCATACCCACACACACACACACACAAACACACACATCTTCTAAACACAATGTTTTAGAGAGAAAGAATGGTGAACCAGAGGTTGCCTCAGGCCATAAGCCTGATACATTACTATATTAATTTGAAATATATATTTATGAATAACCTCTATTCAAGTAGTCCTTATAACAATGTTAATTGTGCTGTATTCTTGTTTCTCAGCTACTGAGATGAATCCAACCGACTAGGAGGAGAGAAGCTTTTATTTCCTTTTCAGGTTCTCATAGCTTTTCTGCTAATATCATCCTTTAATTCTTAGGCTGTCACAACTGGTAGAGATGAAAATTAGTTCCTAAGAGTGACATTTTGTTTAAGTGATCGGTTTTTGTGTTTTCTGTTTGTTCATTTATTTTTTGTTTTTGTTTTTGTTGTTTAATCACAGAGTCTAATTCTTTCTGAAGAGTTTTCAAATGACCTTCAGATTGTTTGCTTGTTTTGCTGTGTTAAAGATATGTTCCAGATTTCCATTCACAGTCAAATATGGAGGAAATCAGAGGAAAAAGAGGAAAGGTTGTAAATATTTTCTGTACCCAAGCAGAGTCTTTACTGAGTGCTTGAGATAATTGAATCCAATTCACTGCAATGCTTTTTTGTGCCTTAGACATTATATCATGTGTTCTTTCCCCTTATAACACATTTCTATATTGTTCATTCTTCAGGTAGATAATGTAAACTGTCTGTTCAAGAGGCTTGGGTGAACCTGGTTCCCACTGTCCCTAGAGATGGCAGAATGTTCATCTTCTTGACCAGACAATGACTTTAACACCCTAAAGTATCACTCCAGAAATGCTGTTTATGCAAAACAATTTAAATTTACTTTCTAGTCAGAATCTTCAATCCTTTCTTTTCTCTTGTATAGAACAACTAACAAACCTTTACCTTTGACAAATCAACTGCATTTATGTATGCTAAGATTAGGAAATCCTAGGATTTCATACCAAAAAATGAACACACATGCACACATAAAGGTGAAAATTGTGGACAAATACTGCTATTATCACATTATTAAAAGGCACAATTCCCACAATACCAACTAGTTTTCTCTTCTACATAGTGAGACAACCATTTTTCTGCTATTCTTGGGTGTTCTAGACAGTTTCACTCTTGCATCTCAGCAGAGGATCTTATCTCCTGAGCAATAATGAATAGCTTCTCATCTTCTTAAAAGTGAATATCACAAACAATAGGCCTCATATTACTGTTTGCATCAAATAGTGGAATAGATATGTATGAAAAGATAACACATGCAATTTTCATTAAACAAAATCTCAAAAATCTGGAAGTCAAAATCTTATATCATTTCTTAATGCCTAAGTTCTCAAACTTACAAATAAAATTTAAGTTTATTTATTTCATGTAATTTTTAACCCAAATCACCTTCCCTTAGCTTACTTCTTTCTTTAAGTAAGAGAGAAATAATTAGTATATCCTGACACTAAAGCTTCTAAGCATTTCCATTGATTAACTCATATGGTAAACAGTTGATCTCTTCTGCAATTGTAAACTTATATTGTATTATGTATACTAATGTCATGATGTTACTGTACAAAATACAATCTTCCATTACATTAATTGCAATTCCTTATTGAACTCTTTACAAATTTCAAGCCAATGCCACATGTATTAACTTTGTGAATGTATTTGACTGCTGTTTCGTAAGTCAGATGGCATTTATTTAATCAGATATTGCTATAAAAATAATTCTTTAAGTGTACTTTCACAAGACTATAAAATTACATTATCTACTGTCCAACATGCTTTTCCTCATTCTCTAGGAGGTCAGGCTGTGCACTCTGGAGATGCTTCAACTTTCTAATATTGTTTTCATTTTCTTTGGAATTCATACTCCCAAAAGATAGGAAAACAAAATATGGAGAGAAGTTTATGTGCAAACACATGAAACAGCCTTTAAGGATTTGGATTATATGATATTGATTTTAAAACAAGCATATGAAATTCGAAACTAGTAAGGAAACAGAAATATAACTTCAGCATGAGCACCTTCTGTCTATGAGTCTGTCTTCACACATACAAGGGATCACATATCTCACAGGATAGCCAATCTGTGTTTTCAAACATGATAGTAATCCTTTGGTTATATTTTGGGAAATTGTTACCATGATCACAAATTTTCATTAAAAGGATAGATTAAAATGATAGTCAAACACCTAATAATTTGTAAACAAACAGTTTCATCTGAAGTTATATATAGTATAATAAAATTAAAACAGAACTTGATGGATCCGAATGAATTTTGACACAATGCTTTTACAAGGACTCAGTTTCCACTAAAACAGAGGTTGGCAAACTTTACCTGCAGGACATGTCTAACTGATTCTTTGTACTTACAAATATGTTTTATTTAAACACAGCCACACATTCTACTTTCATTACTGATTACTACTTTCACACCACAGTGACAGAGAAGAGTAATTGCAATGGAAAGTATGTTCCACAAAGTAGAAAATATTTACTGTGGGTCCCTTTACACAGTGTGTTGTGAAACCTTCTATGAAAGGTTACAGGATAAAATGTAGTAATTAAAGAACAAATATTCCTGGGTGGATACTTATCCAGAATGTGAGATGAGAAAAGAGAACTGTTCCATGACTAATTAAATAGAATTAGAATGCATACTCTGGCAACTGACATTATACAAGGCATGATTATCCACATTCTAACTTGCAACTGATGTCTGATTCTAAAATACTTTTATTTTCTTAAATTTCTGTTTGTAGGTGTTATTTTCAATCTTATTATACTTTAGTGCAAATGAAACCTTGTTATTATGAAGAATATCTTAAGTGTTCAGATGAATTATTAACAACTATTTCCAAGCCCCTAATAAAGCAGCTTTGGCACTGTGATAACCTTCCTGGCAGGAATAAAAAAACAATGCATAAAGATACACATGTCTCTTAGTCACAATCACAGGATTTAAAGTGTCCTCAAGGTATTGAAGTTTCCCTAGGAATCTCACACTGGGGGAAAGAAAAGCTGATGACTGGACCCAGACACAGGTATAATATGTGTTTGGAAAGAGTTGTACAACACTGACAACTTGCCAGTATCCTTTGCAAGAGAGACTAAAGTTAGGATAGCGACAGGTCAATGATTCACAATACAACACCCTGTCTGTGCCTCATCTAAATCTCAGCAGCAGGCTGGTCCATGTGCTTCTGTAAGAAAAGAATCCAGATGGAACACAGTAGCAGAGCAAGCAGCAATGTGTTTAACTTGGTAACTAAGGAAATAAGACTCTATTATGAATAAGAGTTCTCTGTGTTCAGCATCTAGAGCCCCAATTCTGGCATGTATGGAGTTAGTATTTTTCCTTTCTGTGTTATTTCTTTTTCTGGGCCTTCCCCAAGGTGGACACTTCTAAGAAAGGGTCATGTTTTTCTTGGAAGACCATTTTGCTCAGAATTTGGTCTGCTTTAATTATCAGTATAAGATGCAAAAATATGTATGGAAGTTTGTTTTCTCTAAAGGTGAAAATTCACCAATAAAACTATTAACAGCATCCTGGGCGCACTCCCGTGGAGATTACTTTGATTTGTCCTAGGTAACAAGAAACTCTCATACCTACTGTTTCTCAAATCTTATTTATGGATCCCTGAGCTGGTCTACATAGGGTCCTCCAATGACTATTATCCATAAATCCTGACCTCCAGTCAATCACCATTATTTTCTTTACATTCTTATTTTAGGGGTGCTGAGCAGACTCACATATTTTTTATTTGTGTTATTTTGGGCTGCATGTTTGGGTGTCCCTCCCAGAATGAACTTACTGTCCAGAAATAATATATATTAATCTATACATACCCATATGTCCATTGTAGTCACAGGAACATACTATCCATAAGTATGCTCCATTAAGATGGCTTTAAATAATAAAACTGTTAAGAAATTAAAAGTCTATTGAACTTTTATGTTGATCTTATGTAATTTACCTCCAGAATTATTTAGTGTTCAAGATGGAGAGAGACTTGATAAATCTTTCAGTCTCACATGGAAACTTAATAAAGTCAAAATATTCTCTGCCAACTGACAAGCAACTTCTGCAGTCAGACTTTTAATGGTGTTAAAAGAGAAAACCTGACAAAAGTAAAACTAAATTCCAGCCCATTTTTTATCTTTATGTCCTCTTTTCTCAAATATTGACACTATATATCAAAATCATTCTGGTTATTCATGCTCATTCTGGAATGCAATGTTTCATGTGTGATAGAAAATACTTTTGTGCTCAAACTTTTCACTAGACTTAAAATATCATCCCCCATTCACACCTCAGCCTTGTGAACTTTCAGAAACACTTCAAATACAGTAAACACCCCTGTTCTGGAACTGGAGATTTTATAGCCACAGCATTGGCACCTGTAACCCTCCTAAAGCTTGGCTTGGCCACCTCTCATATCAACTAAAGATATGGTTGATGGTGAAGTATAGATAAAGAAGATTAATTATATGTAGCTTCAGTGAGAACAGAAACGGATAACAAGGTCCAGAAACACACAAACCTGTCTTTGAAGTACTGATATGAGCTTCAGGTTTAAATGAAGGAAGAGCTGGGGAAAGGATAAGAAGTACGCATAACAAAGCAAATGTGGTCTGTTTAATTGTCTTAGTTATAAGTTTTAAAGATGATCCTGAAAGTCCCCATAACTTTCAGGGGGGGACAATGATTGTCAGTTGCTTACCTGTGTTACATGTTATAGCTTCACTTTCAAGAGTTCAAGAGTATACATATACATGGTCTTGTCTTACACACACACACACACACACACACACACACACACACAGAGAGAGAGAGAGAGAGATACAAAAGACACGAGAGACATGATTTTGGTGAGTTTGAAGCTAGTATCTTCAAATTAGGTTGCTAAGCAACCTAAATGAGGTCTCAGGTGGTTCCTGACAGGATTACAATGGTAAAGTAAAAGGATTAGTCAGAGATGTAAGCAGACAAAGTTGGCATTCCTATTAGAGATTCACAAAAGGTATCAATGGAATGGAAAGAGGCACTACAGCAGGTCATATCCAATCAGATCTTATGTCCACATTTTAATGCAATTTGTTATTTTAATGCAAAATGTATAACTACAAAGGAAACTCTGCTCTATGCTTACAAACTTCAAAGCCAATGTTAATTGGCTCTGAATCTCAACTGACACAAGAAGCTTCCAGGAAACCAGAAAGTAAGGAGTTCCTCTCCTTACCTATATCCCCATAATTTTCTATGTCTTTTCATGCTGCATTATGGAAGGAAAGTTCATCATTACAGTAAAAATCATTTAGTCAGTAAATAGCTAATGAGAACAAATAGAGAATCAAGCGCTCTGCACAACATCGGGCACTGTCACCTTTATCTCTGTGGATAGCAAAGCCCACGAAAACCAGCAAACACTGCCTAGAGAATAGAATGGAGCTGGAGAAGTACACTTGTTTCACCCTGAAAGAGAGTTCTTGTACCTAGATAAATATCTCTCTTCTCCATTAGAAAGAAGAGAGCAAAGTGAGAACTGTGGCAATTCACTAAGTCACAGGGATGGCATGAAACTACTCTTCAGAAAGAAAGAAACTTTGTTAGGATGTGGGGCCTCACAATCATAGGAGCCATGATTGAGCCTTGATACAGGGAAGTATTGAAAGGGACAGGACATCATATTAAACACCACATAATGTGGCCTCAACAGGAAAAAGAAGCTTCCCTTTATAACAAGGAGAGGGTCTTTACTAATGTAAAACGGGATAGCTAAAGCAAAAGTGAGCCACTGAGAACAGGTTGATAGTGAGGGAACAAGAGAAGGGCCTTCAGAGAAATTCTTCAAAAGAAGATATTTGACTTGCATATCCTTTGCTGGCATGGAGGTACATTTCCCACCACATGATATAACCTGAGACAGCCTACATTACAAGCAGCTGGCAGAAGCAAGCTATTAGTTAGGACCATAAATTAGGGACTGTGAAGTTATACCACACCAGAGATTCTGAACAGTCTATCAGAGCCAGAGAGAAGGAGAGAGCAAGACAGCAAGAGAGCAAGGGGCTGGGGTGGGGGGGAGATCCGAGATCTGGCCACTTAGTTTGACCAATATCTTATAACAACAGACCCATGATAACCTTCTCATGTTAACAGGGGAGAGTAGGAGAGAGCAAGGGGTCCTTGACTGCAAGGGAAACTTTCTCATTCATATCAGTATAAATCCTGCAGGCTAGGGTGCTAGTTAACCACCAAAGTCACTCTGTCTCAATGGCTTGAATGTCCTTTTCTCAAAAACTTCAAGAATGCTACTGCAGTCCCTGTGAGTTCTTGTGTGTTGGTCCTCCTTTGATTATAAGCTGTGTTTCATTGGTGTCCCCTATGCCCTGGGGTCCAAATGCTGAGAGGAGTAGTTGAGACAAGCCTCCATCAATAACCCAGGAATTATCTCCAATCCATAATCACTTGCAAATGAAAAATTAGTTCTCTCAAACTGAATCTCACTGGAGATACAGAGCACTCTACTTCCTAGCAGTAGATGGCCAACACAAAATGAAGTTCTTTTTTCTCATAAAGTTGTATCAGGGCATTTTTTAACCCTAAAAATCCTTTGAGAATATATTATGGTTTTCAGCTTTTTGTTTTTATAGCATTCTTGGGTGTATAAACCTATTTTTCTGTGTCTATATGTGTTTCTTCTGTTCATTTTCTGCTTCCTTTTCTTCTGTAGGTTTGTTGTTTTTGTCCTATTCCAATTTGTTTACTTTTTGCTTTATTATTATTCTTAGTTGCTTGTTGGTTTTCTAAGGAGTATAATTTGGCTTGGAGTAGGGGAGTTTGGAAGGATCTCAGGGGAATAAGAGGGGAGAAAACTCTAATCAGAATATTATTTTGTAAAAATATGCCTTCTCAATAAAAGAAAAATAGAAAAAGTGAAGAATTACTTTCACAGGCAACAAAGGGTGAGTAATTTTATTATAGAACAGTATGTAAAAGCAAAAAACAAGAAGAACAGTTGTGTCCCAAAGAAGAACTGCCAGTGAGGCTTGCTATTTGGGGGTTAACAAGGCTCAGCTACTGCAGGTCAGTTTGGCTGGCATAACTGCAGTGTTCAAGAAAGTACTCTCACCTGTGTCTCCATCCCTGTTTAAGGTGCAACTTCAACAGCCAGTGCCCTTCAAGAGCCTGGCTTCTGGACATCTGTGTGCGTTGGGTTGCTTTGTAAATGGAAAAGAAGCAATAACATCTGGTTGGGGGTGGGGGTGGGGGTCTTGGCCCTCCATTCTGAGGAGTTTCTTTCTCCTATTCTCACTTTTATTTCTGAGATCATCACTTCTAATCTGTAGTAAGCCACAGGTTAAACTCCCTAGTCTGCTACAGTGTTTACCCAAGTTGTATAATTTAGTGCCCACAAACCTCAGACTTTCTGTCTCTGTGCAGAAACTCTGACAGGGGAGAAGGAACTCTCTATTAACAGAAACCCTGTGCTGAAGCCTTGGTGGAACGGCCCTGTGTCACTTACTTTGATAGCAATATATCATTTTTCACTTGGAAATTGTATAGGCGTAACAGGAATGCAAAAGTCTGGAGATTAACTTCCAAATAAAAGACTCAAAAAACTTCCTATCTACAATTATTAGGAGAATAGAGTTGCCAAGACAGATTTTTGATATGTTCAGAATTTGTAGCAATCACATAACTCAGAAATCCCACTTCTTTTCTCTTTCCAAATGTAGGCCTATTTTGGTAGTAGTAGGTTTATTTGTTTGTTTGTTTGTTTGTTGTTTTTTTTGTTTTTTGCTTGTTTGTAGTTTTAATAATGCTATTATCTTAGTTTAATTGTTTAAAAAATAATTTTATTATTTTATGTATGTGACTGTTTTGTCTGCAGGTATGTGTGTTTACCACCTATGTTCCTGGTACCAACTTAGCCCAGAAAACTGGCATAGGATCTGGAGTTACAGATGATTGTGATCGTCCATGTGGATAATGGGAATTGAACTAAAGTCCTCTACGAGATCAACAATTGATCTTAAACACTGAGCAAATTCTCCTTCTACAATAGACACATTTTAAACCCATGTTTTCCTCCAATTTAAAAAGAAAGAGAGAAAGAACTTTATTGAGTCAACTAACACCTCTTGTCCCTTGCCTGCAAGAAAAGGCCAATTGCACAATCTCAAAGCTAAATTTACATGCACCCAAATACTTGCCTCATGACTTTTTATAAACTGTAACATGTCTTCAGGCATGGTTAGGAGGAAATTATATACCATTCATCCTAGGCATGAGAATATGGCAGAGAGGAGAGAGCAGTCTAGAAGATACTTTTTCAAATTCTAAAATGATAGGATATTAAAGGCTCAAGATGACAAAATGGAAGACTAGTTTCTCACAGCCAGATACACTTATTCCCCTGCAGCTGGGTGACCAAATTTGGCCACTAACACTGATGAGGAATCACATCAGAGTATCTAACAATGGCTTATAACTCATTGTAATACTATAATAAGTATCTCTAGGCTGAAATTTAGGATGAGACACATGATATATGAATTTGTATGTGTGAGCTGGATACATAGTTTTATTTTTAGGCTGCTTGTCTAGCATTATTGAAGTATTGAGTTCAATTCTCATAACATTCTAAAGGTACATGATATAATAGAGCATTCATGAAAAATGCCCATATTAATTGAATGAGCCAAAATGTCTCTATTGTATAACGTAAAAGTCCTGATATTTTATACAGTGGGGCCATTGAGCTTCTAAACATTTTCTGTGCTTTTTCTAACTTGGTACAATATTCTTTCTTAGTAAATTATTCCTACTCCTACTCTGTCCTATGTGTCTCCACATAGTTTCTTTTTGGAGAACAGAAGAAAAGGGAATCCCAGTAGAGGTACAAAAGGACCCAAATGCATGTTAGTATCATCCTCTCCCAGGCTTGCTTGCACTGTAAATAAATTAATATTCATTCATCAATATTTGTTTTATACTTTTTTCATACAGAAAAACTATGTGCGAGTTTGACTCATGTAAGTATTCTTATACTGATTGGGGACAAGGATGGAAATACCATTCCATATTATCCTTTTACCAGCTGAAAAAGTCCTCTCAGAGACTTCCTCCCTGGCAAAACCATTAGTCATTCAGGCAACAAAGTGAGAGTTTCAAAGCAAGTCAGTGGGAAGCTGAGTTGCATTCTATTAAAAGGGAAAGGGTTCAAGGAAACAAAAAAGCACAACAAAGAACATGACAGTGAAATTATTAACGGACAGCTACAACTAAATATCTTTACAACAAAAGACACACAGTCTCCATAAACAATTCTGGCTTCATTGGTGGTGATTGAAGGTTTCTGTTGGTTAAGAAAGGCAGTGCAAATCCCTGGATAGAGGACCTCTTCTTCAAATGCTTTCCTTCCCCAACAAGACAAGTTTTCTTAGCTTTTGATGCCACCTTAGTAACTCTCCCCAGTGTGGAGTGTACTATGGCATTTATGAACTGTCTGCTTTCTCAAGCCAATCTGATTAGCATTTGATGAAATTTGTATCACTTGTATATTAGTATTCTGAAGATATAATTTACAAACTTTGTACTTGGTTGTAAAGCTGTCCACGGTAAACTAACAAGTTTTAATATTCAAGAGGAAAATGTTAAATTGCTTATTATTTTGTTTACTGTTTTTTAGTGACTTTAAGTTTAAGGCCTTGTTAGTGTGATTTTGATCTCCTGTCACCATATTGTTTGGGATATTTATATTTTATTTACCTAATTAAATAAATAAGTAGACGAGCATTAACACAATGAAGATAGGAATGGGCAGTGGTGAAAGAAGTCATTCTTTAGACCATGTTACAGAAAGAAACATTTATTTAGTACACCCTAAAGGACATGAGCATAGACAGTTGCAAAAGTACTATTAGCAGTGGGGAGAAAATGGGATGCAGGAGTTTTCATTTTTGAGAAGTACTTGCACAGTTAGGGTGATCCACTTTACATAGAGTTTCCCAGCATGCAACTCCTGCTGTGCTAATGAGGGCAGTCCAGAATGGAATCATTGATCAACCAGGAATGCCCTTATTTACATAGCCCTAATTTGCATTAGAGAGTCTGCATAGCAGGAAATCACTTGCACAGATCCTCACGGTAATAATCTATGACAAACCATGTCATTTGCCTTCAAAAGAAGATGGTTTGGCTGGTAAAAGTGGCATTATAAGATGGATACCTTAGCATACATAAGGAATGCCATCAATCCTATGGGGAATTGGATGGAAGGCAGAAACAAGAAAATCACCAAATGCTCCTGGGAGTAAGCTAGCCTAAAGAACGCTAGGCAGAAGAAAAAAAAACACCTGCCTCAACAAAGCAGAAATAGAGAATCAGACTCCTGAAAGTTGTATGTATACATATTACATGGACATAAAGTAAAATTAAATAAAAATTTGAGAGAGGATCACACGTAGTTACCAAATCTGATCTTGAGTTCCTGATTCTCCTGCCTTGGTGTCAACAGTAGAATTTCTTTCCAGTGTTGTTAACTAAAGGAATTTTATGAAGCTTCTCTTCCAGATTCTCTTGAATAATTATTAGTGGAATCTTGAGACAGATAAAAACTACCAGTGAACTAGAATCTTCCCACCCTATGCTGAGGTGATGAGCCCCATTCTTTTCAAGTTCTTTGTACAGAGTGCTGTCCCTCTCTTTGGTACATAAGTCCACTTCCTCATGTATTACTTCAACTCAGTACTTTCAAAACTAGTGAAATTTCTCACAGTAGGAAGCTGAGTTTTCCTGGAGTAAAAGATCTATAACATAAGCTGTGTGAAAAATCTCAATTTCTCCTACAAGCTCAAACCACTTAATGAATAAAACATGAAGCTCTCATAAGGAAAGGTGCATTACCCTTTAGCTAGGAACTTCAAAACTTTTGTTTCGAAAATGTTGTTTGTTCTAACAATTCAGAGAAACAATTTTGGAAATTTATGTTCTCTGTAACCCTTTCATTTCAAACATTGGATCATTTAATTCTACTTCACTGCCATTCAGTAAATCACACACAGTTATTGCATATATATATGTTATATACAAATAATAAGAGAGAAGAATCTCATCTATATCTACAAATGTTCTATATATAGTAGCAGTCTTAGAAATGAATATGTTTTCAGGGGTTCTCTAAGAAGGTCTGTGAAATATATAGTATAATAATAAACAAATCTTTTCCTACATGGAAGGTACTGTTCCATTTTAAACTTTGAAAAGATTAAAAACCAAAACCTTATTTTTGCATAATTGTGAAAAGCTATTATCCTAGAAACGGGTTAAACTCTAAAAGGAGAGTAGGATCCTAACATTAATGTCTGTTCTACACACAATCTCCTCGGGCTCATCAACTCTGACAGCTTTACTAGGCTCCATTAACCATTAGTTAAATTAGCCATAACTTTTTAATATTATTGGTTAATTGCTTTTTGATTCTGGGGTGACTCCAGAGCATAATAAAACTTTGTATTGACACAAAACCCTTTTACTTGAGAGTGTGATCTCTATCCATCTAAATCCTTATTGTTGATTGGTCTTTCTGATGTCTTGTGACCTTCCCACAGAATCAGATAGAAAGAGACATTTAAAATTGAGACTTAATTATATGCTTCATCTATACACAGTTGAACTATTACAAAGAATGAAAATGTTCTAAAAAAATGTAATCTTGAAATCATTTAGTTTACCTACAAAATAAATAATAACTTGTAAATATTGCTATGTAAAGTATTTATTACATATATTAATTTTCCTGTTATTTAGAATATAGAAATTAAACTCTTTGAATTGTAAAGAAAAATACATACTTATAACAAAGTTAAATAATTTGTCTATACATTAATTTGAGTCCTTCAAAAATTATCAAGACAAACTATTCTATACATCCTAGTTTGGAGACCTCAGTGAGATTCACCTTTTCACAAACATAAAATATTACTTCATATTTTGAATTATGTAGGAAAGTGAAGTGTATGTTTTCTACTCTATGTCCACTGGAAAAATCAGCATGTTAAATATTCATATAAAACCAAAAAAAACACATTTAATTTATAGTTCATTTCCAAGGTAAATTAATTTATTTGTTTTTTTTTATGATATTTTGTTTATTTTCTTTCATTTGTGTGGTACTAGTGATTGATTTTAGGATCTCTATCACAGGCTCTATCACAGGCTCTAGCCCCAACCCTTGATCATTCTTTTATATGTCAAAAAATATTTAACATCCTCTATAAAGCAAAAGAAAATTTAAGAACTTGTTATAATGTAGTTCCTGAATGCATTCATGATCCCACAGATCTGTGAGACAACACTGAATCCTCCAGAAGTAAATACATCCTGAGGCCATCACATGTGCTATGAAGAAAACTTAATGAAGGCAAATACAGTAGTGACTAGAGGGATTACTAGAGAAAGTTTTTTCCCATGCATAGCCAAGGAAGAATAACTTAATATAAGATGCATTTGAGATAAAGTCTGCCCTAGAGAACTAAGGAAGAAAGCCATGTGGAAAACAGAGGGAAAGAATCCATATCATATATCGTAAGGCCTGAGCTTTCAATGTTTTTAGTAGACAATAAGACCCTTAGTTGAGCATAGTGGTCAAATGAGTGAGAAGAATATATATATGCTAACAGAGCTAGGCAGTCTAAGTGAAGAAAGACTCAATTCAATTGCACTGAAAGCCACGTAATACTTTTTTGACTTTTGTATTAAGTTTAGATCCATGTAAGTGTTGGAAATTTATGAGAATTTTTATTATATCTTCAATCATTTTTCTGTAATATCACTTTAAATAATTATAGTACACTTCTAAGGGTTAAAAAAAAGTAATCACACCTGCAATGTAATTAACTAAACTGCAGGTCTTCTTTCAGAGTTCTCTACTTTTTGTACTAAAATATGTTTCCTGTTTCACCGTGCATTCTAAGCATGTTTAATTAGCTGCCATGTTCTCTGAGTCTCTTCCCTTTTGAAAGAACATGTACTTCTTTCATCTAATTCCATACTTATTTTGCTTCACATACTGTTCAGTTAATTGACAGAATTCTACGTCATTTATTTGGGGCTTCTGATTTCTCATCATTAGATGGATGAATGTAGAGAATGTGAATGTAGAGAGCAAACACTGGAATAGTGGAGTGCCCTTCTCATGGCATGTCTCCTGCAACCACACGTGTTACAGATACCATGCTAACTTCAATTTTTCCCAGAACACTGACTTGACCAGTTCAATAATGTCTGCAAGATCACAGTTGACAGGGAGATAGTGTAAGTAGTTTAGACCATTAGAAGGCTCTTGTATTAGTTCAGATATGAATCGTGTGTATTTATTACAGAGAGGTTAATAATGGAGTTGGCAAAAAGTGTTCAAATCATATTTCAGATTGAATTCTTCATTATCCCTAAAGAGATACAAGCAGTATTTCATGGGTTGTCACAAAATCCTATCCCAAGTTGTTGTAGCTATAAGTAGTTGTTTGTTACAGGAAGAAGGGGATGCATTTTCATCTAATAGTGTAGCCGCTGATAAATCAACCACATTCCACTAGACAGCCACATATCCAAGAATATTTAGGCAGCACGAATTGGTTAAGAAATTAGGTTGAAAATAACGTACAAATTTTGATGGGTGGAGATAGGGGAGTGAATCTAGAAAAAGTTGAAGGATGTGGGACAATTATGACTAAAACATCTTTTATGAAACTCTCAAAAAAATCCAATGATTTAAAAATATTATGTGATTTGAGCTCAGTGTGACTTTTCTACACATGCATATACCACAATTTGATTAAAATAAAGTCCTATTCTTTTTATTTCCTAGTTCTTTTCCATCTAACTTTTCTTTTGTTATTGAAATCATTTTGGATTTTGGATCTTTTTTCTTGTTTGCCCTTTGCCAGACTTTCATGTTACCTTGACTTGTTTTAATATGGCTATATAATCAGACTGTCCTGATCCTCCTGACTCTACTTTGAAAGTAATGAGATATTGACAATGCCACCATGTCAAATTTTAGCATATTTATAATTGTCAAGCTAATAAATTGCATACATCTAACTATACTGTATCCAGCTTCATTTATGTTAAATGTTTTCATGATTTTTTGATCCTAAACAAATTAGATTATAATTACTACTGCTTCTTAATTTTTTTCCATTTGAATTTCCATATAGACATACATAGTTGACCTCAAATACATTCAAAATAAGAATTAATAAAGTACTAGCTATATTTATACCTTCTGAGGTAATTTTGCTTCCATTATGCATTAGTCAGGAGACTTATCTTTGCATAATGTACTCCCATAGGCAGAATAATATATTATTAAGGAGACAACCATGCTTTACCTTCTTTCCTCAATTATACTAAAAAAAAAAAAAAAAAAGCAGAGCTTTATACATTAACTGGTAAGAGAAGTCCTTGAGAGCTATTGAGTGCCTTTGAAATACAAAAGTACTGGTGGAAATATTTACATGTATTTAAACAGTGTTCATCAACAGGTACAATAATAAAAGTCCTCAGGTTTAACCTGGGCATATTTTCTGTTGCTTCTCAATGAATTCTATGTAGTCACAAAATTTTGGCTAAAAATTAGTATCATGACTTTCAATATGATTGACAACTTTCTAGTTGATCTTTTCTCTATCCTTTATGGGCTTTCAATTATTTATACAATGGTTAAAATTTACATATTTATAAATCTTTGTCTCTTTTAAGTTATACTTTATTTCTAATAATTTTAGACTTGCCTATTATTTTCTGATCCAAACTTCCATCTTGTTTTATAATTTAAATATTTCAGTATACTTTGTTCTTACAACCTTTTATTAATATATGTATCTAATATATGGAAACTATGAATATTCATTAACATCAGAAGTCTACTGGACAAAATACATGTCATATTTCATCTTCTGATTATGTCAACTATTAGTAAGTTTTAAACTGCTTTGTAAATACCTGTGTGAGATAGGAGAGGTTACTACAAGACAAAATTAACACTTAGAAAAACATGAGATGTTTTAAATTAGACAGTCTACTTAAAATTATATTTATATTTGATTGTTTTGATTCCAACAAAACACAAACCTTGTGAATTTATGCAATATATAAATCATAATTCAACCCACAGATAGAATTCAATCAAAGTCTACTTTAGAGCTTATAGAAATATCAATCTCGAGACAGAATGTGTGATAGTTGAGAAAGCACATGGGAAAAGAAAAATTATTGTCAGAAGTAGTTGAATAGTCATAAACCTGTAGAATGGAAAAATGAACACTTTTTTCATTATGATTCAATGTTTATGTATTGAAGAATAATATTGAGAAAATAAATAATGAAAATATAACAGATTTGTATATGATATGAACATTTAATTTTATATAAGTCCATCAAGGAAGCAATAATGGAGATGTGGGAGGGGCTTTGGATTGTCCCTGTCTCCATGCTCTTATCTCCAGCTTACTATAGGCTTTATCTTATTGATTAGCATCTCTGGGAACCAATGCCTGCCTGGTCCCTGGCTGTCTGAACTTTCCTTGCAGCCTTGTGCCCTCTGCTCATGAATTGTTGTGGAACCTCTGCTGGATGTTGATTGTCTTGTGCTTGAAGTAAGGAACATCAGAGAGGAAGTAGAAGAAAGATTAGCCTGTGGCACCATCAACATATGTGGGCAGGCTCAATATTATAGTCATTAGAAAGATGTGAGAGTTTTTTGATCCTCCTGAAAGATAAAAAAATTAATGGTAGTATATATTATTAATTCCAAGTAAAGAGGTTTGAGACAAAATTCTACTTCTGATGTACTGTGAAAAGGGTACCGCAAATTGTACTGTTGGTGATCTTGTAGGTCTTTTGGCCCAAAATTAGGTTTTTATCCATGTTCATCTTCTGTGGGTAAACAAACCATTAATATTCTACCTTCCAGAAAAAGCTGCAACAGTCCTAGAGAAACAAAGTCCTTGCTGTGTAAAAGACAGAACATCTGGGATATCTGTGTACAGGCTAGAGCAAAACCAAGCTACCCGACTCATGTCCAGAGAATTAAAATCTCAGGAGTCAATCATCTCTATCCAGGCTGGGATCAATATTCCTGGTTTCTTTATTGTCTGAAATCCTTACTATTCACTTCCTCTAGTTAAGAAAAGGAAAGGGGAAATTTAAAGAAAATAGAACAGGTTCTTAAAATCCAGGTTTACAAATGTGGTAGCCAATATTACCTCAAGTAACATTTCCACATCAAACTTAAGACATTGTAGTCTGGAAAATAGGAAAGAATTTTGGAATAACAACCCCACACCATCAAGTTTCCATTGAAAGATCATGCTGCTCACGCATGGGAGCTTTCAATTCTCTCCACCATTCTATAGTCTATACTTTAAATACATATAATGCAAACAAATTCCTATTATTTGACTAAAGGTATTGATATATTTTGTTCATGTTTTTCTTTTTCTGTCTTATTGTTCCCCTGTTGTCCCTTTCTTTCTTTAAAGAAGACTAATACTTCACAAATTAAAGCAAATTTTTCACTGAAGACAGGATCAAAAGCTGGAGAATAATATGTGACTTCTCCAAATTCACACATTTAGCTACTTAGAGATCAAGAAATGAAATTCACTTTTGTACTAGAGCCTCAGAAGATCTGTTGGTTTGGCAATTTGTGAGATCACTTCATTCATGTATTGTTAAATAAGAGATCTTCCTTAGGAAACGATTGTTTAGAGTTTTAGATTATATCTACTAACCATTAGAATAATGATTATTAGAACAGTAATCCTACTGATTCCTTAGGTAAACTATTGCATTTTATTTAACATAAAAGAAACACTTTGTTGATTATATTACTTGTATCAACTACTTGAAGTCACAAAGTCCTATAGAGCTTAGGTTGTGAATGACAAGCTCACTTCAAAGTGCTTATTTTTAGCTAAAGGTAAGACTGTTCCCATAATGCCACCTACATGCAGGAGTTTTATTTAGCTTGGGCTTCTGAAAGTCTTGTCTATGCTATCCCAATCACTATGGATTCTTATATATAGCTGCCTGCAATGTCCACAAGTCACTTGTAGTCAACCACCTCCTCAGGGTCTTACAGTCTTTCGACTCTCTTTTCCATACTGATATCTGGCTGACCATTCATATTGTTTCAAGTTGTGACAAGTACAGTTTTTGTATCTTAGCATTTCTGACTCCTTGGAAAAATGTTTGAGAAAGACACACCTGAAAACATGGTCATAGTCTCCTTTAAGAGTGATTCACACTTCTTTTTGTTAAAAATAGCTGCATATAGAATACTGGTGTATGTGAAGCCAGTATCACTAAATATTTGCTGAGAGACCTAAGTCAGTTCTTATGTTCCTGAAAGGCACCTGGCAAGTCTTTAGTCAAGGTGGCTTTTTTCATATGCCAGTGAATTAGGCTGCATGCTCTTGGATTCCCTTCATGAATGACACCCTAGTTTATGAGCTGTGCTTTCTCTTTTCCTAACACATGTTTTATGTAATAGAGCCTTCGAAAAAGGGTATAGGATAATAACAAAATGGTTCTCTTGGCAACCTAGCTTTTTGATGTCAAAACTAAAATGATAAGACCAATATTTTTTCATTGATAAAATCAAATATATTTATGTAATTATTCTTTTTCATATATTTAGCTGCATTTGCTCACTGAAATAATAATAAGGAATTAATAGCTTTTTTTATACTTGATTTCTTCCATAATTCATATTTGGCCTTCTGTATTGGTCAAAATGTTGTATATTGCCTCTCACACAGAATAGTTTGTTTTTCGTTTATGTAGCATTCACTTAAGTTCCAAGATGAAATAGTGCAAAACATTGTGTATTATACCACTCAAAAATTGTTAATTTTGGGTTACTTGTGGTGAGTATTCATTTACTGGCCATTGTAATTTGTCTTATGTTTTCTTAAATCATTAAAATATTATTTTGTGCACAGCAAATTTCTTTAAATTTTTCCTATCACTTTGAACATATATATATATATATATATATATATATATATATATATATATATATATATGAAGAAACAGTTTTTGCAGCTCATTAACTATATCCAGTTTCCATTGAAATTATTTTTCATTCTTGCTAGTATATGGCATAATGCATCAGATATGAGCATACTGTCTCAAGTATACATTGACACAAGTCATATAAGAAAATCACAACATGCAAGTTTTGAAAGGTGATTTTATTCAATGGTTATGTGTCTAAGATTTAGTGTGAAATTATAGTTTTGTGTCTTTTCTAAATTGCTTTTTTGTAAGTTATGGATATAAACAGTTTGAATTAACTTCCAGTGTGTAGTTTGCTTATTAAAACATGCTGAAAAAGCATATTTCCTTCTAAGCAATCAGACCACTGCAGCTGTGATAGGGGACATTGGACTTATATACCATTTGACATTTAATGTTTTTCACAGTGCATATATATAGATATATATATATTTATATATTTATGTGTGTGTATATATATATATATATATATATATATATATATATATATATATACTTATATATATATACATATTTTCCCAGAAGAGTGGGTCATGATTTTATCTAATCATGGAAAAAAAAACACATTTGATTAATTGAGACAAGAACACTATCTGCAACATGAAGATTGAAGAGATTATATAAAAAAAAAACAATTAAGAAACATTACCAAGGGCACAGTTAGGTGCCTATTATAGATAAAGAAGACTGCTGGGTGAATAAGATGCATGGAATTAGGAGGAACGTATAGATTCACTAAATGTTAAGACATTAAACGGAACATCAAAAAGATAGGTGTGGGACCACTTTTTTAAAGATTTTTTTTTTAACCAGACCAGCTCTAGAGAGCTGTTTGGGCTGCTTACATTTTAATCTGTTGTGTAATCATATGAAACACAAAGATCACTACATATGTGGGAAGAAACATTCACAGCACCTGCTCTAACTCTGGCTTGTGGTAGACTTCATCTTCACCAAATTTCAGTGTACCACCTGACATACAAACAGAATATTTGAGTCAGAAATAGTGAAATGATATCTGTTATCTCTCTGTCTATCCGGTATAATTATGATGATCTTTCTTACAAAATAAATTGACAATGGAGCTATTGCCATGAAAGTCCAAGAGGAATAGTGAT
Source organism: Cricetomys ansorgei (assembly GCA_026225945.1). Taxonomy (NCBI): domain Eukaryota; kingdom Metazoa; phylum Chordata; class Mammalia; order Rodentia; family Nesomyidae; genus Cricetomys; species Cricetomys ansorgei. The sequence goes on from JAMJFZ010001815.1 coordinate 15,922,387, forward strand.
TCCAAAAGCTCCTGAGAATCCAGGAATTATATCCTTGAAAGTGTCAAGTTCCTGACTATGTGATCCCCTATATTTTTCTTTGAATATGTGCTCATTTCTTTTGGATCTCTCTTCTGTGTAATAATAACACTGTTGATACACATTTTTGCTATAAACATAAACAGTAAAACAATTGTTTATGACCATGCAAAATCAACTTGACTAAAACAGGTTTTCTTAAACATATATGGGGTATAACTGACCATATTCAATACAGTAATTTCTCACAAACATGGTAAGACTATAGGATATATAACTAGTGAATTTGTATTTATGATGTGGAGATATTTTTCTTTTAAATCATTTGTTATTCAATAAGCTAGGTAGATTCTGTGTAGATATATATATATTAGTGTAAGTTTTAAAAAAATTGTTAAAAATCTTGAAAAATGTAACCAACTCTGGACAGCTGAGAATGGGAGCTAGCTATCTCCATGTTATTTACAACTTTGAAACTTCCAGGTATCAAATCAAACAGCACTTTCACACAGATAGATATTAGAAGTGAAGCCTTGATTTACAGCTAGACATGGCTCAGACTTGTGGTTAACAGAGCTTATCAATGCTCCCCAGTATGATTTTATATTTATGTTTCAATAAAAGCCATAGCCTATAGCTGAATAGAACATTTTAAATAAGATTTCAAATTACCTCTGCACTCTATCTTAGGAGAGTTATGAGACTAATACCCAAGAAAAGATGTTTGCTTGAGAGGCTCATAACAGCTTCTGAAAGGGATTAAATAGACAAAAAAGTAACAGGCTTCAACTGTTTGAGGCCAGAAAAGAGATAATTCATCAGCAAAATCTTCCTCCATTTAGATTAATACATGTCTACATATATATTCATAAATACTTATAAATATGTGTTGAGAATATATATAAGCATATGAATATATTCTTTATTTAAATACATTTTAGTGTATACCTTGTAAATTCTCTTTAAAGATTATTTTTGTGTTTTTAATTATATGTGTAAATGGAATAATGCACTTGTGTAGTGCACTCAGAGGACAAAAGATGATGTTAGATCTTCTGAATCTCCCTATATAAGTACTGGGAACCAAACAGGTTTTCAGCAAAAGCAGTATGTATTTAAATGCTGAAGCTTCTCTCCAGCCCTGACTTTCATGTATTCTTATATGTAAATTTGAACCAAATTCATGACTGAAGAATAAAATCATTCAATCACAAGGCTGCATGAAATATTTCAGGTTATTTTCCCTTTCTTACACATACCCACACACTGATGCACACATGTGCATCATATATAATTTAAAATACAACAACTTTGGAATACATTGAAGATGTTCTACATATTCAGTATCAAGTATGCAGAAAAAAATTATTTTTACATAAAAATAGAAATAAAGATGCACATCTATCTCACTGGCACAATTTTATTATTATCAAGTGTTTGATTTGTATACCTATTGTATATATCTTAATACCTGAAGAAATGTAAATATGTCTAGAGTAAAAGGAGTAAAAATGAAAAATGTTGAAGCACATATGATCTAAGCAACATCTTATACAAAACAGCATGTGATCATGAGCAGAACATTTTTTTTAACATTTTGTTGCAGAGGTTCATTGTTGACCCTGGACTATTGACCTCTTTTCATTGATCTAAATACTCTTTCTTGATCCTAGTAATTGCTCATTTTCCAAACACCATCTGTAGAAGCTGATTCATCTCTTTTTCATGTTGGGTGAATGGTCTTCATACTTAAGAGTTATGACTTTCCATGGACTGATTGAATGACTCCCTCCTCTTCTTCCCTTTCTCTCCTCCCTCCTCCCTCCCCATTCTTCCTCCTTATCCTCCCCTCTCTCTTCCCCTTCTCCATATCTCCATCCTCATCCTCTTCTTCCAGCTGTTCCCCCTTCTTCCTAACCTCCTCCTCACCCCCTTTCCCTCCTTGTCCAAGAGAACGCTATGATTTCTAAGTTTTAATGTGTCCCTATTTTCAAAATATACACCATTTTTTATGAAATTAATGACATTTTATTAAATCAATCAAAGGAGGAGGCATAAAGTAAAAGAGGAAAATTCAAATTGGGTCCTGCTTCACTACTGGAATACAGGGTTTCCAAAAAAAACACATTTTAAAGCCATTGTCCATAGGTCATGTTTTACTGTGATCTTCGGAAATTGGCAAATATAAAAATAAACCATTTAGGACATTAATTTAAATGTTTACGTGAAGTTAGACACATTGGTAGGCAAAATTTCAACACAAAATTACTGATTTTATAACATTTGTCAATTCATGAATCAAGAATTATATCAAGAATTAAATGAAGTAATGAAATTAGAGAAGTGTAAATGTTAAAGCTGTCCATAGGAATTTTGAAATATTAATTTGCTGCTATACATTTAATAGTTAAAAGCACATTTTTTTTCAAAACCATTCCAAAGGATTCAATGAAGTATTATTTTTTTGTATTAGAAAGCTGCATATATAATATATCAAAGACTAAATTTGCATATCTGTAATGGAAAATTCTATTCTTTGAGATAATTTTTTAGTTCTCTAATATCAAATTTTAAATTTATACAGTAAAAGAAAATATTCTTCATTGTAAAAAGCTGAAGATTGCATATATATATATATAGAGAGAGAGAGAGAGAGAAAGAGAGAGAGAGAGAGAGAAGAGAGAGAGAGAGAGAGAGAGAGAGAGACTGTAAAATTAAGGAAAAAGAGTGATGAAACATTTTAAAGGACTGTGGACTACATCCAGTCACTTCATGACACACATCACCAGGAAGCCTGGAATTCAAGTCTATTGTGCTATTAAAGTTTTGACCCTGCACAATTATTTGCTGTGGTCACCACACTGCAGAATTCATTTCTAGAGTTATCAACTGATACTCCATGACCTTAAACCAACATTACCCTATCTTTGTAAATCACTTCTATTCTCTTGTAGAGTTCAGCTTATTGAATTACATTCATAGGCAAGATTGCATAATATTTGACTTTCTATCATAGATTATTTTGCTTTGAATAAAGTAATGACACCTAAGCCTATTCAAGTGGCAAGATTTCAATGTTTATAAAATCAAACACAATTCTGTTGATATTTTGTTTCACTAATTCCATAACTGTGGTATTATGAACACTGTTCTGACTACCATGAAGAAGTAGACATCTCTTTTACATTCTGATTTTAAACCACTCCATTCTTAGTTTGTCTGTCTTTCCAATATACTGTTTTAATTACATGTCCTTTGTAGTAAGTTCTGAAAGTCAGAAATATAGGACCTTCATATTTGTTTATAATTAGCTTGTTTTGCTTCTTGTGTTCTTTAACTTCAATGAATCTTAATTTCTATTGTATTTTTTCAAAACTCATTTTCCATGTATTGTATCAGACATTCATGTGAAATATTTTATACCGTTAATTTTTGCACTAGTTATTTCTCATTGTCTATGGCAAAATGCTAGATAAAAGCAACTTAAGGAATGGATGATATATTTTATATCATGGGTTGGCTGGATACAGTCCATGCTGGTGGTAAAAAAATAAATAAATAAAGCAATGAAAGGAAGGGAGAAAGAAGGGCAATAGAGAAAAAGAAAAATAAAAATACCTAACAAATTGTACATTAACATTAAACGATGAGATCTTTACTTTCTTGCAAATATTTAAAGTGGACAAACCAAGGTCAACATATGGAGGAAACAGAAATGGCTCCCCATTTCTTTAGCTTTGCATACACTTTCTGTGTATGATGCTGTAGACAGTGTTAGCTTTTTCTTCCTCACGTGCATGCCTCTAGTTTAGGCACAATAATTTAAGCTTGGCTTAAGATAGTCTTACTATTTGTACTGGTTTATAAACTACAGAGATTGACATCAGTCCTCCCCTATGCTATGTCTTCAGTGATTATTTTCTCTTCAGTTTAATTTTTGAGGTTAGCAAATAAATCGATCATGCTTGTTTCACTTTTTTCATGATTCTGTTTTTCAGTGTTTATAAGATTTAAAATTAACCAGTTAACAAGCACAGTTACTGTTTTTATCACAACACTGAAGGCACAAAATAAAACAAGGCATTGATGCTTTAGGATAAAATTCTAGAGGAAGTAAAGCAATACAAAAATGACTTTAGCAATTTCAACTCAAAGGAAACTTGATATCTTGCCTTTTCTCTGTGCTTTTATAATATGAAAGGGTAAATTTGCCTTTGCATGGTCTATATTTGAGTGAAGATAAGTTAAGTAAATTCTACATTTCTATGAAAATGCCCAAAGCCTTATGTAGCCTAATCAAAATTGCTGATAAAATCTGTAAGGTTTTTCAAAAATTTGATATATATCATGAATCACAACTTCTGACAACTTGCACCTTCCCTAATCAGGACACCATGAAGAAACTTTGTGATATGGGATTATAAAATTGGATTACTAACATGATCTGTGTAAATCACTGAGCTTTTTGAATCTTGAAAAATGCCTGGTGTCAGCATCCTTTATAATTTATTGATTTGCTCATGGACGTAAAACTATGGGAATAAAAATGTGAAAGAAGAGTCAAAAATTCTAAAGTGCTAAAATAGTGTCTGATGATCACACTAGCATTTCTCTTGAAAAGTTGTCAAATGCACCATACTTTTTTCTATAAAATAAATACATGATAAAATTGGGCCAATTAAAATTTTACTTAAGATTAAAGTTTACCATTGTACAATTCTAATATTGTGGATAAAATACAAAACTTTAACTCTAAGACAATTTAACTCTATGACAAATAATCTAATAAAATTACTCATATGTCTTTAACCAATTCCAAAAGCACTTTCATTATGGCTTAATAGTACAGGGCTTACATATAATGATCATTATTCAGTTATATTGGAAGATTATTTTAATAATTTATATGCTAATCATAGGTATGCACTCAGTAAGCATTTCTAATATCTTTTGTAATATTAAACTTGGACCGAGTTGCCTTCCCAAGTAAGGATACTTTTTTTTTTTTTTTTAGATAAGATATACATCTTTTTTCTTTCACACATTTCTTCCAAAAAGAGGAAGACTCAAAGTCTTTCTGTGCCTTAGAACTGAGTCCATAGTTCTTTGTATCCTGTAAGGACAATTGACTCAATGAACGATAGTACTCCTCCAAGAAAATCAGAAATCCATGCTAAAGTTAGTATTCATCTTACTTACTGTTAATTATGACAGTGTCTATAACAACATGTAATATAATATCAGAACTGTGAGTATCCCATTTGGTGCCTTCATAAAAGCCATTCATGCATTTGTAAAGAAGTGAAATAGATGTAGTCATAATGTATTAAAAACAAACAAACAAAGATGACCGATAAACAATTACAGTTTGCATGAGTCCTAATCATGCATTGAAAATGGCCACTACTAAGGAAATTTGAATAGAATATACTGGTCTCTTAATACTACCTCTGCACACAGTATCTTGAGGTTACACTGAAGAAAAGTAATTTATATTTTGCAAGGTATAATTCAATTATGTTAGGTTCATATTTTGCCTAGATGCAAAAAATAAATTGACTTTGCACCAATGGATTATATGATAGACAATTTACATGCAACATACTCAATTCAAAATGAGAACTACATTCAAATCAACAGATGTCAACTACAGCAATTATGTTGTTAAAGGATCCTTTTATTCTAGCCATAGCTGATTACATATACAATCACTACACTATTAATAATTAATCATTAAGTTTATTTCCTGATATTGAGAAGTGTTTTTTCTCCATCAGTATTATTTAAATAGGAGAAATGAAAATTGATATGCTCTGGGGGCAGCAATCTAATAAAATTTATGTGGACAGAAACAAGAATAACTGTAGGTTTTTACAAATGCTTGGGTAGTAGAAGTGATTCTCTTTGTGGAGATGACTGGATATTGATCTCTTAAAATCAAAACAGCTATGACTTACTCAAAGCAAAGGACTCAAATTACAGTTCTTAGGTATCTTAGTAAACATTATATTCTTTCTCCTTCCATCCTGGAGAACATGAGCAAGGAGAGTCACCCTGAGGGCTTTGTGCAAGTTGCCTAGAATCCTGATTTCAAACACCAGTACCACCGTTCAGATGTATGTCATCAATCACAGAGGTCACTGAGTACCCTCTCAGAAGTCATTCCAAAGTGACCACTGAAAAATCCAGCTCCCCTAGTGGTAAAGGCACTAACCTCCATTTAATATAAGTAATCATTATAAGTACTCATTATCCCATAAACCTCTCTGTTTTCCCAGAACTCCTTGTTGCCAACAAGCCAATCCAGTGTCTGGGTTCTGACCAGTCAGATTCGGTGCTCCCTTTAAAAAAGTCTAGCAGGAAGATCCTTGGGGTCATTTTCTCCTATTCTGACTTCCAGGGTACTTGAGAGATTACCCCAATGCATTGGATAATAAAAGCCTCATGTTTTCTACGTTGATATGGAGTCTTGGTTCCTTGAGGTCACCCCTCACCCTGAGACCCCGGGAGGGCAAAAGCACAGCAGGTCCTTTCACCACCAGCTCCTGTTACAAATAACATCATTGAGTGTCATGTGGACTAATGAAATATCCTGCAATTATCTCTGTATGTCTAGCTTCTTATTCTAAAATTAGTTATTCAGATTGGCCAAAGTATTCTTTCAAGAATGTTATTCTTTCAGACCAATTCTTTTTGGCAATTTTTTCAGATGGTTGTGACATTTTTATTATAAAATTGGGAAAGCTCTGGTTTGTTTTTACCTCTTCTGCCATATTTCACATATATCCCTTTAATATTCAACTTCTAGACCATGTATTTAAACTAGAACAACATTTCTGTTTTTCATCAGATGCTTCCTCAGCATAGGCTACTGATGTAAAATGACTGTCATCTACTCAAAAGATATCAGCAGTATCTCAGTTGCACAAGTTGTAACAAAATACTCCCAGATGTGATGGCTAATCTTGATTGTCGTCTTTACTACATCTGGAATTAACTACAAACCCAGGCAATTGGGAATGACTTTCAGGGATTGTATTACTTGGATTGCACGTGGTAGGAATGACAGCCAAAATTGTATGTCACTTATTGTCAGAAGACCTACTTTTAGTCGCAACTGCATCTTCTCATGGCAGCCTAAATAAAGGGCAAGGAAGAAAGAACTTATACTTTCACCTGTTTGCCCTCACTCTTGCTTCACCGGTATTAGAGTCTACCTCCTTGGGATGTACCTTGGACAACTACTCTGAAGTCCAGCCTCATGGACTAAAGAACTACTACACTGTTGAATTACACATTATAATACAGTCATTCTTAGACTAGCTGCACCACTGTAAGACACTCTAATGCCATATGTATGTATATATATATCCTAGTGCTAAGAGTGGATTGAAGAGTGCTTTGAACACTGGAATTCTAGCTCTGAGAGCAGAACGTGTTTACTGCTCCCTATTTTCTTAGCCTTAGCACCTAGCTAAATTCTAAATGTTCCCTGCTTCACAGCAGGTCAGTGGCAAAGGAATGTGGGCTAGTTAGTGCTTATCTGAATGCTATAACTGGAAGGCCTAGGGCTGAGCTCATTTTCTGATAAGCTGTCTTCCTCTTTCTCCTTTTGGACCATACCTTATGCAGAATGTACTTTTGCAGGACATTGACCCTTAGACACTGAGCCCCAACATGCAAATGAGGCTACTCCAGTATCCTTGTCTTAAGCAATGGACCCAGTCCCTAGGTGTCAAGGACCCTCCCCCCTTCCTTTTCAACTATAAATATAACCACTTTTGCTTCAATAAATTGAGATGTTCCACCAACATCAGTCTCCAAGGGATTGTGTTTCATGTGGCTCTCAACTTCCTATCAAAGACATACTGGACCCACTTGGACCCCCAACATCTTCTTTCCCAGAGCTGTGATGCTATGATGCTGGCCACAGCTTAGCTACTTTCTGGGAAGGAGAGGGAACAAGGATATATATATATATATATGAATATATATATATATATATATATATATGATTTAATTTACCAGTTCTGTACCTTTAGACTAGAAACCTAATACACACCAGCCATTGTCAAAACACTGAGGAGCAGATGAGTCATCCTTTATAAGAACCACAACTGGAAAAGTCATTATAATCTGAATATTGGAATAGTGCTCTTTCAACACAGATATTTGTGCATCCTTTTCATGGAAACCTGTTTATTTTCTCACTGATCTTAAATCACTTTCTCCTTCTGCCAAGCAGAAGTTTGTTTTACTCTCTGACAATTTTTAGAAACCTTTTAATCTCTTTGCTACAGGTCTGTTTATTTGTGTCTCCAGCATGCTTTCTACCTTCTCACCACTGCTCTTTGTTCATGGTGTTTCATTTTTCTGACAGTGGGCTTAATATCATCTCAACAATATTTAATTACATAGCCTCTGTCAACTTCCTTCAGGATTTTTCCAGAGGACCATACATATAATCTTTTTACTCTTTTTAATACTTTTTTGTAGATGCTGCATCATTTATCTGACCCATATTCTTGCTCTACGTGTTTGTTCTGTGTGAGCAGCTGGTTACCACATTTGCTTTCCACTGAAGTTTATGTTCAATCAAAAGGAAATCAGTCTTTGCTTTGTCTGTTTATTCTGCTTGTCATTTTTATCTGTAGTACCTCCACAGTGCCTGGCACACAATAGACACTCAATATATTTATGTTGGATAAAGATGGATGAAGAATATGCCTCACCATTATAATTGTATAATTAACTGTGAAATTTGGATTCTAATCTTCCAATTAGGTTTCATGTTGAATTGCAAACTGCCTCAGACCTCCAATCTTGTTTTTTTTCTCTGGAACCATTGTACCCACAGCAAATAAAATCCCAATAAATGTTATTTTAAATAAAATGTATGTTTCAAAACATAAAGCTCTACTGAACCATTTTTTTATTACTTGCTTCTTTTATAATTTCATAAATGAGTTTGCACACATCCTCAAATTAGTACACATTAAAAGCAGGGTGATGATTGGATTTATGCCTAATTAAATATGTTCATATATATTTAAGTTACCCATCACTTATTTTCACAAATGAAAGGAATACAATGTGATGTGTTGTGGAAGTTTATTTTTAGTTATATTTAAAATAATTATTTTTTGTGAATTGTTGGAAAAAGGGCTACCCTAGGTCTTGGCGTTTTGTATTGTCTACAGGTGTTGGATTTATGTAGATTTTTAATTGCTTATGATCTGCACGTGGTATTAATAGAACACCTAAGCAGTTCTGAAAGAATAAAACACCTGAGATGAGACACTCAGGGCTCCACTGTGAGTATGACACTGACCATGATGGGGATTCCCTCCGCTGATGTCTAACAGAGTTTGCACCTGTGAATATACCTTTATCATGTTTGGTGAACTGCCACAGTAGGCATACTACTACAGTGGTGTACATATTCAGAACTTTTCTGTACTTATAGAAACACTGGATTGTTAATGTATAGTTTTCTATTGTCCTTGTATTCTGCTCTTTTGTTTTTCTATCCCTAATAGTTTCAGGTGGGTTTCTTCAATATCTATTTTTGCAATATGTTGAGGCCAAAGTAGTATCACAGAACACATAGTTTGAACTCTAATTAAACTGCTGTCAGAGTTCTTGTAATGTTCAAGAAGTGTTTATGAGGATATAAAAATTCAAACCTCTAAGATCCACAGAAAAAGCAAAAGCTTATGAACTGCCATCATTTGAAATAGGTGTTCAGTAAGCTGAATATTTGTAGGTAATGAAAATTATGTGAGCAACACAAATAAAAATTGACTCAAATTAGTCATTTCAGGATGTGTACATATTTTCACAACACTATACTATCCTTCAAACATATCTCAATTTCATTTTTCCAGTAAATACACAAAGACAAAAGACAGTAACACCTTCCTTAAGATGGAGCAATAAACATAACAATGTCAACATGATGCTGCTTTAAGATGCCAAGGGATGTAGTCTTTCAGGAATGTTTGTTTCTCCCTTTCTGCAATTTGCATATTGAAAAGCCACATTTATACTTCACACTTATAATTCTTTCCTACACAAAAGTCTGCATGGATGAACAGTTACAATACTTGAGTATACTCTGCTTGACAAACAGATGTAGTCATGCCAGTTTTTGGAAATAAAACATTAGTTTTGGCAGAGTGAGTCACTTGCTACATTACTAACCATGAAAATTATACAACTCGGGCTCTGTATGATGAAGTATATCTGAGGAAATCCTGTCTCTTAGCTGTCACAGGGCTGCTTGCAAATCTCATATCAATATTTGTATTCTCAGAAGGTCTCTGGCAGCTTTGACCAAAGCTCTGTGTGGATTCCATCTTAGGAAGTTTAAATGTATATATTTTGTTTACAACGTTATTGATGAATATTAAGTTTATATGAGGAAAAAAAAAGACTTTAAAATATTTTTACCAAAGGAGACATCAGAAATGCCATCCTAAAATTGATTTATTTTAGCACCTTATTCACACTTGATGATAGCTTGGAAAATAAATGCTTCACTCCAAATTACCAGTATCCATAAAATTAAATTTAAAATATAAAACCATTTGAAATGGATTGATGGCATTATTAAATCACTCAGTTCAAATCTCCTTTTTAATAGTCAAACAATTATGGTATACTAAGAAAAACATAATTTTGTTTTCTTTAGTTTGATGCTATGGTAGTGAAATAAATGACTAAAATTCATGTATGGGAAAGACTAATAAGTAGAGGATATATAAGCACCATATTTATACTAGGCATTGAAAATTATTTATATTGCTGAAACTTTTTGTATTTGAAAGAAAATGTGCAAAGATTTATGGTGAATTGGAAGTCCTATATCTCAGAAGGAAATATATCACATTGGGACAACTACTCCATTGGACCTGGGTTATTGCTGAATAAACTGCAAGCAAGCAGAAGTCACCACAGAAACAGAAACACTACCTTCAGCTGCAACTGAGCTATTAAGAGCATCTAGACAATCTCAGGACATAACTTATGGTAGAGGGCTGACATAGCCTGTATGAACCTTTCGGTTTGACCACTAGTATGATATATAACAGACATTGTAGTGTAGGCCTGTGAGCTCAGAATTTAGGAAACAGAGAAAGGAGGATTAAAAGTTCAAAACCATCTTCAGCTACATAGATGGAAGCTAACCTGACTTGCAAGAATCCCTGTCTCAAACAAAACCAACTAACCAAACAACCAAACAACCAATCAAACAAACAAATAAAAAACTAAAATAAAATGTAAGCATTTCAGTAAGTGTATTCAAATATGCATTTCAAACTCTTATATTCATAATTAAGGATTAAAAATATGTGGATATAAATGTCTGACTGTGATTAGGAAGCAATGTGATGTGTCAAATGTTGCTTAAAGGAATGGAAGATATTGATTTAAGGTTAGTAAAAGTAATATTAATTTCTTTTTCAGCAAACCTATCACACCACTATTCTGAAATAATCCATGTAGGTCTTTATGTTAAGACTGCTGATATACTTACTCTCTTTGTCGGAAATTATTTTCAACAGACAAAAGCAACAAGGAAGTTGGAATGAACACGGTTTCCATATCCCTGACTTATAGATCTTGATTGTATGTCATCTGATGTTATTTTTTGACATTGCTTGTACTATAGATGAAAATGCAGGTTTGTGGAAAGGAGCAGATGTGAGATTATGCTTACATAGTGAATTAATAAGAGATGGGGCCCTGAAGCAAGAGAGCAAGCCTTGAGGTCAGAAGAATACCTTCATTTGGAAAGTATATCCTCATCATAGCTGCTCTAAACAGTATGATGAGAAACCTAAAGGGAGAGACACACTCTTCAGCTCCCGAGAACAGAGTTCATTTCTGACCCTTATAAATTTTCAGGGACAGGGAAGTGCATGTGATCTAGCAAGTGCTGCTCCAAGGGGAGGCAAGCACTAGGTTGAACCATAAAATTTATCTTGCAGCTATAAGGGGTGGGACAGCAAAGCCACAGGCACAGCTTTGTTTATCAACTCCGTCTCAGAAGGAAAAAGTTGTGTGGAAGGTGGGTCATGCCTAGTACCTTTGAGAGGGGAAGGAGTTAGAAGGTCAGACCAGCAATGTATTTTCTTTGTTTGCTGTATTGTTTTCACAGATATCTAAGTGATGTTCTTGCATAATTCTCACCTTTGCCCTGTAGTTCTCTTCTCTGCTATAGAGGTCTTGTGAGGTTTCCCTTTCTGTGTTTATTTCAAATGTCACTACAGTGGGGATGCTGGGATTTTCATCACAATCTTATCTCCTTTGTTGCTCATTGATGGGCTTGCCCTGGGCATTCTCACCAAGTAATGCAGCTGCAATGCTTTGGCAATTTTCATCACAGCTTTTGTTTTGTTTTGTTTTAAAGAATCACAATCTTAGTGTACCAAAAATAGTTTACCCATCCCAAAATTTACTCCCTTTTGTGTCCTTATATAAAAGCAAATGGCATAGAAAACTATCTAATTGCTCCAGACAAAACCTTAAGAATCATTTATCACTTCTGTTTTCCTTACCACTCACATTTAAAGTCACTGAGTCCTGGAATTCTAAAAGCAAATGCTGCCTTTACTTATTTCTGCTGTATTACTCGGTACAATCCATTCTTGCTACTGTCTTTCTTCAATCAAATTGCAATAGACGGACTATATTTGCTTGTTCTACTTATTCCCATAGTACTTATATTTAAGCAAATTCTTTGGTGGCTTGGAAGTTATGTGAAAACAGGTCTTGATTATGTGTCTGAATTCAACTATAGGCAGTACCCTCTTTTCTGAATCAAGCTTTATTTTATTAATTTTTATTCTTACTGCTGACAAAATGAATTTACTCAACATTTTCCCTTCATTCCAATCCTTTTGACCAAATGATCAAGTGCTATCGCCAGCTTTGCCCAAATTAAGTAAAACTATATATGCACATTTAACAATGTTATTCTTTTAAAAAGTTAAAAAAAATTAAAAATCATTTTTAAAATCTCTATTTCATCAATGAGGTAAAAGATATGATTCTCACATTAGCCACTCAACAAAGTACTTGAAGTTGCACTGCTAAGCTTTGGACATATCTTAGCTAGTCTGAAGGTAATTGGACATTGTCAATTTTCCCATAATCATAATTTTGCAAAGCCAAGAACTGAGGTTGTATACTTTAACTGTTACCAAGCCCTCATGGTCCTACTATCCACTTGTATAGAAATAAACTGAGATAGAGATTGGAAGAGTCTTATTAACATCCAGGTATGGAAAAATGAGGTAAGGCCTGGTCTGTCTTAAAGAATATAATTCCCTAAACTAAAAGGAGAGATGTTAGGGGTTTTACAAGGCAACAGATGGAAGAATATTGTGTTTGGAAGAGTTTATATTCTGTACCTTGTCTTTGACATTTTGACAGATCTATAGATTAGAAGTAACTCTATGCTTTCCTTGAAAATCAGTTTCTGGCCCTAATCCCAATGTCCATTCTAACATACCAGTTTTCAAACAAAACTCGTAAGTAAGTAAAGAAAGCCTCACATCTATTTTTTCTTAAGATTTAAGACACCTCATAACAGGGTAGCTACAGATAATTAAAAGGATAGAGGTAGAGGTAACAAGCTTTGCTGAGGCCCATCAAAGAAAGGCTATTGCTCCTGGAAAAGCATGATTATTTTATAAATTTAGTTTTATTCTATCTGACTTTAATACATTTTAATGTATGCTACATGATAATTGCACAAAAGTAGTCCTTCCTGTCACTCACATAGTAAAATGTTTGTTAGCAAGGCCAGGTCTTTTTCTATTGCCAAAAGTTTGATATTGACATAACTAATCTCCCCCCTTTATCTACTCTTATGCTTTGAGTGTGTTTTCCTGCACAATGGTCTCTCAGTTCCCTGTGTCTTCTACAGTATATTGTGTATTACATCATTTGAATGTGTATATATATATATATATATAATTATGTATGTTAGGGTTCGGGTTAGGGTTAGGGTTAGGGTTAGGAAGTAGAACTCTCTACAGAACTTCTGGTCTTCTTTGAGGCCCCTCCCTCCTTTAATGGGTCAGATTATATCTCTATTTTGATTGGACAGAGCCTGAAGCCCGGTAACACCAGATTGAGGGGTTAGGCAAGAGAACATGAAGCAAGTGACCAAGTAAAAAATGACTGACATTATCCCTGTTTGTGGATGAACTAAAATATATATATATATACACATATATATACATAGATACACATACATATATGTGTGTGCATATGTTTATATACATATATATATTATATATATATATACACACACACATATACATACATACATATATATATGTACATATATATATGTTAAGATATGTTAAGATAATGATCATTCAAAAACTAAAATCAAAATTCAAAAAGAAAATTATAGTCACATTAAAAAATAAGAGTAACTCTGAGGAAACTCAAGATTTGTACATGAAAATTATGAGATGTTAATGAAAATAACTAAAGCCTTAAATCAACAGAAAGGTGCTCTGTGTTCAAAATGAGTGATAGGTAAGTCATTTCTTTGCAGATAAAAAGTAAAGGTTGTTTATGCCAGAAATATTCTGCAACTGCTAAAAGAAATTCTTCAGTTAGGGAGAACGAAGTACACCTCAAAGCCTCAAGTCTCTGCTAACAGAAATCGCACATTGAAGAAGAAATAAATGAAGTGAAATGAAGCACTGACTTTTGTTGGTGACATAATAAAATTGATAAACATTTATCCAAGTGTAAAAAGATAAGATGCACATATTAACTACAAGACTTGGAAATATTCAGGAATTATCACATAAAGAAATGCCACAAACCAGAACATAGATAAACTCTCTCAGTTCACTGACACAAAACTAAAATTCACAATTAGATAATATACAAGAGGAAAATAGCTTTATCTATCAATACCTCAAGAAAAGAAGAACACTGGGTCTAGTTTGTTTTAAATTTTACTAAAAGCAATAAAAGTTTCCCAGGATTTCCCCAAGGCAATAAAAACAAAGGAAACATGACATTTTATCATGTTACCAGATTATTGCATCTAGAAAAACAGAAACGGAAAACTCTAATATTATTCCTAAACAGACAAAATATATTTTAAATTAATTATTGAAATGTGTTAATGCAAACATTGTATTCTAAGAGCTATAAATGATCAGTGATTCAGATTTATTAAGCGCTTATTCCAGATAGGATTTCTGAACACTTGGATACTAATCAGGGCAATTCACTATAATAATTGATAAAGAAAGTTCAAATACTCATAGCTATTGGTGATAAGATGCACAAAGAAAAAATCTAATATCAATCCAAAATTAAATAATAAATAAAATCATAGTAAAATTATCTTCCTTAACTTGTAAAAAAATTACATCGAAAATATTAAAACTATCACATTTAATAATTAAAATCCAATGTTGTTTAACATAAGAGTCAGGCATGACAGGCTTCCTTCAAAACCATACTCATGGTATTACTAGCTTTCTTACCCAATCTTATTGGAAAACAAAGAAATAAAAAAATAACAACAACAACAAAACCCAATGGATAAAGAATGGTAAGAAATATAATAATTATCTTTTAGTTTATAGATAATATGATTGTTTATAAATATCTCAAATATCTTTGTACATAGAAGTTTCTCGACGGTAGCTTATCAAAAGAAAAAAAAAGGTGATTTTCCCATGTGCCATAAAACAAAAACTGATGTAGAATTTAAATTAAAAAATAAACAAGAATTTGTAATAGAATCATGGAACTGAATAACAAAGATCTAAGCCTATTACATTCATGCTCTAGAAATGTGAAAATACAAAACTGATGAAAAGATTAATAGAAAAATTAATTTAATGGAGAGATTTATTCTAAACACATTGAAAGAACTATTATGTTGGGAACTCAGTTCCTATGAATGTGATTCACAGATCACTGTACTTCCAAAAATGTCAGCATGCTATTTGATAAATAGCAGTAAACCTAACCTAATGATTACAGAGAAAAGTAAACAAACTTGAGTAATTAATACCATACTAAAGAAAAACAGCAGCTAGTAGGAATCATGTCATTTCAAAAGTTCAGAACCTCACAGAGTTAGAGAAATGAAGATTGTGTGGTAACTGTGAAAGAACATATATGATTCAGTCAAAATGACTAATATATATATACCAATTTACTCATGCACTGGCACTGCAAATCTTTAAATATATTATATTATATATTCATCTATAATGTATTAAACATTATTATATGTTATATATTATATAATACATATAATATATTACATATATGTTATGATGTATATGTGTGTGTGCGTATATATATATATATATATAGTTTTATATATTTTGATTGTAATGTCTAAAATTCTAGGAAATATGTTGTTTCTCTTTCTTGTCCCATTCTGCTTCTTCACATGATGAATGCATCAGCCTTATGACTTTGTTTCTTCTCATGGTTTATTTTATACTGCCAAATTATTTCATCTTCTTTTTCTTACACAGATTAGTGTAGGCTTCTTAGGTGAATTTCAAATAAATATATAATATTGATCCAGCAAATTAAAAAGAATTCAATCCATGTAATTAAGTAAAGACCAATGCCTAGAAGTGTCTGGCTTACTTTGTGTTTGATAGGCAAACAGAAAACAATCAAAGAAATAAATAGTGAAGATTCCTTCCTCCTATCTCTTGGTTACAGAACTGGATTCTTCACAACACCTAGGAGGAAAAAACAGAGAAAGGCATTTTCTGGAAGCCCCAGAGAACTGAATTAAATCATGTGTCCTGCAGAAAAAACTCTTCTGTTCTAGATGTTTCTTGCCACTGAACACAGTCTTTCAATCACTGTACAGCTCTCCCTGCCAAGCAGTCCTTGGCAATTAGTGTACTAAAAGAAGAACTTTAAGTAAATACATCAGAATTGAAGACCTTAAATAAGCCAAGAAGGAAGTAAGATTTGAATCTTAATTACTGCTATCCATGGTCTTCAGTTTCTTGGACAGAGAATTACATGTTTTGACATTGCTTTGGATTGGAAAAGACTGGAAAGAAAAACCCTAATCAAGATTCACTTTTCTTTCTGCCAATGAGAAAAAAGATAACCTGTTTCAGAACCCTACCCCTCTGAGAGATAACCTAAATAAATGACTGCTGTGAAATCTATAAGAAGAATTATTTATTCAAAATACTCAGCATCAAGTAATTTTGGATAAACGTTATCAAAGGAGGCTAGAAGAGAAAAGGCATTTGAAGAGATAGAATTGTTGATTTAGCCATGTTCATCTGTCTATCTTGCTAAAAATAGATTTTTTTTCAAAAACATCAAAAAAGTTTTACTTTTCTCTAGTCTTATTTTTTACTTCAGATATTAATTAAAAACATGTCCTATTTTTCATTTTCTGTTTTTACTAACCATCTGGAGAAATCAAGGGAATGCTTTTGGGCACCTTGTCTACCATACCAGTAGTTTTGAATGCCTGTGACAGCTGTATTTGTGCAATCACATCCATAGCAAGGCCACACTTTAAGCCAGCAATGGTGGGGACTCTTTCTACTATACCCTTTCATGTTACAAGTGTACAGGAAACAGAAGAAATTAATTGATACGATTTGCTTATATAGATAGACTTCCATCAGTAGAGTGATATATTCATCCAGTTCTTTTGCTCTTAGCCTGCATGGTGAGCATGTGCTTATTCCTACTGATTAGTAACAGAGAAGCAGCAAAGTTAACATTTCATAGTTCCATGGTGAACAGCAATGCAGCTTCTCTAGTCTAGCAGATGGAGATAAAAAGGTGAAAGTGTCTGGCCCATATGATCATTTCAGTTCAACTCATGTGTGTATTTAAGGCAACAACATCTGAATTGTTGCTCTGATTGTTAAGGCACATTCATAGATTAAGCTTCACAGGCCTAAATATTGTATCATGAAAGACTCAATGGAATCCAAAGTCATTATATCTCAAAAGAAAAGTTAAGATTTTAAATAGAAATGCAATACAAAACAAAATGAATATCACAAAAAGACCATTTTGACAAGCTTTGGATGCAGAACAGTTTTGAAAGCAGACTTTGGCTCTCAGTTATTCCAATGCTTTACCATGTATTTTTATAATTTAACATTTACTCAAAGAATCACAAGGATTTAGAAACAATAATATTTATTTATCCAATTTAAAGAGCTATATTATATTAATAAAGATATAAATCAATGAAATCATTTTGTATTTAAACATTTATCTTTGGGTAAAATTTTGAGGATTGTTTGCAACCAGTTATTGTGCTTTTCCTTTTTTTATTTATGTAAATATTTTTACAAAAAAAACCTGTCAGGATTAGCAATGACACGGAATGTAAATACTTTCTTTTAGAACTTTAGAAAATATGTTTATTTCATACTTAATACAAGTATTAATAAAACATTTAAAATAGTACATGCATTATTAAATTCATCTTACCACCCCAGAAGATAGAGCAAACCTTGCTAAAAAGAGAAATCAGATCAATGAATAGAAACACAGCATCCTGTAAGTCCAAATACATAAAAACTCCCAGCCAATTTCCTTCCCAACACGCAATTATTTTAAAGATTGAATGCCAGTCTCAAAGTGAAAGAACATGAGAAAATGAGCCCAAAATCCTTGACTGACTTAAGCGTTTATAGGTAGTAGAAGAGTTTTGTTTTATTTTGTTTTCTCAGTATCAGGTTCTCATTTAGGCATATGGGATGCCTGTATGGACATGGTATTCTGCCTGATGTCGAAAGGGGAGAATGCTGCTGTTTGCTTTCCCTAATTCAGTCAGGAGGAATTTTCTCCTTTGGAGCCAGCACAGATGTTATTTTATGAAAATACAGTAGGGAGAGTGTCCCAGAGAAATTAATGGCACTGTTGTCAAGAAACACCAACATAAAACTAACAAAACTACGATAAAGAAATAAGAAAGAAACATTTTTTTCTACATAACCACTATATGTGACAAAAACAAAAGATGAAAATTGGTCTAATAGAGTAAAATTTTGAAAATGGCATTGCCAACAATCCAAATGTATTCTGTAAAGAAAATAAAACTCAAACTAAAGTCTGTTATTTACATGTTTTCTTTATAGATGCTTAAAAATCTCAGCCTTTATCTTCAATGTCATGATTGGCAAAGCCCACCTACTACTGAGTACCTCCAATTTTTAGTAACTTTTAAAGCTCCTTAAAATCTAATCAAAACAGTCTTAAATTTCAAGCTCCAATTCATTCAATACAAAAATCTTAAAATTCATTTTTGTAGAAACACAGTAACATGACAATGGAAGCCTGCTGTATTAGTCCTCCCGAATGATACTCCATCCACTTAAGGAATCCAGTGAACTTTGTTTTCTCTTTGGAGATGTAGGAATGAAAATTGATACTTAGAGGGCAGTGGTCGCACACACCTTGAATCCCATCACTTGGGAGGCCGAAGCAGGCAGATCTCTGTGAGTTAGAGGCCGGCCTGGTCTACACAGAGAGAAAGAGTTCCGTGACAGTCAGAGTTAAAACAGATAAACCCCCTTTCCCTCAAAAATATCTATAAAAGTCACCATTTCTGTTTGAAATGTCTTAGCACACTTTCAAAGCACTGATATTTTTCTTTATGAATTATGCTCAAATTGAACTAAAAATCTTGTCTACCTCTAAAGGTAAGATCATAAGAACACACTACCAGTCTGAACAGAAATCTGCTCTTTTATTTCATTTCAGCATAACCTAATCCTTAAAAATAAATGGGATGTTTATAACAGTATTGCAGCTCCTTTACTGTTTGAGAGCAAGAGAAAAACATTCTTCCTCACTGGCAAATTAGTAAGTTATCATAGTTTGCAGTTACTTTGTGTAGTTGGTCCTAAACAATTTTGAAGTGGAAACACAACTGTATGTTTGTACAAAGGAAAAAAAAAGGTACAATGTTGCCGGCAGAAAATGCAGTTTGAGTCTAGTCTCCAGAAATCATTCCAGTCATATGACACTGTGTCATGGCACACTACTCATAACTATTCCATTCTGTGTAATACTAAAGAATACTTAAGTCAGCCCATTCCACCCCTAAAATATACCACTAAAAGTTCTTAATTGGACTTAAAGCGATATCAAAAAAAGGTCATGAATATATGAATTAATGAGGGAAACATGGGGAGATATGTTTGTGAGTCATTTTATACATGTACAAAATTATTACTGAATAAGTTTATCCTTCCTGTGTTAGTCACTATTCTATTGCTGTGAAGATACACCATGGCCATGGCCATCCTTACGAATTTGAATAACTATCATGTGAAAAAGTATTTGCTTATATTTTGAGAGGTTTAGTTCATTATCATCATGGCAGTGAGTACAGTGTCATGTAGGCAGGGGCTATAGATACATCCTTAACTGTAGGCAGAGAGATAGGAACAGAGACAGAGATAGGAACAAAGACAGAGACAGAGAAAGAGATGGAAACAGAGGGACAAACAGAAGAGAAAGAGAGATTTCCTAGGCCCGGCATGGGTTTTTGATATCCACACTCAGTGACATATTTCCTCCAACAAGACCACAGCTATGCCAACAAAGCCACACTTTCTAACCCTTCTCAAATAATGACACTTCTTGTGTCTAAGCATTCAAATATATGCACCTATGGAGGCTATTCTTATTCAAATAATGACACTTCCTGACAGTTAACTATTAAGCTATTAATTTATAAGCTTTTATATCATTTGTTATTGATAAGCTTGATACATTTGTTGTACTTTATTAGTGCTTTTAAATTACTTTCAAAATGGTTGAAATACTGATGACACTAAAATACAAACTGCATAATATTCACAACTGGGGCATGTACTCAAGTTTTAGTAGTCAAGATGCTATTATATTAATTAGTATTCATTGGATAAGACATGAATTGCTATTTATTGACTAAGTTAGTCAATAATAAAGATCCTGTTCAACACATACACAGTCATCTTTAGTTTAGAACTTTTAGAACAATTACGATCAGTGTTCTGAAGTAAATCAATCTCTGTAATCTGAAATTTTAAAATGTGCAATTTTGCATTTGTATTTAATAACATACAATGTGCTGCTTTACAATGCAAATAGATAATATACTTCAGAAATGACAGGGCAATAATTGGACATGATACTCACTAAGAGTAGTGAAAAATAGAGAAACATGCTGACTTTTTTTTTTCCTTTCAGGAATTAGATAATTAGCACTTAAGGTATGAGTAGACCCAAAAGGAGCTGGAAAGTAATTTATCTGCCAAACTATGGGGCAGATCAGAGCTGCTTGAACAGTGATCAGTGACCTTAGAAAGTAGAGACAACTTCTAGTCATTTGGGGCAACTCAAGAGCTGGTTTTCTGTCAAGCCAGGAGCCAGAATAGAGAGTACTGAGCAAATACATGCACAATCTTCAGCATACTACCAGTATGTGAGACAGACATCATGAAATTAGCAAAGGTAGGGCCAGATTCTGACAACTTTTACAGAAATGAATTTTGCAGTCTTTTATTGGTCAAACAGAAGTTGTGAAAATTATATAGTGCCAAATGACTCCATTATCTTTCTCTCCACTTTCTTTCTCTCCCTCCCCCTCCCTCATTCTCTTCCTAACTTTTGCCCACTGAACCTCATCATTAAGAGATCCATGAAGTCCTCAGAATTCACTATGAGCTGAAAATCAGTGGAATAACCCATTTGACCTAGTTGAGCAGTAAGGGAGAGTTTCCATGTTCTTGGGGCTTTATTCGAATGGTAAACCCAGTTTGGGTTCCATTCCTTTCCTTGAATTATCAATCTTAACTCTGTTGCCCTCTCTTTTCTCCAGAGTAGAGAGCCGTTTTGTCATTCAACCACACTGCATCCACCATCCATGCACCAAGGTAGGGTTCAGGTTCAATGGAGCAAACTAGACTGATGTCCTAATCAGGATACTGGGGTTCCTCTGGCTCTGCTTCCACCCCTCCCTATCAGATTATTGGGGACACTGATTCCAACCGATGGCCACTTGTTTCTGTAAGCTTTTTGGATATGTAGGTGACAACCAAAAAATAGCCTCACACTTACCTTGTCTATAATGTTGTCCACCATCCATTCTTACACACTGTTGCTTGTCTTAAAACAAAGTTCAAGGCATTAGTGTGAGGGTTGACTGAAGTCTGGACTCAATACAAAGTAGATAATATTTTCAACTTTCAATGTCTCACTGACTCAGACAACTTCACATGAGCCAATAGCAACAGGTCTAAAGTGTTCTCCACTTCCACATCTGTTTTCTGTCTTCATTCAGGCCCTTTGGTCTATCGCTCCATTTCCGCACTTCAAGTTTTACCAGCTTAAACTTCCTGAACTCTTTCTCAGACATTAATCAGGCTAATGAGCCCTTTGCCTATCAAGGCAGAGCAGCCACTACTGTTAGATTGTCCTTGGCTGTGTAAGCTGAAGAACCTGGCTCAGGAATGTGGTATTTGGGTCTCCCACTTCAGTTTTAACATGTCATTTTTCAGAATGTCCTGAGTCGGGCTGGACTCAGGACTCTGTGACAGGTAAAAGGAGAATGAAATGGCCCAAGAAATAAAGACACTGTGCCCTTAAGGGTAAATTATTTCCAACATGTATCTCATATCCATAGGCCTATAATAAAAATTACTATAAAAGAATACAAAGAGTAAAAGTACCCCAATGACTCCATAACAAGGAGCTTCTGGTATCCTACCCCATCCTCGAACTGGGCTGGTAACTTTTCTTAGGGAGACTTTGGAAGTTACTGTACTTTATCTGGGTTCCCTCCCCTCATCTCTTCGGCATTTCCAAGAGAAACCACAGGTTGCGATTCCAACCACATCATCAGCTATGTATGGGCTCAGCTTCCTTGAGTTGAGGTACTTATGTTATAACTTTGGCATTTTGTTTTGTTTTAATTTTGATAGTTTTTAAATGATACATTCACGGACTTCTAAGGGGAACTGAAAAGTTCTTTTTCACATGCTATTCAAACAGATACACTAACAAAAGGAGATAGAACGGGAGATTCTCAGATTCCAATGGAGACTCAAAGGGTAAGTTATAGCTGCTGCCAGTGAACAACTGCTATGGTAGGCTCTGCTGAGTCTCATTGTCTGCAATTACTGCTTGGTCTTTCCAAGGATCTTTTTCCTCTAACTGAGAGACCCTTCCATATAGACACATACATACTCTTTGTTTCACACATGTCTGCTTTTGTTTATTCCCAATCTAACAGTGCATTGACTAAAGATCTATATGTTAAGTTTAGCTTTCACAATTAAAAATTGTAAAAATGCAATACTAATGAATAATAATGCTCAAAATCTTTATTAAAATATACCATATATATACAGTCTGTCTAAATGGGATTTGTTTTTTTTCTTCACATAATGTACTTAACACCAAGCTAACTTATAAGTGTGTGTTCATATAAACTAACATTGATTGACTTGGCCCTAAGACAAGTTCTTAAATTTAAAACATTTAAGTGTTCTCTTAAGGACAAGACATACGTAATCATACAATTCTGGTCACAGTATTAGCTCCTTGACCTTTACTCCAATTCTGGTTCTACAACATGGCCTCTATTTCTTGAGAATATAAATTAACATTAAGAAATGATTGCTCCTACTACAGGATTTGGTATTCTTTTGGATAACTGCCCTCCTTTGGATAAGAATAACTTATGTTTGTGTCTTTAAATGTGATATATAAATTTATATACAATATAAACTATATTATATATAAAATATAAACATATCAAATTTACCTTTAAATATCACATTTAAATATAATTTATATTTAAATTTATATAAAAAACTAATCCTTTTGCATACTGTGTAAAAGTTTTTCAGTGTGGCTGATTCTGGTTCAGCTGTTTGCTCATGAGTAACCTCTTATTAAGTCTCTGTAAGTAAGTCTAATAAATTCACTGGTTCCCCTAGATGAACTTTTGATGCCACCCAAGGGTCTTGATTGGGTTCATTTTCTCTGGCAATTAAAGAATTTAAAACCAGGAAAACTCTCCAGTACTACAGGTAGCAGTGGAAATCTCAAAAACCACAGACAACAGCAGAGTCCGAAGTTGAAATAAAGTTTGTATTGGGGGAGGGTGTGGAAACATACTCATGCTGCAGACACAGAGAAGAAGACCCTCTACACAGTAGAGAATAAGTAGGATGGTTGATTGGCTCATCATCACTGTTATGTAACATGTCCTGATCTGGTTTTGAACTTGCTAAGGCAGTCCATCAGCACAATCTTGCTTATAAGTGACAAAAGTCTGTAAGACTTTCTATGTTAAGCTGCCCAGTATATGTTTCAGATCAGAAAGGTGAGGAAAAGGCCTGCTATCTTGAAACTTCACCTTTATAGCCTAGCCATAGCCTTTCTCCCTGTCTATCTACCTGTCTCTAACTGGTAGTTTCTCATCTTGATGAAAATAAATGTTGGTTTGTCATTGGTACCATGTGAAGAGGTGGTAGATATTGCTTAGCATCACCCTCTTCACACAGGGCAAAAAAAATTCTTACATCAAATACTAAATTCATTTCTAAATGCTATTATGTCTCATGGTAGATAGAAATAAATGAATAAATAATTTTTTTCTAGTTACAAAGTTTCAAGTAAATTATCTCAGGAACATAGAAGAGGAGATTTCAAAATAATATACGTGGTTCAAGGTTTTTAAGATCTATGATCAACTCATGAGCATGCTAAGAATCTCCAAAAGACCATGCCCGTCTTTCAACCTCTACTCTGCCTTCAATGGCTCATCTCATAATGGCTAAGGAGACATGTTTCCTATGCACATGCTCCATATCCTTCTTTAAAGCTTGCCATCACGAACCAGTCCACTGCTACCTCTATCCATTTCCACATAAATGCAGTCACTTTGTGTTCTCACATACCAACTTAATCTCTTGCATGAGATTCTTTCGCATGGTGTGTATTTACTATATCCCTTTTGTTTCCCATTGCCAAGATTCCCATTAGCCACAAAAACCCTTTCATTAACCATTACAGAAAATAGCTAAAATATATACCTACTCAATGTTATTTAGAAGTATTTGACTATTAAAATATTATACAACAGTTAAAAGTACCAGATTGCTGTACTTCATTTGTATATTTAATAACCATACTTGGAGGCTATTCTAATGTGGTTCAAGGGTCTAAAAATGAGAATATTTTCTCCCTTGTCCCTCGTAGGCCAATGAGAATCCTTGAGATTGTGGGATGTTTCTAGAAGTGTTCTGTAGCTGTGGAAAGTCACCTGTTCTCTTGTTCAAGGAGAACAAGAGAATGGAGACACTACTCAATAGAATCTAACCACCATTCAGTCTACAAAAAGGAGGGGCAAAGAGGAGGGACAGTTTCCTTAGTTTTCCAAGAGAAGCCACAGCCAGGCCAAATAAAGTCTTTTATTTATTTTCACATAGATGGACAACAGATAAAACAAAAGATGGAGGAATCTAAGATTGCTCACAAGCCCAAGTGATCTCCAAGGACTAGATCCTCAACTAGCTTGCCAGTACAAAAATAAAAATTAATTTGGGCTACCTACATGGTCCTAACCACCCAGCAGGAATGAATAAACAATCAAAATGATCAGTATGTTTCTAATAGAGTTAGCAGGTGTTTCTTAAACAGCTTAAGGGACGTCAGACTTTAGACATTATTCTTAGCTATGTGAAATGTTATTTGGACAACTTAAAACTTCTCACTGATGTTTCTCTTTCTTGTGTATCTATTGCTCAGGTATAGGACAAGAACTTCTTCGCTTGTATCTATCTATAGCTGAGAAAAACAAGTCTGTCTTCTCAAATGCTGAGGCCAAGTCTAAAAGCTGTACTTTCCAACTGTGAAACACGATCTCTTTCTGGAAGGGTACTTCTCACGGCTACAATGGGCCCTTTTCCACCCTAACCACCCATACCTTCTGATTAAAGAAGGCTGGCTAATACTATCATCAAACCCACGAATTTGGGAAATTCTTCAAGATATCCAAGTGGTGTCCTCAGAATGTTACTAGGCAATCTTATAAAAGGATCCAATAGGATTCTATTTCTGTTCTAAATTGACAATTAAAATACTTACTTTAAATGGTTTCTATTAAAAAGCTTCCTGGTTCTTAGCTTGTTCCTTATGCAGAAGTCTGTTATAAGAAACAGCTGATTATAGTTACCTTATCCTTCTACAGAGCTCTGGTACATGGTCCAGCCAGATTTACAATTACATTTCACCTTACTAAACAAAATATATGTTGATTATGATGGGGGGAAAGTTTTCTTCACTAACTTTATGTCTTAGTATTCTCCACAAGATTGAGAGGAAAGCTGATAACTGATTCTGAATTTCTGCTGGACAATAGTAATCCAGAAAAATGCTTAAAGCTTTTCTACCAAACCAGTGTTATTACCTTTTGGCATGGACAACAGTGACAAAGATAATCTGTTTTGCTAACACCTATAATAAAACCTGCCAAAAGTTCTTTAAATATCTATCTATTTATTAATTTATATTTATTTTTATTTATTTTGCTGCTTCTCAGTCTCTAATTAAGGGCAAAATTGCTCCAACAATTATTTTTTACCACACTGTCAGTAGGTTATAATTTGTCCTAATAGTCTCACTTTAGTATGTTACAGATGATGCTATCTCACTGACATAACACTCCTAAAGGATACATCCTCTCATCCCATGGCTGTCTTATGTTCTGGATCTCTGCAATTCATTAAGCTTGACTATGGCCCTTTAGGTCTCCCATCCCCTAATGTACTTTAACTGTTACCCTTTCTATATCATCATCTAGTCAGATGGAGCAATTAAAAGAGGTCTACACTCTAAACCCCTAAAAACAGTTGAAGTGACCACTGAAAAAGAGAAATATGAGCAACCCAACTCACCCCTCTTCTTACTATCTACTCTAGGTATTTTTTTAAGTCTTCATTCTAAAACAGCTGGACTGAAGCCTTCTTTGTATCAGTTAAACTCTCTGTCTTACAGTTCTCAGAAAACCTTAATGAGATTACAAATCAGCTTAACATCTTTAGGATCACTGCAATTATTGGCTACTCCAAATGGTTCTCCATATTAAAGAGGGCAAGATCTCCTGACTACTGCTCAGGATAGAATTTGTGCCCTCCTCCAGAAATGATGCTTCTTTCACACTAATATATCCAAACACGTTTGAGATGGGGCCCAAAGATATAGGGACCATACCCCCCCCAAAAATATCCAATGAAATCCAATGACAAGCTTTCTTCTATGAAGGGCCTATAGGTTTCCTCCTACTCTGGCTTCCAACCTTGGCCATTCCTTTCCACCTGATTATCTTCATACTTAGATTTTAAACCTGATTTCACAGGTGTTTTCCTTACTGGACCCATCCCCCTTAAAATAACCAGACTTCCTCTTAGATAGGAATGATCCACATAAGCTCTCTAAGTGGCTCATAAACTTCTTCATAAACTATTTAGTTCTTGGTACATCTACAGCAGTCCTTTTGGATGTTTCTTCTCAGATCATTTACAATTTTTTACATTAGCCCTATATCCTCTCCTGTTCCTCTATTCTATAGTCCCTATTGCTTCTGCCAGGTTACTTTGGTGCAGCAGCCCTGACAATAGGGCTAGCCACTGGCATCTCTATCAACTGGACCTGAAAGAAAGAAATTCCTCCTAATATTCTCTCCCTTCCACTGTACTACAATCCTTCAATCCTTGATTCCAATCACTGTGCCCTTACTTCACCCTTGCTAGGGTTTCTTTTCTTTTTTCTTTCTCTTTCTTTCTTTCTTTCTTTCTTTCTTTCTTTCTTTCTTTCTTTCTTTCTTTCTTTCTTTCTTTTTCTTTCTTTCTTTTTCTTTCCTTCTTTCCTTCCTTTCTTTTTTTCTTTCTTCCTTTCTTTCTTTCTTTCTTCCTTTCTTTCTTTCTTTCTTTCTTTCTTTCTTTCTTTCTTTCTTTCTTTCTTTCTTTCTTCCTTCCTTCCTTCCTTTCCTCCCTCCCTCCCTCCCTCTTTCTTTCTTTCTTTCTTTCTTCTTTCTTTCTTTCTTTTTTCTTTCTTTCTTTCTTTCTTTCTTTCTTTCTTTCTTTCTTTCTTTCTTTCTTTCTTTCTTTCTTTCTTTCTTTTTCAAGATAGACTTTCTCTGTAGTAACTCTGGCTGTCTTGGAACTTACTCTATAAACCAGGTTGGCCTTGAACTCACAGAAATCCTCCAGCCTCTGCTTCTCAAGTGTAGGGATTAAAGGAATACCCCACCACTACCTGGCACCCCTCCATTTCCAAATTTGCAAATAGAATGGCCATTTTTAGTAGCCACCACACTCTTTTCCCCTTCTCCCCTTGGTCATGATCCTACTACTTGTCCCCTTCTCTTTCCTGAGCAATCTCTCAGTTTCACTTTATAAGCCAGTCATCTGTTTTCACCTTCCAACAATTATTTTTCAGTAATTTCTCTTTGAGAGAATGATGACAAGCATGAATAGCCATCAAGTAGGAACTTTCCTCCTGCTGTATGAAGTCAATCTGACTTATGCCTTTTAGATCCTTGTGACAGTACCTAGCTTACCTTCATAGCCCCTCTAGCCAACAGAAAGTAGCCATAAAGGTAGTCACTGCCCCTCTTTCCTTTATGTTGTTTTCAGGGTTCAAAATAAATGGAAAAAATCTCTATCTGACAAATCTTGATGTGGGAGCTGCTCCATGCTCAAGGACACCTGCAAGCACAGATGGTTGCTGTCTGAAACTATGCCCTCTGTGCTCATGGATATATGCCAGCAGCCTCAGTCCTTACCTGAAACTGCAGAGGCAGAACCAAGTCCAATAAATTTTCCATTGGACTCCTACTCTGATAGACAATTCCTATTCAAGCTCTCCAAAGCCTCAGGGTCTCTGTGCCATGGTATACAACCTTGTTGCCCTTCATTGATCTAATTAAAGTACAGTATGTTTCTGTTAAGGTTGGAGTGTGTTCTTCTTTCCCATTCTTCCAAGTCCATTCCCAACCTATCAATGATTATAATATAAACAGGCATCTAATGTCCCCCCCTATTCCGCCTTTGCTGCCACTGTGGAATTTATCTCATCTGTTCTAGTTACCTTTCTGTTGCTCTGACAAACACTATGGCCAAAAGCAACCTGGGGAGGTAAGAGTTTTATTTTAGCTTACATGTTATATCCACTATCAAGTCAAGCTAGTGTATAAACTGAAGGCAGGCATGTGAAACAGAAAGCAATAGAGAGACACTGCTGAGTGGCTTACCTCCAGACTCAGATTTGGTTCTCGTTTTTATTTTATTTTTATTTTGTATAGGCTCTTTCCTTTCAAATAGCAATCAAGAAAATGTCACACAAGTATGCCCACAGGCAAATTTGATAGAGGAAATTCAACTGTTGTTCACTTCCCTTGGTGTGTCAAGTTGACAAACAAATTTAACCATCACACTCACAAACTAAGCCACAATAAACTTGTTTTATTTCTTGTCAGATGCTAGTAAAAGGCAAAAATGTAGTGATACAAGGGGACAGAGGAAAATCCTCAATCTGCAATCAAATTAAAGCATAAAATAGTTCTCTACAACATCAAAATCAAAGCAGTCTTCATAAATTTTGAAGCAAGAAAGCTTTGTATTTTAACCCAGAGTTGGAAATGGAGTCGGTAAAAAATAAAGGAAATACTGAAGCTGAGGAGACATTGCAATTTGACGTTGACATTAAGGCAGCTATTACCAACATGAAATGCTACTCACAAGCTCCTACTTTGAGTGCTTGTTAGCTATTTTTGGTATTATTTCAGGAGGCTTGAGAAGTGGGCCTGTCAGAACTGGAGGCCTTGGGAAATAAAAGCTATGCATCTCCCTAGTTTCTCTACCTCTGTGTTCCCTGTCGGCAGCTATATGAACAGTGACTGCAACACACTCCTGCTGCTACCAAGTCCATAATGTTCTCATATCTTCCCTGCTTGAGGAACACCCACCTTCTGAAATCATGCACCAAAAAAACAAATAAAAATCCAAAAAAAGTTTGCTTCCTATCATCTGCCCTGACAGACATTGTGCCAGTAAAAAAAAAAAAAAAAAAAAAAAAAAAAAAAAGTAGCTTTGATATAAGTTTTTAAACAATAGTACAGAAATCTGTAAAGCATTGCCAAGAATTTGGAAATGCATGAGATTGTACCTTGTGTTCAGATGAAAGGCCAGATTGCCTTGAATTCAGAAAATCACTAGTTGGATGTGAAGTATTTCAATACCATGTCCAGTATGCAGAGCTTCCCTTTTGGAGTTTTCTTCCACCAACATCCCAAGGGCTTGGTGCAGGGATCCAATGTGGAATTCTGGGCATCTAGAAGAAGGTGGTCATAGCAAATAACTACTATTCTTAGAAAACTCACATCTTTTTATTGAGCTGCAAGTATATTAAAAAATCTAGACTAAAAATGAGTAAGTAATTAGTGACAGAGAGTAAAGGACAATGAGGAGAATTCATCACATCTGGAACTTTATTTCGATACTTTTTATAATTAAGTTTTTCCTAACACGTGAGCGTCTGTCATCAGAACTAGCTTTGAATATACATCTTTTCACATTGTATCAGCTCTATGTGGCTTGCCTTTCTCTGACTTCGCCCATCACACTGAGATAAACGTAAAGCAGTTAAATAACTACCTGATTTCCCATTCACTCACCAATTTCTATTCATTCTGTTATTTTAAAAACATTACTTTATACATTTTTGAACAAAATAACCTGAATAGTTTAGGAAAAATACAAAAATAAAATTGCAAGTACTTATTAATTTCTAACAATCCTTTTACATTTTTTATTTGAGATTTGATCTGACAGCATTTACCTACAGCAGTTCAGTTTATGATAAATCTCATCTTATTAGGCATTACTGGATATGGAATCTTGGTGCTATCTACCTGAAAGATTCTTATAAAAGGAAACTGAATTAAAGGTCTGTTTTTTTCTATTGAAGAGAAAATATTTAATTTTATTCCTGTTCTTTTGTATATAATATGCCCACTCCTCATTTTGTCTAGTGTGAATATTTTGCTTTATCTTTAATTTTCAGAACTTTGTCACTAATTGTCAAGATATGATGAATTATGTTTATCTTATTTTAGATTTATTTCAGTTCCTAGATCATTAGGTTGAAGTTTTCCATAAAATTTGAAAAGTTAATGAACTTATATCTTTGAGTAATTTACCTCCAAAAATATGTTTATCTTAGTCTCTAATGTATAATGTTATATACTAGCCCACAAGCCTCTATCTTTTAATTGATCTTTATTCAAATTCTTTATATACTACTCTCAGTTTTTTTAAATGTCATCCAATAAATGTTTGATATAAGCCATTTGAAATTTTCTGTTATAGACTTTTAAACTTATAAAATGCTATTATATAATTGTAATCTTCAGTTTTATTGGTGAAGGTTCTCACCTGTACTGACTAAAAACATAATTATCTCCTAAATTGAGATGATTAAAACACTTCAAATTAAAATTTGAATTGATGATTAAAAATTGATCCTATGAATTGGAAATTATCCCATAACAAAAGTAGTAGTAGTTTTTTAGTCATTTGTCAAGCTTATTGCCTGGCACGAATAAATAATTGAATGACTGAGAGAGACAGAAGACAAGACCACAAATGAAAAGAATGTAAGATCTTTCTCACTTCAGTATAAAAATGCTTATTCTGAATGCTGGTAGTCAGCTAAATATATGCTGGCTTGAGTATTTTATAGCATCCCTTGACTTTCCCCTTTCCTTCAATAGTTTTATTTAGATACTTGCCTCCATGCCTTTTAGCCATTTCTTCTTGCAGTGTTTTCTGGGAAGAAAAGCAGCCACCAGAGAGAGCTTGCTTTTGCTTTCCTTGTCTACTTATGCCTCTCTAACTCTTCTTTAGTTGAAATTTGAATGAGAAACTATATGATATTTCTATGTAGGTATATATCTTCAAATATTTATCAATCCTTTGAAATGGGAATGTTCAAATTTCACTCTCCTAACTATTTTCAGATATACAACATCTTATTGTTAACTCTTGTGAAATTCAAAACCACTATTCTTTCCTTTACTATTAAAATTTTGTACTTAGTCTCCCAATGTGCCCATGACCATCACACGTCCACATCTCCCAACCCCTCCCTAGTCTCTCACAGACACTAATCTATTCACTATGGCCATGGGATCAACTTTTCGATGTTACAAGAGAATGAACAAAATGCAGTGTCCATCATCTTGTGTCTGAATGGTTCTCTTATCCCGCTATCTTCTATGTTCATCTATGTCTCTGCAAATCATAGTTTCCTCGATTTATATGCTGAAGAATGGTGTATACATACCATATTTTGCTTCTTTACTCACCCATTTATGACACGCAGTCTGTACCTACACATGGCAGTTCCTAACCCACACTGCAATGTGTGGCGATACGGATAGCCTGTCTACACACTGATTTCACTTCTTTCTATGCAGCCACCATTCATAGTCAAGAAGGCAGCCTTATTTTGGGTATTAAAGCCTTATGAGGTGTGTTCTTTGAGCATATTTTCTGATGCTCTATGATTTGTTTCATCTTTATGTTGTTTCTTTACCACACAGAAAACTTTTACTTGGACATAGACCTATATGTAGTTTCTGTTTTTATATTTTTATTTATGTTGGTATTAACTTTGAAGCTCTTATACAAAACAAACATAAACTCCAAAAGAGGTCTTTAACAGATTAGTATCATGAAGCATTATTCATATGTTTTCTTATGGCAATTTCATGTTTGTCAGTCTTATCTTTATTGTTTTTAATTTATTTTGAATTTGGTAGGTAAAGGATCTAATTCTTTTCGTGTGTGTGTGTGTGTGTGTGTGTGTGTGTGAATTCAATTTTTCAGAACCTTTTTGAAGAATTTCCAAAATTTATGTTCTTGGCATCTTTGCTGAAGATTGTGTATACTTACGTATGGCCCTTTGCTCTGCCCCACTGGACCCTGTCTGTGTCCATTGTGAGTTCCAGTATCCTGATGTTCTGTGGACCAAAGCTGTTTAATGTATTTAGAAGTTATAATAATTAAAATGTTGCATCTTTGTCCTTATCCTTACTTCCTTCAAACCCTGCAACGAATACCCCTACACTCTCAAATCCATGTCCATTCTTTAATTTCTATACATATATATGTATACACATACTTATGCCTAAATAAACAAATACAACCTCCTCAGTCATTATAATATTAACTGCATGCTTATGATTTCAGGATTGACTTCTTGTTATTGAATATTCAATTGACTTTTTAGGGATTTATACTGAATATTTTAATGACTTAAAATATATGAACATTTTGAAAACATTAATTCTTCTAACCCATGAACACAGGCTACCAGTATACTATTTTATTTCTTATACCCATTTTTTTCTTCTTCAATATTTTTCATTAAGTCTCACTCATAGATACCTTTCAACTAAGTGTTTAACTTTGTTCCTAGGTAGTTTATATTTTTGGTTGTTGGAAATGGACTTATTTTATGGATTTTTTTCAAGTAGTTCATGATTAGTACATGTAAATAAACTAATTTTATAAGTAGGTATTGTAATTTATAACATTACGGTTTCATTAGTTGTGACATATTTTTGGTGGAAATTTTAGCATTTTTTGCTCTGAAACATTTCAAGACAATGTCTCATGTTGCCCAGGGTGGTTTTGAATTAGCTATATAGCTGAGGATGCCCTCTATATCCCAAGTCCCATGGCTTTACCTAATTGGTGCTGAGGTCCCAGATGTGTGCCACCGCACCACGGAAGACTAGATAATATTGTGCCTTATGAAAAGAACAGAAATGTTTTAGGTCTGAATGTCTATCTAATTTTTTCTTTGACTATCTTCTCCACTTGGGACTTCTTGAGATACACTGAATGGAAGTGATAAAATTAACATCCATGTCTTGTTCTGTATTTTAGACAAAAACCCACTTTTTCTTGCTATGTGATTCATGGCTTGTTTCCTTTCTCTACAGTGGCTCACTTAGGAACACTTGCAACAACAACCAATAAAATTCAAGTGCTTTATACTATTTCACAGCTTTTGGAAGTTCCTTCACTTTTAGGAAATGTCTGGACTGCAGGCTGATTATGTGGAGAGACTGTCAGCTTAGGCTTATGCTTCTTTGGTGGAGACCGCCGGAATATAATGCATTGTCTAGAGATTTAAATTTGGTAGGGGCCAATATATACTTTCCTGCCGGCATGGTGGAGCCTAACAATGCCTGCCTGATTTTAGGGTTCCTGTAAGTGAATCTCTTTAACATTCTGCTCTAGGGCCCAGTTTTTCCTCCTGGGTCAAAATCCCTGATGTCTCAGCTGAATACCAGACACTTTGTTAGAGACCATTTTCTGCTTGGAAAGAGTGTAAAGTACAAGTGCCTCAGCATGGTTTCCCATGAATTGCTCAATCTCAAACACCCCTGTGCCATTCTCAACCCCAAAGCAGCAACTACTTGATAAACATTATATGCTTTCATGCTGGCCGTGCCCAACTACTGAAATGATTTGCATAATTTACCAATTTGCTCATTGTTCCTACTGGAAGCACTATTTAGGTATTGAAAAATACCTTAAGTTACATTTATATTGTATCCTGACCCATACCAATCAAAAATTCAAAATATTATAATTTAGAAATGCATTTGATATATTTAACTTACTTAAGCATCATAGCCTAGAATAGTGTTTGTGTGTGTATGTGTATGTGCATGTGTGTGCGTGTGTGTGTGTGTGTTGTGTCTCTAGACACTGAACATTTAAATACGGTCTATCTTAAATGTGATCACAATTCCTACTAGCTTGAAGTTTGGCTAATTCACCTAACTTGGTGATTTATTTTATAACACAATTTAATGTTTGGTAATTGTTGATCAATACTGCAGTTTATTGGCTGTGATAAACTCTCTAGAGTCAGCTCTCTGCCCTTATGATGGCATGCATTGCTAAGTGGGAGTCACTATTCACTGCCAGGGCTCAGATTTACCAAAGTATCACACCACGATCATAGTCTCAAAAAGAAGAAAATGCAACATTTTAAGTAAGGCTTCTACTTAGTGTGCATTAATATTTCACGCCAAGAAAAAGTTGACAATGCTAAGTCAAAGTGTAAGATTATACGAATCTGTAGACGGAGAAGTATCTATGTAAACGAGTATATATCTGAAGAGATAATTCACCTTTTAGTACTATCAAACTAGAAGAGGAAATATAAATGTTTTATGTATTGCAACTTGTACCATTATTATATAGTATATTATAATGACTAGGATTCATGGTACCTTTAAGTGTACACAAGGCTTGTTATTCTATGTTGTTTGTATTCATTTGTTGTGGAAGTTGATTTTTATATATGTATAAAATAGAGGGGCTGCCTAGGCCTTCACATTTTGTATTGTCTGTAGGTGTTGAATTTCTGTGGGGGATGTTTGATTGCTTATGATCTGCACCTGCATCAATAAAAACACCTGAGCTCAGATGCTCAGCGTTCCACTGAGGAGTGAGTATGATGTTGACCATAAGAATGGTTCCCTCTGCTGAGGTCTGGCAGGGTTTACACCTATGAATATGCCCCTGTGTCTTCCTTGCTGAGATGCTACAGCAGCTTACAACTACATTAATTACTTAATGATATTATGTAAAATATTCTTTTGTACCAAGGACTAGAAGTCCTAAAATTTATTGGCTACAGCATTGCTTTATATAGCTTTGAAAATGCATAGACTCCAAGAGATTCTGTAAATTAATATACTTACTAAAATTTACAACAAAATAAAATAAAATAAGAAAATGTTAAATGTTTTATATAGCATGTTTAATAATAATCTTCCTGTTTCCTGTTAGCAAAAACAACATAGGCTTAATATTTTATGTTTCATAGAAATGCCTTAGGTTTTATAAATTGCTTTCACATATGGTTTTATAAAAATAAGTTAGATTGCCATATGTGTTTCATTCAATATAATTTATGTTACATATTAGGGACTGGATATTGATTAGACACTGTGATATTTAGCTAAATAATAATTTTAAAAACTTTTGAATTATAAAATGTGAAGGAAGGAGGGGTAGGTATTTGAACACATTCACATAATTGTGGGTACTGACTTCTGATATCATACCAACACAGATGGGTGATATGCTGTGGTATCTCTTGTTAGGATACCCTACCCCTACACTGTGGAATCTGAAACCATACTATAATCCTTTGAAGTTCTACAATGAAATCCATCTGTCTTTGTTGCACTTTTATTCTATATTTCATGTTATAGCATTAAGTTTTTGTCACCTGTATTTCAATATTGTGTTTTTGCACATCAAATTAAGAAATTTGAATAATAATGAAATAATCAGAAGTTAATAGTATAGCAGGAAATTAAGTTGTAATTTTAAATTGGATTCATTTTAAGGAAAAAAGAGTCCTTTTGGTAACATGACACTTCACACTGGAGCTTAAAAATCAAAGGTAGTAGCCTTGCAGTGATTGTGCATGCCTTTAATCCCAGCATTGGGGAGGCACAGGCAGATAGTTTATGTGAGTTCAAAGCCAGCTTGGTCTATAGAGTAAGTTCCAGGACAGCCAGAGTTTACAACAAAGAAGTCCTGTCTTGATTAAACACAGGAAAAAAAAAAGAGAAAAAGGAAAAAAATCAAACGTGCTATTTTTTATCCTTTATATTCTCAAGTAAAATAGAGAATTGTTCCTATAAATAATGTAGAGCACAGTAATTATTTAATGAATTTATATCAGGCTAGATGCATCAATGATCAAAGAAGCTTTGCTTTTAAAATTATAACAACATAGAACTTATGCACAAAATAAAAAGATCTCTTCATTGATTGATTTTTCTTAGTTTCTTAAATTGTGGATTGTACCCTTGTAAATATAGATTCAGAGCAAAAGGGAGTTTATTCTTTGGTAATTTAATCCCTGGTTTTTAAAGTGTTTCAGCCTCCTTACAATCTAGTCTTAAACCTAGACCTAGAACTTTCTAGCCTCCAAGACTTACGGCTGAGTGAGCTCACTCTGACTAGCCATCTTCTGAACTCCAAACTGTAAATCATAAACTGTGTCCTTCTAACTCTCTGCTTTCTCTCTTAGCTTATTCTGGACTGGTTCTGCTCTTCTCAGCTTCTCCTTCTGAACTGAACTGTTTATGAGCTGATTGAACTCAAAATGCCTAGCTGAACTAACTATCTTGCTGAGCTCTGCCTCTTGTTTGCTACCAGACTGCTTCCACCTCACTTCTGTCTGAGCTCTTCCAAACTCTACTTCTACCTTACTTCCTTCTCTGAAATTTGTACTCTCCCTCTACTCTCTAATTCTTTCTCTGAGCTCCACCTCTACCTCCCAATTGCTATAATTAAAGGCATGCACCATCATTGCCTTCTTAATTGGGATTAAAGGTGTGTGTCTCATTGGGATTAAAGGCCTGTACCAATTTTTTCTACCCTAGAGATGGTAAAAGATCATGTAACTGAATGTGGGTGTCAGGTATATTTAACAACAGTGAAAGTTTTCTGAGTTTGTCTAGTCAAAAATTAACTCAAATCAAATGCAGAAAAAGTCAGAGGTGAGCTTGACAATTCTCCCCTGTGTTGCATAGTGTGACTTCAATATATAGCCTTAGTTCTGAATACAAAGCCTCTGGGCATTCCATCAATCTTCAGTGAGAGCCTGTGAACACTGCCTGAAACTATAGTTAAAAGTTAAGGCTATTGTATGCTAAGAATTTCAGCGTTTCTTAATACAAATAAAATTTTGTAATCTTATGGAAACAGAATGGCATAATTATGAAAAACAAAATATTTAATATTTTCCTGTCATTCTTCAGCATATAAGTGTTAAATTGTACATCTTTATATTGTATTGTGTTAGAATAGCTGATTTCAAAAACTGTGACAGTTTAAAATATAAGTATAGTCAAAGACTTTGTGTAAATGATTTTAATACATTGAAATTTACAACAAAAATTGACAAGTGTAATTGCACGAAATTAAATTGCTTCTCTAAAAAAAAACAATCAAGTGAACAGAGAGTCTAAACAATGGAAGGGGATCTTGGCTATCTATGCAAATGACACAGATCTAATATCCAAAGCAAAGAGATACCAGCAAACAAAACAAATCAAATCAATAACTGAGCAAATGAAATGAAAAGGCAATCATCAAAAGTTAAAATACTGATAGGTAATAAATACATGAAGGAAATGTTTAAAGTCCTCAGACAACAGAAAAAATGAAAATTCTAACTTTACTGAGATTCCATTTGGCCCCAATCAGAATGGCTTCCATTATGCTGTCTTGGGAGTGAGACAGGAAAGGACCCTTGGTTGGGATGTAAATTAGTTAATTTGTTATGGAAATAAGATTCAACATCTAAAACAGAGCTCCTATAGGACTCAGTTATCCCGATTCTAAACCCCAAAGATGGAATCAGTTTAGCCATCTTTCATCAGCTAAATGAAGAAAACGTGGTAAAGATACACAATCAGTTATAGTCAGCTATAGAAACAAATGAAATCATAGTTGAAGATGGACACAATAGAGTTCCTCATACTGAGCAAAATAAGCTAAACTAAGAAAGACAAATGTCACCTATATCAATGCAAAATGAGCAAGACTTAGAGAAATAAATATCATCTGTATGTACACATGTATATGTGAGTGTGTGTGTGTGTGTGTGTATGTCTGTGTGTGTATTGTGCAGGAATGAAAACTGAAGGCCTCAGACCTGCTAATTATTTGGTCCCTAAATATGTGTTATAGTTGAAAAATCAGTTTCTAACTTAAATAAGATTTTGTTTTTAAAAAGACAAAGAAATTAGGATAAACACCTTTATTTATAAATTTCACGTAGTAATAGTCTGAGACTATTTTTTTCGTATATGCAGCGCTCCATAATTTCTCCTGAATTAGTGCAATTGTTAAAAGAACAGAAAAATATTTTTATGTGAAACTGAAACTCTGTATTCTTTGAGACACTAATTAAATAAGAATAAAAGAATAATGCCTTAACGTTTGAGTTTGAATTTATGCAAGTTAGACATGCAAGTTTGGTCTCATTTCATATTACACTGCAGTATTTCCAGAGTAAAGAAAAAAATAATATACGTTTAGAAAGATATAAAAGGTGACTCATATTCAAATACTAATTCTGAACATGAGTGAACATGAAAATCATATTAGAGAAAAAAGCATTCAATCATTAACAATAGCCAGTAAGAAGAGACTTTTGCTATTTCCATTTAAACTCACCCTGTGTAAAGTTTTAGGTCATTCATATCTGTTGGATTCTAAGGGTGACCTTGCTTGATCTACAAATTGTGTGTTTACCTGTGTGTAAAAAGAGAGAGAGAGAAAGATTATTGTTAGAAGAATTGGTCTTTGTCTGTCATTTTCCATATTTGAATTTTGACATGACTCATATGCTATTTCAAACTATCAAAAAATATAAAACCCACTCCTTCATAGATTGCCTAGAAAACTAAGTAGGAATGGACCCCTGGGAAGGAGATGGTAAGCAGCAGGCCTCCTGAATTGTTTTCCTGTGAGAAGGAGGCAGGACATGAAGAGATAACAACATTATCCCCAGTCTCCTTCATTACAGACAAAGCACAATCATCCCCTGAAGAACTGTGACAGGATATGACACTTTGGAAGGCATAGGAATGTTTAGAGGAATACACGTTGTAAGTGAAAAAGGTACAGAAAAATGGCTGATGTTCAATGACTCCTGTTTCTGCTGAAGTTTGAGACTGTGCCTCCTATATTTATTCTACACACTTCTCTGTCTTGTAGGTACAGAAGAACCAACATTATCGTTAGACATGGGTTCACTGCTTGGATACTGGGAAGTGAAAAAGACACGCCCGAGGAAGTTGAGAATCAAGTTAGCATATAGAAGAGAACACAAGCTGCATAAAAAGACAAGGTACACGGTCACAGTTAACATGGAAGAAACCAGTGACAATGTTGGGGACTCTGAAAATGAAGTTTAGAATGCACACCTTCAAGAGTTGTTTACAAATGAAGCTGCACAAATAACTCTGAAGGTCTGGATATATGAGGAGTTCAAGAAAATGTGAAAATGTGGCCACTTTAAACTCACAGGTATTCAAAACATAAAATCTGAGCACTTGGTTTCAATAGGTCATCTACATGAATAATAAAATTGCTCATGCCACAGAAGGCCTGAGCTGAATATTGAAGTGAGATACACAGAGTCCCAATTCTGCACTGAGAACAGCTTGTGAACTACTGCTATTCAAGTGTAGATTCAGGAATGTGAGAAGCCATGCACTTTAGAGAAGTCTGAAAAGGCAAATAAGATCAGTGCTTAAAAAGTGAATATTGAATAAAGTAAGAATACTAGGCTCTTCTCTTGACCTTGAGATAGATCAAGGTGAACAAGTCCTTAGACACTTTCTACTCCCAGACTTCCTCTTTCCTATTTTAATTTTTTTTTTGTGCTCTAGAGACATTGGTCTCCTATCTTAAACACTTTCTCCTAATATTATATATCGATTCACTATTCAAAATATGAGCACTATTTTTTTTCTAAAGGCTCAAATTCAAGTCTCAGCTAAAGCTAGAGGTCTCCTCTATTTTTATGCAATTAACTGTAGGCAAAAATAAGATATGAATATTGGAAGACCAACACACACCCCATACTAAATCTACCACACATATATAACACAACACACTACACAAACAGCACACCATATGCTACCCACAAACACACACTACTAAACACATACAACATGATAAACACTACACATCACAGTCACACACAACACACAAAATTAGAATTTATGTAGCATATAAAATAGAATTTAAATTGGTCATAGGAAGAAATTTATGTTCTAATCTGTGGGATTTTATAAAGCACCTTCTGAAGTTTTGTGGCTACATGTTAGGAAATGAAATTTTAAAATACAACAGCAGATGTTTCATCCACAAAGAAGAATTGAAAAGCTTTATAAAATTGGAAATTTTTCATCTTCAGAACTCCCACTAAGTGAATAAGGTAATCCACACAAGACGGGAAGAATACAAAGAATACAAAAGTTTTCTCACAGGTATTGTTCAATAAAAATAAAACACTGATATAATACAATAGTGTGGAGGCATCCCAATAATCTCAGTGAATCTAAAACAGCCAAATGATCCAGAACACATACAGTGTAAACATCATTTATACAAAATTCTGTACTTTTCAAACGGATTTGTAATGGCACGAATCTATTTCTGTCTGAGCATGACTTAGGATGCCGGGGGAAAGCCAATATAGACTTACTGAAAACTTTTACTTCATAGTCAGCTTACGCTATATTTTTTCTCACTTTAATGATAGTTTACTGGGTTCACATCAGTGTCAAATCTCATCAAATGCACAGATTAGCACAGCTGCCTATCAATTGTAGCATAATTCATATTTAAAGGATAAAATTTCACAACCAGTGCCAATGAAGGTATATACTAGTCTGCAAATAAAGATAATTTGGGAACATATAAAAATAAGTGTATGTAATTGTGGGGAGCCGATCTCCCCACACCTTTTCCTGCCTCTATCAATGCCATGATGATAGACTGCTTAGGCAGTGAGTAGTTTTCCACCACTAGACACAAGACTTGTTTTTCTCTCAAACCTGTTTTTCTCCCTTAAAACTGTTTTTCTCTTAAGAGTTGTTTTTCTCTCTTAGACTTGTTTTTTCCTCTTAAAGTTGTTTTTTCCTTTTAGTGTTTACTTCTTCCAAGTGTGGGGTATATTGTTTTTGTACCCTTATACTGTTTTTGTCCAAAGTGCAAAAACATCCTATTTTTGTTTTTTGGCTCTAGACATCCTGTTTTGCCCCGAGTTAGTTCCTCCCTCCTCACCCTATAAATGCCATGTAAAAACTCTGAATAAACAGACTTAATCAGAGAACTTTGTCTTGTCCCAGTCTTTTCGAGTCTCTTGTCCCCCGAAATCCTCACTCTCTCTTCCAGGATCCCCAGTTGATTGACCTGCGGCCCGGGTCATGTAATTATTATATTATAAAGTCAATTGACAATATCAATTTCAACATTTTGACAAGAGTAATGTTTAATTGGTTGATACTCTTCAGATACTTTGTTTGACTAATTGGCTTCAGTAACTTATTTCTGGAGTTTGACATTGCATAATCATATCCCAAACTTTGAAAAAGTGTTTTAACACCAGGTATAGTTATAAGCGAATAAATTTAATATTTTTATAAATTAAATAAACTTTTTACTAAATTTGTGTTTCTTATAATATACTCTATATTGTATAATTGCAATATAAGCTACAAATGGCCATACAGTATACAAATGAGTGCTTCCTGAAGTGTGTTCTTATATACTCTATCAACTAACAAGGAAAGATTATATAGAAGCAATAGATGTATCAACTGAATAAAATGAGATTATTTTGAATGCCCTGAAAATTCGAAGGAAATAGAGCTATAATTCAGATGGAACAGCCAGAGAAGGATTAGCGAAGAAGCATGTATTAAGTTCAGTTCATTGTTATGATTCATATTAGCTAATGGGGAATGTGGGAATAAAATGCCACCACTGTGCTTCCTGGGAACTAAGACCATCATTCACAGCCGCGGGTTAAGTCATGGCTTCCTTTTTACTGCTTAATAAAACATGAATGTCATTTGCAAATAGTAAAAATACTTCTTATAAACTGTATAGAGAACTGTTAAATCTAATAAGAATGACAGAAACGAGTAGTCCAGCATAAAATTAAAACTGTTATAGGATGTTGTATTAGTCTTTTTTATTTCTTTTATTATGTGACAGTAACCAAATATGCAACAGGAATCAGAGAAGCCTCTTTCCAGTCTGCTTTCTCCACTGAATGGTAGTGAATGCAGAGAGTCATGCACATGCAAAGAATCAGCAATAGCAGAGTGTTCTTCTCTAAACAAGACATTTATTTTATCCCATCGAAGGCTTAGGAATATTACAGGAGATACAGTAGAAAAAAACATAAGATCAGAAAAATGGAGAGAAGAGCTGTAAAATATAACCTCCTGAGCAAGGCATAGCCACTGAAATCGTAAAATCAAACCAGCTGAGAACACTTATATTAGGTCTTCACTTGAATA
This sequence comes from Cricetomys ansorgei, assembly GCA_026225945.1. Taxonomy (NCBI): domain Eukaryota; kingdom Metazoa; phylum Chordata; class Mammalia; order Rodentia; family Nesomyidae; genus Cricetomys; species Cricetomys ansorgei. Next base: position 15,965,633 of record JAMJFZ010001815.1, read on the forward strand.
CCTTTCTGACAGTCAGGCATGGAGAGGGAGGGGTCTGGGAGGCCAAATCCTCATATATGAACTATTGGTTACTGATAAATTCTGGTAGATAGGGAGTCATTGTCTTTAGTTGATACTGACTGAGGAGTCCAGTAGACTCCCATGGATAGCTTCAAGTTAATGTTTACAAAGAGGACGCTGGTTAAACTCTGCAGGCAAAAAATAAATTTTTTTAAAAAAATCGCAAGTTTGGAGAAAGGGTTTGTATGGAATAAAGGGGATTTGAAAGTGATTCAAGGGGGAGCAAAATGATAACAATAATATACTGTGTATAGGTATGGAGTTTTAAAAGAACATTCTTAATAAAATATTTTTTTAAAACTACGGTAAAGATACTTATTTAGCTCAATGTCTTGGAAGTCCGTGGGCATAGGACTGGCTTCATTACCATCCTCTTAGAGGACGGATCCCAGTGATGAAGACCATGCTAGAGGGAAAAGTCACATTGTAAACAAAAAAGTGGGATCTCGGTGAGGAGGTGAGCTTGCTCTTTGTATGATAACCATCTCATGATCCAGTCCTGTGAGATCCACATCATTTCATTGCAAGGGCAGTGTGTACAATGCCCTCCAAGTGGGCCCAGATTTTTAAGGTCTCACCGCCTTCATAGTAAAGACAAAAAATATAGTGTAGACAAAAAATAAGAAAGTATAAGGGAATGTCCAGGCAAAAGCAAGGCCAATATCAGCAGGACATATACTAAATCATGAAATAACATGTCTATCATCTTATATACACTGTGACAGGGTTCATTCTCAATGCCAGCCCCAACCCCATCCTTATGTCTGGTTACAGGCCACATTATTAGTTTCTAAAGCTATATTTTCACATTCTCTTCAACTTTGTTTATCAGACCTTGAACATTTTAAGAAGGCCTTCCTTCCTAAGAACCTCACAGGAGGATCACACACTCTTAGTGGTTAGTGTGTGAAGTTCCCAAAACTGCCTCTAAATTCTGACCAGTCTCTGAGGTTTTTCTTTAGAAGCATGGTGGAAAGCTGCTCTATGCCACACTCTTCGTATTCTGCACTGCTGGAAACGGAGCATCACATGGATGAGTCCATATTCTGCTGATGCACAGACTGTCCTGGGATTACTTGAATGATGGACCACTTTGTATGTTAAATGGTAGAAAAGGGGACTAGGGACAGCTCTACGAATTGAGTCCCTGGAAGTCAACTTGGGAACTTAGATGTCTCACAGTTACCAAGTAAGTATTTAATTAAACATTTTACGTTATTCACATTCATTATATAACACTAAATCCAAGTATATGTTTAAGGTACTGAGTTAGTATACACACAAATGTTGAGCTTTATTAGAAAGCAACACTTACTATTTAAAATATAACTTGTAATCATACTTACTTTCTGTATGATCTTAATTCAAAACAAGAAAAAGATATTTTAAATAAACAATACCAGATTCAACATAAAAATAGTTATGTTTTGAATTTTTGATCCAGTCAGTTCTTTCTGCTTCATATACAGAGCGAGCTACATTTACATTTTTAATAGTTTTTGATGTCCTGATTTATAAGCATGGTTTCAGGGCTGCAAATTTTATCTGAAAATGTGCCTTACTGAGTCAAACACAGAGCTGGTTTGGGGAAGAGCAGTGGATTGCCCTACAACAAGCCACATGCTTATTTTGTCTGATAGTGATTTTAAAAAGGATGTTCAGATGATAATTATTATCTGCTTCCTGGAGACAACTGTCCTATTTCAGCTACAGAGAATTTCTGATGCCCAATGTGACTTTTTTTTTTTTCCTATTCTTCTCTGTCTGATGGGACAAATAGAGAAAGAAATCAAGACTAAACTGGTTTACATTAAAAATGAAGAAATAACCATTCAGAATGTAAGTACCTATGTGCCAAGTTTTAGGGAAAGGCGAGTAAAAACAACCAAGTTATAAATCATTCAATAAGAGGGATTTATGAAGGAAACAGCAAGACAGCTTCAAGTACAATTTCTCTGCTGGGTGCTGCTCCTTGGAATGGTTACAATAAATCATGCGATGAATAGATAGGGAGCAGCATTGTCTTAACTTCCGAAGGAAAGTCTCTGGAGACTCCTCTTTGTGTACTTATGCATGCACATGTCTTCCTTTATTACAGATCTACGCAGTGTACCAACTGTGCTGTACTTCCTACAGTCTGGTGAGCAAGTTAGGCATCTGTATATGATCAGATGGGTAGTCATAGCTGGGTTTTCATTTTAATTTGGGATACTCTGTATTTGTTTATTCAGTGCTAGACCAGACCTTTAATACATTTAATACATTAATACAATACTGTTCAAAATGCCCATTACCTTGAGAACATTGATGAGGTTATTGGAAACAAATGCCAAATATCTCAGAATGCTACTTGCGGTGTTAGAAAGAAAATTGGAATATGATGTAAAATCATTCTTCTAAAGGAAATCTACTCCATTTTAGAACTATTACAAGATTTCATCCTATATTATTACATTGCTAAGTTCATTGTAGAACGTAACTGTGGTCCAGAGATAACCGAAAATGGGTTTCTGTGCTTTTTTTTGGTGGTGGTGGGGGGGTTTGTTTTGTTTTGTTTTGTTTTACCACTTTCATTTATATTACTAAAATTCTTATTAAATTTTCAAGGAAAATATGCTATTAAATAAAGCAAACTTAATAAATCATAAAAAAAGAGGAAAAGTTGAATAAGTTGAAAGAAGCATGAAGAAGCTGGAAGACATACAATGACAGAGGGAGGATAAGAGCATACTGGAAGAAAATAGGAAATAGGAACTTGTACCTGTTTAATGCAGCCTTCAAATAAAATCATGACATTCTGGACTGCTGGTACCAGTACCACCTACACAATTAGTAAGACATTCCTGGACACAAGGCAAAGGCCCAAGTAGAACAAAATCTGTATGTTTGCATCCCACATTCTCCACAGCCTTACAAATCACTCTGTATTGCCCAGCCTGGCGAACTGAATTATCCCACAGAATGTAAGCCACTTTCACAGCCTCACAGCCTCAGACACAGCATTTCCACATTTTCAGAAAAAATTTACTAAATAATCAGGCATAATTACATTCAAGGCTACATTTAAGGGAATGAACTAAATTCTTATAAAAATACTAAAATTCTTATAATGGTCCTGAATGTAATTGTGCCTGGTTATTTAGTAACACTGTCTTGATAGAAGAAAGGAACCTAAAAAAAATTAGTTTTTAATTAAATAAATTTTGATGTAGATGATTGTTATGCAAGGGGTATTTCTGCTCAACTCTAAAATAGTAGATGGTGGGCAAACCATGTCTAAGAGACTTGGCATATGTATTTATTTATTTTAGAAAAACGTTTCCACAGATCTAAGCATCAGGAAACAATGACTGTTCTAGCTGCATGCTTTTCAAAGTCTTGTAGCTGACAAATGGAACTGTTTGGGAGCATTTCCAAGCAACTCTCTCAGAGCTTGCATATAGACATGAGGATGAGGAGAGGGAAGGAAGCTTGAAGATGGCCAGTGACACAACAGAGATCAGTTAATGTCAACAAGAAGAAAACACCATATTGTCACAGTTTCAACATGTCTGTGAAATTCAGCCAGGGTAGGATGCAGTAGGTGGAAGAGGCTTGCAATCCATTGAATTCACTGATATTTTACTAGATTGTAGGTGGTCCTGTATCATTGAAACCACAAGATTGGATTTTGCAAATAACTTCAGAACCTCTGTATTAGAATAGGCTGTTTCCAATAGAATGAAAACTGTTTGGCTCTCTTTGTTTTTACACATAAGAAATAAAAGGAAAAGAAAAGCAACACTCCTGGTTAATTGCAAGGTGTTGCTTTCCACGGGAGACTTTAATTTTGAGCTGTGGTCAAAAGAACAAGCAGCTGATGAAGCAGGAGAGCAGCAGGCTGTGGATTGTGAAACCAGGTTTTCACCTTGCTGTTGCCACTAATTAGCAGCCTGACCCAGAGCATCTCTGAGTCCCTGTATTTGAATCTTCTCACCTGTAAAATCAGGCATCTGTTGATATCTAAAGTCTTTTCTGGCATCACCAATCTATAGACGATGCATTCTCTTCACTGGAAGCATAGAGAGATTGGTATTCACCTACATAGGTGTTTTCTTCTTCTTTTTCTTTTTAATTGTGCTATGCCCCAGTAACCTTGACTGGCATTTTTTATAGGTACAACCTATGTGACAGGGTGATTCAAAATGATCATGGTCAAGAATGAGAAGCTCCACCACATGTAATTAGCAAGACCCAAAATCAGAAATGTCTCCTAGTGAAGTGATGCCAAGGATTTCTTGGGAATGAGTTTTCAGGGCTACATATTTGATGGTACGTGTATTTCACACACAGTGAAATAATAAATTGTAATTTTAATGACAACTCGGTAAAATATATTCCTCATGTGACAACGGAAAAAAATTGTGAAAAGCTCACTTAACTAAAGTAATTAAAAATTGAGTCTATTTAGGTGAGAGTATTTATGTTAACTAATTAGTGCATAGAAATATAGTTTAATTATATTTTATAAAATCAGTCCAAAAATACAGAAATAAAAGTGTGTGTGTGTGTGTGTGTGTGTGTGTGTGTGTGTGTGTGTGTTTGTGTGGTTATAAGCACATTATAGGGAACTGGTAGCACTAATTGCCATCAATATTACATTGACTATGCAATTCAAATCTAGGTTTGATTTTACTCTTTTAACCACTAGCATGTCTGCTGTAATATCTTGTAGACATGTTGATATATTGAAGTTCATTGTTATAACATGATCAGTTTGCACTTCATTTGGCATTCTGAATAAAACTGTGACAAGTATTTATGAGTAATACCTCTGAAATATAATACAAAGAAAATGGAGTTTTGTCCTGTATCTATTAGCCTGTTTATCCTTGGCACATGTTTAGAATAAAGTAGTGAAATTGAAACCAATATAGACATTTTATGCTGTCTTATTAATAGTAATTTATTACTGAAACTTTGAAATGGTCTCTTTGAAAAAATCTTTTGTTCACAGAAACATAATATGAAGAAATAAATCAATACAAATCAAGAAATCTTTCATGGCAGGGTCATAATTAGTCAAACCTGACATCACATTTTAATCGCCACTGATTGAAACCTGAATGAGAAACATTTGTTGACCACAAAAGCAAGCATTTTATCCTTGTTTTGTCTTTTTCACTTTGTTTCAAGGGTCTTCTATACAAAATTGAACTGGCTCAGCAATAAATTTGACTTAAAAATGTATTTAGAATCCATCCATGTGGAAGATATGAATGGCTACCCTCTGGAGAGTCAGAGATTTTCCAGAATGAAACGTCTCATTGACAGCAAACTACATGTTGGGATAATGATTGCAAGTTTTACTATGTCTTTTTTCACTCTCCAAAACTTTATCTTTTGGCCTTTATAGGTAAAGCTTGGTATGAATTATTTTCAATGAAATATTCTCTTATTATTAAAAATCTGAAAATAAAATACTATTCCAACTCATAAAATGTTAAGAGTTCGGTCTCTGTGCTGATTTCCATCTGAGTCCAGATTGCTAGTTACTACTTACTTTCTTCCCTCTCTTTCTCCCAGTACTTCAACCGTTTCCCCCCTTCCTCTCTCTTTTTTATCAAGTAAGAGTTAATGGAGAAAAGAGTTCTACGCAATTAGCTACTTAAAACACCAAAACATACTTAGGAACAGTAGGTTCACTAGTAACATTTCTCAGGCAAACAAAATTAATAGAGAACTTTGTTCATACCAAAACCCAAAAATAATATAGGCGTAATGCGTAGACTTACTAAGATTCATTTAAATGTTCAGTGGGACCTCCCATACCTGGCAAGAGAGTTATGTGAACTTCACAATTTGAGAAACAGAGGTAAGATTCAGACAATCTTGGTGAACCAATAGGAAGACTAATGTGTTAGATTTGCCAACGAACTAACAAATGTGACAGCTATTCCTAGTTGTCATCTTGGCTACATCTGGAATTAATGAAAATCTAAAAATGGAAGGCACACCAGTAAGGGATTTCCCTTCCTTCCTCCCTTCTCTCCCTCCCTCCCTCCCTCGTTTCCTTCCTTCCTTTCTTATTTTTTTTTTCATTTGAAGTTATTAGAGCCACTTCTTATCTGGATGTTTGAGATAGGAAGACAAAACTTTATTCCAGAACTGAAGGGTGAAGATACAAGTTTTTAATCTGGATCTTGAGGTGGGAAAACACATCTTTAATCTGGGCCATGACTTCTGTTGGAAGCCTACATAGGACATGGAAGAACAGTTTTGTTCTTTGCCCACTTGCTCTTAACCTGGTAAGTCATCCAGTCCTTCACTGGCATTATAGTTTATTTCTTTGAGATTTCAGCACATGCTGAGGACCAGGTTAGACTTTCTTTGGGACTGAGCAACTACTGGATTCTTAAATTTTCCATGTACAGCCAGCCATTGTTGAACTAGCTGGACCTAGACACAGCCTGTAAGTCATTCATTCTAAGAAATCTCTCTCTCTCTCTCTCTCTCTCTTTCTTTCTTGCTCTCTCTCTCCATATATATACACACACACACACACACACACACGCACACGTGTGTGCGTGTGTGTGTGTGTGTGTGTGTGTGTGTGTGTGTGTAGGTGTAGAGAGAGATTCAGTCTATAAGTTCTGCTACTATAAAAAAAAATAACCTGACTAATACAACAAATAAACCCCCAAGAAGCATTTCAGGTTGGCTCTTGGTCAATTTAAACATTTTAAATTTAAAGCCTTCAGAATATTTCTCATATTATTACCCAGGAACTGGGGCAAATAGAGAGTGAACTCATATAAACTGTAGTTGACTAAAACATGTCAAGAAAATTCTGTGAATTTTGTTGAATTTTAACCTGAAACTAAATGTAATGAAAACTTAGTTTACATAGGTATGATCCGGACCAGGTGTATGGAGCTATGTACTATAAACTTGTGTCACTCTTTTTGAAGTAATATTATACAAAAGTCACAAGAGATAAGATGAATTTTGGATGGTTTCAGGATAAATGAGCCAAGTGTGTCTTTCTTGGTGCTGGCATGTTATCCTCAATGTAACTGGAATACTCACAGCCTGGGGGCATGGAAAGGATCAGTTCATTATTTCCTCAGTGACTCATTTTGCTTTCTAGCTAGACCATTCACAGAAGGCCAGTTCTCAGCATGACATACTGTTGTATGTAATTTGGATTATCTCAGTGTTCAGACTCTGAGTTGATTCATGTTTTAATCCTATGGAGACAGGAGAATGTTTGTAAAAATGGAAAGATTTGTGTCCCTAATCCCTTTTTGCAAAGGGAACAAAAGTTGTACTGTTTAGTTGTTAACTCACAGAATTTAATCATAAGAATGGAAATTTGTTTCTGAATCAGACAGAAACATCCCTTTGGGAATATGGTAGCATTCATAGACAGGACATATATAATGTGAATCTTGGTAACATGCAGGAGGATGGCATACATCAATCACTCCTTGTCTGAATTATGATAGACAGGGATTCTTCATGAATAGAAAGAATAATTCTGTATTCCTGAAAATATATGGCAATGTTTTCTTTTTTAAAAAGTACACGAGCTATGAATGATTGTATAAAAGTAGTTGTTTTTCTAGTTCTAATGCTATCATTAGGCTTTTGATTTTGATATTAAATAAGTACATATGTTAGAATATTAAATTTTAAAATTTAATGTGACGTTTCATAGCTTCCATTATGAATGTCAATTCTAACTCTATGTAAGTTCATTATGTTCTACATATTGATTTTGGTGAAAAGTATTATTAAATATTTGTACATTTGGATAACATTTTACATTACTATAAAGTAAACGCCAGTACTTTAAAATTTTTTATCTGATGTCTAGGGGGAAATTATCATTCGTGAAAATTATGACAGTCTTCTTATAATTGTTTCCATACTGTATTCAAAGAATAATTTTATACATTCATTTAACTGCTGCATTAACATTCAGATATTTGAAAATCTATGTGGAATGTGTAACCAAGGACAGATTATTTGTAGTTAATAGACTAATATAGTTCTCCTGTGTACTTGTGTGGCCATATATTCAACATTAGGATTACAAGATTTGGCTGTATTTATGAATAATGAATACATTACAAAGTCTTTATACTCTTGGTTATAGCACTTAATATTCATATCATTTAGTGTAGAAATAATAAAATAAACAGAATAACCTGAGGTTTCCTATAAAATGCTTATATATATGATGATATGTAAAATATGAATTAATAAAAACACAATGAGTGAGAATATTATAATTATTTTTGAAAAAAGAGAAGGACATGTAAGTTCAGTATCCAGTTATTTTCATTACACATCAATACTCTGAAGCATGAGTTTCATGTAAACATATACATTTTCTTCACAAGATAATTATATACTCCTAACATAGCAAAGTATATATCGAGTTAAGAGTATAACACCATACAACTTATTTTCTTAATGAACAAGAATAAGATTTAATTCCAAGTTAAAATATAATTCATTTTCCTATTAATTACCAAGACTTTTACTTAGTAATACTTTAAGGTTTTCCCACTAATTAAGTTGAATTAATCAGTTTGTCTAAGGATATTTGTAAATTATTATTATACTGCTTTGTAAAATACATTTTATTTTCAATTATTTGTGCTGTAGTTATTTATGTTTAGCAAAGAGTAGAAGATAAAAAAATATTGAGATATGCTACCCTGTACTAAGCAAATATTTTTACATTAAAATATCAATTTAAAAATTTTATACTATTAGCACTGAAAATCACTTGCAAAACATAGAGAAACGTTAAGCCTCATTGTTTAATATATAGAAATTACTAAACATACAATGATTTCTCAGTATGACATTGTATTTGGTTCTCTTTGTCAGAATGTATAAAAATGTTTTGATGGAGTTAAATAGATGGAAGTATCATCATATAACATATAGAAATAGTGCCTACTGAAGAATACCTAAAACAGACAGATAGTGCATTAAATATAAACCAAACACAAGAGCAGAACCGTATGTTCCGAAATTCAGTAATCTGATTTTCAATTGAAAATGAAAGAATACATATAATAGTGAGTTGGAAATACTTTGAATTCACATGCCAAATTTGAAAACAAAATTTAATATATGTATATAATTGAATATATGTATATGTATATATGACTATATGTGTATACACACATATGTGTGTATATATATATGTGTGTGTGTGTGTGTGTGTCTATCTTTGTTTTAAATATTACTGTGTTTGTGAGTATGAATGATGCATGCATGTCACAACGCACATGTGGAGCTTAGAGGACGTGTTTGTGAAGCTGGTTCTCTCATTCCAATTTTATGTAGGTTCTAGGATCTGACCTCAGCCTAGGTTTGTATGGCAAGTGCTTTTACCCCTGAACCTTCCCTCTGGCCAATACCTAGTTTTAATAGATACTTACCACAGTGATATCAGCAGTGATGTTCTGTTCAGGCAGCTCCTTCATCAGAAAGCTATGCATATAGCTGGTCTCTAACAAAAGGAGAAAATCAGAGTGTTCCTTTCCTGCTTTTTATTTTGGTTCTAAAGCAATCGATTGGAAAGCTGTGAAATGAATTATTATAACCAATATCACTCTGTGGATCGTGAAGAGACAAAGCACTTTGAAATGGTTAAGGAAGCAGTTGGAGGGCAAATGCCTTCCAGGATTTTACTTTTACTTACTTTACTTCAAACTCACATCATTTCACTCATTTACTCACATTTCTTTTTCAAACATTTTTCGTACCCTGGAGTGTTCCTTTGGGTTTGATAGGAAAAAAAAAAAAAAATTGATAGCGATGCTGTCAGTGTCTTCGGGTGACTGCTTCTTGAGTTGTATATCAGTTTTCAACCTGATTTTGGTTGTAAACCTGAAAGAGTGGATGATGTTGAGGTACCCAGAAAAGCTGGCATAATATCTAATGTGACTTTGATACCTGTGAAGCATCTCGGAGAAATTGTCTCTCCAAAGCAGAATGCTCACCATCACAATCACAGCCTATTATCTCCCTTCTCGTGGGATATCTGCTTAGTGAATATTCTAAAAGGATTCTATGTAACAACCCTTCAAGATGTATTAAGTGTCAGAGGAGAAGTGCTGTCCATTTTATATCTGATCTACTTCCTTCCTTATGCTTTATAAAGAAATGTATGCTTTAAGCAATACAATGTACCTACTGGGAAAATTTTTAAATAATCTATTCATTTATGTTAAAAAATGCTACTATTTAATTATAATTATACTTTTAAAAATTTAATGTAACATATCATTATGGAGAACCTCCATATCTTCATTCTACTATTTAAATGTTACTATTAACAAATGATTTTAATAGAATATATCTGTAAGATAAATACTTTTTCTGCTTAGTTTATCTATCTTTCTATTCAAATTCATTAATTACTAGCACTCAAAAAAGAATTTTTTAAATCTAAAAAGTAACAAAACACAATTGTGTTTTTCAATGACATAAATCACAATCTAAAGTGTACAATGCATTTCACAGTATTTTATTTTATGTATAATTTCTGAAGTTCTGTATTGCAAAGTAAGATGAAAGTTGATGAATTATAAAATATTTTCTTGATAAGAAAAGATTTTCTGCAGGTTTTTTTTTATTACCACAAGAAACTGTCAGTAAGCAATAACATAAATTTATTTGTGGCATACAATTATTTGAAGAATAATAGTTTAAGAACATTTTGGACTCTTTTCTCCATTATGTTGACATTTTACACTTTATTAAGTGACAAAAGAGAATAATGAAAATAGAAAAATTTTCTTTGTTGTTCAGCTAACAATAGAGCAATTCTGTTAGTGTAAAAATATAGAAAGAGCAAATTTGTAGAAAATCAGTCTAGTCATTAAGTGTGTGTGAGAGTGAGTGTGTGTGTATGTAATAAATTTCAAAAAACATAGTAGAACCAAACCAGGTCAGGAATAAAAAATGTTTGAAATGTTAGCAATAATAAGATTTGTTTGTAGATGTATCAGTTTCCCTTTTCAATACATTTTTTTTAACATATACATTTCTTATACTGGTTTTATTATTTTATCTTTTGCTAATGTTCAGCTTTTACCATATGAAACTGAAAAATGTCTTTCTTTATGTTTGTATAAAAAGAGATAATTATGAACTTACAGACTCACATTTTGCCTAGAAAGAAAGTAGTGCTAACTTACTGTTTTGTTTTTTTGTACTAAAAAGTTTTTAATAATATGAACATCAAAATTTAAGAAAATGCCTCCAGAAGATTGGAATGTAGGCAAGCCTGTAGATCCTTTTCTTAATTGGTGATTGATGTGGGAGGGTCCAGTCCATTGTGGGTGTTGCTACCCTTCAGCTTGTATTCCTGAGTTCTATAAGAAATAGGCAAAGCAAGCCACAGGCAGCAAGCCAGTAAGGAGCACTCCTCTATGGTCCCTGGATCAGCTCTTTCCTCAAAGTTCCTGCCCTGCATGAATTCCTTCCCTCACTACTTTTGAGGATGGACTATTACACTGAACTAAAACCTTTCCTTGACATGTTTCTTTTTGTCATGGTGTTTCATAACAACAATTACAACCCAGCAGAGCACTGGTGGTGCATGTCTTTAATCTCAGCACTCGGGAAGCACAGGCAGCAGGATCTCTGTGAGTTCAAGGCAGCCTGGTCTACAGAGTGAGTTCTAGGGTAGCAAGAGTTACAACAGAGAAACCTTGTCTCAAAAAACAATACAAAAAACAAAAACAAAACAACAATAATAACTGAAAGTAAGATAAGGAACCCTATTTTTTTTTTTTTGTTGATTCTCATATTCACTGTTTTTGAGGCTTCAGGACCACATGCCAGGGAAGTGGTACCACCTACAATAGGCTGGGTGGTTATATATTGTAAAATCTTCAAAAATTAGTAATCAATGCAATGCTCCTGAGACATGCTCATAGCCAATCTGATCCAGATAATTCCTAATTTGAGGTTCTCTCCTCCAATATGATTGTAAGTTTTATCAAGTGGGCAGTAAAACCTATCCACTACAGACACCAATAAAAAAACAAAAGAACAGAATCATGAAAAAATATTAAAATTCCAGTATTCCAATTATACCTTATTTTATGATCAAAAAATAATCTTTGTATTATGTTCTTGTAAAAGAACAGATAACATGGCTCTAACAAAATCTAATAAAGTTGCTGTAGATCAAATACAGGCGAACCACTTCAATTAATTGCTTTTACCAGGAAATAAATGTTCCCTTCTAACACCACAATGAATCTGTAATTCTCTTACTTACTGTCATAAGTTAGAAGATGCAAGTAACTCAAGAGTTCTTTTTGGGTTCTGGGAGTAGTTTGGGACTTTAGTTTCAGACTAGTTTATACAGTATTTGTAACACTAGTGTTACATGCTACTGACACAATTAAATATGCACTGCATTTCTCTAAGTTGAGTTTTAATCTTTTATGTTTTCAACTTTAATTTCATTTATATATGTATGCACTTAGTTTTTGTACAAGATTTCACCATGTAACTGTCTATCCTTGAATTTAGTATTTGGAACACAGTGGACTAGAACTCACAAATTTTTCTTGTCTGTGCCTGCTGAGTGCTGAGATTTAAAATGCATTCCAACACAAACTGCAACTGCAAATATTACTTTTATTGTCAGCAATATTTTTAAGCTTTGAGTTTATAATTTAATTGAAAATTTTCTTCTTTCCGTTCCTTCCCTCCAAACTTTCCCATATATCCCTTCCTTCTCTCCTTCAAATTCATGCCTATTTTTCCCACTATTTGTTATTGCATATCTATATCATCTATATCTATACCTGTATCTATATCTATATCCTCCTAGCTACAACATATTTAGTCCTGATAATGTTTCTTATATGCATATTTTATAAATATTGTTATCATTCCAAAGGGAACTTAATGTATGACATTAAGTATTCCCTTGAAAAATATGTTCTAATTTTATGATTCATCCTATGCTTCTTCTTTGCTTTCTGCTGCTATGATAAACATTATGGACAAAAGTAATGTGAGAAAGAAAGTGGTTCTTTCATATTGCATATTGCAGGTTATTATGAAGGGAAGTCAGGAAGGCAGGAAGTCCAGGAACACTGCTTACTGGTTTGCATAGCATGAGGTCTATAGCTTTTTTATTGTACAACTGTGACCATTGACACAAGGATTGTACCTCTCATTGTGGAATAGTACCTCTTAAACCAACTATTTATCAAGAAATTCCCCTCAAAGACTTGCCTAGTGCAATCCAATAGAGACTTTTTTTTTTTCGGTTGTGGTTGCTTCTCCTCAGATGACCCAAGTTTGTGTCAAGGTGACAAGAAACTATCCAACATAGCATATTATTGCTAATAAGACACTATTATAGCAAAGAATTGATTCACAAATCATTAACTTTGATAGGGTTCATCTACTTCCTTCCAATTTCTTGTGATGTTAAAACGTCGTTTTCAGTTCCATTATCACAAAATCTTTCCCCTCTGTAATTTTTCTCATAGTATTTTATAGTTTCAACATTACAGTTAGATCTTATATCCAGAACAGCTTCATTCTGTCATGGAGAGATAAGTATTTTTCAGTCACCACTTTTGTATAATCCTTTTCTCTTACTGTTGAATGTTCTAACAACTTGTCCAAAATAAGTAATATGAACTTCCCTCTACATGGTCTAGCCCAGTATCTACATCGGGTATCCTGTCGTAGTTTAGCCACCCATTCCTGCACCTCAAGCATCCTCTAGGTTGTCAGGACCTGCCCTTCCCCCTTTCCTGCCACCACTCATAGTTCCTCTTGTTCTTCACTAAATCTCTCTACCTACTCAGAAATCTAACTTTATTTTTAATACGTTATAGCCTGGTGAGTATTCCCAACTACACCAAGCATTCATGCTCCCAAACCAGCCAGATCTAACCTAGATTCCACATACAATGCCTGAGCTAGTCTGGTCCCCAATACCTGACTTGCATCTTATCTTCCTTTCCTAGGCTCCCAAATACAGATCCACTCCAAGACTACATCCAAACTTTCCACCAACCTAGATCTACTACCACTCTCTGGCTTGGAAGAGGAGACACATACTTAAATACCAGTCTAGTCCTTTCTGTCCTCCTGACTTCATTGTACCCAAGCCCACCTCAAGGGCCAAATACAATCCCAGTATCCTTTTTTCTGACCCACCATCTCTGACTGTATAAACCAGATTTAGGAATAATGAAAGAAGTTCACATACTGAGATGTCATAAGAAAATACAAGTATTAGGAGAGATTGAGAAAGCATACTCCAACAACCTTCCATTTGTATAGAAATACATGCAAATGAGAATTACCTAGATGAACCCTAGGTCACAAAATTAAGAAGAACAATCATAAAATACTTCAAAGAATTCAAAGCATTTAAAGAAGACACAAAGAAACAGCTCATTAAATTAAGCAAATAATAAATGCCTGAATGATGCTCATAAAACACAAACATAAAAATGATAGAAAAGTGCTGGAGAAATGGCTCAGTGGTTAAGATCACCGGCTGTTCTTCAATTTCCAAACCACACGGTGGCTCACAACCATCTACAATGGGATCCGACGCCCTCTTCTGGCATGAAGGTGTATATACAGGAAGAACACTCATATTAGGAAAAAAATTAAAAAAAATGATAGAAATGACAAAGACAACTCAAAACTTCAGAATTGAATTTAATAAGGGAGTATAAGCATATAAAATTGAAGAAGACCCAAGATGAAAAGAAGATGAAACTGAAAAGTCGAATAACTCTACTAGAAAACCGAAAGGGAAGTTCTACAGGTAGAATGAAAGAGCAGAAGATAAATTAGAGAATCTAGAGCAAATAAGCAAATCATGTGAAAAATCAATTGAATAAAAATACAGAAAATGAATGCACAAGGAATTTAGGACACAATGAAAACTCAACTTCCTAAATGTAGAAATAGACAAGGGAGAAAAATCTCAAGTCAATGGCACAGACCAAATATTCAACAAATATTCCTGAAATAAAAGAAAGACCAATTAAATATGAGAAGCACAGAGAACAATAAATAGAAAATATCAAAAAGATTAACCCAATGGCATATCAAAGATAAAACTCATAATAAATAAAATGTATTGAAAGCTGCAAAAAAAAAAGAAAAAATATAAGTCACATTAAAAAAAAATAAAACATGAGTATAAGAGTAGATTTATCAATGGAAATTTGAAGTCAAATTATCCTGAAGCAATATATTCTAAGTCAGATATGATGGGCAACCCAGGCTAAACACACAACAAAACTATCCACCATAATTGAAGGAGAAAGAAATATATTTCACGATATACAAAACCAAAATAGATAGATGATAGACAGATATAGATAGATAGCAGACAGACAGAGCAATATTTCAGGCTGAAGAGAGGAGTAATTACAGAAGAAAATCAAGGGAAAGAAACAGCAAACCATAATTTTTATAACACAAAGTACCACTGAGAGCACAATCAAGAAGACCAAAAGTCAAAATGTACATATTCCAAATGTGTATATATTTAAATGTCAATAGAGTCAATTCTCCAATCAATAGACACAAGCTGACTGAATAGATCCAGAAACAAAATCTAACTGCTGTCTACAAGAAACATTTCTTGTGTTTAAAAGTAGGCATGCCTTAGAGAGTAAGGATGAACAAAATACACCAATCAAATGGTACCAGAAAGTAGACACAGCTATCATTATGTCTGCCAAACCATACTTCAAACTAATATTACCCGGGAGAGATAAAGAGGGACACTTAATCTTAATAGACATAACAGATGATAGTCTATGATGATATTATTATCTTAAACACATTCACATCTAAACTTGTGGCACCTAATTTTGTATTTAAAAACCCAAATGGATGAAAAACTGAGAATAACATAAATCCATCATCATTAAGTGATTTTAGTACCGAACTTGTCTCAATGAACAGGCCTTGTGGACAAATATTAATAGAGAACCATACAAATTAATTGAGACATCACATATAAAATTTAAAATAGATCTATAAAATATTTCACCCAAACAAAAGAATATAAACATTCTACTCAGCAGCACTCAAAAACTTTCTTAAAATAGAGTACACCCTTGGAGATAGCACAAGTGTTTGCAATTCAAAATGATTGAAATTACTCTTTGTATTTTATTTGATCACAATGAAATAAAACTTAAAATTGATAGCACACAATTATCTAATAAGTATACAAACTCATGGAGATTAAGCAACTCATTACTGAATGATAAATTAAAGAAATCAATAAAGAAATAAAAATTTCCTGCAACTAAATTAAAATTAAGTCACAATACAACAAAATCTTTGGGACATATTGAAAGCAGTCCTAGGAAACTTAAAGTTTTAATTGCTTACATTAAAATATCCAAAAGAGAATTAATATGTGAGTCAATGATTGACCTCAGAAATTTGGGCGGAAAAGGAAAAGCAATTAATTCAAACATAATTTATAAAAAGAAATAATCAAAATCAATGAAGTAGAGTCAGTACAAAGATTCAATGAATCTTAGATCTAATCTGGTTCTTTGAGAAGATTTACAAGAGTGATCACTGGCCCAACAAACCAAGTGAATGAAAGCTAAGACCAATTAAGCAGAATCAGAAATGAGCATGAAAATATACAATAGATACTAAAGAAGTTCATACTTACATGTTGGTATAAGGACAAATGTTTATAGAGATTATGTTGTTTTAGTACATTACAGGTTTTAGATTCTCTTTCAATAATGGTGAGTTCACTAGCACTGAATATTTAGCTATCTTCTAGTACCAGCGTGAGTTCTCTCTTGATGAGTGTGCCTTAAGTTCTATTAGGGAACTATTGTATCCAATTGGTTGTCCAGTGCCAAAAAGTTAGCCCTAAATATCTGCTTAAAGAAACACTATATAGACTTAACAGGTTATGTGTAAGAATGTATTACTATATATTAGAGATTACCAAAATTCTACCAAAAAGCCAATTAGACATGATATATTCATTCACCTATAACCGGCATATATAATCAACTTGCACAAACAATAACCTATTCAACAGCAAACACACAGAGACTGAGATCATGGAGACACTCCCTTCATAATAGCCTAAAAGAAAAGAAATATCTAGAAGTAAAGTTAACTGAGTGAAGAACTTCTATAATAAAAATTTTAATTTTTTTGAATAAAGAAATACAGAAAGACAAAAGAAAAAGCAAGGACATCACAATCTAAGAATAGGTAGAATTGATATGGTATTAATGACAATTTCCCCCAAAGCTATTTATACATTCAATGCAACTCTTATTAACCTTCCCCATCTCATTCTTCATAGAAATAGGGAAAAAAAAAGCTATTGCAAAATTCACATAGAAATGCAAAATGGCTTCACATAGCCAAAAATGCCCTGTAGAAGAAGAACAACACTGTGGGGATTACCATGCCAGATCTTAACATATACTACAAAGACAGTAATAAAAACAAATTGGTACTAGCACAAAAACAGACAGGAAACCCAATGAAACAAAATCAAGGCCAAACATGTTTATATGTAACTTTAGCCATATAATATTTGACAATGAGGCCAAATATATAAGCTGGAGAAAAGAAAATACCTTCAACAAATGGCTGTGAAAATTAGAAGTCAACACGCAAAAGAATGAAATTAGATACATGAATATCACCTATCATAAAAAAAAAAGAACCATTATATCAAGATACACAAAAGATCTGAATGTGAATCCAGAGGTATGAAAACTGTTAGAAAAAAAAACTCAGGCAGTCCTCTACATGATACAAGTATATGAATATTTCTCTGGGTAAGATTTAGATTTTTGAGAATATTCTGCACTAATTTCCTTAGGAGTTGCAGAAGTTTATGATTCCACCAATAGTGAATGAGGGTTCTCTTACTCTCACAATGTGTATTGTTTGTTTTATTAATCTTAGCCATTCTGATTGGGGTAGGTAAAAATCCCAAAGTTGTTTTTGAGGTATTTCCTAGCTAATTATTTTTTCTTCACTCAGAACTCTCTCCACAGCTCCAATGTTTATTGGTCAAGTGGGTCATTTTCTTTCTGATTCTCTGTTTTTGAGCATTTCTCATACTCTGAATATCAATCCTGTCATTTGTGTAGCTGGCATAGATTCATCCCTATCTCTGGGCTTTCTGTTGGACTGGTTCATTGTTTCTTTAGGTGTGCAGAAGCTTTATAGTGTATGAAGTTGGCTATAATTCTTGAAAGAAAACAGAAAGAAATATGCTTGGTAAATAAATTATGCTTTATAGACACCCTTTTGTCATGGAAGTGTGTTAACCTTTTATAGTGAATATCTTCTTAGTGTACCTGGTTCCCATGTTACAAACCAACATACACTGTATCATAAGGTTCTGGTGTGTTCTATCAAATGAGATTTTCCATTCTCTGAGATGCTTTGTCTTATGACTCTTTGAATCTTTGCTACAATGAGCCTTGGCTATCTTGACTATACTATAGTATTTAAATATAACACCTTTCCTTTAACTTGGTATAGCTTAGTAAATAAATTCTCAGAATTAAAAAAATAAAACTCAAGAAATTAATTTGACGGAAACATCCCATTTTGGATGTCCACTTTTAGGTCTCTATATATGTTCCATACTACAGGAAGAAACTTCTCTGATGATGGCTGAGCAAGACATTGATCTATAAATATAGCAGAATGTCATTGGGAATCATTTTATAGCTATATTTCTTTGGTAGAACAGTAATATTTGGTTCCACTAGATCTTAGGTTTTTGGAGCATGAGGCATGGATTCTATCCCATTCATTGGGCCTTAAATCAATTTAGATAGTAGTTGGTAACTCCAATAATTTTTGTGCCACTATTAAAGTAGCATATCTTGCAGGCAAGGGTCCATTGTAGATCAAATGATTTATAGCTTAATTGGTGTTTACTTTTCTCCTTGAAGAGTGTTCAGACTATATTCCAGTACTATGAGCACTAGTCAGTATTGATTTTTTTAAGCCACTCTGTTATAACAGTAAATCTACTTGGCTACAAGTTTCTGTTTCAATGTTAAGAACAGACCTTCTAATTCATTCAAGATTATTATTGTGCTCCCAGAGATATATAATGCTTTATTTTCAATTTACAAAATTGGAATTTTCTTCATGACATGACAGTAACTCAGTTTATTTGCTTTTAATGAATAGGGTTCTTTAAAAATGCCCATCAATTTGCTTTTCTGGAAGATGGCAAACATGATGGAAAGTGAAATAACTGAATTGTGACCCACCATTGATTTTCCACATTTGTAGTCATATCTATAGCTTAGTCAATTATTTCACATGGTGGTCTTTTATTGTCAAATTTAATAATAAACTTTGTATGTTTTGAAGATATAATGAACAAGCAACCTACATCAAGAATAAGGAAAAATGATGTAATCAATGATCAATCAATCAATATATAAATAACATAAAATAAACTTGAGTTGAATGAGATTCCACCCAGCATAACAGGCTGATAGTGTTTTACAAACTTTTATCATGAATAAAAATACATTACAGTACATATTAAGTCAGTAATCTTTTCTATTACTGATTATATGACATGTAGACATTTTTATGCACTATCTTGAAAATGACTATCAACACAGTATGTGTTACTAAGTGGAAGACTCTGGGAAGGAGATACTACCTCATATACCTCTAAGCATCTGCTTTGTTCCCCACTATAGATTTCAGTTCTCTGATTTAAATTGCTTTCAGAACTAAAAATCTCATTGCTCAGCTCTAACCTGTCTCTGGTTTTGGTGTATCTTAATATTGTCTTTGTAATTTTATTAAAGGCAAAGACAATCGCATTGCTGGTGAACTCTGTGCTGTCCTCTTATCATTTTGCCTCTATTACTCCAAACTAATCAATAAATGTACTAAAACAGAAATATATTCTGGTTAAATGAGCTATTTGCAGTAATGGCTATCCTCTCATTATCCCTAAATGTGAATGTAACTTTCCATATAAGTTTCAAAGTAAATCATTTTTAAGAGAATTTACTTCCATTTATATAAATATATTGAATTTTAATATGCAATTAAGTTTTCCCCAAAAATGTATACATTATTACAATAATACATGAATTACTAGATTTGTGTCTGTAACACATCCTTTCAAAATATCTCTTTTTAAGGTGACACTTTCCTAGAAAGCTGTGTACTTCATCGTTCTGTGAACTAATGAAACTCCAGAAGAATTAGTTGGCTTTCAGAGGCTGCAGACTTTATCCCAACTCTAGCTATGAATGAACAATACTGAATATATATATATATATATATATATATATATACTTTAGCATAACTAGAATTAGAAAGGAAGGTTTTGAACTAGATAGCAAACAAAAATCTAAACCAATTGCCTTCTCATTTTTGCAAATACGGCTATACAGGATTATTCTTAACTGGCTTAAGAATGTAAAAATTGTAAAACGCTATTTTTACTGTCCCTGCCACACATTGAAAATCAAAAATGATAAGCTATAAATAACTGGAGCTAGAGAATGCAGGGCTATAGATGTGTATAATAATACACAGCCATAATTCTGTGCGTGTATATACATATAAGAACACATATTTACTTCTGCAGTCAAATTAAAAATAACTGTCTTAAAATCAATAATACAGGTGCTTGTAAAGAAGGCAAGGACCTGAATTACTCATTTAGCTCTGCTTCGAGGAATTGACACTGATGCTAAACATGGGTCGCTTAGTTATCAAATATCTAAACAGGTAGTGTGTGTAATTTCTTCCTTGCTATTTTACTGAGAAAATGATAATATTCAGCAAAGAGTTATCACAGGTGTGTAAACACAGAGAAAAGCACTGGCATTTGAAACACACCAAAGTAAAACAAAGTCAAGGTTGCAGACCCCATATACATGTGCTCTGTGTAACATGAGCCAGGAGTGCAAATCTGACAATACAAAATGAAAATTAATTTCCTCAAATGAACAATGATAAAATTCCCCCAAAATATTATATACTCCGAAATAAAACCCTTTGAAAACAAACTTGTAATAAATTTCTTTGTGGTAGCATTTTAGCAATGAAATTGTTTTACTTTTATGACTGAATCATTAGGAGAATTATGAAAATCTCTCTGCTGTCCAAATGATCTATCTTCTGATTTCCTTTGCTTGTCTCTCAATTAGTCATGTGGTAACCAAAAGGATCCTGATAAAAGGAGGACCTGATTTCTTTTTCTTATGAATAGGACTCTAAAACTTTGAAAATTTGTTTCAAGGACAATATATGAAATGCTGAACTACAGATAGTCTGTATGAGAATGTACATATTTCTATATAATGCATACATCTATGCCTGATTGCATGTGTTCTCACTGTTAAAATTAAACTTATGCTCATTATTATTTCTTTAAGTTAGATCAACTTTGCCTTATTTAAATAAACATATAAAATCATGTATGTAACTTTAAAATTATATAGAAGCTGGCATTAAGATAACTGCAAACCACAAGGTAGAATAACATTTTAAAAGGAGTATTACTGCAGGCAGATATATGTTAGATGGCAGAGTTCTGGAGTCTTCTGTGTTGATTTACTTTTAAGCACTCAATCATGAATAATACAGAGTATAAAGTTTCTCTTCTTTCAAAATCTCTTTTTGGATAGCGTTACTAAAAGAGGGATGAAACCCATGAATTACACTATAACTTCTAGTGGTATTTATAGCCTCAAAACTGTCAGAGTTAGGTGTTGAATCAACTCATCAAAATCCTTCAAAATCTTTAAATGTTTCCTGGCTTTCCAGTGCAAATTTCATTTAAAAATCAGAAAACATCAAAATGCAAGATACTTACATTTTAGATAGACTAGTCTACCTTATTTTTGTGCACTGTAAATATGTGCCTTCAATTTCCAAGCTTTTGACTATCGCTACATCTAACTTAGACTTGAAGTCTAGTTCATATCCAAGTTACAAAAAATGACATCTCACAAAAAAGACCCCCCAAAATAAAGCGTCTCTCTAATTTTATTCTCTGCTCTTACCTCTCATTCTTTCCAAGACAAGACAGAAATTGTTTTCCTTTTCTACTCTGTGAATCATGAAAACACTACTGCCTCTTTTCTCCAAAGCCAACAATGAAAACAAAGTTATTATTGTAACTATCCTCAACTTCCTGAAAAGTATATGATGTTCACTCCATATTGATCTTGCCTTTTTGCCAGACAAGAAGCACCATGTTATGCAGAAACAAAGAATCTGAATGGCCAAGACTTGTTGCCTTCTAGATCATACACTTTTCCTCCCACCATATTTCTGCATAGTTATGAACCTAAGCATAAATATAGGTTATTAATCTAGGTTTTTGTGCTCATTCTGAGAACTATCATGTGACATAAAACGTTGGTTCTTTGAATTATCTGCATCTTTATTTCACTACCCTATCTTTTGTTATAGAGATATTAGTCCTAACCCTACTTATTGGAGAAAAATGATGTCATAATTGCCTTCCAGGTGCATCTATCTTTTTAAGAAATGATTATTTGTATGTATCACATTTTTATATATTATACCTAGAGAACTTGAAATGTTCAAAGGTGTAAATCTCTATTTTAACATGCTGTGGTTAAAAGTTAGACTTTACACATAAAGTCAAAATATTAAATAAGTTAATTGTTTAGATTCGTTTTATTCAGTGAATGAATTACTTTGATTTATGATCATCTCCTGAACTCAATGGTTTTATTAAAATTCTTCTGTAGTGAAACAAAATAATTACTAAAGAAATAAAATTAATTCCGAGTCATACTGTAAAAACTAAAGAGCTACTTCACAGTTTTCTGTTTTAAATTAACTTTAACTTTATATCTATTTACATCATCTACTCCTGCAAATCTTTCCTGTGTGTGTGTGTATGTGTGTGTGTCTGTCTGTCTGTCTGTACATGTGTGTGTAAGTATAAAATACAATCTCCTGAATCATTTTATTATGTATGTTTTTAGGGCTGACCTCTTGATCTTGGATAACCAATTAGGTAGGCTCACTTCTGGTAGAATAATTCTCCCTCTCTCAGTAGTCCCTAATTTTCTCTTGCTCTTCATCTAGTATCTTCTTTTAAAGATTGGATCAAAGCTGAATTTGAACATTAGACAAACAGCTAGAGCAATGCAGACAGTCTTAGAGGCAGTTAGTATCACACTCATAAGAACACTCTGATGTGAAAGGTTAAATTATCAACCTAAAAATAATGATATTAGCTCCCTGGTGGATGTCCACTTGTTCTCTAATCATCCTGACCTCTCTACCATGGATTTCAAGCATTTAATGAGTGTCTTTGAAGTGGATTCACATTAACTGGTTTAGACCATTGCTCTAGCTTGTGTGTAGTCACATGCATATGATGAAGAAATTAGATTTCTAATTAAGCAATCTACAATAAGGCTGCCTGCCAGATGTGAATTAATCTTAAGGGCATTTGTAGAGAGATGCTGATTGACAAATATTTATGGCTGTATCCTCAGTAACCACGGAATTAATCAACAAGATATTGCCAAAATTCCTATAGAGAAAGCAGAAATTGTGCTTATTTGTTTTTGGAGGCTGTTACCAGCTAGGAGATTCTACATATCATGATTAAGCTCTAAGGAGTAATCTTAAAAACAACATTTCAGAAAAAAAATTATTGAAAGCACTGATTGGTAATTGCTGTGAGAAGAAATTCAATCAGGTAACACCTTCTCCTTTTTGGCAAATAGCGACTAGGCAAATAAAAGATATTTGTGTATTTTTTCCTCAATTTTTTTTTCTCACAGATCTTAGAAAATTGGATGGTATTCCTTTTTGGTTAATCTAAAAGGAAGTGAAAAGCAAATACAACTCAAATTTTTTTCCAGTGCTGTGCTTTTGATATCTTCAATTTCACAATTTTCATTTCTTTGTTATCACTGATTTCTTGTCTGTAGCTTTTAAGTCAGAAAAATATTTTTTAAAATATTTTAACTTTTAAATAAACTTATTTTCAAGTGATTTAAATACTATAAAGATTTTCAATATTAATTAGGTTGCACAAGATTTTTTTGAGGTCATAATTTCAACAATTCTCTGTCCTTTCCTTCTGTCAAACCCTTACTCATCCTCTGCCCCACTCTCCTTCATATCCACAACCTTGTTGTTCATTAACTATTATTGCATGAAAATATATATATATAATATATATATATATATTTCTCAATATAGCCTGCTCAGTTTGTATAATATTATTTGAATGTATGTTGTCAGGGTTTTCTTGTGTCAACTGGCCAGGTATAAAATGTATATGCATGTATATAGTAGGTTGAATATGTCCTGTGATCAATTTTATGTTGTCAAAAGGTTTATTCTTGTTTTGTGAAATGTACAGTACATTATTTGTATTTGTATTCTCTACAGTGTGCAGTACTACACAGAAATTCTTATTTTTAATTGTAAATAAAAGTGTTGATCAAGTGTTCTCACCCATACTTCCTGCTATTCTCCTGCCTTCTGATCAACATCATTCTGCTCCCAACTTTGATATCAAATGTATTATTCCTGAGTATTAGGGAGTCCATTTAGTAGTTTTGCTCACATTCATTTTCATGAGTAGGATATTTACTTTAGCTATTAATTCATCCTGTGAATTTTTCCTTTGACATTTTAAGTCCCAGCTTATCAGTACTTATATATAGCTCTAAATGCCCCTTCTTTTCAAATAAACCCATTTCACATTTAGTTACTACATATTCTTTCATTTATTTCAAGACATTTCTATAATTGATCTCTCATTTTTCTCCAATATTTACATCTGAAAACAACAAAATTCACACAGTAATATTTGTAAAAATTACTATCTTGTCTGGTGTTAAAGTTGTATCATATATGACAAACACTATAGATATGCAGTTATAAATGCTGATGGTATATCCACAAGGCACTTGGAAGTTTTAAAATTTTGGAGGGAGTGAGGATGAATCTCAGGCCATTCATTTTATTAAAGAATGAAAAAATGACTTTCTTCATAGTATATTCATAAAATTCTAATTTGTCATTGTACTAGAAACATAGAGGTGACCTAAAATGATCAATTACTTTCATTTTTTAGTTACAAAAATTATTATTTTTCTAAGTGATCATGATATATTGAGTATTCAAGCATAAGAAAAAATAAATAAAAGGAAGAAACAAATTTGGCACTGGAGAAATGACTCAGTTGTTCTCAGAGGGCTTCTGTTTTCAACATCCACATCATAGTGCTCATAGTTGCCTATAGGTCCACTACCTAGGCAACATGACAGCCTCCTGTAGCCTCCTCAGAGACTAGAATCATGTACATATATACATCTTCTCTCTCTCTCTCTCTCTCTCTCTCTCTCTCTCTCTCTCTCTCTCTCTCTCTCTCACACACACACACACACACACACACACACAATTAAAAGAAATTAAAAGAAACAAACTTAAATTTCCAAAACAAAGCAAATCCTTACATGGATACTTGCTCTGAGATTCTTCCCTTTTATACCCAAAGAACAGTGGGGATCTCCACTGGAATAATCTAGGAATGTGATAACAAACAACTTCTCCTATGTGATTGTGGAGCTCAATATAGAATTTGTAGTGACTAGATCTGATGCTATTAGTATATTTAAGCACTGTGTCAAGGATGGCAAGCTCAAAAGGATATAAACAAGAAAGAGCAATGCAGTTGCTCAAAATTACCAAATATTTGCTTGACATTTCATTATTATTTAATGACTACCAGATGATATTTTTTCTCAAGACATTCACATTTATAAATTAATCATATATCCTTTGTCATCAAATAGCTTTATCAAAATTATGTATATAAATACTGACTTTCTTTCTCATTGAACTGGATATTAATGATATGATTGCCTTTACTGTTGTAAGAAAGAAAATTTGACTCCATTGTGTTGTCAGGAGTTGTATCCAACTGATTCTTAAGCTTACTTCTCCTGTACATTGTCAAGGAAATAAAATTGGTGAATCTACTTTAAAGTAGTATAAACAGTGCATCATATGTATGTAAATTTTGGTTCCTTCTAAAATCAGATTTCATGTCATATTCTTTTCTAAGTGATAGATGTATGAAAATAAATAAATTCATATCTTCAGTAAGAGTCTAATCAGAAGTGTGAATGGGAAGCAGACATATAAAGCTCATCATTATAATTGGTGTTCTAAGTTACATTGCAGTAATAAATATCCACATGGAAGATGGGAGTTTCCAGAGAAAGCAATGTTTGAAAATAGTTTTAAAAGACAACTCAGCTTCCAAGTGAGAAATGGGAAGAGAAACAAAAAGTAATTTCAGAAGAAGAGATTTACAGTGTCAGACAGTGTGCTTCACATACCTCCACCGACTAACACATAGGACAGAAATATGAATTGATTTTTTTAAGCTTTTGGAGCACTGAAAACCTACAGTCTGTTGGAAGGTCAGAATTTTAATCTATAAGAACCCTAAATGTGATAAGAATGTGAACTAGAAAATTCTTGATGACAGTACCTAAGATGCATTTTTCTATTTCAGTGAATCAAACTTTATATTTTCTCACACTAAAATCCCATGCACTCAGAACTGCAAAGATCTCACACCAGCAGTGAATCTACTTACCCAGTAATACTTTTGTCTATCTAGTACTTATTGGAAAAATTACATTTTCATAGGTCTAAATAGTAGCCCTGACCTTATTTTCCTTTAAAAAAGTCTTGGAGTTAGAGCTCCATATTAGGTGAGAGTACATAGAATATTTTGAAATCCAAATTTAAAAATGTATATCTCAAAAAGATTATATTTATTGGAAATGTTAATTTTTCTAAAATTAAGAGATTCTTTTAATTCTCAAACACTTGTATCAAAGGAAACCATGAGTCACATGTTGAAAATCAGTTTGACACTGTAGTATGTCATGACAGCATAAAAGAAATGTGGCATTAAAATAAAAGTTTATAAGTTATTTTTTGAGGCAATTTTTGCATTCTAAGAGAACAAGCTTTCAAGGCCATGGTCTGAGATGCATTTACAGTAGAAACATTTTCATAACAACAGGATCTAGCACCCACTCAGAAGAACACTATGCTTGTCATTATAAATATTTTACAATGAATGAGGTTGAGAAAGAGAACATACAAAAGACACTTTTTGACCTTCCACTGAAAGAAGTCCTGTGATGCCTAAATGAGAACTTACCCCCTCTACACCCAAACAAAAGCATCAGTCTTAACCTCAAAAGCCAAAGGCACACCGAAGGGAAAAGAGAGCCAACAATCCTCACAGTTGTACACTTTACAGTGTTCATTGCATGTGCTTTCTCTCACTGCCGTTCTTATCTGCACCAAACTCAGCACAAATGCCCTGTGGTTTCATTGCTTCTTTTGTTCTTCCCATTCATAGGAACTATCATGTAAATAAATCTCTGTGCACTCACTCTTAATAATCGGCATTTATTACAGAGGCCCAAAAAAGTGATAGCTAGAAAGAAAATTTGTTTTCTGTCATGTCTACCAATAAATACATAAGTATAGAACCCAAATGATCGTCTGGCCTTCAGATGTGCATATTAGAATTTGCTCTGATGGACATGTATTACTTTTCCATGACAGATTATGGGAAGGACGTGAAAGACAACAATGCCTTGAGTTGTAAACATAATCATAAAGATGCAGTTTTTAAAATATCTACATCTCAGAAATAATCTTCAATAGTATCATAGCTGTATAGAGTCACATATCGCAGAAAAAAAGTAAAATTCCATAATAGGTTGAGTCTTCATTTTAAAATGAATTTCTTCTTTTCTTTCTAAATATTTTCAAACAAATTTAGAGTACAAGATCTCATAAAAATGTATTCCTCATTGCTCTTTTTATGAAAAACAGACTTTACTAACTTCTGGACTATTTGAATAAAATTTTCCATATATTATATGTCCATTTGATAACATAATTAGTTATCTAGCCTCCAAGAAACTTCTTCCCAACCCAGTTAATTCATTTTATATATTAATGGTTTTATACACTTAACGGCTGCTTTCATTTGACAAGTTACACACTTCTGACATTACAGTTGCTTTTATTTGTGTTCAATTTTCTAGAAGTGTTCTTTGTAGCAGTATATTGTTGTGGTGGCTCATCAAAGATGGCCAAGAGGTATATTCATAGGTGGAAGCCCTGTAAGACCTCTGCAAAGGGGACCACCATGGCAAGCGGCGTAACGGACAGTGGGACAACAAGCATCTGAGCTCAGGTGTTTTTGTTGATACCAAACGATCCTCAGGTGCAGATCATAAGCAACAATAAGCAACCCCGAAGGAACCAATAGCTGCAGACGATACAAAACACCAAGACGCAGGAAGCCTTTCAGTCAACAGTGCATAAAACAATATTTTAAACACAACTAATAATAATATTCCACAATAGTTCTCCCTACTCATATAGAACATGACTAGCTCTGAGTTATAAAAAAATAAGATTAAAAGATAAGATGGTGGTTCACATGGCAAAGTAAAAATAATTTAGTCAATAAATATATTTCTTAAAGTTAATAATCATATCTTTATGAGATTTTGTAACATGAAGTGTAATTCTCTGTATACACTTCTATTTAGAACTCAGAATTTATTATTGTAGAATATACCATATTTGATTGGCTTTATCTTAAAATGATGCATGTTCGAACGTTTTAAAAATCTATGTATTAAATGTATCAATAGAAAAGGATAGCAATGTTGACTTTCACATCAATGGACCAAAAAGAACTTAAATGTTACACATGAACTTACAACAGTATAGATTAAATCAATCATGAATTGACCCACTGCACCATAGCTATCTTGTGATAAAAACCTTGAGTTCAATTAAAATTTTACTTGGAAATATAACAAAGATTAAAGACCAAGAGCATCAGAATTGGCACGAAACAGTATTTTCCAGAGTATTAGTTAAGAAATTGCAGTTCATCTTATATACTCCTCTGTCTCTGCTGAAATTAAATCACCAAATATTTCTGACTTGAATAGTACAATCTCCAAGATATAAAATTCTATTGATGTTTCTGTAACCAATAATAGTTTTAAAGTATGACCATACAATCATTCTCTTTTTAACCCTAGCAGCTAATAAACAATATTGCACAGCAATAAACCATTATAAAAGATTTCTGGAAACTGATCTCAAGAACTATGCAAGAATAGTAAGTGATCTTAATTACTGAACCATCTCCAGACCCATCACTAACACCAAACATCTTTTTCTTTCATGAGAGTCATGTTTGTGTGATGATACATTGGGTTTTCTGTTGTTTTCTTTTTTAAATATATATTTAATGTTTCTGCTTTAATTTTTGTTTACTTAAGATTGAATATTACTTCATTAGTCAGAATTTCCTCCAGCTCACAATCTTCCAATTAGCCCCCTGACTGCTGGGATTGAAGGTGTGCTAATATGTCAAAGTCTTCTATTTTGTTGTTGTTTGTTCTTTCCTTATTGATTTATATGAATTATTGTGCTTGAATATTTAAAACCCTATTATGTATGGTTTCTAAAAACTGTCTACTATTCTGAATGCTGTACTTACACTATTGATCAACCATTTTATTGTTGTCTTGTAATTTTTTTTTTAATTTATATAACCTTTTTTTTCTATTTTTGTCTCTTGCATCTTTGGGGCCTTATAAAAAAATTACAGCCAAGAAAAAAAGTACTGAAGGGCATTTTCAAATTGTCTTGCAATTATTTAACAATTTTTTTATGTTTTAAAGTCTTCTATTCATATTGAATAGATTTTTAATATGAAATCAATATCCAATTTTGAATCTTTTATATGTAGATATTGAATATTTCCAGTATCATTTATTGATGATATTGTACTCTCATCACTGAGCTTTTACACCACCTTTGTCAGAAATTAATTGACAGAGTATAGAGGTCTATTCCTGGCCTCTCTGCTTTGATCCTTTGGCTTAAGTGAAGTGCCTGCTTATGTATTTTGCTCTGCTTCATAGTAAGTTTGCAGAGCAGCTAGTGAGATGCCTCCAGTTATCTTCTTTTACTCAATACTGCTTTTAAAGTTTTGGATCTTTATCTGGCATTATTAATTTTAGTTTATTTTCAAAATTCTTATGAAGTATGTAATTGGAAGTGTAATAGAAATTGTAACACATCTGACTATCAGGTAAGTTAGATCAGCATTTAAATTTTCATTTTTTTCTAACCAGGTTTATGAGGTATTTTTAATTTATTTTAATACTTTTTGATGCATTTCCTCAGTGGTTTACACACACACACACACACACACACACACACACACACACACACACACATATATATATATATATATATATATATATATATATATATATACACACACACACACACTCACACACACAAATATGTTTATGTATTTGAATTGTATTCTATTCAATTGAATACAATTTGAATACAAAAAATGTATTCAAATATGTTTATGTATTTGAATTCTTGGTTTACAATAAGTGCCACTATTGGGAAGACTACAGGGAGTAAGGGTTAGGTCTTGCTGGAGGATGTCACTGGGGGCAGGTTTTTAGAGTTTATTTCCTTACTTAACTTCCAGTTTACTCTCTCTGCTTGACACTTGCACCTGAAGATGTGATCTTCCAGCTTCTTCCTGTCCTGATGCCTCAACTTCTATTGGCTCCCATGCCTTCCTACACAAAGACCCCAAAGACCTACAAAACAGCCAAAATAAATTCTCTCTTCCTTAAGGGTAGGTTCCATGCTCAGCAGTAGATGGCCAACACAAAATGAACTCAATCTTAATTTTAAAGATTGGTTTTGTCTCATATTTCTTTGGTAATTCTTTAATTGCCTACTAGCCATTTGTGTGTATACTATGTTTTTCAATTTTCTCATTTTATGGGTTTTGTTTTTGTTTGTGTGTGCATATATGTGTCTGTGTGTATATGTGTGTGTGCATGTTTTCTTTTGATTTTTCTTTATTCTTAATTTTTTTATTCTGGTGTTTATTTTTTCCTGTTTGTTTTCTAAAGATCAAAAGAAGATACAGAGTTTTATGGACAGTGAGATGGAGATGTTCAGGGAGGAGATGAGAAAGGGGAATCTGTGAACAATATATATTGTATGAAAAAAATTTTTTAAATAAAAGCAGGAAAAAAGAGAAAAAAGTATTTATAATATTCTGTGACCTCAGTTTTGATTATAATTTTGTTGATAATATCCAAACATTAGTTGTACACATGCTTTCTTCTTTTTGTTCATCTCTTTGATATGATATTTGTTGGCCTTGGCATCCATGATGAATATAAGTACATTGTTATTTCTTTTCTTCCCCGCTCAATCAGGGTCAGAAAGAACTTGAAAATGGCATAGTAGTAAAGCATGATTCTCCTAATATCTCTCTCCTGATAATAGCTGAGGATTTCTAGACCATCTTGGACTGCTAGGGAAATGAGAAGGTCTGCATCTTTTGTAGCTCTGGATGCCTAGCAGCATTGTTGTTTTGGCTTCAAAGACTTTGGCTACATATTCAGGGTCAGGGCAGCAGTTTTCTTCTTTGCTTTTGACACTGTCCTAGACAAAAGTGATATCTGAATAGTGTGGAGGAATATTTAATCTTTTATCCAGCAACATGGCTGCTCTGGCAAAGGAATACATTGGAAAACTTGTGTGATAGACATTTGATCTTTGGCAGCATTGCTGTTCTAGGGTAGAAAGAATGTTACTGTACACCTTTAATCCCTACTTGGCAGATACTTTTAAAACCAATTCAGAAGGAAGTGGTGACACATGCCTTTAATCCCATCTCTTGGGATGTAAAAGGAAATAGGCAAACTGGTTGGTGGTGATGCATGCCTTTAATTCCAGCACTTGGGAGGCAGAGGCAGGTGGATCTCTGTGAGTTTGAGGACAGCCTGGTCTACAGATTGAGTTCCAGGACAGCCAAAGTTACAACAGAGAAAGCCTGTCTTGAAAAAAAAGGGAAGTGGATGGGAAACAGTCAGTTCAGAAGTAGATCATGGTTCTCAGTTCATGACTTTCAGTTCAGAGTTCAGAGAAGGAAGCAAGGTAGAACAGAGTCTGGAAGTAGAGCTCAGATGGAAGAAAGATGGAAGCAGACAAGAGACAGAGTTCAGAGAGAAGTGGAAAGTTAGTTCAATCAAGCAGTTTGAGTGCAGTCAGATCACAGACAGTTCAGTTAGGAAGGAGAGCCCAAGAAGAGCAGAGCCAGTCCAGAATAAGCTAAGATAGAAAGCAGAGAGTCAGAAACAGACAGTTTATGATTTACAGTTCAGAGTTCAAAATAGAACTAGTCAGAGTAAGTTTAGTCAGCAGTAAATCTCAGAGGCTGAAACATTCTAGGTTTAGGTTTGAACATTGGATTATACAGAGGCTGAGGCCTTCAAGGTCTAGGTTTAAGATTAGATTGTACAGTGGCTAAAACTCTCTAGGACCAGGGATTAAATTAGTAAAGAATAAACTGCCCTTTTCCCTGAATCTACTTCTATAAAATAACATTCAATCTTAGCAGATATTTAATCACTCCTAAGTCTACTGAGCAATTTAAAATGAAGTAAATTGAAAAAAATAGAGAAGAGATACACATCTATTTTAATTGATGCTCTATTCTCAGCACTGACAAAATGGATTCAACCTATATGTTCATAAATTGATGGATGGATAATGAAATGTGGTACATTTACACAATGGAATATGCTCTCCTATAAAAACAAAGCAAAACAAAACATGAAATTTGCTGGTATGTGAATGGAACTGTAGAAAGTTCCATGCTGAATAAGATCATTCAGGTCTGGAAAATATCACACATTCTCTTTCATATGAAGGTCCTAGTTTCAAATTTTATTTTTTGTGTTACTGTGTATTACATGTTGAAGCCAGGAAATGAGAAATGGGCAATTGTCAGGGTGGTTGCAATTAGGATAGGGGTTTAGTAAAATACACCAGAAATGAAGAGGTATAGGATTCTTGGGGTATAATGTGTCAATAAAGTACTGGAGTAAATGGGATGGGGATATTAGGGGTCATGCAAAGACTTAAATAAAATGTAATAATGTATTATATATGAAGAAGCTGCTTGGGAACCTATAGTCTTGTGATCCAGTAAGTATATTATAGTACGAAAGGAAAATAGGCCATGCAGTACTAAGGTACACAGGCCAAACAATGGAAGCTAAAGGTTTAAGTAGGAGTGAGGAGAGGAATGTAGGATGAAAAGATGTTATAAATCAATATTGACAGTATAGGAAAAAGCCTTGTGAAATCTTCCATGTTAGAAAATATTCCATGTTAGTGAAAAATGCAGTCCCTATAACGTATGAGCTGTTAAATGAAAATTTCACTGTCAGAATTGGTTACCTCTCTATGACCTACTGTTCAGAATGACCCTAGAGACACCCAAACTAAGATCCTATTACTGAAGACACCAGACACTTTGGTTGCAGGAAGCAGGGGAAACAATTTAAAGCTGACCAGCAAACTCCCTTCTAGCTAGCATTTAGAGTGTTGGAAGTTGCTATTCAGGCTGGCGGGGAAGAAAAAAAAAATCAGTAGTCTTACCTTGTGGTGGACTGTGCGTGCAATAATACCAACGTGTCAGCAAAATGTGTCCTATGGTGCAATAATGGCAAGACTTTTCATAGGGGTAACCCCATGCTTTCTTGATTGGATTTGAGACTTGTCCCACAGAAGGTATAATTTGTGTTTATAACTACAAATTTGAGCTGTTCTAAACCTTGATCAGAGAAGCTTTTTCTTGAAGTGGGTAGTAGTTAATACAAAGGCTAATTATTTTTCATAATGCCAAAAGTAGATAATTCTGAGATTTTAGCCATAGATGGGACATGTGTATCAACCTCCCATCCCAAGCTCCTTAGAACATCATGGTAAAAGAAGTGGAATGACTGCATGAGCAAGAAAATGTAGAGGAGCGTTATAAAATATGTCTTCAGGACTTCACATGGTTGTTGCACACTTAAATTCATGAAACCTGTAGTTACTTGAACAATATCTGTAATAGGATCAAACCAGTTAAATAATTAACTTTGGACAGGGTAGATTCCCATGGACCCATTGCTAGCTGAGGAGCAGTTAGCAGTTAATGCTAGCACTGATGACAGAGTCACTTCTCTCTAGGAGTGTGGTCACTAGTAGGTACCCTATGCCCCAGTGGATTATCCCACACCCATGGACATATGTGCAGATATAACTGGCTAATGAATTAAAAATAATTATGAAAGACATAATTTTGGAGGGGTTTTTGGACATAATTTTTGGACATAAATTTTGAACATAAATTTGGACATAATTTTTGATGTAGTTCCTGGGGGCGGGTAAGGATTAGGCCAGTAAGGGGTGGATATGCACATATTGTGGATTCATGAAAATTTCAAAGAATAAATAAAAACAAAGCATAAACAAGTAGAATTTAAATAGAAGAATACTTACTATTGTTTGATATATTTCCAGTTGAAGGGTCAGAGATAGATTGAAAATATTGAATGATAACTTTTCTTTTGATATATTGAAGGTATTGATGTGTTCCCTCAGTTCTTCATTCATAAAGATTTTGCACAAGTCATTTGCATCACTGAAATATAAATTAATCTATTATTTTATTTATCACCTACCTTTGGATGCTTTGTTATCATTTAAATATTGAGTCATATAAAGCCTGGAAGGTAAAAGGAACACTCTTGTTGTGGATTTCAATATAAAAATTTGAAAGTTTAATATCTTTGAAGAAAATGTTAAAACTTACAGGTATTTATTTGGTTTTGATACAAACTTTAATGTATTGAAATATACTTTACCTCATAAATTTGTGCAATGGGGGATTATTCATTTTCTTTCAATTTTTAAGAAGATAGAAATTATATACATATCTGTATGTGTATTAAACTATCACTAAATATGCAATGAACTTGTACAGGAGAAATGATAATTTAAAACACTAAGTGAGAGGCTGAAGACATGAATTATATGTTAAGAGCACTTATGATTCTTTCAGAGGATAAATGTTTGGGTCCCAGTATTTGCACTGGATGGTACCATGGACTCTGACACCCTCAAATGGTTTCTGTGGGCACCTGCTCACATGTGACACACACAGAGAAACACATGTGTACATAAATGAATGCACATTAAAAAGTACATTTTAAAATAATGAAATCAAATTGAATTAATATGGCCAAATGTATCATGAATACAATTTTAGATCTAAGACTTAAAAAATACTTAAAACCATTTTTATTAAACTTGTTAACTCTAAAATTTATAAAAATTTATTTACTACAACATCAAGTAAATATGTCAGACAGATTTTAAAGTGGTTGCTATGAACTTCAACTCTTACATGAAATTTGAGGTTTAAGTGGCTACTCTAGCTTGTGTTTAACCAAGAGATTAGGCAAATGGTACCTATGTCATGACACATACACAATTACATTAGAGTGTTCACCTTATTAGAGTCTTTTCTTCATTCTGGCTTTTGAGGAAACAGCATGACTTGAACCACAACAGCAAGGAAATTAATTTTCTCAGCAATGTGGGAGTCCTATGAAAATGATCCCATGGTTGAGGCTTGAATAAGCTCTGAGAAACAGCTAATAAATGATTGCTTGTTTGTCAATGAACAGAGTAATCAGATAAAGAAAATTCTGACTCAGAACACGTGGAGTATAAGAAGTGTGTGTAGCTTTAGTTTGCCAAGACTATGAGAAATCATGACACAACATAGAAAACTAATATGATCAGTGATTGGTAGAACTTTTTCCTTTTTTTTAACCTTATTTACCTTTATTTATTCCATTAACTTTGAATCACATTGATATTTTTAATTTAGCACTCTTTTACAATTAATCTTTCAACTCAACCCAGAGTTATTGCCCCATTTTATATCCCAGCTGTTTATCATAGGAGTGATTGTGTGAGGCCTTCCTATAAAACTCTACATAGTCATATAACAGTGAGTCATTTTATGTCACCTTTCATTTGTAGGATAAAATGAAGATTATATTACATTAGTAGAAATATTGCTATCTCTAAAGACAAGCATGATAAAACTATTCCTGTGAAAGGAAAAGGCTATTTTAAACAGGTCATGGTCACCTCTATGAGAGATGCACAAAATCTTTAGTCAAAGTTTTCAGTTGGTCACTCTATTGAAACAAATGATAAATGCTGTAAATTTGAAATATTTTATTCATATTATTCACATATTATTATTAAACATTATTATCATTAAACATATTATTCATCCAACAGATGCTTGCAAGTCATCCAAGAATGAGAAAATTAAGAGAAGATCTTTGAACTTTCAATATAACCCAGATAATGTGCTATATTATTTGTAATATTTCCTAATACAGTTTACGTGAAAGTTTTGTTCCAGGTTTTCATGATTTTAGACATCAGGAATCATGATGAGGAATCATGAGAATAAAGGATTTTCTGAAGATTTCACTGCCACTCTGTGATTAGACATGGCTGAGTTCTAAATAGTCCTGGATTCTAAGTCCAAGTTTGTCTCACTACACAATGCTTTCTACATTGCTAAAAACATATACCAGCATATACTGGTTGGGTAATTGTGTGTATATGTGATATACAAACTTTTACCAGGTATTTATATAAATAATGGTCTTAGTCTCCTTTGATAAGGGAATATTATTTCATTTATACTATTAATGATAAAGTTATCAAAATATTTAATATTTCTACTCCACAGTAAGTTCTCCTTTGTTAACTCATAAGAAATAATACAGTAATTACTACTAATTAATTTAATGTTTTAACTTTTTGCATCATGTAATTGAAATTTTAAATATATTTATGAAAATGTTTGGTGCCATAGGAGAAAATAAAGTACTAGAAATCAAATACTAAATGAAACATTTTGAAAAGGGTCATCTACACTCTCTCAGCCCTAAGTAGGCAGGTGGGATGAGTCCTGGAAATACACTGATACTTACATCTTTCTTTGTAATGTCTCCATAGACAGCAAAGACTTAGCTGCCCCCTAGGTGAGTTCAGTTTTTGCCTAAGGACTTGCATTCTAAGACTGAAAATTTTGCCAAAATTGAGATATTGGCTGAATATGTTATGTGATTTATATAGTTTTTATGTGAAATGTTTAATAGCACCTTAAAAAACAAAATGCTATTGCAACTAGTCTATTTTTATAAAAACTAGGATGAATTGAAGAACTGTGAAATTGTATCTCATGGTAAATATACCTTTTTTCTGTTCTCTGTCTTCTGATTCAAGTATTTTTGAATGTTGGACATGATCTGCCCAACAAATACGTGATGATTCATTGCTTTACTATCCTTATCGAAAAAACATAAGGAGAGCTGTGTCTGTATGATCATTGGTAAAAAATTCAGGCTTCTGGTGACAAATGTTTGAGTAAACTGCATATTGAGAGCAATGACAGCTCACTAGTTTTATACTGAGAAGGAGCTTAGTTTCACTGACTAATCTCTTCTCCTGTCCTAGGGACAATATGCCCCAGGACTATTTCAATGAGGAGTGATGAGTAATGACCTTTATTTTAGCGGTAGCTTTTTTTTTTTACATAAAAAATAAATTGAGGGCATTGATGACACATAGATTTCATAATAAATGCTTAACCGGGTATCAGACCTCATTTCCATTACGTAGATCTATTCCTAACAATTTATTTTCATCAGAACTGTCCTATGTTTGATGATTTGTATTACAGTCTTAAAGAACAATCTGTGAAGGAATTTTAATTTGTAATATATTTTATAAATAAACAAAAATTCAGGTGTAACTCATATGGATTGTTTTTTATATGATGGAAACATTGTTTTTTTTTAGTTCAGGAGAAAGTATTAGTAATGTTTTGTCATGTCAGTGCAGTATTTTTATCTAGGATTAGCTCTGAAAGCAAAGAAAGATAGAAAAATAAAACAATAAAACAACACCTAGTTAGGAGATATCCTGAAAGCCAAGTGAACAGTTCTTTTACCAATTAGCTTTAGATATTGACTTTGTTCTTTATGGAGGTCTCCATTTTATTTTCTATAACTTTTACTTGTTGATATTCCTGTAGACAGATATAATTAGAACCTTATGTTTGCCTCTTAAAAGAAAAAGAAACTAAGATGTGAATAGTTTAGAGACAACTAAAAGCAGCCTGATTATACTGTATAGATTTCTCACCTAGATAAAACCTTGAGTCATTTTAGTAATTAATTACTAATTTATTCAATTTAGTAATTGACTCCAGCATATTAGTTTGGGGGTATGTCTTTGGGGCATTTTCTTAGCTAATGATAGAGGCAGGACAGCCCAGCTCTTCATGGGCAGTGACAATCCTAAGTACGTTGGTCCCGGGTTAGTCTTACAAACTCTGCTGAACAGCAGACAGAGAGAAAGAGAAGGCTATTCCCTCTCCAGTCTTGTTCTTCATACAGAGCTCATTGTCCAGACACCACATCTCAGGAACTTTCTTGATGTATATTATGGTCATTCATGATTTCTGACTGTTTTACACTCTTGATACACCATATTAGCAGGGGAAAAGCATAGGGTTATTGATGGTTTCATTTTAGCATTATGAAATTCAACAATTAACATCACAGCCTTATATTGTTCATAGACCTTACAGATTTTTTCATGTATAGATAGGGAAGAATGTGTTCAATTGTGGAGAAATATATATGTCCATGTTTTCTACTAATAGGTATTATTTTACTCTTACTGATGCAGCAACCACTGTTTATATTTGCATATACTGTTTCTCTAATTAGCAACCAGTGAACAAATGTATGTCTAGGTGGTCTTCTCACTTATTTCATGAGGATTTACACAAGATGCTAGTCAAGTTACTCATCACCTGATGTATTTTTCATTAGGCGTTGGATAAAATGTATTTCCCTTTCTTTATCATAAGTTACTTGGTAAGTCAGAGACTTTCTTCTACTCCTGTTATAGCTACCATATGTGTTTAAATCTCTTAACTAGCCGCTGACTATTACAATAACAAGATAAATTGTTGTCCCAGTTTTGCTAGTATCAGTTTCTGTTGCTATGACAAATATCTGAGAAAAATAGTTTTAGGGAGTAGAGCTTTACTTTAGCTCATAATCTGCAGGATTTCAGTCTAACATGGGGGTGGTAGAATGATGGAGAACAGGTCATTTGATAGAGATCAGTAAAGAAGAGGAGGAGGGGGCGGAAACGAAGGAGGAAAAGACTCTTATACCAGTAGATTTTTATTTTTTTATTCTATCCAAGTGCCCAGCCTATGACAGGGTCCTTCAAACATACAAAGTGGACCTTCACAGTTACTTATTTATCTTTGGAAACATCCTCACACAGATTCTTCAAGAGATGTACTTTGCTAATCTAGGCACCTCTCAGTCTAATCAGGTGGGCAATAAAAACCATCACCACAAGTGCTGAAGCCATCTATTGCTTCTCCTTATAACATTAGTCATTTCTTTTATAGGAAACTGCAAGTTCCATGCTCATTTACCACTTCAATATATACATCAATACAATATTTAATTACCTCTTTAATTTGGCTTTACTGTAATCAGAATCATCTTTGTTGACTTTACACATATACTTTCTGCCCCTTTCATTAAAATGGCTTAGTTAATCTTTTGATTAGAAAAAATAAGCCACCAATTCAGATGCTATTGATATAATTCTACGGATTTCATAACTTAGGTAATTGAGCCACAAGCCCAAGTTTACATACAACATTAGAAGAGCCACACAGTCTGGATTGCCAGAGTGTTGTTGGTTGGTTGGTTGGTTGGTTTTTTCTCATGATTGGTATTCTTTACAGATTCACTATCCTCTCTATTCATTGATTATTTGGTATTTTCTTTTGGTAATTTGTATTTCTTTACCTGAAATATTTTTCTTGTTACTCTTCTTCATTATATTCCTTTTACAGCTATGGATGTTAACAACATTTCTTTTTTGCAAATTTTAAACTTGACACTCTTTCACACTTGTTACTCTTTAGTAATAGAAAAATGTACATATTGACAAATTCTTGGACATGAAAATGTTATTTTAATTTTATAAAGTTTTAAAATCTTTTAGTAACAGCTCTTTAAAGTTTCTTATTATTTTATCTCAAGCTCTCATCTGTCTCTTGCACAACTTTAATGTTCAACATGGAACAAAATTACATTAAAATTTCAAAATAGTGAGTACAACATGCAGAGTTTGATCATGAAAGAGCTGCTGGGACTGTTAGAGTGGAGGATTTAAATAAAAGTCTTGAAGTTGTCCTGGATATACAAGTGATTCTATAGATGTTTCTTCTACTGTTGCTTAAGAGTAGGGTTTTCTCAAGAGGGAC
Organism: Cricetomys ansorgei; assembly: GCA_026225945.1. NCBI lineage: Eukaryota > Metazoa > Chordata > Mammalia > Rodentia > Nesomyidae > Cricetomys > Cricetomys ansorgei. The sequence continues at coordinate 16,006,134 of JAMJFZ010001815.1, forward strand.
AAAAAAATGACAAATATGAACCCAGAAAGATCAGCTGTATCCTTCACTGATATCTCACAGCCTCTAGTTTTGATGACCAAACTAATATTCTAGATACAGGTGTATAATTTGACAGCAAAAACTAAGAGAGCATATAATGATCTACAGGGACTTCATAAAAAAAAAAAATAAGTACTTTTAAAACTTTCTACTTATAAAGGCCTACAAGTGGATGTGTTTCTAAATGATGTTAGCATCTGATACTGTACAGTCACTTGATATTTTTCCCATGATAATTGCTCTATAACTTCCTGAGGAAATTCATATGCCATCATTTATAAATAATAATATTGTTAAATACTGTATTCATAAGCCACTAAATAAATGCACACCTAAATAGCAAAACTGACTAAATTCAACAACAGAAAACAATGATACGAAGTTTGATCAGAATGATAGGCCTACTCTAAAAGAAAACTCTAAATTCTAAAAGAAAAAGACTGAATCTATCATAGATCCTACAGTTTTCCATATACTACTTAATGTGTTTCTCATCATCATTGTCCTTTATCTGTTTCTATACTGACAATGATATCTTCATCAGAGAAAATGTTAATATCCTTGATAATTAAAGAATAAAAAAATAGGGTCTTATGGCTGTCCAGAGAGTGGCATATTGTCTTTGTTCTAGGATACTTTACTAGAAGAGGTTACATAGATACACTAGGTGTTGTTGGTTTGGTTGCATAGTGTTTCTAGAGAAGGGAATCTGTGGTGACCTCTCTTACAACTGCTCAGTCTCACCTGATGATGTTTGACAATGTAACAAGGCTGAGGATCACTATGAACTTCACAAATGGGAAAATCAACAGTTTATAATAATCTTCCAACATAGTTGCTACTTCATGAACCCAGTTAAGGTTTATTTTTATCATTTAGATATTTTGCTTTCAAAGTTAAAAGTATTTAAAAACTCAAGAATGTATAGTAGAAATGGGAATAGGGATTGAGAAAACATTAAGGTCTAGAAGTTTCTCACAGCCTCTTTTAAACATTACAAGTATAAGTGATAGCAATCAAAGGAACTAAAAATGAACTTTAGACTAGAGTTTATTTTTGTTGCAGTAAAACACTTAGAAATGCCAGGAACATGGTTTGCCACTGTCAGAGAAAGAATAAAAAAGTCAGATTTAAATCAGCCTGCTTATCTCAACAAAAATCACTACCATCTTTTGGCTAATGCTTAATATATTCAGAGCTCAAAATTATGTAATAAAAACTGAAAATTACGAACATTCACAAGTTTAATCAGAATGGAAAAAAATGTTCATCTAAATCATATAGTTTAAATGTCAAAATGTAATCAACACAGTTTATGACAGAAAGCATTTAAGCTGTAAAAGTTTCTGGAAAACTGTTACTAAGAACAAAAATCAGTAAAAATGAGAAACTGCCATCAAGGTTCCTTAAGTACTAGGGAAGAAAGTTGTTACAAAGTTAAAAGACTTGTATGGATGGAAACTTTGTGTCGGCTTTTACTTGTAAATGTCAAACTAATAGGAACTTTTCAGTTAGTTGCATAAAATAGAGTATGGGAAACATTTATCAAGACACCATTTTATATCATTAATATCACAAATAAAATTTCCATGGAAGATACACTGAAATATAGAAAGAACCTTTGCATATTTTTTTTTCTTATAATGTTGTAACTACCTCTTTCCTTGTTTTTTTTTTTTAAATCTGTAAAATTTATGGAACTCTGAGAATAGAAACAATGAGAAAAGAAAAATTAATACAATGCTGATGAGAACTTCCACGTATTACAGAACAACAATGGCAGGAGGCAGTTAGTTAGCCTGTGTATTGATATTGGTGGCAGCTGTGAATTTGTGTGCTTTAAAACTGGGAAAATACATGAGAACACAGATTTTGTCTACTGGAAAGAACATAGATATTTCCATTTGCTAAAATAAAATAAAATCCTGAGTGACAATAATGATGAAATATAAAAATAAATAAGGAAATTATGAAACTTGCATTTATTAATCTTCTATCATTTCCATAGCACGGTCCTAAAAAAAGGCCAGTGTATACTAGAAAAGCATAAATTTATTATTTTACAGGTCTTTAGATCAAAGAAGTCTTGTAAACCTCATTGAAGAAAAATTAAGCTGGTGTCAGGATTGTTTTTCTCCTCTAAGAAACAGAAGCTGTTTCTTGATATTCCTTATTTTCACCTTTGACTAGAGGAGAGTGCTAAGTCTTGTCCATTGTCTTCTATCTTGGACTTCAGCCAGTGTATTACCACTTGTGTGAGCATTAATCTACATTTCAAACTTCCTCTTGATGATCTTCTGTTGCCGTGTTTGAAATATATTGGCTCAAATGATGGTCTCAATAGTAACAAGATAATCCAAACTAATCTCTACATATCAAAATTTTGTGTTTTATCTCAGCAATGAAGTCTCCTTTTCACATAAGGTGAGATGCTCATAGATTTGGGGGATTAAAAACATTTCTGATTTTTACTTATTTGGAGGCATTTGGGTTTGAATCAAGATCTACATGTAAGCTAGAAAGATATTCCACAACTGAGTTATATCATTGGTCTTGAAAGTAGATATCTTGAGAATGGGAAAGGTGCTGCTCTGCCTAGGCACAAATATATGGAAAATATAATACCTAAAGTATACTATGAAGTTCAAGACAAAAAAATAAAAATGTGAGTTGAGCTTGACTTATAATAGCAATTAAAATAAGAAGTTTCTTAATTTACTCAAATATTGACAAAGTAATTCAATATATTATAAAATAAAGATACATTAAAAACATTCAAATAAACTAATATGGCTGATAGAGTGGTGTTTGCTCAGTAATTCATATCAACAATGTAATAAAATAAATTTTATGCTTAAATCTAAGCACTTAAACAGAGAGTTAAGCAAAATAATATACTAAGTTTAATAGAAACTGCCTATTTTTAACGTAACATATCACATGCATTAAGAAACAAAGCAGTTCTTACTTTTAATGGTTACAGTGATTTATTGTTCCATCTCTAAGAAAGCTGTGAGGATGCAAAATATCACTTAGGAATTTGTAATACTCAATACATACATACATACATATACATAGACATATACATATACGTATACGTATACGTATACATGTATATGTGTGTGTGTTTAGTAATGAGGAACTTTTGAATAATTTTTAGCACTATTATTGTCTTTTAACTATATCCTAAAAATTAGATAATTCATGAGATCTTATTTTAATATTGACTTATTTATTCTAATGTCCAAGTAATGAAAAACTTAATATCACCCACTATTTATTATCTACTGCCTTTTAATTTGGGTCCATATATTTGGTCAATGGACTGTCTTGAACTTTTATTCATTGATTATTTTCACTTCATCCATCCTCAGTGTATTTGAAAGAATACTTGTATTTCTTTATTGTAGAATTCTTTTCAAAATCATGTTTCATTATGGCATTTTATACAGGTATGTACAAAGTATTTTGATTTGCCTCTCCTACTTATTGCCATTTGCTTGTTATTCCATTGGCAATCATATTTTTGAAAATTTCATACAGGAGTATTTATATAAATTTCACCCTTAAGCCCCATCTCCTCATGTCCTCTCCACCACTTTTGATCAATTTAATGACATCTTCTTTAATTATCATTATTACACACACACACACACACACACACACACACACATTCGTCCACACGTCCACATGCAATTTATAGAGTCCATTCAGTGCTACTCATATGTCCATGTGTTTAAGTATGACCACTTAGAATTAGATAAGCTATGAAGGGGCTCTTCTCTGGAAAAAAACCTGATTCCATCTCTTTAAACAGTCACTGATTTCCTGTAGCTTTTCATTTAGGGATGGTACCTTATGAGACTACCTAATCCACATTGGCATGACAACTGGTGTTCTCAGAATATAGACCTTCTTTAGTCAACCATATTGTCTGGATTTCATGGATGCAGCTTCTCTTCCATGTCTAGAAGACACTATCTCATACCAGAGGTCCTGATCCTCTGTATCTTTTTGTTGTTTTCTACAACTATTCCTGAGCCTTGGGTGTAGGGGTTGCGATTTTGAATTGCTTTATCAGTTGAAGTTTGTCCCATCATAGTCACTTACTTTTTTCATCATGATCAGTTCTGGATTTCTGTATTAGTCTTCATCAGTTTCACAAATAACTTTTTTTGATTATGAGTGAGAACTACCCTTATCTATGGGTATAAAAATACATATTTCAAATACAGATAAAAATTCTATTGCTTTAGAAAAACAGAAGCAAGAGGTTCTCCTTGAGAGTCTATGATATCACAAAGCCAGTGTCAGTTGGCTAGGTTTGCAGAATCAGATATGAATTTCTTCCATGATAGGACCTTAAATTTATTAGATATCTGCTGTTTCCCTCAGTACTTGATTGCCACTGATTGTTGGTATATCTTTCCATGCTCTTCACTGTTGTGGTTCATACACATTACAGCTGAGTAGAAATATTTATTGTCATTCTCCACTGGCATCTTGCACAATACCATTGGATGCTATAAGAGTTAATCCTAAGTAATGAAGTTTCTAGATTGCTTGTAGCCCAGTTCTTCCAAATCCTGTGACTGAGGTAAGTAAAATCTTAAGCAATAAATGGAGTTTTGCCTTCAAGTTATGTGAGGAAAACAGGAGCAACAGCTATACCCTAAATTGTTTAACGAGTCAGAAGAACTAAAAATCCAGAACAAATAATCACTTTCTTATTTTTTCATATCATCCATTATACTTTCATGGGCTGATTTTGTGTGTTGTTTTATTTTTCTTTTGTCTCTAAATATGAGAGGAAAACACACAATACATGTACTGTCTTTATGGATCTGGCTTCTCACGATAATTGCTACTCCATTCCAGGTTTCTCCCAAATGGCCAGACTTTTCTTACTCTTAGTGAACATATAATTTACATTTTGCATATTTAAAGAATGTTCTGTAGCAACACGTCTAGTGATAGCCATCAAGACTAATTTCAGGACTTCACAGTTTTGGATAGCAATGAGAGAGTCCATATTAAGTCAAATAGCAAGAATTAAGAAAGAAACAACAAAGCAAAACAAAACAAAAAACAAGAAAAATTGGTGAAGATGGATAGTAAAAGGAACCCTTCATGCTGTTGGTTGGATGGAAATTAATCCAAGCAATACAGAAATCAATATGGATTTCCTTCACAAAGTAAATGTTGAACTACCTTATATCTAGCTATATACTATTCATATAACCAAAAGAATAAAAGGTATTATCTAGCCACTTATTATTTAAAACTTTGTTTACAGGAACTGCATTATTAGCTTCTCATACTTATAGAAAGGAAAGCTTGGCTACACAATGCCTCCCTGCAGAAACACTCATTGTAATGCATAACCAATTGTTAGGTTAATGGAAAATATCATACATGTACACGCACACATACACACACAAATACATACGTTGCTATTTCTAAAACAATATTTTTAAATTATTCCATAAAAAGACATGATAAGCATTTAAATTGCATTGGGTAGCCTAGAGATACTCAAAACTGTTAGCAAGAGGCTTCTTGTTCCTACTGTGACATGGAAAGAATGGTTTACTTAATATTGTTATGAAAATAGGAATTCATAGAGAACATTGGTTTGCAGTATATAGAGAATCTTTTTCAAATATTCTAAATAACAAAAGAACGTTAATTTTGACATTATTTACCATTATAAGTCCAAACTTTGGGTAACCCAGGCAAAAATGTGTGTGTGTGTGTGTGTGTGTGTGTGTTTAAAGCAAAAATTAAAGCCCTCTTTCCTTTCTAGAGTAGTATGGCTATTAAATATCAAATAGTCCCTAATTTAATGCACAATTAAAGTTACAAAGAAAACTAAGAATTTAAAACAGAATTCCAAAAGAGAGTATAGGCTTCCAGAAATGAGATATTTCTACTTAAGGATGACACAGGGAAAGGTTAAAGTATGTTATACAGTCCTATTCCCAGAAGTAAGGCAGCTTTGGATTTCAAATATGATGATAAATGTTTGCTGATTGGATATATGGAATTTTAGAGAAGTGAATTGTCATTGTCTGATAAATGGCAATAAATAATGATTTTGAAATTGACTTCACTTCTTAAAAGCTGAATTTTTGCCACTACTGTTCAATTAGGTGAATCATTTTAAATTAGAATTCTGATGACCTATGAACTTGATTATTTGCTTCATTTTAATAATTTCTGAGTATAGATATATGATAAGTTGATGAATTGCATACTTATATGTATATAATTAGAATGATTTATGGACATATTTATAAGGATTTTTATAAGGCTTTCTGGACATTATAAAATAACATTCTTTAACTTGGAAGCTCAACTTTTAATCACTTTTTATTAGAATAACTACCTACTTGTGGCTTGTATTGTCTACACCCTTAATAAATTTTGCTAGATGGTATATCATTATCTTACCTCACATGTAAATAAAATCATAATGAGATTGTACGTTCATGAAATTTTCCTTTTAAAAAGTAAAACATGGTGAGGGCTAGGTAAGTTGATAGGGTAGAAAGTGCTTCTGTGGTAGCTGCAGATGAAGAGTCAGACCTAGAAGAAATCACTATACCCCCAAGGATAAAAAGAAGAAAAACTTTTCTAAATTAGCCAAACTGATGAATTACTTTAAAAGAGTAGAGAAAAATGTGGTTGAAGCATTGCAAAGACAGGAGCCATGCTAAATATGACTCTAGCTGCTTGCCTCCCTGGCAGAAGGAGTAGAAATCTATTTCAAATGTCAGGTAAGTGATCTCTGCAATGAAATTCTGGCACTCTACAATCTGGACAAGCCCAGAGTTCTCATTGACTTTAAGTCCATTTGTAGGGAATTGATTCTTTCAACAGGTATATCAGTAGTCCAGAGAAAATTCATCCTGTTACTTGACCAAAATGGAAGCATTGGCCAGGTGTGTTTCTGGGGCAACCTCTTGTTTAAAATTGTTCTACTCTGGGAACCCATGAACAGGAGAAAAGCATAAGTCCAGAAGCCTAAATTTAACCTAAAGGTGAGCTGCAGCATTCCAGGGAAGATGTGGAGAGAACACTCAGTGGAAGAGGACCCAAAGAATGCAGGCTCAGTTCATTCATCTCAAGTGCACAAGGAAAAGTTACTCCAAACATCAATAGGTGGCAGCAGATCTTATCACCTGAGAATTTGCACAGTGTTTAACAGACCTAAGCCAAATGCAAGTGAGAGACAAGGAGTTGAACTCTCTGGCAGACAGACAGATAAGGGAGGGACTATGGATAGATAATAAAGTAGGCAAATTTCCAAGATGGTAGCCCTCTCCTTCACTCCTCTGACTTGAGATAAAAGCTTGGCAACTTAAGTAAAGACCTTATAAGCTTTCATCTCTCCCACCAACAGGCCCAGGACTGACTCAACAAGTTCAAGGACAGATCAGCACATAATATGCAATAGTTCTTGGCCAATCAACCACACATCTTTCTTTAAACTGACTAACTCCATGTTAGGAAAGAAAAACTCTTCTAGACCTTACAACTTCCAGCTCTGGAAAGGAGACTAGATGCTTAGCCTTTCTGTGTCTTGCCTCTGCTTTGCAGAATTCTATTTTTCAGGCTGTCTGTTGTGTATGTGTGTTTTCTAATCCCAAATAAACAACTTTCTTAACTGTTTGATTCTGTCTGTTGTTAAATTAATGTTCAACCAGTTAATAAGTGTCCATAGTTGAATTTTCCAATGCTCTTTTTAATTACAAGTCATGTCAAATCTTAGGGAATTCAATAACCAGGCGGCTAGGCAGAGACTTCATTCTATCATCCTCTCTTGCTTCTCTCCCTTCTATCTTCTTTTCCATCCTCCCCTGCCTGCTTCTGCTTTAGACACTTTAAACTTTTTCCACTAAGCCCTCTCCACATCCAGGCCTTCATTACAACCCAATAGTACTCGGCTGGGTGTGATCAGAGCAGACTATGCTCTGATCACACCCAGCCACAGACCTTTGATCATGATAGGTCACCTTCAACTGTAAACAGTCCTATCTGTTGAGATCTCAGCAGGGTTAGCACAAGGGTGTGAATAGGTAGGAAGCCAGGCCTGCACCTGCTGTAAGGCATCCAGCTTCACATCTACAAGGCACCAAAGCCCTTTTACAAACCAAAACAGCACACAGGAGTAAAATATCCCACAACAGATTGTTGAGCTCAAAATAAGTTTTCTTGTCTTTTGATTCTTTAGTTAGCAGAGAAAACAAACTCAGTAAAGGCCACTAAGCTGTATTGTTTGGGGGATACATTTCTGAATATCTTCTGAGGACTGTATCATTTGGAGGATTTTCTGGGAATTCTTCTAAGGATTGTATCATTTGGAGCTTCATCTAAGTATTCTTCTGAGTACTTTATCACCAAAGTCTCAGGCCATCCATTGGCCATTCCTTTCCATAGAGCCCAAGAATTCTGAGGTTACAGCTGTATACTTGACACTAATAGTGGAATCACTCCATTAGGGTGATTAGTAACTAGGAGATCCTAAATACAGGTCCTCTCTCTGTGGTATTTTCCTTACATTTCCAAATGAAATTAGAAAATATCCTCTAGATGGAAAATTAGCCACCTCAAGGTGAAGTCTGGGTAGAGAGAATTCATTCAAACCCTATTAGTCTGTACAGTTAAGTGTTGCCAGAAGAGGACAATTGTAAAACTATAAGGGAAACTACTTAGATGACAGTACCTAGACATTTGTCCATGACAGGTATAAACTACAGGAAAGGCAGGACTCCATGTTTTAACTCATCTTCCTCTTTCCTTTCATATTATCAACTTTCAAGAATTCTGAAAAAAATATTCCGTTTCGAAATTTTATTTTGTGTTTGTTTGTTATACCCACTAGATTTCTTTTCGATCTTAGCCAAACATTTAGCAGTAGTGTTATGTTGTCAGATTGAATTTTTAGTTTATATGTAACTTGTTTCATTTTTATACACATTCGCCATACTCTCCTGTGATGAGGAAGCATGATTGTCAACTTGATAGGATTTAGAATCACCTTTGAAACAAACCTTTGGACAAATTAACTTCTAGGTAATTTGGCGGAGTGAATCATTATTACTGTGGACAGTTACAGGGCATGAGCTTGGATGTTCGTCTGAATGAAGGTGAGAGAGCAAGCTTACTGCTGGCATCTATGGCTCTCTGCTTCCTGACAACAAATATAATATACCCACCTGCTTCATACTCTTGGTGACATGATGGATTATAACCTTAAACTGTAAGCCAGAATAAACCATAATTTTATTAAATTGCTTTCATCATGAAAATTGCTGTAGCCATTTAATCACCACATTTATTGGTTTGTATTAATCCGGCCTCGTATTAATAAAGACACAGGAGACATGTTTACATTTAAGCCTGACAGACCTCAGCAGATAGCCCAGTAGCCATCCAAATCCTCCCTAGTACCAGCAGTTTATTCTTATCTTGACAGCTGTTCTTTGCTCTCTTTTAGAAGTCTATTTGCATGATAAAAGAGATACAGTGATTTTACTCCTCCCAAACTCTTGGCCATCAGGGCATGTCCATGTTTATAGTGGGGTCTGGGCCATCCCTGTCTGAACCATATCCATGTTTATAGTGAGGTAACTACAGGAGAATAGTAAAGACTAGACCACGCCTTTTGCTGCCTCCAGTCTGATGGAGTACCCAAGTGACCACTTAAGAGAGAGTTGCTTTTTGCATCAGAAAGCAGGACTTTTTAGTTATAGAAATAGCACTTCCTACAGTTTTCAGGCTGCTAGTACAATGATTATCTTACAAAAATACTGAGGTACACACAGAAATCAGTGAATGTAATATCTGGAGGTATGTTCAAATATACTATAACAAATTGCCTTACAAGAAATGGAACTAGTATAATAACTGGTGCTAATAAATTGGGCTGATTGTATGATAAAACTATGTAGTTCCTAAACTTTGGAACTGTTTTTTGATAGAATGTTGCAGAGTTTGTGATTTGAAACTCTGAGGCAGGAAAGGTTTCTCCAGCACATCTGGAACATTACAGTGTAACAACTCCCCTTTTCCATTCAGCTCAACTGTAGACTGATTCTGGTGGAAAAACTTCCCTGGTTTTGCAATTCTGAAGGTAGTATCCCCAGCTGAGCTGAGGTGTTCTGGCTAAGCTGAGGTAGTCTTCTTTGCTTCTTCTCTCCTTTCTTCTTTGCTTCTTTGTTTCTTCTCTTCATGGCTGCCTCCACTTGGAAGAAATGCAGCAGCAGAAGCTTATGCCCCCTACTGAACACAGAGCAGAAGGCTGCTCTTTATATAGTGTTCCTGGGTGTAGGGTGGTGGTGGTGGTGGTGGTGGGAAACAGAGCATTCCAGGGTGGCCTATTATTGGTGGGATTTTTTATCTTTATTTGGCTAATCTGGAGAGGGTTGAGGGCCTAGGTCAGGGACATGTGTGCTCCTTAGAGCTGCTTCTATGCTCCTCTACCAGGTTGGAGACCCTGTAGCCAGCCAGGAGTGAATTCCCTGTTAGTCCCAGGGAAGAGATTTCCTATGGAGGGATGTCAAGTCCTGGAGCTCCCTGTCCTCACAGAGCCAGACTCCCAAAGAGGGGAAATGTACTGTCTCCCCAGTTGGCTCATGGTAGGTGCAAAGAGTGATGGTTGGGAACCCAGCATCCCCAGCAGGGTAGTGAGGGAGTCAAGCAGCAGCTCCAAGAGGCAGCTGGCAGCAGGGGAGCCCAGACTGATGGAAACATTCAAGTTTGCTCCACAGCAGAAGCACAGATGGCATTGCAGTGGCTGCTAAGGCAGATGGGGTACCATGTTGTGAAGCAAGGGCCCCCAGAGCATAACCCCTGAGGAAGGAGATAGAGAGGGGTGCCAGCAGGGTCATATCACATATCTATGTTTTAGTATTATGAATCACCTCCATTGTGCTTTTAGTTTAGTTTTTAGTTTCTAGACTCATTTACATTCCCATTTGCTATATAAAAATCTTCAATTTTGTCAACATCTATGCCAGTGTATGTTTTTGCTTATTTTCATAATGACTGCCATTCTGACTGGGATAAGATGAAATCCCAGAAAACATGGAACCAATGAATTAAACACAGAAATAACTACAACCACCTGATTTTCCACAATGAACAGAAGAAGGAGAAAAGAAGGAGGAAAGGGAAGATAAAAGATATAAAGAAAAGGGAAGAGGAAAAAGAAACAGAGGAAGGAGAAGATAAGAAGAAAGAAGAAGAGGAGGAGGAAAGGGAATAATTGTAAAAATAAGAACTAGAAGAAGAAAAAAGAAGGAGGAGGAGGAAGAGGGGTGGAAGAGGAAGAGAAGGAGGAGGAGTAAGAAGGAAGAGAGGAGCTACTGTGACTCAGACACAATCTTTCTTGTAAATACTTGAAGTACTCCAAGTCAGCATACCACAGAGCTCCTTGCCCAACTATTTATATTGCTGCATAATTTCTATTTAGAAAATAAGACCACTCTATATGTCCATCATTGAATGGAAATAGAACATATGGTACACATACACAATAGAAATAGAATTTTATTCAGATAGAACAAAAATAAAATTATGACATTTGGAGGAAAATGGACAGAACTAGAAATCATTATTTTAAGCAAAATAAGCTAATCTAAGAAATATCACTTTTCTTTTCTCATATACCAAACCAAGATTTAAAGTGTGTGTGTGAGTGTTTGTGATACACACATGTGTGTATATGTTGACATCATGATTGTAGAAAGGGAACCATAGTAAGAGATGAAAACTCTTGAACTCTTAGGGAGAGAGGATAAAAATGCAATGGAGGGTAAAAAGATGCAAGTGACATGAAAGTAGATGGGCAATTTATAGGGAAGGAAGAGACCAGGAAAATGAAGTCAAAGACTGTGAGGCATGACAGCTGGGGAAAAAGATGAGTTATAGTGAAGCATAATTACACATATGTGTGAAAATCTACAACAAACCTCATTAATTAATATGTACACATAAAAGATTTCATTTTTGCCTAAGAATTGTTTCACTTATCCAGGAACAACAGAAATCAGGAAATGATTTCATGAGTTTTATTCAAACTTTGTAAAAGTGTCTCCCTATGTCTAAAGATTTTCTATTTGATATTAACCTTTATTGTATAGTATAATAAACACATGATTTTTTTCTTGATTATATTCTTTTATGTCATGGTCTATTACCATATAACATAGTGGATCATGTCTCATACTGTGTCTCTAAACTACCCATCTAAATATTTCCTCTGTGAGACAGTTTCTGAAATATATATGTCACTATAGTGAGCCAATACAGTTTATAAACTGATGTGATATTGTCAGCATCAAGGACATTCTGCTGTGAAGACACTGAGCACTTACTGGCATGAGCACTTCTAACTTTGCCAGTAAGTAGCCACAGAGTACCTCATTATTTTTAGGAAATTAGAAAATTCATGAATATGGAGAGATTTTCAAGTAAAAAGCTAAGACTAAAGTAACTCAAAAAGAGCAAAACTATAAATAATTCACTAGAAGAAACAGAGCACATGTTTAGCCATGTTAACATTCTGCTCCCCCCTCTACCCGTCCTCCTCACTCCCTCCTTATTTCAGTATTATTTCCTATTAGACCTATGTCCTTCATAAATTGTGCTTTAAACTACTCTTGAAAATGTTGCAGAAGTAAGTGTAGCAATGTCCATCTGCTTAAAAATAAAATGGACACTTAGAAAAGCAGAGAGTGAGATGAAACTACAAAAGTGAATCGAAAGTCACCCTGTCAGGCTCAGTGCCATCTGGTCACAGTTTTCATTGTTGAACTTCTTACTTGAACTTACAGGAGAAAAAAAGTTAGCCAGTATCTCAGCCATAAACACAAGTCATCCACAATCCCTGGCACACGTACCTGTTCTCACTATATAAGTAATTCTCTTCCTTCTGGGAACTGTGGGAAGGTGGATAGCGAGCACATTTTTTCTCATATTGTGAGTGAACTTTCCCAAGGAAGTCAGAGATCAGCTCAGTGTTAGAGTAGAACTGACCACAAGAAATCTGTTTCTGTACTGTAATTTCCTATCAGGATACTGATATTGTTTACCATCTCTTTTTGGCAGCCATTTGAATTGCTAATATTATGCTGTACTGTTCAGCTTTTATTGTCATCTTGACATAACCTATAGTCACTTGGGAAGCAATCACCACAGCTGAAGATTTACCTAGATCAAACTGGCTTGTGGGCTTTTCTGTAAAAAAGAGAAGGGAAGGCTGTAGGAAAGGGAAGAATTTTTTTATTATTGAGATAGAAGCTCATGCATGAATGGACTGTACTATGCTGTGCTGGTTGGTATAGGCTGTATAAGAATGTTCCTGACTGTGAGTTCAAAGTAAGCAAGCTAAGAAGGCTCTTTCCTTTATAGTTTCTGACTCTGGTCCTGTTTTGGGTCCAGCCACACATTTATACAGCATTTATACAGCAATGTACCTGATAGGTGTAAGGTGAACTAAATCCTTTCTTCCCCTGGTTGTTGTTGTTTATGGTGGTTAGCACAGCAACAGAATGAAAATCTGGATGTCTGTGGATGTAGAATGGAGTGATGAAAAGCATAATGATAAAATTTTTTAAGAGTTATTTAATGAGTTTTTATACAATTTAAATTTTTTATTATATTAATTCAATGATTTTAACAAAACTGCACATGTACTCATTGTTAACTGGGTAGTTGTTGTTAACAATACATACACACATTAAAATATCTTCACAAAGCTCATGATCATGTAGCTGTAGATTGAATAGCATTGTCTTTCTTTTCATCATGTGACTGTGTCGGTTCTACTCCTTTAGTAACTGAATAATCACTATTAACTGTATTCACTTCACTGTACAACAGAGCTTTTGAACTTGTTTCTTTCTATTTGAAACCATTTTATGTTGAAAAAATCTACTCAAACATAATTCCAGCCTCTGGTAACATTGTACTATTCTAATTTTATTCTGTGGGAGTGTTTTGGGGGTGAATAAGTGAGGTTAAATCTCTGGTCTGGCAGTTGTTACAAGTGTACTCTTCCAGTTAAGAGCATTACCAGGATAGTCTGCAATTTTCATGATTTTAACTTTTGTAGATTCAAGGTAGAAATGATACCTGTGGTACGTTATGTGTGCACTTGACTGACTTCCTTAACACAAAAAATATTTTAACTTATTTTGTGCTTTCTGAAATAACAGGGTGCATGTATGCATTTCCCATAATGATTGTACTTGTTTCCATTTCTATCAGTGGTGTGAAAGAGTATACTGTTAATGTCCCTCGTAACATTCAATGTGTCGTGTTCTTTAAACAATATCCCTCTACCAGGGATGAGGTGAGAGGTGGCTGTAGTTTAATTCATGTGTTTCTAATAATTAGTTATGTTGAATATTTTAATTGACTTACAAATTTATATGTCTTAGTATTTTGAAAATTTCCACTCAGATCTTTCATATATTGCTATCTTTTCTTTCTGTGTGTGTGTGTGTGTGTGTGTGTGTGTGTGTGTGTGTGTGTGTGTGTGTCTAGTGGCAAAGAAGGATGTTTGGTGTCCTGCTCTTTCACTCTCTTCCTTATTACTTAAACAGGATCTCCTACTGAATCCAAACATCACTGATTTACAGTGAGTCTGGGGCGCCAGTGAATGCCAGTAATCTTCCTGTCTTTGTCCACCATAGTATTCAGGAAGCAAGCAAGCTTATATACCTATGCCTAGAAATTTATGTGAGTGCTGGAATCCAAAGTCATGTCCTCAGGCTTTTTATAGTATTCTCTCTTTCCCATTGAGTCATATCATCAGTTAATATTTTGATCTTCTCATTAAAATATGTAGTCATACTATATATATATATATATATATATATATATATATATATATATATATATATCCAGGTCTTCAAACACAGTTATTGTTTGAATATGAAATATCAGATATAGGCTCCCCTTTCTGACACATGGTCCCTAGCTTGTAGTGATAATTTGGAAATGTAGAAACATTAACATGTGGTATCTGAAAGAAGAAAATTGACCACTTGATGAATAACTTTGAAAGGTACACATGACTTCTGGTCACTTCTTCTCTCTGTATTTCCTGTACATAATAAGGTAAGTATTCCCTGCCATATGGCTCTCAACATTTTGATTTTAGGCCACACTACAGGCCTAGAATCAAGGATTATTAACTGAAATCTCTTAAATTTTCTATATATATATATATATATATATATATATATATATATATATATATACATATAAATTTGCTCATGGATAGTCTTTTCACATTAAGTCTGGCTAATGCACGTTAATCAAGCACTCAGACACAAGTTGATAGCCTCAGCCTTTGAGTATTTCTCCAGAGGTTCCTACCTTTCTACTGAGTTCCTTATAGACATTGATTAGTAAACCCTGGAGGGAAATCTCTAAGTGCTTTTTACTATTTCATAGCTTGTCTCCTCAGTACTTTCTTTGTTTCCTGTACTATATGAAACATTTTTTCTTGTGATGTAGTTTTTTTGTTTTGTTTTGTTTTTGCTTTTTGATAAATAGTCCCTAAAATGTATTACCAAATTAGATGCATGGAGTTCTTTCTGTTTGATTACTGGAAATTATATAATTTCAGAATTTTTATTTAAATATTTTATCAATTTTGAGGTTATTTTATATGCATGGTTAGTGATATGACTTAATTCTTTTTATTCATTAAAGAAATGGTGTGTTGTAGTGTAGTTGTAGAAGTGGATGTGGATCTTGATTCACCAGATGTAGTCATTGATTTGGCACATAGGACAGTTTATTTCTTTGTCTAATTAAACCACTGATTCTAGCCTGGAACGCTGGAATCCTAGAGATTTTTGACCTCTTTACAATCTAGTCTTAATCCTTGAACTGGAAGGCTTCAGCCTTCATACAATCTAGAACATGAAAACTGCTAGTCTGGAGCTAGAAGGCTTCAGCCCTCGTCTCCTGAGACCTACTGCTGACTGAGCCACTCTAACTAGCTCCTTCTGAACTCTGACTCTTCTGGTTCAATTCACTCTGTTCTGGGCTTCTTGTGCTGAGCACTGCTGTCCCTCACTGCACCATCCTTCATCTGTAACTGACTTCTTCAATTTACTGCTCTGTAATTCACTCCAGCATCAGCTTCTGTAACTCCTCTGTAACTGATTGTGCTGTAACTATGTAACTTCTCCGCAAAAGACCTTTCTGCCTGCTTTTCAACTGATTCTCCAACTTTGTTAACTTCTCCTCAATTTACTGTCTTCTTCCTGACTGCTCTCAATTGACTGACTCTAACTCTTATGTAAATGTTTCTTCAGCATAAAAGTACTAAAGAATCTAATTTTGCAACCATTCTCACATCTGTTCTCTGACTGAGAATATTTAAGAAAATAAATAAATGCCCTTGTTTTAAACTGTAGCCAAAATTTATAGCTGAAGGTCTTTGTAATCCATTTACTTAGAATAAAAATGATGACACAGAGAACTCAGAGTTAAAAAACATGAATAATACAACTAGTAAGTACTCTGAAAACTTACTCTGTGTGCTTTAAACATTCAAGCTTATGATGTCACACACCTTAATCCCTGTACTCAGGAGGCAGAGGCAGGCAGATCTCTGTGAGTTCAAGGCCGGTCTGGTTTACAGAGTGAGTTCCAGGATAGCAGGAGTTACGAGAGAGAACCCTGGTCTTAGAAAACCAAAATAAAATAAATTAAACATACAAATTTAATTAATCTCGAAGTATCCTGCAGCTGGACACTAATATGCTAACCAGAGTAAAACCTAAATATTATCCATAAATAGATAATAAAGGTAGGGTATATAAGCCATGGTCAAACCAAAGTTTAAATCTACCAATTTTGTTTGAAGAATCTGTGATTTAATCACTACATTTAATAGTTAATTGAAAAACCTTAATGGAAAAAGTATTTCCTCCAAACAATTTCCCTGCAAAATAATCCAACAAATTAGCTATGAAAGCTATGAAGGAAATTTTACCAAACTTAACTTTTAGTGAGTATATAGATTTAATAATCTACTTAATATTAATCTACTTCTATTAATAATAATCTACTTAATAATCTACTTAATAGTAATAATATAATCTTAAAATATTGGATAAAAATTGTAGTATTATTCTCAGGTACAAATTCATTAAATGTGTTGATTTTCCTATAGCACACAATAGGCAGGACAAGAGGCATGATGGGAAAAATCTGAAGTTTATCCTAGGCAGTGAAGAATTACATGCTTCTTAGATTTTCATAAATAATTCAATATAATTTTATGAGAGGAATTGTGTCACTATATAACTCAAATTCTATCTTTTTCTCTAAGGAACATTGAAATGCATGTGTGTATATTTACAAGTCCACTTTCCCAAAGCTCTGGAACACTTCATGAAAAGGGGAAAAATGAATCTCTTTATGTTATAAATTATATTTGGTCTTAATTTAGGTTTTTATTTTTTCTATTATTTAAACTATTTTACACTGTCATAAAATTTACAAAACTCTTTTGACTTTATTGATGTCATCACATATTTGTCTATGTGCAAAAACAGATCTTTCTAAAAAAATAAAAACTATTGTAAAATGACTTTCAAAGTATTAGTTTTGTTAAATACTTTCATAACCAGACACTTGCTATGACCCTTCTTACTGTGGTGAAATGTTCTAGACTTTCATCCCATTTTCTGGTCCCTCAGTCTGCCAAATGTATGTATTGAAAATTGAATGATGAGCTCTGCTTTGATGTAGAATTCTTTCCTCTGAACCTTTTCTATAGGATTAACCTAATTTTTATGCTCAGCAAACTCTAAGTCAAGAAAGAATTCCTCCAGAGCTTAATTTAAGCCTAAGGGTATAGATAATACCATCAATGACCAGGGTAGTGACTTCACCTTGGGGGACAAAAGTGGAGCTGGATAATAGTGTCAAAATCTGAGAGGTCTTATTTATCACTGGAGTGAACATTTTCTAGTATAATGCATACTATTAAAATGCTAAGTATGGGTAATTACAGAACTGTTTTTTGAAACAAAGAGAATACTTTATTATGTAGCATGACATATGTTGACTAAACTTTCTCTCCCATTGTCATGATGACTCTTACATTTTCTCATAATATGTGGACTATTAAGTGATGAACTAGAAAGGATTTGAAAAGGGATACTAGAATTTAAAAGGACCACCATGCTTCAACAAATAACTTTTTTTCCCCAATGCTATTCCTCTAGATAATAAAAAGGAGTAAGGAAAGCAGTTTAGATTACCAAGTTTGACGTTCCTTGTGCATGTTATTCATGCCAACCTCTAGCTTAAAATTGAGTCCTATCACTAAAATCTGTACCAGTGATTATCAAGCTCTTATCTCAGGGGACTTTCAGTGCATCATTTCCACAGGAACACTTTTTTGAGCAATACATTCTTGAACATTAGAACATATCTTAAAATTATACTTATTCCTTTTTGCTAGGATTTTTATTTTATACTTATGAATGTAAAATATGTCTTATGTAGTTTTCCTTAAAATAATTAAGACCAGCTTGCACTTGATTCTAGTATTGTTGCTGTTGCATTAAAATATATAATGTATAACAATCAGATTATTACAAATATTTATAGATGCTTGTCTCATTCTTGTTATTATAGCATTCAGAATTTAGAGATTATGAAATTATATTGTACAAAGAGAATCTGAAAGAATAATCAAGTTAGGTCTAGAGAGATGTATCAGCAGTAAGGAATATGTGTTACTCTTGCAGAGGAATCAGTTAAGATCATAAGAGTCTTGAGGAAATCTAATATCTTCTTTGGACTTCCATGGACACTCACACACACATATGCACAGACACACATTAATAAAAATAACATCGATCTTAAAAATTCATTAAGATTTATCATATTTTTGTAGGAAACAAATAACATTCTGTTTTGTTCCTACAGCATTCATGATTCTCAGCCTCCCCTATGTACTTTGGTTTCCCTATCCATGCATTTAGTTTTCAACATAAGCATAGCTTATATCTATTGAAATTCAGATTGACAACAAAAATGATGTAGAATAGTAGAAAAACGATTAAATAAAATTCATAGGAATTCCAGTGTAATAAGTTAATATTAGAGAAATCAATCAAAGCACAGAGAATAAAACTGAGATATTTCCACTGGCTTACTTAAAATCAATGAAGACAGAGCTAATCTATAAATGAGAAGAAATAATTAGACCATAATTGATAATTGAAGTATAACATGAGGAGACAGCAGACAGAAAAATATGAATCTGTATGAAAGACCAAGATGTATTGGTTCATAGAAATTGTCAGTATTTATAGCAAAGTCTGCTAATGAGAAAGGGCAGAATGGTATTTAAAACAGTACAATGGATCTTGAATCATTTCTTCTTAAATTGTCCAATGTCCATAGGTAGATAGTGATTATTTGATGAATTTTTAGACCCTTGGTGAGGCAGATTTATTTATTTTGTTAAGAACCAAGATTTTCTAATTTACTGATTACCTTGATTCCCAAGTTTCACCTAATTCTCTGTAGACATAGGTTCAGGGCAAATGACAGTTTAGTCTTTCCTAATTCAGTCCCTGGTCCTTAGAGGGTTTCAACCTCTGTAAAATCTAATCATAAGCCTAGAACTGGAAGATTTCAGCCTCCACAAAATCTAATCTTCAAGCCTAAACCTAGAATGTTTCAACCTCTGAAACTGACTCAGCTCAGACTAGCTGTCTTCTAAACTCCAAATTGTAAATGGTACACTATCTGCTTCTGACTCTCTTATTTCTCTCTCAGCTTATTCTGGACTGACTCTACTCTTCTCCTGAACTGTGAGATGACTACACTCAAATTGCCTGACTTAACTGACTCTCCATTTCTGTCTGAGCTCTCCTTCCACACTCTGCTTCTACCTTGCTTCCTTCTCTGAGCTCTGAACTCTGCCTCAACCCTCTGCTTCTCCCTAAGTTCTACCTCTACCTTCTAAGGGCTGGGATGAAACGAGTCCACCATCACTGTGCCTACTGAATGGGAATTAAAGATAGGTGCTAAATTGGGATTAAAGGTACATACTAATATTATTTCTACTCTAGAGAAATCATACTTCCATATTAAAGGATTAAATGTGTAATATAATTCATGGTTTATGTGTTCATTTAACTATTTGGTCTCTTATTTGGTGGTAGTGCTTGGAAATATTGTGGCTCATTCCAGCGATGGACACTAGATGAATGATGTGGATGCCAGGAGGGCTAAGCACTGAGGTTCGAATCCTACCTTTTTTGCTTTTACATATTTTATGTAAAAAGAATTTTGGATACCAAAGCTGAGATACTTATCTTAATAAATCTGTTAGATTGTTTAATATCTGTTTTATAACAAAAATTACTGGAAGAAAATATCCTAAAGACACAATTGTTTTTTACTATACCAGTATTAGACCAAACATTTATGAACTTTCAACTTGAAAGCATGCAGCTACAACATGTTTCACTATGTTGACTCATTTTGTTTGTCTGGGAATTAATTCATATTTACATGGAATTACATAATCATTATTCTTTTGTGGTAATTCACACTCCAGTAGACAAAGCTCTGTCCTGGCAAGAGGTAAACGAGACTGTTGCCTAATGAAAACAAGTTAGGATACGTGACAAAACCAGACATAATCACATAATCATGAGCAATAAATTATAGAACATACTTGTTACCAAATCTTGAAATATGTTATTTGTACTAGGTACAAAGAAGAATTAAATACTTTGTAATAGGTACCTTTACTTTATATATATATATATCTTTCAAGATTCGGTCATTGTTGAAGAAAGTTGATACTGAAGAACAACTGCAGACTTGGTTGGCTAAATTATCATCTTAGTCATATGATGTATTTAACATGTGAAAATAAAGCATGATGTCGAATGCTCTGTATAAATTTTTAAGTTAAAGTGAAATTGTGTACCAGTTAATCTTATTTGACATACTCAACTCAGTTGACTTAATTGACTTGTATTTAAAGTTAATTAGGCACAAAATCCTGATACTATAATTATTCAGGATATCAGTTAGTTTTTCATTCAACACATTGAATCAGCTATAATCCCAGAAGGCTATATGTACAGTAAACAGTTTCTCTTGAATATAATGGAAGCTAGGTAAGGTAATAAATAATAAAATAGACAATGAAAACCATTGCTCCTCTTTTCTGGATAAGGAATACTGGGAATAGGTTCCTACTTTAGATATTTTATTAAAGAATGTTATTAATATCTTAATTATTATGCTAACCTTTCAGATGATTTTCTTATTTTCTATAGTACATTTTTTGTGATCTACTTACAGAAAATAAATATCAATATTGAGGCAGGTAGTCAACTTCCTTTATTAATCTGTACTAGATTCCTTCTTCCTGTAAACTAAACACCACAATTTATAGAAGGGCAGGAATTTCTAACCTCACATATAATTATTTCTTTCATTTTCACTAACCAGAGTTATCAGGTGCTTCTTTGGCCAGGAAAGGCATCACCTCAATAACATAGATATGCCTTGATGTATAACTCACATCCCTTTCTTCTCTGACCTGTTTAATCTAAAACTAAATATTCCCTGGAAGATTTCTCCTATCTCATTAATCTTAAAATACTGAATCTGAAAATAATGCATTTGTATAATTGTATGTTAATCACTGGTTCTTATTTGAAAGGCCACAGTTCTTTAATTTGAACTGATTCTTATTTTTCAATTTATTAGATTTATCATTACTACTCTAGATGACCATATTTGTAAATACTAAAATAAAATAAAAGTGATTATAAAACCCATGCTAAGAAAAATTAAGTATAACAAATACCTACGTCAGTCTTATCCAAATTTTATATAAATATTAATCCTCACACATTAATTCATAAACGACTCTCTAATTTTAAAATATGGATTTCCAGATACTCATAAGACATATTAAACAATACACTTTTGCCCTTTTCAAGGTGGCCTGGCTTCTACTTATAAATAAAAGATTACTGAGTATATTGTATATTAGTATAATAGTCAGCTTTCTGCCAGTTTGTGAACATACCTGAAAAAATAATTTTTAGTGAAGATATGATTAATTTTGTGGAGGATTTCAGAGGTCATTCATCATTTGTCTGGAGCAGCATAGTGCCTTCCATGAGAAACAGTTGTGGAGACGTCTCACCCCACGACTTCTCAGAAACAAAATGAGAGGGAAGAGGCCTTGTTCCTTGCATCTCCATGAAGGTCATATCCCAGCATCTCTTCTTGCATTTGGACCCTTCTTCTAAGTATTACATTACCTCCCAAAAGCACCAGGTTTAGAGACAAGCACTCAGTACACAATACTTTAGGAAATAGTTTAGATGCAATGAAAACTGAAAATATATCAGATTCCATAAAATTACTGTACATAGACATAGACCTAAATGTTCAGAGCCTCAGGGGAAAAAAAGTTATTATGCTTTGTTAAAATCTATTTGCAGTCTGTAGAACAATTCTATGCTTGTTGCAGAAGGAGATGCTTTAGCATCTTAAATATCCTCAGTTGCAGAAATTGTGCAAGGACAGAGTTGCCAGTTACTATGGCAAGTAGATGTTTTGATGGGGTTGGATCATTTGAACCCTGTGATCCTGGAGATGTTGGGGGTGGGAAATAAAGTGCATTGAAGAAATTTTCTATTCTTTTTGTTAAAAAAAAAAAAACAGCACAACGATACAGATTAGACTGAAGCATTCTGCCCTAGTTAAGCTGTTCTCCTGATTTCTGAACTTTGACCGATCCTCAGCATGAGTGAACATAAAGCGCCTCCTTGAAAAAATGCAGAAGAAAAGCAGCAGCATCAGAGATAAAGGGTACTATACCATGCTGACTTGTCTCATTTCCTGTTTCAAGACCAGGTCATTCTCTGAATAAGAATTGGAAGCAAACAACCCTTAAGTACAACCCTTTAGATTCTTACAGATTTCTTGATCTGAATATTCTATTTATTGCAGTATTCTCCCTTTACTATTGCAATAGTGAACCTACCTTACCCATCTCCCATTCCCGGCAATAATCCTTCCGAATTATATTATCCATGTGATGCCTGACAAAATTCTATTAAAAATGATCATCATAAACTGTTCTCACATCTCTTTGGGTTATAAAATTCAATTCAAAAATTATTCTTTATCTCAAGGTTAAAAAATGTCATGCCAATGAAAAAGACAGAATGAAGTAAAAATGGTCATTGTCCAGATGCAATTGAAAACAAAATAACATGAAGAAAATATTTAAGAGGAGGAACTGGAACTGGTGACACAACTTAGTCAGCAAAGGTGCCTACTACCAAGAACAAGTACCTGAGTTCTATCCCATGGACTCACAAGGTAGTGGGAGAAAATTAACTCCTGTGGTTTTTTGACATACACAAGCATAAGATGGTACTTGTTCAAACACACACACACACACACACACACACACACACGCACGCATGCACGCGTGCGCACACACACACACACTATAAAATTAAATTAATTAAAGTTAAAAATAACAGGTGAAACATACTCTCTTCTGACTTTCATAAAACTGTAATAAGCATTATATTTGGTTTTATGGGCCAAAGGTTCTACTCTCCTAAGATCATGACATCCTCAAAAGTTTTAATTTGTGTTTCCCCATATAAGCTCATGGTATTTTTAACTTTAAAGTTTAAATAGGCTTTAGAATGTTGTCTTAAAAGGCAGCTAGAGCTACATTATCATTCCTAGCTTGATCTTCCACACAGATCCTAATGAGTATTATAATATGCTTTTGTTAATATTCTTTGAAGAATCACAAATGTCAATATTCTAAATATTAATATCTTAGACTTATAATTAGCAAACTAAGGGTTTTGTTTTATAACTTTTCTTTTTATTTATTTACTTTTTTATATTCTGAACTGTTGGAATTCTTCTTTTTTCGCTTTTTAAATGTCCTAAAATAATAGCTACCACTGAGAAAACAAATGAGAATATAGTTGATGTGTATGTAAGTCACAAATTAAAGTTATTTTGTTTTGTTCTGTTTGTAAAAGTTTTGCTGACATTGGATTTTAATTATTTTATGTCAGAATTAGGAAAAAAAATGATTAAACAAGTGATTACCTTACAGTCTGTAGTATAATTTTCTGAATGTAAGATATCAAGATGGTTCAAACAGTAAACAAAAATATATGCATTATGTACATTTTGGTATTGTGTTTTTTTTTCTTAACCACAAATTAAACAACATGCATGAAGGAAAAACATACTATATTTCTGATGTGATTAAAATATACCGGGACTCAATTATGCCACTAGATGGAGCATTTAGCACTATGGAGAATTTTTTTTAAATGAAATCCATGGGGCTTTTTCAATATGGTTTAAAGTTAAAATATATGCAAGTTGTTACAAAAATAACATTCTCTTAAAATATGGGGCATTCATCAGCACATTTTTATTATTTCATAGCAGAAACATTTTCAGGACTATGAAATCTGATAAATTGTGAGATGAGACTTTAGTAAAGAAAATAATTCTAGATCAGTATAGTGGTTTTGTGTATAATTTCTGAAGGATCTCTGTGCTCTACTCGGTAGTGGTGGGATGAATTTAGAATTCTCCGTACAGTGTGTAGGGGTATCTTTGTGCAACCTGACCGGCAAGACCCATCTTTTACATAAAAGAATTCTAAGGAGTAAGATGGACTTACTCTGATGATTCTGATGATTAAACTTCACAAAATTATGGCATTACAAATTTGAATATTTTCCTTGGATTCTAGTGTGGAACAATTCAAACTCAAGGTAAGATGTCTGTAATATGTCTTTGGTGAAGGAGAAATCCAATACTATGACTGAAACTGTCTTTTTCAGTATTATCTTTAATTCCTCTAATCTGGCATCAATTGCACTTTAAATATGCTTTCTGAGGTCTTACAAAAAAAGGATGAACTGCTAATAATGACAGCCAGATAGGTGATTTTCAATAATGGTAATGGAGTCCGTGTGGATTGGTACTGGTGACAGATTAAATAGAACCAGTCTTGGATCAGTGAGAGCAGTGGCTGTTACACTATCATCGTGTGACTGGGAAAAGTAGACTCATATGTACAGGGTTCTCAGATGCCTGAACTGTTGAAGGAGCAGCACATGAAAGTTTATAGGTGAGTGGAAGCTTAATGGTTCCAGCTACAAGGGAACAAACTCAGGCTGTTTATCATTTAAAAATGGCCTACCTGTTCTCTTCTATTATCATATTAGACAATATAAATGTACATATGTGTGTATATGTATATATATATATATATATGTGTGTGTGTGTGTGTGTGTGTGTGTGTGTGTGTGTGTGTGCTGATTTTGGTTCTGATTAATTTATGCGTCTCCCTTTTTCTAAAGCCTGTCATTCCAAATGTGCAGCTGGCTAAATAATTCTGGAAACAACTCCATCATAGAATACTGACATTAGTTAACTGTTGAATGCTGGCACAGTGAGAAAAATATCAGATGAGTGACTACATGCATATTAGCAGTCCTAATACTGATTGATCAGTTCATTTATCTATGTGAAATCATGACTTATTAACCATTACAAACATGTATGTTAATGAAGGAATCACTCATAGTAAGATAAATCCCCAGGGGAAGCTGAGGGTACTGCTCAATTGGTAGAATATTTGCCTAGCATGCAAGAAGTCCTGGATATGATACCTACTGCTACAGAAAAAAATCAGGTGTAGTAGTGCATGCCTGTGACCCCAGCACTTAGAAGTACAGGCAGGAGGACTACAAAAGATCCTGTTACAAAAATATAACACCCCTGTCGTTATGAATATATTAATTGACTTTACTTAACCATTTTACTGTTTGTGTTTATATATATATATATATATATATATATATATATATATATATAAAATATATGTGTGTATACATATATGTGTCATATATATACATATATGTGTGTGTGTGTGTGTATGTGTGATGTTATGAAGTATAAATGCTTATTCATACATTTTCTATTTAAGAGAAGAAAGGAAGAAATTTAGCAGACAAAAAATTAATAATTAAAGAAAGGTGCTCAGATAAGACAGAAGAAAAACTTGTTCAGTGTGAAAAAATTATAAATGGCATGTTTTATGGAAAAGTATTGACCAGAAACATTGTTTAGATTTAGGGTTATCATTATGCAAGCTGTCATCTACCAAGATCAAATAGCATCTCACGTTAAAGGATAGTTTTTTTTTCCATTGTATAGTTGAAAAATCTACTATATAGAAACATTCCTTTCATGAAAATTTGAAATCTTGACTTAATTGAGTATTAATGTAATATGGACTGAATATGTAGATGAGGGCAAGAAACTATAATAAAAGTTAAGTAGCAATTTTAATAATGTTTATGTATTAGAAAATTTAATATCAGCATTTCTATCAAATTTTGAGGTTAGTTTTGTAGTTGTTCTCTTATCAAGCACTAAGACTATTTTTGATTTTATAGGTACTCCATACCTTCCAGGGCAATCTCACAAGGGACAGTCTTATTGTATGCATGGACGAGATTCTAAGAGGTACCAGCTAAGATTTCCATGTTCTTCTCATCTGTAACAAAGAATTGGATCAGGGAATACTGGGTAGAAACAAAAGCCATTTACTTGAAAAGCGAAGATCACTTTCAAGATTGAAATTGAGCCAGTGGGCTGAGAAACACCTGAAGCTCTGAAACCCAGGAATAGAGTCCTTCTCAAACTACCTTTCCTTCTCTAACAACTAGAGATCAAACAGTTTTTCTTTCCCATGTTGTGGTGTTATAAGGTGTCTCTGTTTTGGGATTGAGGGAGCTTTCTATTCTGCTACTGTTGCCTTCATATGCCAATCTAGATACCTGTCCTCAGTCCCATTTTCCTACCTCATTTTGATATTAAAATAGCTAAAGTAGATTGTACTTATGTAATTGGGATATATATGATATATAGCATGTATGTATTTATGCATGTATGTATTTAACAAAATTAAAGAAAAAGAGGCCAGAAGCCATGAATTTGGAAGAAAGTAAAGAGGTTACATGGAAGGAGTTAGAAGGAGGAAAGGGAAAGAGAAAAATAAATGAACTGTATTTTAGTATTAAAAAAATTCTCTTCAACTTATTGGTTCAAGACAACTATCAAAACCAAATGGCAATCAAAAGTTTGAATTTTTAAATATAAAAACAGCAAAAAAATCATTCATTTACTGTTATCAAGATAGTCTCCTACATGTATCACAGAATGCCATCCACCTTCCAAGTGACTCTCAATTCTGTCAAGATAACAATTAAAACAAACTATCACATCTATTTTTACAGCAATAATGAGAACACAGATTAGCCAAACAGGAACAGATTGCTAAAAAATAAAATTGAGATTGAAGATAAGACTGTTGGCTTGCTTTGATTAGATGAAGATACTGGAATTATTTGACACTAAACGAAAGTAGTAGACATTTTGATTTGCTTCCTGGAAAACTCACAACTTTCTAATTGCAATGCTTGTAAGTATAAAATGGAAAATCATGTCTTCTCTCAAGTTTCATGAGAGTAGTAGGAAATACCAGATTTCTTTGAATATTCAGAAATAGTCGTAGTTGTTACAAGAAACCAATGTTAATATTTCACTTTTATGCTGAGCCCCTATCAGTTTTAAATTTGGTGCTGTGAATGGAACCCAAGTCCACCTGGTACTATAATTTTGAACCCTAACTCCCTCCTTTTGAAGATGCAATTTTTAAAAGAAAAGCATGTATGTATTTTATAATTCTGTTGGCTAATAAAACATAATACAGGTTTACCATGGAACCTACAAGAGATGGAATCTGAACTTCCTTGAGCTGTATGCTGAAGTTTCTTGTGTATGAATGAGAGAGTATTTGCATGGAACTGTTCATCCTCTCTCATAATGTACGGTAGCTCTACATCACTTATAATAACTAAGAACTGTAAAAGGGAGATTCAATATTTGGCATACTGAAGTATTTAGGGAAACATGACAAGAGCAAGACATGAACTTGATCAACACAGAATGTAATTTTTTTTCAACTAGTTTTGGTCTGAAAATGGCTGTACCCACAGTGGCAGAAACTGTGTGTTCCTACCCTAGAATGAAAGGGCTGGCTGCATTGTGTATGCAACAGATTCACAGTAACATAGCAGGAATGAAGATGTGGCTGTAATTGTAGATTGGCGCCATTGTATGGAGTAATAGGAAGGCTCTGACAATCCAACAGTGAAGATTTATTAAGATTTCACTTCAAAATATTTAAGAATAATCTAATAATCTAATAATAATCTAATAATAATAATAATCTAATAATCTAGCAGTAGTAACATTTAACTATGAGCTAGGGAAATAATTACAGCTCATATACATCTATTACAAATTATGATAAGTTTCTGAGTTTTAGATTCTGTTCTCAAATATATTAAATTATATCTCAAATATGTGAGCAAATATATTCATCAATCATATCCATAGACAAAGCTGAGTACAAAGTAGCCTGACTTCTTTTCCTTCTAAACTCAAGACTCATATTTAAAATTTCCATAATATGTAGAAGCAAAATAAAATCTATAGTAACAACTCTAGACATGTAAATTATTATATATGTGTGATTTTAATTTTATGCCTAAGAATTTGGCCATCAATCATAATGACATATCAATTCTTGAGCTCTATTTAATGTTAAATAGACATATGTTTAATGTTAAATGACATATTTTAAACTTCTATCACTACTAGTTCACATGGAGCATTGCTTCAACTATAATCAAGACAGAAGGAAAATGTATAGCCAGTATAGTTATCTGAATATAGATCATTAATAAAATAATTGACATTTGTCTTAGAGAGTAGAGAAATTATTATTAGTGTATCTCCTATCAAAAAATCATAACCTTCATAGGTTTCTTCTTCTGAATTAAAAAGTAATTTGTACTTGAAAGACTTACTGAAAAATCATGCTTTGAAAACTAAATAAATAGGTACTATCATATCAAAACAGGTAACGAGCATATTACTTACTTCCTTGATATAATTGTCTTTTTATAGCTGCTATGATCATTCATGTAAATACATATTTTAGAGAAACATCCAAAGCCTATTATTCACCTAGTAGAGCATGACTGCTCCAGAGAATTTGCTGTGAGTTCCTTGCAGCAATTGTCACCAAAACCTGTTAATTCACAAGTGCTGCCGCTGCCACTTCTACCTGTAAATATCTACTGCTCATTATTTCTCCTCATTATTTCAAAGGGAAGTCAATTCTGTGTGGAACTACTTATTAGACTTATTTGAAAAAGGGTTATCATGAAAGGAATGAAATGTCTTCAGTAATGACATTTTTTAAAGGAACATACTAATTTAAATACCTGTCTTTAAGAAATATGAGCAAATACTCAACAGTTCTAAGTCAGGATACACTTAATATCTCATTTTTGCAAAGAAAAGACATGTAATTTGAAATAAGTGCTTTTGCATATTTTCTGTTCAATATTGCTATAATTTAAACTAAAAATTACAGATGTAGCACTTAGCCAGTCTCTGCAAATCTATAATGTTAATGAGCATCGGCAGCACATACATGTGGCAGAAATTTAGTCAATGCTATTTGGTAAGACCTTTACTATCTGTCTTTCTTTACAAAAATTCTGCATCTTTGTACAGAACAAGGAAATAGACTGAAAGAGCATTGATTGACCAATTCCTACACTGTTAAAGAAAAATCACAAGAGTTTTTATTTGATGACTAGTTTTTCTCCTTGGTGCATTCAGGATAATGAAGGAAAATGTAATTCAGGCTGTTTCTCATCACATGATTGAGACAGATGATGTATAATTAGAAGATAAATGATAGAAAGATAGATAAGCAAAGTTAACTTTATAGCTTAGTGTTTTATTTTTAGTTCCTCACTTCTAACTGTGATCAGTAGATAAATGTACTTTGAATTATAAAGTGAATGTGGAAGAAGAGAACTCATATGGTGACTATATTTTAAATTCTAAAATAAAAGTATGAATTTGGGCGACATATAATAATTGTCAACTTTTACATCAACTCTTATATGACAAAAAAGAAATCTACCTTTGTAAATTCCACCTTGTTACAATGAGCTTTCAGTGTTAACTAGTATCATAACCTGGTGTAAATCTCTCATTTAGAGACATCCACTCACTGTGATTTTATATCTGTGAGTGCCATCTGTTCCTGGATAACAAAGGAACTTCAATACAGGTGATAAAATTTGAACATCCAAACCAAATTCACTTCCAGCAGTCGCTTTTCTCGCAGACGCAGTTTTTTTCATCTCTGTGGATTTAAGGACTTGATATCAAGTACTTGATTCAATTACTTCAGGATCCTCATAAATGGAACTCTGGTTAAAAGTATTAATTTTAGTATCGAGAATATTTAAAATGTTTCTAGTCAAAAGTGTAAAGTTACAGCTAGGCAGTGGTGGCACACAACTTTAAGCCCAGCACTTGGGAGGCAGAGGCAGAGGCAGGTGGATTTCTGTGAGTTCTATGCCAACTTGGTCTCCAGAGTCCAGAGCTAGCTCCAGGACAGCCAGAATTACAACAGAAAAACCCTGTCTCAAAAAACAAAACAAAACCAAACCCAACAAAGTGTAAAGTTCTGATGAATTACGCAGTGTACATACTTCAAGGTGTCTTTGTTACATCACAGTGTAGTATCTCAAGTGAAAAAGCTTTGTAGACAGTGACATCTTATTCATGGATGTAGCCCGTTAGAATTACAATGGCATTGTTTATTGCAGTAGTTCTGGGTTTATCTGGAAGCTAAAAAATATAAAAATAAAAAAAGTGAAGTGTATCAGAGATTCATATTCATTTATTCAGTTTACTAATGTTGATTACATCTGTCAAGGCTACAATGATATTTGTTAAGATGTCACTGGCAAGAACATGAAATTGATTTGCATAAACACTAGACATTTTAAAAATCAATAAATGGAACTTCTATATAATTCTCCATGTCTTAACGGTTAAATAAAATGAGTTTTTAGATATACCTCTATTTCACAAATGTTTGTTTCTCCAACTTTATCTTGTGATTTTTAATATAATAGGACCTTTTGCTGGTTTTCAACACTGACCTCAAGAATTCAAATTACTTCTGTACAAAACAGAAGTACTTCTTTTCTGCATTTGATAGTAAAACTTGCTTTTGTTTTAAAGAGAATATTGTAGCTGGAAAACCTTGGAACATAAGAGCATGCTTTGCAGGCTTGTAGGAGCTGACAGTGAACGCTGATTCTTATGTCAGAGGGTGATGACATCCTTTCACTGCTTTTCATCAAAAAAACAAAAGCATTCAATTTTATCTTATGTAATTTACATAGGTAGGATACTTGGGGCCACACAAAGTGATATTTATGTCTCCAGTAGCAAACAGAATTTTAACTTCAGTACATTTTCTATGTCAGAAGAGAAAGTATTTTCTTGCCAATAATATTTGAGGAAAGAACATGTTTCATTAAATAACAATTTGTTTGATGCATTCTTGTATCATTCTTTCTGATGCAATGAGCTCTGTATGTTCTGACAGATGAGCTGCAGAAAGTGAACTTCCATCATTGAGATTCTTTGCTTTTGCTCTACAAATCCAGCGGTCTGTCTAATTTCCAAGGATGCATGTCACAGACTCAGAGTGGTCAATTGGAGAAGGATTGTTCCTCTTTCTGAGATGCTATCATTCTCTACAACTCAATGACCTCAGAAAGCCTATCTCTCAGTCCTTCAGCTGACTCCCTTTTTAATTCTCTTTTTATTTTACCTTTAAACTTCTACAAGTAGGTAAATGAAAGCAGAATCATTTACATTACTAGATTAATAGTGTTTTGTGTTTTCTTTTTTAATTTCAAGGTGTGGTGGCTTGAATAAAAAGGACCCACATGGGCACATTGGCAATGGCACTAGTAGGGGCCGTAGCCTTGTTGTAGTAGGAGTGGCCTTAATGGAAGAAGTATGTCACTTGGGGTGGGCTTTGAGTTTTAGAAGCTCAAGACAGACCCAGTGGGTTACTCTGTCTTCATGCTGCCTGCATCTAGATGTAGATCTCTCAGCTACATCTCCAGCACCACATCTGCTTGAGTACAACCATGCTTCCCATGATGACAATAATTGACTGAACCTAAAAACCCAAAAGAAAGCCACAGTTAAACGTTTTCCTTTATGAGAATGCCATGGTCATGTCGTCTCTCCACAACAATAATGCCCTAAGACAATGGGTGTCATTTCTAAAAATTTCCTATTTTGCCAAGTTTTCCCTTCAACTATTTCATCTGCTTTATTTTTTTATGCTCTATAGCCCAGTGATCGAAAGACTGAGTAGACAATCTTTCGTCAGTGCTTTCTTCATAAGTATGTTCTTTTAACTCCCTTCTCCTTGCAATTAATACTTCAGCTCCCATATTTATCAGTTACATCCTCAAGCCTGTAAATTTTATCTATAAAACTCTGAAGATTTGCAGAACCATGTCTTGAGATAGCCTGTCTAATTACAGCAGCCCCCTGAAGTTCTTTGTGGTTGTAGAATTGATCTCCATCTACAAACACTCTGAGTTTCCCAGGAACTGCCATGTCTGACTCACCGGACTGTGAAATCTTTGAGGACAAATTCAATGAAGCATTCCACACTATGGTCCAGTATCTATCAAGTAAATGATAGCGCTCAAAAAATATGTGTTGCTTGTAAGGAGATGCTTTACCAATAAGTCTTTTACAAACTGTACTTCTTCATTGTTAGTTTGACTCTACTCCCAGGTCCTTTCCTGGCTGTTAGCTGTTACTGAGAAGGATTCCTAATGTAATTTTTAAAATCCCCATTAGCTCCACATTATATGAGCCTTGTTTCTGCCTTCCTTCCCTATTTTTAGCTTCTGGAGCTCACTGTTTTCCCCCCACACCACTCAACTTGGTGTTCATTCTTCCCCTGTCACCACTGTATAAAAAGATTCTTAGGAAAGTGTCTCCTTACAGTTGATGAATAAATGTTTGACATCTATTTTAATATAATAAAACAATAGCTGATTATTTCTCTTAAATTCAAACAAAATACAAACAACATAGCAAAATACCTGCTGAAGATTAAAAGTTAAATCAACAGATGAGAGGAATCATGACAAGCACAGGCTTATCTCAGCAATTTGCTCTAAAGCAGTGGATTGAAGGAAAATGTAAGGATGTATAAAATCACAGGGAGGGTCTTGTGGCAAATTGATGAGTGTGCTTTGCTTAGAAACACAGTGAATGGGCCCACAAACAGAAAATTCTCATCTGTGATTGAGACTAGAAAATTGTCTTCAATACACTGCTTTCTGCAGCTATCTAACTTTTAACTTTTTTTGTACAATCACTATACTGATTTAATAAATATCATTGTCTTATATAAATTTGTAATATTAACATTTGTAGACTAATATTTTATTTATATACGCACCATAGTGAGCTCTACGTCTCCATTTCATCATTTTAAATAATAAATTATTTTATACATAACAAACTTAAACATAGTAAATCCATAGAAAGCTTATATTTTTTTTAAATTCCTTTCCAATTTACCTTCCGGTTGAAAGTTTTCCTTACAATGGTCATAAGTTACATCTCAAAGCCACTCTCTTATAAAACTGATAAAATCTCTGTAGACCTCTTATGGATGGTTTTGTTGTTTCTTCCCACCTTGTACAGAGCCCTTAATAATATTAAAGTGAAAATCTGACAAAAACTATATCAGTACAAGCAAAAGAGTCACTTCAGTTCTGTTTTGGGTGTTTTAGAGTCACACAGAGCTGAAAATTGAATGGTAATTTTCTGCAAAAGACATACCAATAAAACAAAGCTTGGTGGCTGAAGAAGATACACAACTCAGATGAAAATAATCCATGGAACTTTGACACCCAATCTTCATCTCTCTATTGCAGCCACTGATACCTCTAGTTCATTCCATTTTATTTTGAGATTCTTTATACTGTTTTAATATATCACCCTTTTGCATGGGCTAGGGCAGTAATTATTGCTGTTCCTTGCCTCAATCATTCTGGTTTGCAGCCCAATTTAGCTTTTTGTTTCAATCAACATTTTCAATTATCATATCTTTTAGTAGTTTTTATTTATCATTGAGGATTTTGACTTTCGTTATGTTGTACAATTCAGCAGTTTCTTTCTTTCTTTCTTTCTTTCTTTCTTTCTTTCTTTCTTTCTTTCTTTCTTTCTTTCTTTTCATGTTCTGTTGTGTTCTTTGGAGATGGGGTCTCATTATGTAGCCTATGCTGATCTGAAGTAACTAAATAACCCAGGATGCTTTCAAACTTGCAGTAACCCTCCTAAATCAGCCTCCTAAAGTGCTAGAATTAAAAGTGTGAAGCACAATAGTTGGCTTCTTTTATCAACTTTAACACTGAAATGCTGTTTTAAGCATCATAAAAATCAGAATCAATCTAATTCTTATAACAATCACTTGTTATAAGACTGACTCATCTTGCAAGTGAAGTGACCGTGGCTCAGGGGGTTGCTGAACATCAGACCCTGAATACATGGTGATTGAGAATGGAACTCCAACATCTGCCCCTGGGAGGCATCTCATTACCCCTGCTCTCTATGTTTCTACTGAGAAGTACTTTTAAGGATATAAATATAATTGATTTTTACTGTGCCTTCTCTCTTTTAACATTCTGCATTGCGTTATATACATGTGTCTACACAAAGCCCAGGATCATGAATAGTGTAACAATGTTGATGGTGGTTGCATATGAAAAAAAAAATCCCTTAAAAAAAATCACCTTAAACAAATTTGTTTCATTTTAAAGAACAAAGAACTTTACAGTCTCCTTTGTGTTAGATAAGGATGTCTTCTTGGCAAGACCTGCTTCTTTGTGTTAAATAGTAGTGGTCCATTCTTATTAGGATTATTTACCAAAACACAAGCGGTTTCTCTACCTTTCCAATAAGGTGAAATAAGGTCCCTCCCAGAATTCAGAACAGCATATTTTTGAGCAAGTGGTTACGTGCCTATTTTTTGAGGCAGACAAAGTTAAATATAAAAGAATCAAGCAATATGTTCTTCTTCTAAGGCTGTATGCAAAGTATGGTAGAAGTGGGCAGAAATCATATGTCTCAGCTTCTGATTGAATGAGCTGGGATTTACATAGACTAGCACCTTCCTCATTCAAAAAGGACTTGATTATCACAAAGAAATAATGTAAGAATTAAAATGTCAATATTTAGTTCATCTTTAAAACTGAGAAACAAATATCTAGGCATGGGACTGAATTAATGGTGCAGAGATGATCTCATATCAGGAGTCCATTTGTAGTTCCCAGAAGAATAAAACTATATAGCAAATAATGGCTCCTTTCTACCTGTTCTGGACCCTTCCAGAAAAGCAGGAACAGCTTTCCAGTGAAATGTGCTCTTAGTACAAAGCAATATTGTATTAAAATGTGTACTATTCCTACAGTGGTTTTTCATTGATGCTTTAAAAATTACCATAAATGCTTGGATTGGTCCATAAACATCATTTTTGTATGTTCTCTAACTTAGAAACCCAAAGTCATCTTGGCTTAAAGAATAATTTCAGATGGTGCTCATCTTTCAAGTGAGACAGAGATTCATGCACATGCTTTTGTTTTTTGGCTTTGATTAACTACCCGTTTTCCTTGACTTCTGGTTTATTCTCACTTACTGAGACCAAATCACTGTAAAACATAATCACACCATCTCTTTGACTCTCATTCCTTACACATCTTTTTATGAAGATTACCGTCATTGTATCAGGTCCATTGGGCAGATTATCAGGTCTCTTATCACAAGATCCTTGATTTGGTCAGTGGCATGAAGAAAGGTCCTTTTCACTATATGAGGTAACTCCAATATATTCCAAGATGTATAATATTTGTGAGTGTGTGTGTATAAGAAATATACACACATATGCGTATATATATATACATAAAGTTATAATAGCTCATTTATTTTTTTCTTCCTTTTGTCCTTATGATAAAGAGCTATTTAATGTCTTCTTGAAGATAGAAAACTTTGGTGGTTGGAGGATGTAGAAAAGATGGTAAGGTAGGAAAATATGGTGTGACGTCTTGCATTCCTACATACAGAGAACAAGAAACTTCCCACCCACTGTTTCAGATAAAATTAAATGAATTCAAGCTCAAAAGAGGAAGCCATTGAAATAGTTTTAAATGTGAACAAAAAGATGTCTCAATTATGCCTTTTCATTTAGCATTCATTGTTGTGAGAGCTTTTAAGCACACACACACACACACACACGCACACGCACACACACACACACACACACAAACCACATCCTGGTGTAGAGGAATGTTCAATTTTTTAATCTGACAGCATGGTAGAAAGAATGTTAGTACACACCATTAATCTCAGTATTCAGAACACAGTGGTAATGAACACCTTTAATCCCTAAGACAAAAACAGAGTATGGAAGCAGATATACAAAGCAGAGCTCATAAAGAGTCAGTGTTATGCAAGAAGTCATGTCTGAGATGAGTCAGGCAAAATGACAAATCAGAAGAAGAGTTAGCAGAGTGAGTCACACAGAGGATATACCCAATTTTCAGGATATAAAAGTGGGCACTCAACTCATAATGAGTTAGTTACAGCCCTGTGTGTATACACACACACACACACACACACACACACGAGTGTTTTTATTTACTGGTCTAATTGATAGTCTGTTCATATCAAATAAAGTTACATCATCTGGGTGATAATGCTTATCCAATGATCCATAGAATACCTAATAAAAACACCCGTGTCATTTAAAGAAAATGACCCCAAGACTTTTGCTAAACAAAAACAAATAGTCATAAGAGAAGGAACCAGGATTAAGATTGCACATACTTCCTTTCATACAGCATGCTCTAGGCATTGCTCTAGTAGATCTGTTTATGTTCAGGCTTAGGTCAGATGGATAAAGTTGAATGTTTAGTTTTCTAGGTCCTTTTAGATAAAAACAAACATGGAATATAGCAATTTTGCAAACCCCTGGAAGATAAGAGGTCAGGTTTACTTGCTTCTGTGGAGACCTTGCAGACCTCATTGTACTGCAGTAATGCAATAAATATTTCAGAATGATCAATATTAATTGCTGAATTTTTCAAAACATAATTTTTCAGAGTTTTGGGGTTCAACTCAATAGTAAATTGAGTAAATAGTAAATTGCTTAGCTGTCGTACACAAGGGCCTAATTTTTTTTAAAAAAGAGAAAAAACAGCAACAAAAATGTACTCTTTTAATCATCAATTCTATATCAATATTTTCAAAGCTGTGAAAATGCTGTTCATTTTTCCAATGTTCGAAAATATTCGGCAATGTTCTAGAGGTAATTAAGATAAATGACTGTGACCCTTTTGACTCACAACAATAGAAAATTATTATTTCATTATTTTGGAAACTAGTTATAAAATCCAGCAGGGCCTGGCTCTCACTGGGGAGCTATGTAAAGCAATTCTCTGCCTGCTCAAGCTCCTGCTGACTGTCAGAATTTTGGGACTTGGGACCACAGACCTCCAATTTTTACCACTATGTCATATGGCTTTTCCTTCTCTGTGAGTCTAAAAAAATCATCTTCTGCCTCACTATTGACAGAACCTGGTTGGATGGACAAGCTAACTTCTCTTAAAATTGTTAGCCAGGTTTTTTTGTCATGTAAATTGATGTTCATAAAGTCTTGGAATCACTTTATGAAAATGGCATTTTGTGAGATACTTTAAAGTATATTGTTGGTATATGTATATTTGTGTGTATATATGTTTAGCCTTAAGCACAAATATCTAAAGTATTTTGCTGAAATCCTGACATCCATTTCAATGATTGTAGTAAAAGTAGGAATATATCCACCAAATTCTTATAATAGTTTTATTACTTGTATATTTATATACCCAAAGAGATTTGTGTTTACATTATTTTAGTTTACAAAAATTTTAAGAATTTATTGAAGAAGTTAAATTCTGTTTTTCATGAAGAAATGTGGTAATTTACAATTACATCCCAAGAGTTGCTGAGCTCTGTTAGAAATCTCAGAATTCTTCCAGAAAATGAGTTTTACAGTAGGATTCAATGGACATCTGTGGGATGGGGTCAGGTTGGGCAAGAAAAACCTCCTTCCAAGAAATGAGGGACATTAAATTATGGCTTACTCTCTTCTTTTATTGAAGGTGTGTGGGGGATATGAATGTACACACATAAGGGAAAAACATGGGGACAGGGATAATTTTCCATCAAAGAAACAGATAAATTCCCTAGAACAGACTATCAGTTAGACCAGGAATACTGAATGCATAGTTAACTAAAACCCTTTTTGGATGCATGCCATAAACAATTTGATAACAAAAAGCCTGTGTTTAGGCAACATAGCACATGTTTAATTAAATAACAGTATGGTGTTTATAAATGGTTTGTTTTCCACAAATATTTAAATCAATTAACCCAAAATACTTTTAAATCAGTTTTCATTTGCTACAGTGTGGGAATATGCACAATACACTTAACTAGTGAATGTGGTCCAACAATATGTTTTTAGTCTATTAATCATTCCCAAGAATAGAGTCATAAGGATTTATTGTACTTAGTAACAGTAACAAAATATCCAATTTTTATATAGATATATCAAATATTGTGAAAACAAGGTGAAATTAAAAGCATTTCAATTTTTTTTCCTGTACTGTTTTGACTCATAACTTTCTTGTCATCCCATTTATCTTGGTTTCATTCCCTTTAGTAAAGAAAATCCCCTGTAACTGCATTTTGACACGGATGTGCAGAAGTATCTATTGTCCTTTCCTTAACAGAAGTTTACACAGCAGATGGTATAAATGCCCCAGCATATATTTGTGAGATTGAAATAAAACTAATCTGCTGGAATGCTAACAATTTTTTTTTGGCATTTTGTCAAATTGTATCAGTGGCAGGTTTAAAAAAAAAAAAGAAATACATACAAAAAAATTCAGTGCTTTGCTTTTATTTCAAGTCTCTATCCCATCTTAGTAAAATGTGATGGGATTACTTCGTCTTCCAAGAATAGATATTTTCTTCAGACTTTTCTTCATGCTGTGTCTGAAGTAGCATTCCCCAGGCCTCCCTTCTGACCTAACTCCCTCCTTCCCTTTCTGTGTCCTTCCCTCCCTTTCTCTTTCTCTTCCTTCTGTAACAGCTTCAAATGTTTAATTTCTTCTAATCACCAGAAATAAC
Source organism: Cricetomys ansorgei (assembly GCA_026225945.1). NCBI lineage: Eukaryota > Metazoa > Chordata > Mammalia > Rodentia > Nesomyidae > Cricetomys > Cricetomys ansorgei. The sequence goes on from JAMJFZ010001815.1 coordinate 16,045,497, forward strand.
AACTAATTTCTTCTAGGTTCATATGAAATTGTTAGAAATATTAATAGGCAGCAATAAGGTTAGTTTGATTGAATATGATTGTTAAGATATTTTCTCACTGTAGAATTATTTTAAAATATAGACCAATGAAGACACCACAATACAGCTGACCTATCCTTTCAGCTGCTCTTAAATAAAATAAACAAAAGAATACAAAAGAAACAAAGCTTTAGAAATTCATTTCATCTATTTCTGTATCCTTTGTCACCTGTTCTATAGTTCTGTTGATACTTTGTACTTGGGATTCCTCTTAGGAGGAGGTGACACAAAAGCCTTGGTCACATTAGACTTTCAACCAGACTTCCCACTGGGAAAGGGTTACTAAAAGACAGAAAGCCAGGGAGCAGAGGGCAACTCATCCTACTTGACCAAAGTGGGCAGAAAGGAAGCTGTGGTGACTGGAGAGGGAGCCTGTGTTAATGCAAACCCTTCCATCAGCTACTGTTTTAGATTAAGGTGATAAGAGTCTCACTATGCTGAAGATGTAAATAGATTAGTGGGGCTCATTTTCCATAACCCAATGTCTTAGAAACCTCTCCTTTTCCTACTATCCTTGTTCTGATGCCCAAGAAGTTCATATTACGAGAAATGTAAAAATTGGCTTATTTCATTTAAAACAACAAAAACAACTCTAGGTAGATAGAAAATAAAATTAAGATACATTGAGTTTGTGACATAGAATTTAATTGATAACCAAAGCTCCTCATTCAAAAGTTGGGAAATCAACATAGAATAGTACTATGAATGAATGAATTCTGTTCTATAATCTCTGAAGAAAAAAGTTCATAAATTACGTAATTACCAATCATGATACTTTATGTGTTCACTGGGGTAAGGCTACTCACAAAGCTGGTAAGTCATTCCCAAGTGTTAGTATGAGGGAATTTGTGTAAAAGATTTGTATTTGAATCTGTAATCTGAGAAGAGAAAGTGTCAGCAATGTGGACAAACATAACTCAGCTTGTGAAGAGGCCCAAAGACAAAAGTGAAAGGGCAAATCCTCACTCTTGTTTGGGTAGGGAATTCCTGAGTTTGCACCCATAAATCAAAGTCTCTGGTACTTACCTTCAGTTTCTCCAACTAGCACCCTGAATACATCCCACAGCTTCTATGGTGTAATCACCTGGGCTCTGACAATTTCAAATCTAACTCTTTGTGTTCTTGAGCCTGGCAATTCGTCTCTTTTTTCACTTAGAAATCAGACATCCTAGTTAGTGACCACTATGCCACTTCTCACTACTCGTAGTTTGCCTGGTTTTCCATGTCCCTACAAGTCACAGCTGATGGTGGCTCATGTGGAACCACTATATTTTCTCATACTCAGACTTCGGCCCTGCAAATCATCCAGGTGAAGTGGAGTAGAATCAGCATGTCAGTTCTGCAATCCTAAGTCTCTTTGTCCTCCTTTTCATTGCCCCCTTTGCAATGCAGCTGCTATGATGAGAACATGTCTCACAAATCATTCACTCAAAGGGAATGGGAGATTGCAAAGGAGATGTCACCATATTGGAAAGCATCTCTCAATAGTTTCTAAATCCAGAAGTAAAGAAATGTAATGAGAAGGAAAAGCATGTAGAGGAAAGTGCACAGATACGAGTTGAAGTTCATAGAAAAACAAATATTGTTGTCCATCTAGAGTGCATCCTGAATTTTCCTGACCCTTTAAAATAAGAGTTCCTAAGTCAAAGATGTGATTCTCACTAGTAGCTATTTCTTCTGTAGTTTTGTACAGAAGGAAATGAGTATTGTATCTATGTCGAAAGAGGGTTAACGTGTTGATAGTTTTATCTAATTTTATGGCATTTTATACGGAGTAAATTAAACCATGATTCACATAACCTAAGGTAAAAACTAAACAAAGGAAAGTGACAAAGAGTGAGGCTGTGAGACTATATAGCACCATTGTAATATTGCAAGATGCTCTTAAAAATTAGAAAATTCCAGTAAATGTGACGTCAAACATTTTGGTTAATTAAAGTGAACACTAATTTTGTTTTCTTAGATGATGCATATTTTTCTTTTTCTTTCCCCCCCCCTTTTGTTTTTTTGAGACAAGGTTTGTCTGTTGTGACTCAGGCTGTCCTGGAAGTCACTCTGTAGACCATTCTGGCCTTGATTTTACAGATATCCACTATCTGTGTCTCCCGACTGTAAAGGTGTACACCACCACTGCCAGGGTTTTTCATTTTCTTTCAGATGAAAATAGTTTCTCATACAGTATATTAGGATTGCTGTTCCCCTTGCCAATGATCTTTTCAGCCCTAACTCTTTTTCTGTTGTTATAAAACAGATATCTAAGGAATAATAATAAAATAAAATGATAAGATAAATAAAAAACAAACACATCAGAATATGACAAAACAATCAAGAAAAAAGAGCCAGAGAAAAAGTACAATACACTAATATAGACATAGACACAGACATATTTCTGCACATAGGAAACCGATAAAAACACAAAATAAAAATCCATAATATAACCTTAAAGGACCTGTAACGTTAAGAAAGAGAAAACGACAGAGACGGAGACAGAGAGACAGAGAGACAGACACAAACACATAGAGATGAATAGATAATAGAGATTTGGTATTACATTTGATGCACAATAGATAGATAGATAGATAGATAGATAGATAGATAGATAGATATGTTTGACTTAACATTATGAGACATGCAATTGAGTTCATTTTGTGTTAGCTATCTACTGCTGGGCTTGATGTGGCCTTAATAGTGGTTTGTTTCTCCAGTGTGACTCCCCTTGGAGAAAACTAATTTTTCACTTGCAATTATCAATTGGTGATAGCTTCTGTATTAGGGATGGGGACACGTGTCAACTTCTTTCAGCATTAGGACCCCATCTGGTTCAAACCAGTGTATGCTGTGAATGCTGGTCTAATATCTATGAGATCATATATGTGCCAGCTATGGTTTATGTAGGCCTTTGATTCCTTGGTGTCCTCCATCCCCTCTGCCTCTTTTCCTGTCTTTTCCTGCCTCTTCTTCCTCAGAGTTCTGAGAATCCTGTGTGGAGGGTTTTGATAGAGATAAAAGATTCCTTTTAGGGATGAGTGATCCAAGCTCTTTCACTCTCTGTACACTGTATGGCTGGAGGTTTCTGTATTTGTTACTATTTGCTGCAGGAGAAAGCTTGTCTACTGCTTGCTGAGCAAGATACTATCTCTGTAACATAATGTCATTAGTGATTATTTTATAGCTTCATTCCTTTAGCTGAACAAACTTGGTTTTAATCCTGATTTTAGTGGAAATGCTTTGAATTTCTCTCCTCTATGTGAATTTTGACTATGGGCTTGCTGTGAACTGCCTTTATTATGTTTAGGTATGTCCCTTGTATCTCTAATTTTTCCAGGACTTTTATCATGAAGGAGTGTTGGATTTTGTCAGAGGTCTTTTTGCAGGTAATGAGATATCATTTGGTTTTATCTTTGTTTACATGGTGTACTACATTTACTGATTTTCATATATTGAATCATTCTTGCATCTCTGGGATGAAGCCTACTTGATCATGGTAAATGGTATTTTGGTATGTTCTTGGATTAATTTTGCAAGTATTTTATTGAATATTTTTGCATCAATTTCATAAAGGAAATTGATCTATAATTCTCTTTCTTTGCTGAGTTTATTTGGTTTATATATCATACTAACTGTGGCCTCATTTTGTGAAATGTTCCTTTTGTTTCTAGTTTGTGGAATAATTTGAGAAGTATTGGTTCAATTTCTGTGGCATAATCTCCAGAGCTGGTTCTATGTTTTTTTTTGGATTTTTATCCTCCAAAACTGTTGTATTTATTGTGTTAACTTGCTTCAGATAACTTATAGTACATGAATATTGACATATATATTCACACACTTATAGAGCTTAAAAGACTACTTGTATGCAGAAATATAGAAATATAATTTTCTAGATGTGATAAATCAATAAAAATATGTTTATATATGTTAATATACTTTGATTAAGATAAATATCTACTCTAAGGTATTCAATAACATCTTACATTTCCAATTAAATTTTGGAATATAAAATGGTGAGAGTATGATATATTTATTGCATATTTCATTCCTCATAACACTTTAAATTCCAATATGCTCCCTGTTTTCCTTTGCATGGAAAACAATACTTAACTGACTCTAAAACTAACAGAGCATATAAAGAAAGTTGGAAAACCCACAAAATTAGAATAAAACTCATATCTTTGTTAATTTGAACATTAACTTCCAAGCAGCATATTAACTTACCTAAGTCTCTCTCTCTCCCTCTCTCTGTCTTTCTCTCTCTCTCATCTTTCTTTCCCTCCTTCTCTCTCTCCCTGCTCTATTCTATCCCATAGGATTGCAGATTCAGCGACAGACATGAAGGTTATGCCTTAGCTGATCTTTCAAATTACTGAACTTAAAAGAGCATATTTCATGCTGTTCTCCACACTCATGCACAAGCCTCCAGTCCTGAAATAATTTGCTTAGATTTTATGCTAAGCATAGAATGAGGAAAAAAATGTATTTCCCTAGGGAGTAACTAAAATAGACAGCTGCTGCCTTCGTGAGGATTTACAGGTTTTCACTGGAAATCTAGTTCACTTCATCAAATAAAACTGTACATAATCCACGCTTGCATGGCCATACTTTTTGTTTCAGAATCAGTCACCTTACAAAATTTGAAGTTGCAGTTAACATGCTATCGCCTTGAGTCCACTATTAAGTTCATAGCTCAGCAACACACACATAAACACACACACACACTCACACACTCATTTCAGCTAATGCAGTCACTGCAAATTTAACCAACTGAGTGCCAAATTTTATAGAGAAAAAAAATGCCTGACTTTTTGATTTAAGCATTATAAAATATTAAATCTCCTACTTTATGGAAATGCAGCAATGGTAAATTCAGATATTCTAGATTTGTCTTAATTTTAGCTCATGGTTTCTTCTTGACTGTAATATTAGGTTAAAACTGATTACCTGGATGTGCTGGCTTATACCTGTATTATCAGCTTTAAGGTGATAGGAGCAGTTCACAGTAAGTTCAAGGTCAGTATGGACTACTCACTGAGAATCTTTCTCGAAAACTCAAGGAAAAAGAAAACAAAAATCAATACTCCCATCCATGACATGTTTTAACTTCTGAAACTTTTTAATGCCATTTTCTAGATAGTATTAATTTTATATAAAATATAAAATCCATTTCATGTTTCTGAAGACAATGATTTCAAACTTGTAGTTTTATAAAATATTTTAAATATTTTATTCAATGATTTGGCTTTTAGGTTTCTGAATAATACAGAAATCAATTATGTTCTAGCCATATGTTCCCATGCTCTAACTGTATGAGTCTTCACAAACACTTCCACAGTTGGTGAATAGCTTCTCCCCATCAGCCACATGTGATAACAGTCTCTTCTCTTTACATATAAAGATTAAGTTCAGTTGACTGAAACTTAGCAAACCAACATGAACAATAATCATCACTGATAACGTATTCTTTGCAAACTAACTTCTTCCTTAAATAAATGAGTTAATTTTCTTGATATTTCACTGGGGCTTTTAGTGTCATTGTTTACAAATCACAAGCATCTCTGCAGAGTGCTAATAACAATTTCTTACATAGATAATTTTGATGAAAATGTTTTCCTATGTCTTTTTTTTAGCAGTTTCTCTAATGTCATAAATAATTTTATAAAATATTTGTTTATAAAATGTCATATTAGGAGAAAAATCTACAACTATCTTATTTCTGATACTATCAGGAATAGGAATCATAAGAAAACTGAGTTAAGAAATTATCTAAAACTTTTAATAAATTATCCAATTTTTAAAAATGTATTTATTTTTCTTCTCTTTTATAACACATCCTATCCCCCTCCTCCCCTCCCTTTGTTCTTCTCAGTTCTCTCATCCTCCCTCTTTCCCAGATCTACCCCCCCCTTTCCAAATAAGAGCAGTCCTTGGAGGATTATTGCTTAAACAGGGCATAACAAGAAGGAACAAGGCAAAGCACTAATGCCTGCATCAAGGGTGGGCTAGGCAAACCAGCAGGAGGAAAAGGGTCCCAAGGGCAGGCAAAATGGTCAGAGACCCTCCCACTCTAGTCCGCTAGAACACCAAGTCAGACAAATACAAGAAATATCCGGGGGCGACGGGGGTGGGGGGGTCCTGCAGGTTCCAAGTGTGCTGCCATGAGCCCTACAGGGTTCTGGTCAGTTGACTCTGTGGGGATTATTCTTCTGGTGTCCTCGACCTCTCTGGTCCCTGCAATCTTTCCTCCTCCTCTTCCACTGGATGCCCAGAGCTCTGTCTGTATGGTGTTTGACCCTGGGCCTCTGCATCTGTTCCCATCAGCTGCTGGGGAAAACCTCTCTGGTGAAGAATGGGCTAGGTATCATTCTATGAGTAGAGCAGGATATTATTAGAAACCATCTCCTGGCCATCCAGTTTCTAGTTCCTGGCCTTCCCTGCAGTAGCAGGCATGGATTCCTTCCTAGGCATGGAGTTCTGCCCTTCCATTGTCCAAATGGCTTCCGTAAGGAAGACAGGATATAGGTCCAAGGTTTTGTGAGTGAGATGTTGACCCAGTCTAATCACTGGAAGCTCTGCCGCGTTATAGTAGGTGGCCTAGGCAGGGTCCCCATACCCTGTTGCTAGAGGTTCATGCCGGGGTCTCTTTTATAAAGTCCATTGCTCAAGGTTTCCCAATTCCCAGAAATATCCTCCATTCCAGTTGTCCCTCTGTATATTCTTAACCTCCATTCCTCTCTCCAAACCTGGTTCCCCCTCTTCCCATTCCCATCTTCTCCTAGCCCCCTGCATCATCTGTTCCACTTTTCTTTTACCAGGGAGATCCTTATGTCCCCACTGGAGCCTTCCTTAATACCTAGTTTCTTTGGTTGAAGACTGCAGCCCCTTTGTCCTTGTCTTAACAGTCAATATCACCATATAAGTAAGTATATACCATGTTTGTCTTTCTGTGACTGGGTTACCTCATTTTTTATTTTATTTTTAGTTCTATCCATTTGCCTGCAAAATTCATGAAGTCAGTTTTTTAAAGCCGATTAATATTCCATTGTGTAAATGTACCACAATTTCTTCATCCATTCTCTGGTTGAGGGTGCATCTAAGTTGTTTCCAATTTCTAGGTATCATGAATAAGACTGATATGAACATGATTGAGCAAGCATCCTTGTGGTAGGCTGGAATGTCCTTTGGGTATATGCCCAGGAGTGATATAGCTGGATTTTGAGATAGGGCAATTACTAACTTCCTGAGAAATCACCATATTGAATTTCATAGTGGCTGTACAAGTATGAACTCCCACCAGCAGTGTCCTCAGAATGGTTTTAATAGTTTTAATTGGATTATCACACTTATAATCCTTTGGCAACTGCAAAGTTATTCAAGATGTTCATATTAAGGGCTGTATCTACAGCAGGCTACTTTTTCCACAAAAGTAAATGATACAGTAAAGAGGAATTAAGAGGAGTTAAGCAAGGAAGAAAAAAATGGAAGGGAAGAGACTCCCTCTTGCTAGAAAATCTGATCAAAAAATTCATTTTAAATGTTTCTGTCTCTTTTAAAATGTTTGTCTTTAAAACAACCACAACAACAACAAAATATTAGACAAAACAAAAAATCAACCTGGATAGGCCTTATTTCAAGGTAAAGACCAGACAATGCTTTCTGAAACATTAGGAATATGGAAATCATCTCCATATTCCTTTTTCCTGTGCCATCAAGGAAAAGCACAGAGTCTGGTGTGTTCATGTGTGCAAATGAGTCCAAGTGACTTTGGTGATCATAGGCTTTGAATTCCTAGGTACAGGTTGTTGTAAATTATCAGATTTGGGTGCTGAGAACCATTCTCAGATCCACTGCAAGAGTGGTACATGCTCTTATCTGCTGAAATATCTCTCCAATACCAAGATCTTTATTCTATGAAATTTCTTTATTTTTAAAAACACTTATTCCATATGAAAACTTTGGAGCTTCTATTTAGTTTTCCTTGATAAAGCCGGAATATGTAATCCTACATTGTTGGAGCCTTTCTGTAAATTTACTATTCATTCCTCTTTTCTTTTCAGAGTCTTTCTCTTTAGGGCAGAAACAAAATGGCAGAAGCAGAGTTTCACAACATATATGGGATAGTCAAGGTTATGTTGCAAACTTCATATCTGCAAAACTCTGAATACCTTTTTTTTTTTTACCTCTACCTCAGATAATGGAATACTGAATTATCTCCATCAGGTCCTCTTAGAGATAATGAAATGGAGTTACTAGTATGTACTTAATGCTCTTAAGCTTCCAGACCTTCTCTTTTAGAAACTTCTGGGAGGCCAGTGATCATTGAGATTAATTAAATGTTGTATTATATTCTCAGTGAAAAGGTAGAGGCAGTGTGTAAGATAGTATAGATTAATTTAGGTGGGAGAATAGAGTGGGATATGAAAGAGTATAACCTAGTCTAGAAGGCAAAGTAGATGGGGAAATTCTGAGAGAGTGTAGACTAGACTATGTGAGAGAGAGAGAGAGAGGTTTTACACATGTAATCTGAGTAATACTTGAAAAAATGTTCTAAACCAATATCATAAGAAAATGGGAATCTTCTCTAAAATTCAAGTAATTAGTATTTATTTCTTTTTATAAAAGTAATTTTCTGTTTTTAAATTTATTTATTAATTTTATTTAGAAGTGGCCTGACTGCATGTACACCTGCATGCTAGAAAAGAGCATCTCATTATATATGGGATATATAATGATACCATTATACATAATTTGAACCACCGCGTGGTTGCTGGGAATTAAACTCAGCACTTCTGGAAAAGCAGTCAGTGCTCTAAATGCAGAGCAATCTCTCCAGGCCAGTTTTTACTTCTTAATGTGTATTTATTTTATTTTCAGCCTAACTTTATATTTGCAATTATATATATATATATATATATATATATATATATATATATATATATATATGCCTATATATATATATATATTTTCACACATATTTATTCTCATATATATGTAACATAATTTACACATGCACATATATATGCATACATATTTCTAAGATTAATCCCCTTAAAAATTAAAACTTCAGTTTGCCTAAGACCTATATTTGAATCTATTAAGATGTTTTATACTTAAGGAATCTCTTCAGACCACTTTGAAATGCATGCTAATATGATTATAATTTTCCAGGTCTCCATTCAACCCCTTAATGAATGTAGAAAATATTAACTAAGATAATCCAAGCAGATTTTTATTGCCTAGAAATTAAATTAAAAAATTAGTTGGTTTATTTAACATAATTTCTGGAGGTGAAGGAATTATGACTATTGATGATCATGGTTGGCGTGTCGTAGAAGGTCAGATTAGTGTGGTGATGTTTGAGGAATATTCTTTATCTTACAAATACGTAAGAAGAAAAACGGTTTTTAAACAGGGAAAGGATAGTTTCAGATAGAAACAAAAAGTACAACAAAAAAGCATTGATCACTGTAAATGTGATCAATGTGTAAATCAGTTTTTAGTAATATATAGATATATATGATTTATTAATAATAAGTCATATAGTATTTTGTTATTATATATGTTAATGTTATATGCATAATATTGCTATTATTATCACTATTTGGATGTGTGCATGGTTTGTTAATATGTGTGTGTGTGTACATAAGTGTGACATGCCACTCATAGGGAGGTTATAGAGTAAATTTTGGTAGTTACTAAGATAGCAACCTCTCTGCATTTACCTAGATTCTTTCCATCTACCTAGATGAGGAAGAGTCTTTTCCATTTCTGTCTTGCTTTGTACCCTAGGCTACTTGGCCAGGTAGATTCAGGTTGTCTCCTGTCTCCATCTTCTATCTTTCTGTTAGAGTGCTGAGATTTTAGATGTATACCACCATTTTTGGCTTTCTCTGTTTTACATATCCATGATTGAACTTAAGTTGTCAGATTTGTGTTGCAAGCACTTTATCCACTGAACAAACTCACTGGCTCCCTTTAGTATTATTTTTTAGTCATATATAAAAATCAATAACAATATCCAGTATGAAGGAACAGATATATGTGCATTAACTAAAGGCAGGGCTTTGATTTTGTGTGAGCCTCTAATAGATCTTAATACAGTACTTCATCTCTGTGTTCTAATTCTTTGGACTCCAGCTGGTAGGTACTTTCTTTTTCGAATATGTTTTAGACAATGAATAGTTCATACTGTTCCTTGAGCATCTGTCATATCTGCATTTTCTCTTCACATTAAACTCACTTCTAAAATTCCCAATGTCTGTTCTCATCCTGAATTCTCAGGATACACTCTACTTTCATAGAGGGTCCTGTTATAATGGCTTTTTAAAAAAAAAAAAAAAGCTCCTAATGTTTCATCGTTTCCTAATAAACAATTGAACGTTATTGTCTGTTTTGCTATCTGTTAAAAATGTCTCTTTCCCTGACCTTACATGAGTCCTTACATGAGAATAGAAATGGTTCTATTCTCAGTCCAGATGCGAACATGCTGGTTCTATGATAGTGGCCGAACCCATGCTTGTCTGTGAGTAAAGCAAGGCAATAGTGAGTTTTCTTAGGTGGAAGTACATGCTCCATCTGCTGGCGTTCCTCACTGGACACATTAAACTTAGCTTCTTCTGCTAGATGCCTATTCTCAAACACTCCTTTAAAAGTGCACGATGTAAAGAAGCAGTACCTTTTAGGGAATTTGTGTTTTGTTTCTGAAAGGAACTGGCAACAAATGCTTTCGCCTGCTGTTATGTCATAAACACTGAAATTTAAAGCAACTATGATATTTGAACACTTAATAACAATTTAATATAGCTTTTCAAATGTAATCAGTCTTTATTTCAGTGATCAGTATATGTATTTATACAAGTTTTGTACCTAAAGTACATTGACTGCTTATTCATTCATAATTAATACATAGAAAATGTATGAAAATAAATTTTCCTTCAGTTTCTCCTAATATACTGTGAAAGTATCTTCAATTTTAAACGTAAATCAAAACAATCAATAATAGTTCTTAATACAGCAGTGTATATAAATGAAAGATTTTTTCACATCAGGAATAAACCAAAAATATTTGATTTTGTGTAATGATGCTAATCTTGGTGTTTTTCTTAATTCACTGAAATGGAGCCTACAGACTAGGGAAAAAAAGTTACATTGTCATAGAAGAAGCAGAATATGAAATAAAATCAAAGGTTATTCAGAGTCAAATAGAACAGCAGCCAGTTTGTTTTCTAGTTATTAGCAATCAATTTAAACAAATAATTTTTCAAAACTCATTCATCCAAAAATATTCTTTGAGGTTTTGCAATACAGTAGACCCTCATGTAATTGCCAAGATATGTTAGTGAATAAAGCTGAATCATGCTTTCATGGAGCTCACGTGTTTACTGAAAGAAATGGTGGGGCACAACTCTATAGCATAGGCTGGGTGACAGAACAGGGAGGATATCAAGGAAAGTTGTAAATGTAAAAAATGGTACAAATAAATGTCTATTTGAAGAAGAAAAGTGTCAGTTTTAAGGTGACACGGGTCGAAGTTTAAAGAAGTGTGGAGCAATATTGAAAACAGAGAAAAGAGCAGGTACAATTTTCCTCCAAAGGTGAATTGATTAGAAATCTTGAAGACTGTCAAGGAAACCACAGTAATTGGGGATGAGAAGATGACAGGGTGTGAAAAGAAGGCAGAAAGGGAAGCAGAGAATACAAATTAACCCAAATCAAATGGAAAGCCCCTGGAAGATTTTGAGAAAGGAATGGCATGAACAACTTGTATTTTAATATTACTAGTATAATAAAAAAACATACTAAAAGTAAACAAAAGTGGATGGATAGGAAATTTAATATAATTTCAAAAACTTGGAGCACCTTGGACCAAAGTGTCAACAAGTAGTTGAGATACATATTGTTTCATTTGGGTATATTCTGCAAGTAAAGTAAGAAAATATGATGGGAAACTTTCTAAGAGTTATGAAGTGAGGGTCATTCATTGTTAGTTGTTGGGTTTATGACTTGCAGAATGAAAATAGGCAATTGGCTTTTAGAAAAATGAAACATAATAAAGAGCTGGTTTGGAGAAACAAATCTGCAATGTGATAGCTAGATGTTCCTCTGTTGTAGGTATTCAAGTCTGTTAATCAGAAGCAAAGCATGTCACTAAGAGCCACTCTGCGATGGTTAATGTTGATACCAGACTCCTTTGTGAATATACGTAATCTATGTTGTGTCAGGAGTTTATTCTGGTTAGCTGTTGTTAAGTTTACATAAGCTAAAGTCACCAGGGACAAAATGCTATCTGTTGTGGAATTGTCACCATTATAGGGGCATACAGATAAGTCTGTGGGTCATCTTTTTGAATGATGATTGTACTGGAATGCCCAGACAACTGTGTCCTATGATATCTATAACCACATGTTACTCGAGTGAGTAAGAAAGATAGCTGAAAAAGCCAGTAAGCTGCATTCTTGCACAGTCTCTGCTTCAATTCCTAACTAAAAGTTCCTGCTTAAGCTCTGTGCTGGCTTCTCTTCTTACAGAATATTAACAGGATGATGCAATAAATTCTTTCATTGCTAATTTATTTTTGGTAATAACATTTGTCACAACAGAAGAAAGCAAACTAGGATGGAAGATGTATTAAGAAAAGAGAATATGAAGTAAAATGTTTTAACCCACTGATGGAGTTAACACTTGAACAGACTTTTCAGAGTGGGAACTTGTTCAAGGAATTAGGGTAGTAAAGGCTGTGTTTCTGAATAGTGTATTTTACCCTGCTTCCAGATGTCTCCATTTCTCTCCTTTATGGCCTCCATAAAGCACATACATACTTCCAGCTCTGTGATATCCTGACTTGCCTCAGTTCCTAAGGAATGAGTTCAGCTGATCTTTAATAGTAAATACAGAAACTAGAAGAGTAAATATTTTCACTTAGATATATATTACTGAAGGTAAAGCTTCCTAACATACCCATATGTTAGTGGGTATGTTGGTTGATAGTGTATAAGCACTAAAGCCAGATTAAAACAATTATAAGATTCATGGTCTCCACATAAAAAAGATATGCTAACTTGGTTTATTATTGGATACTTTTAAAAAGCTTTAAATAAAGATTTGAACACTATGTATACAGAAAATGTTGAAGATACTAACAATGAGAAAATCTACTTATCAAAAAAGAAATGAAGACTTTAGTCTGACAATGGTGCTATCAGAAATAACTCCTTAACTATTGTACAAAAGAAAACCAATAAGCACTCATAGTCAATATTCTTTATGGTAAAATATACCACAATACTGCAGGTGGAATTCTGAAAATACCTGTAAGAAATATCCATTCTGTAACTAGCATCAACTACTGCTTTCCTCACAAAGGGAGTTGTATTATCCATTATTGTGTCAAAAAACACAGCACCTACTCATTTTCATTTATGCAATAGGAAATTTCTACAATACCACTTTCTGTAGTAGAACATTCATAGAAATTTCAATTTCAATATTTTCTACCCTTTTTGAAATTCACTGACAGTTCTCTACTTAGCAGTTTTCAGTGGCCAAGTGTCACTAAATGCATCATGAATTTTCTTAGGTGGTAAAAATTTGAAACTTTTGATACTATTTGTAAAGTACCTAGTCTGTTATATTTGTGAAAAGGGCAATTAAATTGAAATTCTGGGTAAATTATGTTTTTATGTTGAAAAAAAATAGAGGAGTCCCTTTCATTTTAATGACTATTTCTAGTTACACTTTTTTTCAACATAGAATCATATCAGAATTTGAAAGGAGCTAACTCATAATTTAATTGTTGTATAATATCTCAATTAATGCCCCGGCCACAAAACATATAGAAAAGTATATAAACTGGGATAGGTGATAATAATGTAATTTTCATAGTACTATGAATGAAATATCATTTATGTCCCAATGAATTTATGCTATTTTTGTGGCTTAAAAGTTATGAAACCTTGTTGAAGTAATTTTGATAACCAATTTGATAACCTTACGTTAATCCTCATGAACAACATGTAAGGTAAAACAGAGCTCTCTGAAGATAAAGTTAATTGATAATCTACTGTGTTCCAAGTAAAGTAGGTAGATATTGAAACTTTGATAGAGGATGTGATTTTATTAGGAATTATTAACCTTGCTTAACTTATCACAATAGACGCATACCCCCTGGGTATGTCTATAAGTATGTTTTCAGAGAGCTTTGACAGAAAACGGAAGACCATATTCAATGTAAGCAGCACCCTCCCATGGGATGGTAGCCTAGGCTAAAGAAGTAGACAGGAGAAAGGTAATTAAACACCTGCATTCTTTTCTTTGTGTGCCCTGATCATGGACATAATACGAACAGTCATCTCAAGTCCATACCACCAAGTTTTTGTATGGTAGCCTTTCCCTTAAGACATAACATTATGCCATCTGGGATGTATATGCTTATATCCAGGGCAATTAGAGCAATAAATACATTGCTAACCAAGTCTATGGTAATAGAATAGGGTATGACATACCCTAGGGAGTCAGTGAAGACAAGGTCAAGAAATCCTCTTAGCAGATTTTCCCTTGTGTAGCCACAAGTTATCTTTGGAGATGTTGAACAATATAAAAGATAAAGTGTTAATTAAAAATGACCAATGAAAAAAAATGAGCAGAAAGATTGTAAAATCAAAAACTGTGGACATCTAGAGGAAAACATTGTTTGCTGGACACAGCACACATTGCACATATGAAATCACTGTGGCACTGCATGCATACAACCTATACAAGATCAATACAGTTAATATTCCAGCATGGACATGAAGCCTCACCCCTAGCTTATAAACTATGGGAAATTGATGGTTGTTTGAGAATAGAGAGACATATTTTATTTAGGAAGGCAGACCTGAGGGATCCCCATGCTTCAGTATATGGTCTTACACCAATGCAGGCAGCACTAACTAGATTAAGTGAATTGTAGATAAGAGAGAGAAAGAGAGACAGAGACAGCACATATGCATTTGGATGGGGAAATATGAGTGAACTTAGAGTGGAAGGAATAGGGGTAGACTCAATCAAATCATATTACATGCATGTATGAAATTCTCAGTATAAAACTGAATTCCATGATTCAGCTTCCATGAGGTTACCATCCATGAAAGAGTGGGACTTTACAGTGATCAGTTATTTGAAGATCACCCATGCTCCTGTAAATAAGCCCTAGCCTGAGCTCTGAAAACAGTCTTTATCCACTGGTCTCATAATGCTGAAATTTGGTCTATCCTAGGTGCCTTATGTAAGGTGAGATGTCGCATTTCTCCAGGAATATATAACACCTCCAATGCTTTCTGTTTCAAACTAAGCTATGCCACTAAACTTAAAGTCAACATAAATCTGCCTTTCTTAAGATGCTTTGGTCAAGTATTATGTTACAGAAAAAAAAGAATAATTATGACTATTATATGATTATGAATTAATTAATTAATTAATTATGATTAAGCATGAATTCTACAGAGATGTGAAATTAACTTAGCATAAGAGGTCAGAGTTTCTAGAAAATGACTTGTTCTTTGAACATCTACATAACTGCCAGTGTTAAGAATCATTCAAGATGCTAATAAATATATGCTTAACACAAGGTCATTTCACATATGACACCACAATGGCATTTACTGACTGCATAAGTCCTGTAAAAGAATTTTAAGTCTCTTTTATAAACTCTGCTTTCTAAAAATATGTTTACATTGAACATCTTACTGCACTGGTGTAGTGGGCAATTGACACTGCCGTTTTTTCTTTCAGGGTTCCATTTATGGCTCATGATGGCCCAAACGTGTTTCCATTCTCTCAGTTACAGATAGAAAATCATGCATTGCCTTCTTTCTTCTACAATAATTTTTACTTGGTTGCTTTCTAGACAGGTGCAGCAAATCCAGGTGATTACTTGAGGATTGAATTTTTCTATATAGACCTTAAACTGCATGAAATCATCCAAGGTGGTCATTTTCCTGTGTAGGAGTCAAAAGCAGCTTTAGAAAAGTAATTGAGCTAGGTAAAGGAAAACATATACGTATACAAGTCTTAGCCTTGAAATGACTTTTGCATCTGATTTCAGGCATAAAATAATGAAAGGCAAGATTTCTAATGTGTTATATTAATTGAGCCCTTTGAAAAGTAATGTTGTGACTGAAGATAAAATTATGACAATATATAACAGGTAGAATCATGGTTGAGATTTCCAATATGAATTATTTGCAGCCTTTTTATTTTGGGCTTGATATTATAATATTTGTTTCTAGAATATGATCTCATAGTCCTTCTTTTCAAAGAAGTTGTAAATTTTCAGATTTAATCTAGGCATAAAATATGATGTTGTGGTTTATATGTGTGTCTGTCTTTGATCTGTGTGTGACTATCTGTCTGTGCATCTGAGTGAGTGTGTTGTCTTTAACCTTCCCAGAAACATACAGCTACTTTACTTAACTGCAACAAATATTTACTGATAAACATAGTTACTTTAATATTTACAATTATTTTTATTATTGTGACAGAAACATGTATATGATTATATGCTTAACTATTTTATATATTGTGGCTTCAAAAAAATAGACACATGTTAGTCTATTTATTAATATAACATCCTACATTATTATACTATTTTATCTTATTTCACAGATTTTTTTTTCATTGCTTTGACAATATTTTGCTACATAATATATATAATAACAAATAAACCATTTGCCAGCTCAAAGAATCTTCTTATTTTAATCACTGGATAAAATTCATCATATAACATTATTTCCAATCAATTTAATGCTGTGTGGCTGGCATAATCATATTCAGATTTTATTCCTGAATATGGAACACACACAAACACATACATACACACACACACACACGCACACGCGCACACACACACACACACACACACACACACACACACACACACCACTCATATGCAATTTGTTGTTAAAGGAAGAAGAATATTGCTAGGTGACAAATCTATGTTCTGTTCTTGACTAGACTTTATTTAATGAGTTTATGTTAATACATAATTTTCTGTCAGCATACTATTAACATCACTTGAAGAAAATCAATATTGGGAATTCGTTTGGCTTAGTAAGCATTTCAACAAACATCTAAAATGGTCTACATTATAACTTACAAATAGCTAGTCAGGGTAGCGCATATCTATCAATCCCAGTCTTGGTAAGGAATTATAGTAAGGAATTATAATGAGATGGAGGACAAATTTCAGTGCCTAGTAAGTTACAATCCAGTGTGAACTACACAGTATAACTGTTTTAAATATAAAAAATGTACTCGGTAGATAATTTATTTATTTGCTTTGGCTTTTACTTATATACTTTCTCTTTTTGTTTTGTAATGTAAATTTTTTATATTCTTTCGCCTCCCCCAATGAATCCCAGATCCAATCAACCATTCTGCCTACCCAATTTCAACTTCTCTCTCTCTCTCAAACCAGAAAATAATAATAATACAAATCCAAACTCATATCAAACAAATAATAGCAAAAATTGCAACAAAACACAAAATATCAGAAAATAATGTTAAAACAACAATAAAAGACAGAGTTCATTTTGTGTGGTTAGCTACTTCTTGGCGTGAGCATGTTTTGGAGTGTGGTTGATATACCCATTGATGTTCCATTAAAGAAAACCACTTTTCTCTTTTTCTAATAGGAATCAATTGCAAAGATTATTTTTCTTTTCTTATTTTTTTTTTAATTTTGGCGCCAAAATTTTGCCTTGTGTGAAATTTTGCAGGTCTTGTACATGCCACATGTCTGAGAGTTAAAATATGTATCAGCCCTGCTGTGTCTGGAAGATGCTTGTATCTTGGAGTCATCTATTACTTCTGCCTCTTACAGTCTTTCTGCCTCCTCCTCACCATAGATCTCTGAACCTTGAGGAGAGAGATTTCATAAAGACCTACCACTTAGCGCTGAGTGCCCCAAAGTCTCTCACTTTCTGAACATTGTAGAGAGGTATACCTCTGTGTTAATTCCCATCAACTGCAAGAAGCTTCTTTTTCTGATGTGGATTCAACGGTACCCTAATCTATAGGAGTAGCAATATGGCATGAGGGTCATTTTACTGCTATGATCCTTTAGCAGAAAAATAATTGTAGGGTTTTATTTTCCCCTAGGGCCCACAATCTCTCTAATCCTAGGTACTTGGCCATTTTAGCAGTGTCAGTTATGGGTTCCATTTCATGGAATAGGACTTAAATACAATCCAAAGTTGGTTAGTTGAAACTTCCATTAACATTTGTGCTACAATTTCACCAGAACACCTTGTAGGCAGGTTGCTCTTATATGTCACAGAGTTTATATCTATGTGATAGGATCAATTTTTTTTTTCTCCTACAGTATTAAAGTACCTTCTAGCACATGAATTCTAATCAGTAGGGGTGATTTTCTAATTGGATAGCAACTCAATTTCTCCATGTTCAATGACCTAATTAAATATAAGATCCCTTAGCAATAGGACCTCACAGTCAGAATATGAGGGATAACTAATTGCCTGTGATATTTGAGAGAGTCTGGTGGGAACCCCATTGGCCAACAACTCAACAAAACGTAAACCGTTCCTGACACTGAAGTTTCACTTGGTGACATAAGGTGTCTCGTTGTGGCAATTTTCCCCCACTACAAAAATATTTATAATACAACTTGTAAATTTTCTACAGTAGCAGGTTTCTATACAGCCTTTCAAAAGGACTTCAGTATTATTTGTTCCTCTCTCCATATTTCCTCCTTTACCTAGCCCATGACATTTTTTTTCTGTATGTAATCCTATTTTTCCATTTATTTCTTTAGAACATTATATTCTATTGCATTTTCCTTGGGAGACCACCTCTTCCCATCTGACTGAAACATACATACCCAAAGATTAAACATTGAGATCCACATATAAGAAAAAGTTTTCATACCCATTGAAAAAAAATACAACAGTATTAGATGCAATGTGCTCTGCCCACTGCCCTACTGCATCCTCTTGAGTCACTGTTGTGGAATTGGAGATGATGTTGTATCACCAGTTATGGTGACAAGAGCTACCAGAGTCATCAGGAGTGGTTGAAGGGAAGCGACAGATCTGGAAGAACATTTGACCACAAGTAGAGAGGAAACATGGAGGAATGGGACATCAGTTTTGATCAGTGGCATGGAGGAGGTGAGTCAGGAGCAGAGTCTGGAGTAGCAGCACTTCTGCTGGGCAAGCTCATTGTGCCCTATCACTTCATGCAAGGTGGGACACTCTCACTTGGACCACAAATTCAGCCCATGATGTGAGACCACAGCATGGAGGAATGATCCTGGTAGAAAGTCAGGGATGAAGAAGCTGGGCAGAAACTCAACAGAGAGATGTGGGAGCTAGGCATCATGGCTATCTGACTGGGCCAGTGATACCATTCATATCATAGGTACTGCCTGAGACATGAAGAAGGCAAGCTATGAATGGAGTATAAGATGGAAAAACAGATTCACTGACATAACTCAAGATGGTGGAGGGCAGTCAAAAAATCCAACATGTCTCAGGCCACTGCCTATTACCTCATCTTGGTTTGCCCCCCTGATCCTCAAATATTTGTAGACCCGGAGAACTACAGTGATGGCTAGTCAGGCAGGAAGAACTTCATAAATTAAAAGTGGTTGGAAAGATGCAGCAGCAGTAACACATGTAAGTGGAGAAGAGTGAGCCTGCAGGTTTGGCCTAAATAGAAAACACTGAACTGAAGACACAGTTGCAGAGGTAGCACAAACAGGATGGAGGACAAGTGAACTAGGTATCCCTGAGAGGGCTGGGTGCTTGGGATGCCATGAGGCTATTGTGACCTGCCAGGCTGAAGCTGACACTTGGAGAATGGAGCATGCAAAATATGAAGAGAGGCAGATCAAGGGACCAAACAGACAGGGGAACTACTGTGAGCACAGCTAGGAGGCACATGGCTGGAAGAAGGGACAGACATGGTTGCATACCCAGGGTGGATAAGAGAAAGTCCTCAGACTGCTACCATACCTTCCTGGCCTCTTACTGCCTGCCAGGCTGGTTCTGTTGTTCCTGTTGCTGCAGCTGCCACTCCTATTGCTCTTCCTAATAGGTGGAGGAGAGCATGGACTATGGTTGCTTTGTAAGTGCTCAGAGCACAAAGGCCAAGGCAGCAGGACAGATTATGATAATGATGATAAGGAGCTGTGAAATAATGGGAGCTAGAGCAAGTCCTGACCACAGATACTCTGCCAAAACTCAGGATCAACCTGATCCTGAGCAACAGCATGATTTCCCAGATGAAGAATGTTCCATACTAGGAGTTGAGTCTCCTTCTTTTGAGAGAAGTCTTAGAAACCTCAAAAATGCTCATGTGGTTCAGGACAATTAGACATCTGTCTCTGTTGGTGACACAGCCAGATTTCACATGGTACTTAAGCCTGACTTCATGAGACACTCAATCTGGCAGGGTGTTCATTGCCTGTGTGAAGTTTGGGTGCCTGCCTGAAGTCTGGGTATCTGTTTGAAGTTTAGGTTACATCTGGGTATCTGTGAGATGCCCAGAAGCCTGTGAGGGGACCAGATCCCTTTGGGATACCTGGGTTCCTGTATGATGTCTGGTGCCTGAGTGAAGCCCTGGTGCTAGCTATGTTTCTAGGTGCCTGTGGAATGTCCTGGTACATGTGGGAGAACCTAGTATCTGCTGGATCTTAGGGTGCCTGTAAGATACTCTGGTTCCTGCTGGATGTCCTGGGGTCTGTGGGATATCTGGGGGCCTGCATCATGCCTGGGTGCCTGAAAGTTTGGGCAGTGAAGCACAACTTCCAGCTGAACTTCATCATGCTTGGTCTCAAGCTAGAATAGGCCAAGTGAATGCTCATGACCAGAACAGCCTGCTGCTTCCAAAAACCATGGTGATGCCCTGGTCCATTCTCCTGCCGCACAAGCTAGACTTAATTTTCTTTTATTTGTATATTTATTTGTATATTATTTTTTGAGGGTAGAGAGTTGGAGTAATACATATATACAACAGTGAGTAATGGAAAGAGGTTCTTATCAAGATACATTGTATGAAACTCAAATTATTGATTAAAGTTGTAGCAGGACACTTGGAAGAAGTTTTTGTAATTTTTGTTTCTTTAAAATTGCAAAATGGCATTTGATATGGGTTAATGTTCCCATCCCAGATGTGATGGATGTGGTATGTTTAGTTGTGGATAATATCTTAGTTAAGATTAGTCTCTTACTTGTTTACACCTCTGTGCCATCCCCAGCTTCTACCCCCCACAGGAGGTTCCTGTTATTTGTTGATTGAGGGTCTATGTGAAAACAGGAAGAAAACACCTGGGGATTGAGGGGTGGAGCAAGGAGGGAATAGGAGTAGGAGGTGGAGGATAGTAGGAGGAGGACGAGAGAGGAGAAGGAGAGGGAGAAGAACCAAGAGGAGAGCAATGGGGGAAGAAGTCTTGGAGTGAGCTTTCGGCCTAGCTGCCTGGGTATTAGAATTCCCTGAGATTTGACATCCTTTGTGATTAATAAAGAGCATTGGAAATTTCAACGTCTGGACTCTCCGTTAAGCACCATAAAGATATTTTAACAGATGATTATGTTGGACTTCAGGGATCCAAACTGGGACCCCCAGGGTCCAAACCAGAACGCCACATCCCCACAGAGACTCACAGACGGGATATCGATGCAAATAGCAAGAGGATTTATTCCAGTGCACTGGGACCGTTCTAACACGCAGGATAGAAGCCGGCCCCAAGGAGCAAATGGTGAAGCTTTTTAGATAGGGGCCAGTTAACCTTTAAGTTGATGATAGCAAGGTCACGGGCACCAGGAAATGTACACTTAGGATAAAGTCCCTTGCCTAACCGCTCATTTTAGGAATGTGGGCTGGGTCACAGTGCTCTTGAATTAAGCCTGACAATAATTGTTTTGTGGTTTCTGGGGTGGGCTAGTTCCTGGAACAGGGAGTTCTGGAATGTCCTGTTAAGAGTTTAGGATTAATGACCAGGGCCTGGGGTCTCCGGCCTCACATAAACCCTTTCAATTATGAGTTTGATTTAGAATGCTTGTTGTTGGTGGCTATAATTTGGTTAGATGTAGTCATTTTAGCACATGTAACTTGTTCTTGGGATTGTATGTTACTTGGATTTATGGGAACATTTGCATAAGTATAAAAGGTTTGAAGCCCTGAGAGCCCATGTAGGGCTGTGGGTGTTGGTTAATGGTTCATTTGTTGTTTTGCCTGTTGTTAGTGTGGTGTTGATTTTTGCATAGTAGAACCTCGGTTGGAGAGGTTGGGTTTTCAGATAATGAGCTGAGACACTAGTCGGATTCATTGTCAGTTTGTCCTTCCCAAGCTTAGGAAAGTCTAAAAATGCTGTGGATATTTCCTTTTTCTATTTCTCTCTCAAGGCCGCCTTCAAAAGCTGTGAAAATATCTTTCTATCCCTCCTTTCTTTATGCCTAATTTAAGGGTAAAAGATTATAATTTACTACAACAAAAAGTATTATAAAATGAATCCACAAATGGGATATTATAATTCTAAGCATTTGTACACATGACACAAGGGCAGTCAATTTTATAAAAGAAATATTACTACAGCTAAAATCACTTATTGACCCTAACATGTGATCTGGATGACTTCAATACTCCACTCTTGTCATTAGACAAGACAGATCATTAAGACAAAAGACAATAGACAAATGCTGGGGTATAAGAATATATATCTACAGAAGATTCCACTAAAACACTAAAGAATATTCTTTATTCTAAGAAAACCATGGAACTTTCTTCAAAATTACTTATATATTAGAAAAAAGTATTCACAGATATATGAAAAATGAATGAAACCATGAATCCTATCTGACCTCCACAGTTTAAAGCCAGTTATTAACTACAGGAACATCAGAAAGTATAAAAACTCATGGAAGCTGAACTACTGACTAATAAATAAAATTAGTCAACTTAAGATATAAACTTTTGATTGTTTTTAATTGGATGAAATTGAAATCACAAAATATCCAAACTTATGAGATATAATGAAAGCAGTTTTCAAAGGCAAGTTGATAGTACTAATTGTCTTTATCTACACGCTTGTGAGATCTCATACTCATAATCTAATGAAAGACTGGAAATCTCTAGAAAAACATGAAGAAAAATACCATAATAGAGTAGATGGGAAGAAACGGTCAAAGTCGGGGATAAAATCAATGAGATAAAAACAAGTAAGCTATCTAATTATGATTATATCTGTTTTCTCTGCATATAGTAATCATTTGTTACTTTCATATTATTTTATGGTCTATAATTTTCAAGATTCCTGTAATGGTCATATCCTAAAAATGACAACAAATACCATGTATATAGTAAACTTGACTGGAGTTTACATTGAAAACATAATGTAATCATTGACAAAAGGTATATTATAAATAGCTTCAATTTATGAAGATTTTCCTATTGTCATTATGTTCTAAGCTCTATCTCTATAGTTTGAAGAAAGAGTTAAAACACTGACTTAGCTTACCTATTTAAAGTATCTTTGCTTATTCATTATGTGTAATAACTTGGAACACACGAACTTATAATTATCATTCACATGGAATGGTTGAAAGTGTTTGACAATTTTGTCAGGCAATTTAAGATGTTGGATTGAATATGTACTTTAAATTTATGAAGTGATTTCTCACTTGTCAAAGAAAACTTACATTGCTTCCTGGAAATTAATCTGTTAGATTTAAAAGATCATAATCACAGAAGGACAGTCAGAAAACTTTGTTAACAAAAGAATGTTTTTTTTAAATATTTGTTTGCTTGTTGCTGTTGCTGTTTTAGGTTCTTTTTGAGACAGTTTTTCACTGTGTCCTGAGTAAAGAAATAGTCCTGTGTGAAAGGTAGGGTCTTTATTCCAGGGATTTACATTCAGAGGCCTTTGTGGTCTGGATGAGATGTAGATACACCTTTAATTTAAGTATCCAAAAGGGTGTGGAAATCTACTTTAATCTAGACTTTAGTCTCTAGGGGAAAAAAAGAGGCAGCACATACAAGAAACAGAACTCAGAAGCAGTCAATGTCACAGAGGAAGTGATGTCTGAGATGAATTAGACTGGATGATAGACAAAGTGACTAATCAGAGGAAGAGTTAGCAAAGTTAGGACCTGCCCAACTCTCATGAGAAAACGTGGTCTCTCAGCAGTTAAAAAGAGTTACATTTGGAGTTAGTGGTGGTCAGTCAAGAGAAGCAGACAGAGGAGTCAGTGAAAAAGAGTCAGTTGAAAAGCAGGTTGAAGAGTCAGTTGAGGAAAAGTTAGCAAAGTAAGCTGAAGAGTCAATTACAGAGGCTGAGTTACAGAAGCTGAGGCTGGAGTGAGTTTCAGAGCAGGCAGTAGAAGCAGTCAGTTACAGAGGAGGATTGGTGTATTGAGAGCATAGAGCGAGACACAGAAACAACAGCAGACCTGGGCAGAAGAAGCCCAGAACAGAAAGTGAGTTGAACCAGAATAAGAGTTCAGAAGAAGCTAGTGACAGTGGCTTGGTCAGAAGTAAGTCTATGAGGTCTATGAGATTTATATATTACAGATTGTATGAAGGCTGAAGCCTTCCACTTCAAGTATTAAGAGTAGATTGTAAGGAGACTGAAATGCTCTAGGGATCCAGGACTAGACCAGGTAATTTAATTAGATAAAAGAATAAACTGCTTAGCCCAGAATCTAAGTCTAGAGTCCTGGAACTGGATATAGAGACCAAGCTGAACTTGAACTCACATACTTCTGCCTGCTTTTGCTGCCTACTTGTGGGGATTCATGGTATGCGCATCTATGTACAGTAATATGTGTTTTTTCTTCACTTTTTCTATTAATTTTGAGATTACAATATAGCTAATCATTTCTTCCTTCCTTTTCTTTCTTCCAAACACTCCTATATATCCTGACTTGTCTCCAACCTCTGTTGTATATTTTGCATTCAGAATAATTTTATATTCAAATTTCTTATGCCTTCATACACACATGTACCTTACAGATACCTGATAGGTTTTGCTGTAGATTCAAATAAAAGGTTGAGAAATAATGAATCAATACACCTAAGACTACTTATTTCTGTATAGTTCAGAGGCAGACGAGACCTTGGACAGAAACCTGGTTGTTTGTAAGTCTAAAAGAAGCAATACATTCTGTTACTGGCAATTCAAATCCCAAATTTCTTAAATAAAACTATGAAATATTTCTGTTCTTTTATGGATGCATCCACTGCATTTTCCACCCAATATTTTATTTATTTTGTTTCTGGACTGTAGTGACATCTCTAAACTATATTACCAATGATCATATCATTTGCATCAGTTCAGAATAAATTCAAAAAATTAATCCTAATATTTGAAAGTAAACCATATGTCACAGTAACCAAAATGTAGAATATATACAATTAAAATATTTGAGTTTGATAATCTGAAATTTAAAATTTACCCTTTAATAAATTTATCAGTGGAATTAAATCTAATCGCATGTTATCAGCAAGATGTTGCAAACATAAATAATGGCCAGTGAGCTGAGTCAATGGGTCAAGTACTTGCTGTGCAAGCTTGACTTCCTGAGGACCAGACAAAGGTAGAAAGAGAAAATAACTCCCAATAGCAAACATAAATTGTGAAACTAATCATTATATGATGCAAATATTATGTTGTTTTCTATCTCCAAACAAATGCAATGTCAAACACATGCCTTTTTTTTTCTTTTGAAATCAACAAGAGGAATAATCTAAAATCCTGAGTTACTGTCACTTTAAAAATTTCAATTTGTAAAACGCATTTAAAATAAAATTAATGTTCTCAACTAAACATTCTCTCTGCAGTCTGTAAAGCTATATCCTTAAGACAATGCTTGACCAAAATCACAAGTTTTCTATCTTAGCCTACACTGCTGATCCAGCTGCATGTTATTGATGACCACAGCTTTGCTATAGCAAAGTAAACCACCCATTAATAAGTACTTGTCACTGTCTTCTCAGTACCTAGTCATGTAGGTATTTCCTCTTATTCTCCATTGTATGTGTATTTTAAGTAAGGTATCTATACATTTAACATCCTTACTATAAATAGTCAAAATCCTTTAATGTCTCATTAGCTACAGTTTGCTCAAAAAATGCTGACATAAAAATTTGTACAAGTAAGTATATACTTAATCATATAAGTTTTATCGACTCCATTTCACCAGCTGTAGTTTCAAAATACAGGTGAAAAGTAGAATGTAGCTAAACATATAGGCAGATATTATTTATGATAATTACAATTTACTTAAGTAAAGTTTCAAGTATTTATATTTAAATGCCATAGCTACAGTTTCATCAATTGGACCCTAGCTGATTTGTCTACCATGGTAAAAGTCACCGAAGGAAGAAAGGCCAGCAAGTAAGGAGAACACCTTTTTGCCTTGGCCATGCTTATTTGCATTGGCTATGCTCATATACCTTACTTAGGATTCTATGTTTCTTTCATTTCATGAATACAGTTATTTCTGCTGTACTTCCATGTATATCTTGTCTCTTTTCAGTTGCCTAGGTCACTGTCAATAGAGTAACAATTCTAACAATCTGAGATACATTTTCTATGGATGCCTAAATGCTCTAAGCAGTAGTATGTTATTGATAGATTGAAACATTTTTCCTCAGATATAAATGTAATTATACAAAACTACAGGAAGAAATTATAAACTCATATGTTTAAACTGAAAATTATCCATAATTCCCCCTTCTGTATAAATATGCTAGTCATGTAAATCATTATAACTTTCGTTACTAATATTTGCATAAATTAGGAAAATTAATAGGTTTTGAAAGAATATTAATTTAACATAGACCATTACTAAGTTAAAATTACTCAAAAATACTAAAGTAAATATTTCATTAATGTGCCACAATAACATAATAGTATCATTAAGATGTTTTCTATATTTTTGGAGAGAAAAAAATCACTTGAATAGATTTGAAAGAAAAATGTTCAGAACAATAACATATTTTACTACTACAGAATATAGTGCATTTGTGTAGTCTAGTTTTACTTCATCTTTAATAAGGAAAATAAAGTTAATTTGAAACTTGAATGTTTAGAAACAAACACATTGTACATAAATATACTGAACTTTGGTAAGTTTGTAAGTTTGTGTTATATTATTATTTGCTATTTTAAAAAATATCTATTCAAATGAATTGATTATCAAGGACTTCAATAATATCTACAATCCTATCTCATCTCCAAATTGAAACAATGCAGCCCATAGGCCACCATATATTTCATTTACAAAAGAAAATTCATCAAGACCAATATATAAACTGGGTTCAATTCATTCTATGTAAATTTGAAACTCTTCATAATCTTTGTGCTTGGTTTAATTTTTAAATCTTATTATAAAGGACAGAGAACAATGTTACAGCAGTGTAGAGTATCAATATGTGCAGCCATTGTGAAGATCTCTTGTGCAATCATCTAGTGAGAACCCACACTACTTTTGGAGGCCTGCTATGCTTTAGCTATGTGTTCTCTGTCTTAACACAGTAAAAATTTTAATCATGGTTTGCTCTCCCTGAACCTGAAATTCTTTGCTATGATGGAGCTCTGTATCTGGCTTTGTCCAAGTGAAGGTTTTTCAAGGAAAATTCTCCAGCTATTGGCTGCAGTGCTGGCCTTCATCCCACTGCCTCCACAGACAAAGCAATAAAAGATACTTTTTTTTTCTAAAAGTTTTTCTCCCTGAAAAATGAACAAGGCAATAAAAATAAATGCACCTAAAATGTTTGATTAGTAAGAAGTTGTATAGAAACAGAATAGACTGAAAGGATAGGGAAATACCAGAAGTGGAGCTGAGTTGCTACTTTAAGGTATAGAAAGACTTCCCGAAAAGATGATATAAAAACAGTTAGCTAAGTGTACTGTGTACTCATCTAGAACAGGAACATTCCAGGCTCAAAGCGTGGCAGATTCTTAAATGCAGTGATTGGCAAGGGCTTGGAGAGTATGATGAATATGAAGGAGTCTCTTTGAGCTTTTTCCAATAATCAAGAAGAAAAATATGACCTTGCATATTAATCATGGCAATCTTCCTTAATATGTAATATACTGAGAGTACTTTGTTTTTATGATTATTTTATTCAGGATACTTCTTTGGGAGAAGCTATCATGTCATCACACTAAATATTATCCCTAGGGTTGAAGGACTACCTTTCAGTTGAAACTTTGGAGGATGTTTAAGTTTAGCAATGCTGCAATAAATTACTGTAGCAGAAAACATAACAAGGAAGCATACACAATACTGATGTGGTAAGAAGAGATTGAAATGCAGTTTGCAAATCCCCCCTAGCTTTGTGTTTGGTGTAGCATCCACATCCATAAAGTAAGTTTGAGAATACATACCAAATAATGTATACCAAGTATGCATTTTAGAATTTATACCCTATGGTAATAATGACTTAAACCCAATAATGTATTTTCAGTGCTGAAAATTGAACTTAAAGCCCCCCAAATACTAGACAAGCACTCTACACACTGAGATACATTCCCAGCACAATAAATCTTGTGAATCAATTAGGGAATGTTCCATTTATACTACATTCTAAAACTTTAACCAAGAAGTACAAAATTATTCAACAATCTTTCTTGAATATTATTTAATATGCAGCTTATTAATCTCTAGGTGTGCGATCATATTTAACCAGACAGAATCCACTATATATCAGTAGTTTGTTTTCCTTAAACCATTAGAAACACACAATGAAAGAACATTCTGTTAATACAGTATATCATGACAAAGACACACACACACATGTATGCATATACATTTATTGACAAATATCAGGACTATTAGTGATAATTACTGCCCCACCCCAAGGTCATTATGTGCCTCTGGCAATATGAAAATTAAGATAGATGCATAACCATTCTAACATGAATAATATAGTATGGCTTAGTCTTAGATATAAATTTACTACTTATATTATGTACTATTGTGGTTGTTGTTTTTGTTTTATTTTTTCTTTGTAATTTTTCTTCTCTCATGAAACATCTACAATACATCCTGACCCACCCTTAATTTGTTTTCATTTTGGCCTGTTGAAACAGTGACTTACCATATAATCAATGCTGGCACTGAACCTGTGGTAATCTTCTGCCTCTACTACCTGTTCTAGGATCATAGGCATTTACCATGCCTGGCCTTGGATATTTGTCTTAAAAATTTATTAAGCCCAGGATTCTTCAAAACAAAATGAAACATTGTACCTTATTATCTTAGCTAGTGTTTCTATTGCTGTGATGAAATAACATTACCAAAAGGAAGTTGGTAAGGAAAGTATTTATTTGGCTTATATTTCTATATCATAGCCCATCAATGAAAGAAGCCAGAACAGAAACTAAAATAAGTCAGGAACCTGGAGGCAGGGGCTGACTCTGGAGGCCATGGAGGAGTGAAGCTTACTGGTTTGCTCCTCATAGTTTGTTCAGCCTGCTTTCTTATGGAATGCAGGATCACTAGTAGAAGGGTGGCATCACCCACAAAATGTTGGGTACTCTTCCCCTCAATGACTAATTAAGGAAATTCCCTATAGACTTGCCTACAATCAGGTTTTCTCTTCTCTGATGACTCTGGCTTGTAACAATTGACATAAAACTATCCAGGACAATTATTCATCACTCATTGTATTTAATCCTTGGACTTAGAACTCATCCTTTATTAAAGTAGAAGACTGTCAGTAAGCAATTACTGAATGAAGTACATGTTATTTTGCTCACAGAAAATTATCTGAATTTGTGTGCTTTTCGCCTAGTATTTTATATGCCTCTATGTATGATTTTTATCTCACTTCAGACTAAAAACATATCAAATGATTTTTTAACTAGCAAGTTCCTGTGAATTTGACATGTCATGTAGACTAGACTTGTTTATTTCATATTTTTTTTCTTCTCATAAATAGATTTCTGATAATAAATTTCAATCATTAACAAAGATCAGTTAGGAACACACTGTTATATTTTATGTAATTTGTTCTTTTCAGAAAGGGAGTTGAAAAAGAGGAGAGCAAAATTAGTCAAAAATTAGCAGATATATATGGAACAGGAAGTAGGTCACCTTAAGATTTCTGTGAAAATTCATGCATGTTCCATTTAAACTAGCGGAAGCAGTGACAAGAGAGAGGAAGAAACATGCTTAGTCAGTTTGGCAAGAGAAATGCCTCTAATTGTTTAACTTTGACCACCAGTTGGATCTGTTCAGGGTTGGAACTCTGAAATATCAAGAGGTTACTGGCCTTTGCTTGGAGTAAAGGAAGGCTGTTGTTCCATTCAAATTCTTATGTTAATGATGGGAATAATAATAACAACTATTAAACTTTTAAGACTTTCTGAAATTATAAAATTTCATCATTCCAAAAATATGGGATCAATGACTTCTTTGATATTGCATGTATCCAATAGCATGTAAACCCCCACCCTATGTCACCAAAGCACAGGTATCAGGGAAACAGTATAAGAAGCCGAGGTACAAGTAATGAATAGAAAGCCCCTTTTAATATATATTCATATGAGCACAAACCTCGACATGTTTTTGTTTTCCCAAATGAAGCAAGGGATAACTCAAATTTATAAGGGAAGAGGTGAGGAGGCAGGGAGTAAGATACTATTACTCATAGAAGGAGATGTGTGCTCATGGTTTTAAAGATATGGAGGCCCTGGTTTCTAAAGTGGTGACATGTTCCCCATAGTAAATGACTTGTTCATTAAGTTTCAGATTCATGACAACTACTATGATACGTAAAATGTCCCACTCACTCATGGATCGATAGTAGAGAGATGGATCAGAGACTCTGTGAATCCAGTGCTATTAGCAGTACCTGGCTTAGGGCTAATCTTCCTTCATAAGAACAGTTGAATTCCAATGGATACACTTTGGTGCCATCTGATCCTTCCTTGCTGGGTTATAAATTTTTATGTACACATAAAACAATCATAAAGAAGGCTAACTCTGAAAGGCCTCTCTTAAGATAGCATATGGCACAGTTGTACAGGAGATTCAGGAATTCACATTTATTTTTTAGTGAACATTTAATCCTTTTGCTTTCAATACAAATATCATGAGGTCTGTCAAGTTGCTCTTCATTTTCAGTAGGCTTTAAGCCACTTTGTTTCTTAATTATTCCATTATAACCTTCTGTTGAATAAATATTCCACTAGTCATTTTAATCCCTTAGCATTTGGTTTGCTGTGCTCTGAGTCATTTTCTTAGTAGTTGTCCTTGGAGATTAATGGAACTTATACAATGATATGGTTCAGGTTATGCTGACTAAGAACAATGAAAGCCTTTCTGCACAGTTGAATTTCATCTCCTTGACTTTGTTCTTATTTCATCATAGTTGTATATCTATTTTTACATTTATTTATCTACATTACATTTATTCTTGCAGAAGAATAGAAAATAATTATAAACAAACATTTCATTTTTATGTATTTCATATTTACCCAAAATGCTAACGCTCCATAGCTCCTCAGTGCTTGGGATTCCTGCAGCTCACTAGTGCATGTTCATTAGATATGAGGAGTTTGAATTATTTACTATAGGGTATGAAGTACAGTTTGAATTCTTTTTCTTTCTTTCTTTCTTTCTTTCTTTCTTTCTTTCTTTCTTTCTTTCTTTCTTTCTTTCTTTCTTTCTTTCTTTCTTTCTTTCTTTCTTTCTTTTTTTGTTATGTGGAAAACCGTAAGTTTAACTCTCAATACTGTAAAAAAGTTTTGTTTTACAGAATTCTTTTCAGTAAGAACCTTTCTCCTCAACAACATTCATGATACATTCTCCATCAACCTGGAGCTTCAGTATTTCTGATTTAAAAAATAGCTTGTAATCTGTAGAAGTCCTGGATAGAGTTGGTCATTTTCTTTTCTTCACACTTAGTAAACTCTTGTCTTTCAATAATTTGCTGTTTGTTATGATATAACGTAAGATGAAGAGTTACAAGAGTTCTCAAATGTGAAGCTTTCTAGCATCAAGTGATCTTAATTCAAAAGTTAAGAGTGCCAGAAACTCAATGTCATATAAAAGTTTCATCGAAACTATGGCTCTGGTTCCCAAAGAATGAACTTCATAGAGACCAGAAAAATGATTCATAAAGGAATTTCTAATTATAGGAGTACAAGTGCGAGTTTGGAAGAAATGAGGCAGAGCTCCTGCATGACAAGAATGGGTACCAGAGCTGGAGGGAACTGAGATGATGGGTTAGTCGCTTTTTATAGGCCTTGCCATGAGAACTGGGGAGAAGCCTAGAAAGGTTTGTGAGTGACTATCGTTGGCACACCTATGAGGTGACCAGGGGCCACTCAGTTTTGATCATATTCTCATGTGTAGCTTCCAGGAAGTTGTGGTCATCTGAATTGTGTGAACATAAACTAAAGGTAAGAATAAACCAGAGCAGCAATTAAAGCCCCTAAACATTTCTGGGATTTCTGCCAGGCCTGAGTCAGTCCTCAGAAACCTGTAAGCTTATCTTTGTTGTTGCTGTTCATTCCTCATTCCTTCTCATGCTAGCCAGAGCCTACATATGCTTTCTATGGCTATTTGTGCTTTTCAGGTTTCTTCATGCTTACTCTGAAGCTACATCCCTTTTATCACATGGCTCCTTGTGGGAGACCTCAGTGCTTCACTCAAAGACGAAAAGCTCCCTCTCTACATCTTCTCATCTCTCTCCTCCAGTTATTTGCTTAAATCATATCTTTCCTGTCCTGGGGTTTTTCTTCTAAACTTTTAAAATTGTCCCAAAGAGGGAACCACAATCTCCCTAATAACTGTGGCGAGCAGTGTTGGGCTTTCCAAAATTTCCAGGAACACTTTGCCCATTTCTAAGTCTCATGTAAGCAACCATAATCAGTGGGTCACATACACATGTGAGACATAAAAGTAGGGCTGGTCTTCCTGAAAGAAAAGGCTTCAGCGTGGAAAGGGGGCATGGAAAATGGGGTGGAAAACTAATATTACTTGTATACATGTATGAAATGTCAAAAGTAACTATGTTAAAATGTATTAAAAAGTAAATCATTGAAAATAAGTTAATTTTGGCCATGTTTTTTTTTTAAGTCTTTTAAATACATTCTCAAGAATTAGTAGTAAAATCACAGATTCCTCTGAAATTATTTCAAGTTTTTCCAAATTGTTTTAGAAAAAAAGTTTTAAAATAATTTTTCTCTGTATTTATTTCCATATATATTTGATGTTTATTTTCTTGTTTTCTTTAATACCTAGGCTTCTTGTGATTTTGCATTGAAAACCTAATCAAAATTTTTTTTTAAGTTGCAATTTCCTCTCTTTCAATTTTTGGTATTCAATTTTTGCCTAGGATTCCATTCCTTTTCTTTTTTATTTATTTTGTTATTTTTATTGTAAAGAATATTTCACTTTTCCTTGATATAAGCTTTTCTGAGGTACATGCAGTACATACTTCTTTTGCCCACATGTTTTCTGCTTAATTTACAATATTTATTGGTGTTTTCTATTTTGTTATATTTAATTTACTTCCAAGTAGAAAATATAGTTTGTGGAGTTCTACACACTTCTTTTCAGTTTTAGAAATTATAAGTTGACATATTTCATCTATGCACCTACTTTTCCCCTAGATATTTGGTCCTATGGATATATAATGTATTGTACTGTACTCCAGCAATTCTAAAATGTGTTTTCGTCTAGATTTGAATGTTTTTTACAATGAGAATATGTTTTGGTGTCATAATTTTGACCTGAGTGGAGTCAAGAAGTTGTTTCACTATGAATGTGGGATTGGATATAGATAGCTGATGTAATTCAGACTCTGTATTTTCAGTCATACACTGATCACTGACTACAATGTAAGAGAATTACATCAGAAATTCCAGAAAAAAATATTAATATATCTTTTAGAGTGATAGAGTGAAATATGTCATCTGGCTCCATTATGATTGAAGCATGAAAATATTTTTATTTAATAAACTTATAGCATACACACTGCCCACACATGAGCTAGACATGTCATCTGAGTAACACTGAAGTATCATCGTGTTTGCTCCAATATCCATTGTTCCACATAGTTCATATTTCTTAGTTCATTATTTCACATGGTTCATATTCTCATAGTTCACAAATTTCATATGCCCCTGAGCACATGAGAATGATATCACCAATTCAATAAAGGCAAAGAAAAACTACAGACTACTTCCTGTAAAAGTCTTCTAACATCATCATGAGAAAGGGAGTTAACACACGATTGGGAAGGAGAGAGACATCATGGTCATGTCATTTTACTATGTTATGTTGTTGTAATCATTCTATTTTATTACATGCTATCACCGGTCATCTCTTCCAGACCTTATTTATAAATTAGACTTAATCACCAGAGTGCATTTCCCTGAAGTAAGATACGTAGAGTTTGACACATCTCAGAGCTTCAGGCGGAAACCCACAAGCATAACATTATATTAATTCAATTATATTACCTCAATTAGTTCAATCAATTAGTTCACAGAAATATCATTTCACTTAATTGTTGGAGATTCTTCATGTGCATGTTCAGTTTAGACCTTACTATGGCTTCAAATATATCATTATAAATTGACATTGAAATCAAATAACAATTATGTACACAATTTATCACAGAAAGAATGAGAAAAAGTTGAAAATGTATTAATGAGGCAGAAAAAATATCTAGTTCATTCTTTCTTAAATTATTGTATGAATGAATGGATTACATGTTGCCTATAAAGAGAGAAAAAAAACCAAGCAAGTACTTTCTAAATTTAAGTTTCTCAAAAATGGAAATTTTGTTACTTTTTGTTGTTGAGTTTCATGTGGACTGGTAGCCGATAGCATCCAATGACCATATTCAAAGCTTTAAGCAGGCTGTGAGGTACTTGCAAAAATTTCTTGGGAAAGTATGAGAAAGGCTGTAATAGTAACACTTTTAACAGCACAGAAGTTGCTATTGTGTAAAAAATCTTAGACTCTAGAAAAATAAAAAGTGAAGAGGAATCTGGTTATATAAAGAAATTCTAATAATACTGAAGCCTGTAATTTTACTAAAGTTCTGTGAGATGGTTGAAGAATGTCAATTAATAAAATCTTAGCTCAACCTAGATAAGTTTACAGAATTAATTTCAATCGATATCTTATCAAACGTCTGAGAAATGAAAAGGCATTACAAGATGATTTTCTTTCTATGTGTTCCATGAAATACTGAGCATCAGATTAAATCACTGGTTTGCTTTATGCGGATTTTTATTTATGATAAATATATTTGCTATGTTATTTGTTTATTAAATTAGCAGCTGTATTCATTTGCTTTTATCTTCATAGTTTTATATAATTACATTGTTTCCATATTTATCAACTTTCAATATAAAATGTTGATTTTCATAAAAATTAAAGTTGACAATTTTTTCCTTCAACATCTTACTTAGTTGCATTAATCATGTTTATTTAAATTATTTTTACATTTCCTAAATTGAATCTTGAAAGGAATATTTATAATAGTTCTGCTCTCATTTTGTTAGACTTATAATACAGAGTTGGGCTAACTACTAGCACAGTAACTACTTTTAATTAATATTATTAATAAGTTTGGGAATGTCAGTTTAAGCCATATTTTTTTCATAGATTGAGGAATTTTCTATTTCATAAGAATTTTGAACCAAAATAACATTTATAATGTTTCTGTCTTCAATTCCCCCCACCATGTATTTTCTGATCAGAAGATTTGTATATTTTGAACCTAATTTGCAATTTTACCATATATTTCTTTTTGGCATTGATTTTTCTCTAGACAATTTCCACATGAGACAGAGTAGTCATATGTAAGCCTGAGAAATACAATAGACTTTCTCTGCCTCAGGCAAATATTCTTCAATAAGCCAGTTAAATGTATTTGTCTCTTAATTTTTCTGTACACTCTCACCATGTACTCAGATCTGCCAGTGTTTTGCCTTGTGTGTTTCAGTCTCCACAAGTTTGAATTACACAGTTAGGTGTGTATAAATCAATAAGTTTACAGTATTTTATTATAACAATTTTAATTGACTAGGACAACATTGTAGCTTTTTTTTCCTTTCTTGTTTACCATTTTCTTTAAGTTGAAATGCTTTTTAAATGGATTATGGTGCATATTTAAATTCTTTCTATATTGTCTTCCTTAGGACAATTTTATTGTAATAAAACCAAAAATAAATTGAGGAGGCAAACAAAGGTTTAAGTTTGACTTAAAACTTTCAAGTTATACTACATCACTGAGGGAAATTTGTGCAGGAACTCAGAGTAGGACCCTGGAGGCAGTAGATGAAGCAGAAACTATAAAGAACAGAGCTTACTGGCTCACTCCTCATAGCTTTTGATGCCTGCTTTCTCATAGCACCCAAAGACCACATGACCAGAACAGATACCACTACAGTGCACTGGGCCCTCCCACATGTAGAATTAATCAAGAAAATTCCCTAGAGGCTAGTCTGTGTGTTAACAATATGGTATAGAGAAACATTTAATCTTTTAATCCAGCAGCATGATCAATCTAGCAAAGGATCACACTGAAAGGCTTGTCTGATAGCTGGAAGGGACCACATCCAAAGACCCGTATAAAGGGATTACAGTTAGAAGACTATGTGATCAGGATGAAATGCTCTGAGAGAAATGGTAGTGAAACCTTTAATCCAAAACTATTAGATTGAATCAGAGTGAAGTCTGAGATTGAGTCAGAGTGAGGACCTGCCAACTCTTATAATATAAAAGGAGGCTCTCAGCTCACAGATGGAGTTCAGATGGAGACAAAAAGAGACTTGGAAAGAAGAGAATTAGTTCAGTGAGGCAGACAGAAAGAGAAGTCAAGAATAGCAGAACCAGTTCAGAACAAACAGAGAGAACGAGTCAGAAGCAAATGGTTTATGGTTTACAATTTGGAGTTCACAATATGGATGAGAAGAGTGAACCCTGTTAGTAGTAAATTTCAGAGACTGAAACATTCTAGGTTTAGATTTGCAGATTAGATTGCATGAAGGCTGAAGTCTTCTAGGTGTAGGCTTAAGATTAAATTGTAGGGAGGATGAAACTCAGTAGTATTAGGATTGAAATTACCAAAGAATGAACTACCTTTTGACATGAACCTATGAGAATAATTTAAAAAATCAATGCATATGTCTACACTAACAATATGGAAGCATTTTATCTCTTGTAGTTATCTTTTCTGAAATATATCTGGGTTTGTGGCAAGTTGACAAATACCAGGCAGCAAACATCATACACAGACATATATGTATTATATACATATATGCATCTTAATATATGTGTTATATAAATGCTAAATATATAACATAGATAATATCTATTATTAATGTATACAACAAATATACTTTAACACACACATACTCACACACACATTAGGTTTCCATTCAGCATTTTCAAATATCCCCAGTATTTTCTCAGAATTTATAGGGTATCAAACAAAAAGTCCCCAACAATGTATTAAATAACTTCCTTTGAGCTCTTGATTAGGGGGGAATAAAGAGATCCCCAAACAGAAGTTGATGGTAAGCCTACTACTTTGGTCATAGGGCATGGAGAAGTCAAAATGGTATTGGCTTGAAAGCTAGTTTTCATAGTTCTGGAAGGTGCTATATAGGCTGCCTAGAGAAAAATATCACAAATTTTATCTAGTTGTGAAACTTATGAGCTATAATGATGATTTCCTGGCAA
The DNA here is from genome assembly GCA_026225945.1 of Cricetomys ansorgei. Lineage (NCBI taxonomy): Eukaryota > Metazoa > Chordata > Mammalia > Rodentia > Nesomyidae > Cricetomys > Cricetomys ansorgei. Next base: position 16,083,281 of record JAMJFZ010001815.1, read on the forward strand.
GCTATGCCCATGAGTACTAAATGGAATAAATGCTATAGGACAGCCTATCATTTTCTGATTGGATTTAAAGACATGTGTATTACTGTATATCATACCAAGAACCTGTGCCTAAAAATTCAGAGATTCTGGGGTAGATTCACTAAAATTGCTTAACATAATATCAGACTGCTTTCTAAACATTTAGCTCTGTACTTATGATTCATACAGCACTCAGACTTTATCAGAGAACTTTTTCTTATGTTTTTCAGAGAACAATGGATAATAACTTACAAGTAGCCATAGTTCACAGACTACGAGTCTGTAGATTACTCATCCATAAATAGGGTATCTATATTAAGTTCTACCTGTCTAAAGGCTCAGTAAACACTGTGGAAGAGGGGTGGAGAGGCTGTAAGAGCTAGATGTTAGAGAGATTTGTTAAGAAACAGTGCCTTTTCAAGGGTGTGGCCCCTGGTATGTTGATCATGTTCCATTGGATAACTGCACTTGTGTATATACAGGAAGTACTAGCAAGACTGAATGGGTATACTTGTTTCATTTCTGCTGTTTGATATATACCCAGGCAACCTCATGGATAAAGTTTTTGTTTTAACTTGTAATTCCAGGCTAAAATCCTTCCTTTGGGGACAGTCAAGGCAGACACTTAGCCAGCTAGTTATATCACTTCCAAGTCAGGTATAGAGAGAAATAAATGTACCCATTCTGCTTTGTTGCTTGTGCTTCAACCGGGTTTGTCTTTCCTTATATAGATTAGGACTTCCAGCTCAGAGAATGGTACCATCCACAATATATTGAATCTTCCTACAGAAAGTAACAATTGAAACAATCACACATGACTATTTGTTCTAGAAAATTCTTCAAGTGGGGTTCTCCTCTCAGGTAACTGTAAGTTCCGACAAGTTCTTATGTAAAACTTAGAATTTCTTTGGGTTTGAAAAGAAATAAAAAAGAAGAGGAGAGAAAAGAATAGAAGAAGAGAAATAAAAGAGGAGAGGAGAGGAGAAAAGAGAAGGAGAGGAAAGGTAGAGGGGAGGGGAGGGAAGGAAGAGAAGAGAAATGAAAAAAGGAGAGGAGAGGAGGACAGGAGAGGAGAGAGAGGAGAGGAGGAGAGGAGAGGAGAGGAGAGAGAGGAGAGGAGAGGAGAGGAGAGGAGAGGAGAGGAGAGGAGAGGAGAGGAGAGGAGAGGAGAGGAGAGGAGAGGAGAGGAGAGGAAATATAAGAGAGTGTGAATTTTGGAGGTAGAGGGGACTATCTTAGTCATTGTTCTATTGTTGTGTAGGAACACCATGACCAAGGCAACTCTTATGAAAGAAAACATTTCATTGAAACTTGCTTACAGCTTATGAGGTTTAATCCATTATCATCATGGTAGAGACCATCGTGACATGCAGGCAGGCACTGGAACAGTAGCTGAGAACTACATCCTTATTTATAGGCGAGATAGGTGTGGGGGGGGGAGAATGAATTGGGACTAGCATGTACTTTGAATCCTCAAAGACCACCCCCAGTGACACTTCCTTAAAAAGGTGACACCTCATAATTCTTTCCAAAAGTTCTAATCGTGGTGATGGTGAACAAACATTCAAATACATTAGCCTATGAGGGACATTTTTATGCAGTCCTCCACAGAATCATAGTGTGATCTGGGAGGAATGAAAAGGGTGTGGAGAACACTTATGATCAAAATATGTAATTTGGTAGGAAGGGGCACGAGGAGAAAAAGGGTGGTAATGGGAGGAATTATGAACAGGTTAAAATTTTGAAAAGAAATAAAACTGTTAAAAACATTATATTAAAATAAAACAGCATTCTTTGTATTGCAATAGATATTTTGTTCTGCTACAACAAAGTGCTGGAGTCTGAAATTTTAAAAAATAAGGCAACAAAAAGGTTTATGTAGCTCCCAGTTCAGAGAACCCTGCTTTGGTTGGATTTACTGAGGTCCTTACTGCAGATGATGATTCACTGCAGATCATTCAGGTGAATCTCATTGTAAGATGTGAAGTCAGATACAAAGCTCTGGTTTCCCAGGCCAGGTCTGCTCCTTTTATAACAAACAACACTAACCCTCTGAGAGTGACTATTCCTTCTAATATAACTACTTCCCGTTAGGCCCCCACTTCTTACAGCATTTACCATCTCCCAAGATTGGCACACAGTCGACCAAGATTCTAGCATATGATGTGTGGAATAATTTCATATCTGAACCATAAATGCTATATGGTAAAATATATTTTGCTCTTTAGGATCAGAACATAAATTCCCATAACAGAGAGATAAAATATACCTATAACGGTTGTGTCGATGTACCAAGATCTGGTTATTCAGAAGCAATGACATTTGCTGAATCAGTATCTAACTCTTAAAAATTATTTATGTACACTTATTTGTTTTTTCAGGAGTCAGGTGAAGGTGTTTGCCATGGCTGTACATGCATGGCAGTCATAGGACAATCTATGGTGGGAGTCATTTTTCTATTTCCATCATGTGGCTCCTGGGAATTGAATTTATCTTGTCCCATGTCTGTGGCAGGTACCTATAATAGCTGAGCCATCCCACTGGTACTAACTTTTTTTTAAATAATATTTTACTTCCAATAAAAGGCATTGATTCTTTATGAACAGAGGATCTACGAGGACTCAATTTTCTGCATATAAGACATACCACACATGAATCAAAATGACTCAGAGTTTAAGGTATAGTACTCATAATAATGAATTACAGATGGAAACTAATTTGAATTTCTGCTTTGATTGTATTTCTAGATGATTCCCTACTACAGTATTTTATGTGTAAATTATGAACATTTTAAGTCTCTGAATCACCATATTTGACATATATTTTTAGAATAACATTAATAATATCTTTATGAACTTAGATAAGTATCCTAATCATTGAGATAATTTGATTAGTTTTATTTCAGACTTCAACCTTGGAACTATATTCAAAGATCCTTTTAGAACTTCCTTTGAGGTTAAATCATGGTGTCATTAATATTTGAAATTGACTAAATGGGAAGAGATGCTCATGAAGCCCAGACAGATTCATCACTGATATAACAGGACAATGAAATGATTTCCTCCGAAGAACCAGCAGATAGCTCTGTCTGTTCTGTTCACTCATTTATCTCTGTAACATTGACAAATTCATTTTCATGACAACACTTGCATTAAATAATGAAGAGCTGGGAGAAAGTCTAATGGTCAAAATGGAATATTAAAATTTTTCTGTTCCATTATGACTTAGCATCATTTCTATGATTCACTATTAAGATGATCAGTCATTTCAGGGGAACAAAATAAATGTTGCATGATATTCTAGCTGCATTACAAGTTATTTAATAGTCATATTTTTTTAAAAAATTTTCAAATTATTATATTGTCTCAGAATGACTATGTAAAATGTTCATATTTTTCAACAGTTACTTTGTAAGTTTTTCCTATACAATAGGAATTCATCTGATTGTAAGACTATGATGCATATAAAGTGTTGTAACATTTATTCTCCCGTGGTTGTGTTTTCTATTTTAATAAAATCATTATCCTTCATCTGAGGATTGAGGCAGATGACTGAACATAAAGTTGTGTTTACAAAGTCTTGCCCACAAAGTTTCTGAAGATCATGTTCACGCATTAGACTACCTCTTTAATAATAAGCTCTGTCCAACTTTATGCTATCTACTCAAAACAGGGTGCCATGTTTTCTCCATCATTTCCACTACTTCCTCTTATATGAGGGTAAAATCCACTTGAACCTGAAACCTACAATATTTTAATGATGGTTATTCTACAGTTCCATGAAGATCTAATTAAAAATTTAATTTCAATTGTATATTAGTTTGAGCTAACTTTTGGCTATGTTGGCAAAAAAACACAATTTGCATTCCTAACTATATATATATATATATATATATATATATATATATATATATATATTCTTTTGTAAATGATATCAGGCAGAAGAATTATTTTTAATTCACAAATGATAAAACCAAGGATGAAAGTGGCTAATGAACATGGTGAATGTCATAGAAATAATACAAGAAATAATCGCAAGGCCAGGTTTCAGATTTTAAGTCTCTGCTATCATGCACTTTGCTCTATTGCTTCTATGTTGACACAAAGGAAAGCACTGCTGTTATTACAAACCAAAAACAAATTAGGGAGGTATCAAGAAGACGTGGACAGAGAAAAATTAAAGATCTAAAAAGTATGTTGCTTGAAAGTTCATGCTTGTGCTGAAAACATAAAGACCGACTTTAAATCTCCAAAACCCACGTGAGTGCTGAGGTGGCATTGTAGCCAGCCTGTAACTCCAGCTTCAGAAGGCTCAGAGCAAAGAATGCCCGGAGAGAGTTTGCTAGTGAGATTGGCCATCATCTTGAGCTCTGGGTGTGATTTAGAGACTCTGTCTCACTGGGTAAGGTGGAAAAGTAGTAAAGGACAAATTCTGATTTGAATCTGGGGCTTCACATGTAAAGTCACATGCATGCATGTACATTATCCCTTATCTTCACACATGTAAACATATATACACACATTCTCACTACTAACACACAAATAGAAAAAGTAAAAGAAAATTGCTATAAAGCTGAGAAGATTGCTATAAAGTTGTTGTTTAGAAATTTCTGTGGACACTAAAACCTTCTTCCCGTTAAAGAAAGAAAGTACGGAAACTTAGGACAGTCAGTAATACTCGCCTTTCTCAATAGTTTCATAGAAGCATTTTCTAAAACACAAAAAAAGCTTACAGAATATTAGATATTGCTAAGATGAATAAATAATAGGTAAAGCTGCTGTGGATGAAGGAGCTCAAACAAATGTCCAGCCTTAAAGGTAAACAAATGTAACAGGACAGTTCAGTTGCAGCCTACCTCCAAGTGTGCATCTATTCCTAAAGTACTGTAATCTCTGAGCAAAGCAAACAGCTTGAGCAGGGGCAGCCTATGGGTGTGGTACACACACTTAACTTGCATAATGATGGCAACTAAGAAGTCACTGGGAAAGGGGAGAAAGTCCTCTTAAAGTATGTTGCATATGTGCATGAAAATTGTCCATTGTAATACTAAATAATTCACAACTAAATGAAAGAGATTGTCAGAACTGTGCGACATCCTAGCTGATTCTTGTGCAAATACATACCCTTCTCAAGGACAGTAGTAATTTTGCCCCCCCTCCTTCTTTTTATTATCATTATAATTTATTTTTTTTCTTTTGTATAATACATCCTAATCCCCATCCTCCTCTCCCCCTCTCCTCCCACCTCCCCTCTTCTCTCCTTTCATCTAGAATTACCTCCTCCTTGATTCCCCTCAGAAAAGATCTGGCCTCTCAGGGTTAACCCTCAAACAGGGCATAGCAAGATGGGACAAGGCCAGACACATGCCCCATATATCAAGGCTGGACAAGACAGCCCAGAAGGAGGAAAAAGGTCCCAAGAACAGGTAAAAGGGTCAGAAGACCCTCTCCCTGACCACCACACTTCAACTTTTAGGAGTTCTACAGAAACAAAAAGCAAGACAACTGTATGATATATTTAGGGGCCCTATAGGTGCCATTTCTGCTGCTTCAGCCTCTCTGGACTCCTAAGTGTGCTGGTCAGTTGGCTCCATGGGGCTTGTTCTCCTGGTATCCTTGACACCTCTGGTCTTGTCATCCCTCCTTGCAGAGACCTAGGATCAAACTTCATGAAAAGCTTGCTTCCCACCCCCCCCCCTTTTTGATTTTCTCAAGTCTTTCTAGGTAAGCAGTCAAACATGTTCTGGCTATAGGCTTTGGGTTCATGGTATAATATGTTATAAATTTGTAGTATATGTATAGAATTACTTGAAAAATATTCAGTGTTTTCTGGTACCTGATTTAGGCACATACTTGCTTAAATTTAAGTAAGCTATAGAAGAGAACACAATTTCGTCTTTGCAGTTTTGTTTCCTACATGAAAATTGATCAGATTCTGAGGCTCATCCTGGCTTGCTTCTGGATCTTTTCTCTCAGGCCATTGTCTCCCTTCTCAGCTTCACATCCTAACTCTTTACATTTGGGTTTTCAATATTCTATTTATCCTTACCTGGTCCTGTAGACCTCTATGCATATATTGCTCTTATGTGAATAATGCCATATTGTCCCCCAGCCCTAATAAGCTATGCATTTATTTTTTACTATCTTAATACTCCCAGTCCATCTACTCATTTTCTTTCAAATCAGTTCAGATACAAGTGTCAGTTGATTTTTAGTGGACGTGTTAGTAATGATTATACAGATAGGGTATATATAAATGAAAGTGATAATACATAAATAGCTGTAGCTAATAGTCTCCATTTGTTGAAAATGATTATAATACATTCATTTTTCTCGAGTGGGTGTAAAATGACAAGTTAAACACTAAAAGAAATATCCATATCTCCTTTGATACTATAAAATATCCCAATCTAGAGGATTGAGATTTACAAGGATTTTTAGTAGATATAAATGAGAAGTGTATCTTTGAACAAAGTATCTTTGAAAAACTATGGATTTTGAATCAGAAAACTTACATTTAGAACTAGACTTGATTTACAGCTGGGACATTTTCTTCAAGTTTGGAAAGATTCGAGGTTTTGTTTACTCGTCTACAGAATAGGGGACTCTGTCCATCTCACATGATTGCAAAAATATTAGTTGAAAAAACGTTATTTAAGATACAGGATGTTTGTGATTCTATGACAACCTGGATGAGTCACTTATTTCCTTAAATTTTAAAAGGTGAAGGAAAGCCATGACCTATGAAGAAATGTCAGTTCTTCTTGTTATCAACATTGTTTCTGTTGCCAAGAATGTTGAAAGTAATAAACTGTGTACAACTTAGTGTCTTTTGCTCTACAAGCATATTTTTAAATCATCCCATGGTATGCCTCATCAAGCTACGGCTTCATTTCTTCCTGCATAATTTTGACAGAACTGTTTGGAAAATCAATGCCTCAGAGCTGTGTTTGGATTTACTGCTGAATCCAATTACTGTGTATTATCATAAAAAGCATCAAAGTGAAAATTATTGATGGTGCTTGTTTTGTGAGCATGCAACTGTTAACTCTAAATATAAATATTTTAATGGTACAATTTCTCACAATCATGGAAAAGAAAGAAGAAATAAAATTTCCAATATGGAACAATAAACCACTTAAATTGAAAGAAAATTCTTACTTAAAATTTATACACTGTTATTTTATTCAATAATTGATAGATAAGAGTTTTTAAAGAGTTATAATTAATCATTCTTGGTTACAAATATAAACATCTTATATCAAAGTGATATATTTTAGGAGATTCCTGGCTTAATATTTCATATGTCTCAACTATAGTCATGATTTAAATTAAAGGTTAACAGGTTGTATACTACGTAGCCATTGGCCCCAAGTTGGTCTCTCCCATTCATTTACATATAGATTATGGCTATTTTCCACAATATCAGCAATGATAAGTATTTTAACAGAAACCATATGGTAAATAAAATCCAAATTACAGTAAAGAATTTACTATTTGGCTTTTTCAAAGAAAACAAAATAAATCAGTTTGTTAACCTCCTGTAAAGGGCACAACACAGACTTGTAAATATAGCTTGACTGTTCCAAGGAAGCCCTGAACTTTTTTAATGATCTTAAACTTGAAATAAGTAGATAATTAAGACATGAAATTTGTGAGCAAAAAAATTAATGTGGAAAAGAATGCATACTACCATAAAGTGATAATTATGCAATTTGCAAGCATTCTGCACAATAATTAGTTACTGGAACATTTTAGTATTCCTAAAACCCTGTGGACACCTCTCAGAAAGATATATTTTTTTTAACTTGAAAAGAAATGAAAATATTTATCTGGTTGAACTGATAGATGCAAGTTTAGTTATAAATGGCACAAACTCCAAAGAATGAAAATTCACTAAATAGTAACTGGAAGAACAGAGAATGGAGAGCATAGATTTTGTGTCTAAATGTAGCCTATCTTTTCAAAATTAGTGTTTTTTTAAACCAGTATAAATTCTCTTCCAATTTGTCAAGTCTGTCTTTAATTTTCTACAGTACTAAAATGGTGACTCTTAAGGAAAATTGTCTTAGTAAGCCGTAGAGAATGCATGGTGTGTCAAAAATATTCTCTATAATTTTTACACTTAGAAATTATGATTGTATTTCTTCTTCTAAATAATCATATAGAAAGTATGATATGAGTGTGGTTGAGCTACTTTGTTTTAATTTTAGAGTAGAGCACTTTAAAACACTTTCCTTCTGAGGAGCAGAGGTGGAGATTAAATGAAGAGTGAAAGCAGTGAGTTGCTTCTTCAGCTCTATCCTTTGGTGTTAATTCAAAAGCATGTCCTAAACTAATGCATTATTATGATTTTTATTTGAACATTAATCTACTTTTATGGTAAACATAAAATAAACAGCTTTGATTAAAAGTTGGTTTTATGGGTAATGAGACAAAGTGTTTGGATATAACTTATAAAATTTGGCTATGATACTTACCACAGGCTTCAAGCATTCATATATGAGGGACAAGAAATTAACGCCATGAGCTCATTGAATGTACCAAGGTATAAAATGTAGTATGCCATCAAAGCATTCAGTTAGATACATCCATAGCAATATTAAGGCAAGAAATCCTTTAGTATTTAATATCTCCCATGGGAAGGCCATATTGGATGCTATAGCTTCCCATTGGGAAACCCATGGCTCCTCCAGAGGAATAATTTCTCATTTAGAACTCATATGACAATTGTTTATCTCGAATACTACTGTGGATTGTGTTTTGATCCTTTAAAACTACATGGGCAGGGAATATCAGACTCCGTGTTAATAATCTGGTCATTCAGTCCGAACTAACTTGTGAAGACTGGCAAATGCCTTTCACCTGCTGAATGCATGGAGGAAAAATGAAAGCATTCCTTATATCGGATCAAAGCACACCTTTATGGCATGTGTGCAACAGTCTTATCTGTATCTTAAAGAGCCTATGCTATGGCACCAGAATAACTGTGACATTGTCATTACCAGTACAAACTGCACATTTCATACATGTCCTAATGCTAAAATGTCCTCCATATTACTTCTAAAAGTTTGTATGTTTTCAGAGCAAGATAAGTAATCTGGATATCAGTGAGGCAGTCCTGATAATACATATCTGCTAAGGTGAGAGAATTCCACTCCATGAGGGAACCCTTCCTGCAAACAAGGACCACCTGTATTGACGCTGAGGAAACACTTGCTAAAATAAGCTTAAAGAAGAACTCACAGATGACGATTACTAATGGTTGCTGCATTAAGACGTCGTCTTTGGAAAGTTCTGCAGAACTTTGAACTAAAAAAAAATATTTATTTAGAAATTGCCAGATACAATCATTCTGGACAATGTGAAAAGCCTGATAGATATTTAGTTTCATTTAAATGTGTACATCCTAGCAATCCTCATTATTATTCCTCTCGTAAACAGTTTTGCTAGTGTTAAAAAGTGTAGGGATAAGTCAATTTTTTGATTTGCCCAGGGAAAAATGTTGGAGAAGTATGTTTCTACTTATGTTTATATAACTTCAAAATAATTGTTTTTGTATATTGTTGAGGGAAGGGCTGCCTAAGCCTTGGTAGTTTGTATAGGTTTTGGCTTTTTGTAAATCTGGGATTAAGATGTTTGCTTGGTCATGACCTGCACCTGCTCACTGCTCTCTGGCAGAGCCATTGTGGAAGAGTAAAGTAGCTGTGAAGGAATTCTTTTAGCCTTTCTCCCATACTCTCTGGTAACAAGGAGAGAACACTTCCTCAGACCTTGAGTTCCCCCACCATAAAGATGACATAGCTTGGCTGCTAAAGAATTGTGAGATGAGACAAGGCAACAGGTTTCCTTCATTATAACCTTTGGATGAGGCAGTAGTTTTACTTTTTTTGTTGTTTTGTTTTTTAATCCTTAGAACAACTGAGAAAATTCTGGATCAAGAAAAACACTGAGAACAGTTTAACGGGGGTTCCACTGTCCAGTATGGCACTTTCTATGAAAGACAGTTTTTACTGCTGAGGTCTGTTAGGGTTTGCATTCATAAAAGTATCTCTTTTTCTTTCTGAACTGAGGCAGTAGTATACTGCTACACACACACACACAGATACACACACACACACACAGATACACACACACATGCGTATATTTATAAAATTGTACAGGATAAGCATGCTATATTTAGGAATATGTATGTATATACATTCATAACTGTAACAGAAATTACTGTAAGAGAAATTAATGAAAAAAGATACCATGAGTTAAAAAGTAATCAAGGACAGATATATGGAAGGTTTTATAAGAAAAAGGGAAGATAGAAATGATATAATTATATTATAATCTCAAATTTTTAAAAGATATATTTTAAGACAGAGAATGCAAGTGGAGAGACTGAATTAAAATTCTATATACCCTAGTTACAATGACTATTATCATGTAACTAAATGCTAAAAACTTGCTGGCAAAAATGAACAGAAAGGAAACCTGTATACTCTATTTGGAGAATTAGTGAAGCCAGTTCAAACAGCAACATAAATCTCCTTATAAACCTAAAGTAGGACTACCATATAATCCATATGTAGGACTCTTAGACATTGGGGTATACACTCAAAGGCATTCCAGTGAGCTTATCACAGAGATGCCAACATATGCATGTTCACTGTGATTGTTTTCACAATAGCTATGCTATGGAAAGTCTAGGGTGCATGAGCAAATGAATGAATAAATAAAAATGCAGTATATATACATATTTCTATGCCCAGAGTATAATGGATACCCATTTATAGCACTCAATCATTAAGAAGAAATAAATTGTATCATTTTTATGAATCGTTTGAATGTGACAAGTACCATGATAAGGTAAACAAACCAGCTTAGGAAATAAAGTATTGTGTGGTTTCTTGTCTGTGTGGAATCTGGAAAATGCAATGTAGAAGCAGGGCTGTGCTACTGGGGTAGAGGGAGGGAAACTTTAGGAATGGGAATTATAAGGTAATGGATTGTTAAATAAAAATCAAAGTATAGAATATAATAATGAAATTTATTATTTTGTACAATGAGTATGTGGTAAGAAAATGTAAAGCCCAAAATTAAAACAAACAAAAACAAACAAAGAAACCAATTTAAATGAAGGTAAGCTCTCTGTGGCTAATATAGAAAGAGAGTTTATAACATTCTCCATGCATTCTTATTTAGAACATATTAGTATTTGACACATATTACAGAGTCCATACTGTTCAAATATAATTTAGTTCATTAAAATATTCTGATTTGCTTTAATACTGTAACTAAGATTTTATACAAAATTTTCAAAGATCAATAATTGTAGTACAGTCCAGTAATGTATCACGAACGTATCATATATCATGAATGTTTACTAGGAAAAATATATATTGTTAATTCAAAATCCCAGATAATGGGGGGAAAAAAATACAAACTCTTCGACTGTGACAAATCAACATCAACAATGGAGATTAGATAATTTGAGTTGTTCCTGTTTTGTTTTAGAGAGATGGGTTAAAATGTCTCAGAGTATGTCCATCATCTCAGTATTTCCTGATTTCTAGACAGTCTATCATGAAAAATGAATATCCACAATAATATTTTTAGAAAAAATTTTTTTGTTTTCCAATCTTTATTTCCTTCATATATAAGTAGCTGGGTCTTTTCTAACATCTCTTTTATTTCAAATTAAAAAAAAATCTATAAATAGTATTTTTAGATAAGTATCTGTATGCATAGAGTATATAAGTATCTTACAATGTCACCATTTGCACACTGTAGTTTGAGTGATAATATTTTTAGAAAATAAACTGATGATGCTGAACATTATAAATTTTGTTGTTCTGCATTTTTAAGGAAGCTCCAGTGTAGTTTCCATATTTAATGGATTGGTTTGCACTCTTACCAGCCATGTTACCCATTCTCTACATCCATACCATCATTTGTCATCAAATATTTACTTAATCTTAGCCATTATGACTGGGGAAAGACAAAAAAATCTCAAACTAATTTTGTTTTACATTAATTTCATGGTTAAAGATATTGAGCATTAGAAAAAAATATATTTTTCACCTATTTGTCCTTCAGAGTTGGAGAGTTTTGTTTAGTTTCATGTACCATTTTTAATTTTCTATTTTTTCTTTGTTTTTTTTAGTTCTTTGTATATTCTAGTTATTAACCAACTGTTGTATGTGTATCTGATCAATATTTTACCCATTCTTTAGGCTGTATTTTCAATGTAATGTTTGTGTTCTTTGCCTAGCCAAAGCCTTCTGGGTTCATATGGTACTTTTGCCAATTGTTTTTCTTAAAACATATGCTATTATGTTATTCTGTCTTGTTTAGACACTCCTTTTCAATATTTATGAATTGAAGTGTATTCTCTACTTTCTTTTCTTTCAGATTCAGGATATTAAGTTTTATTTTGAGATCCTTGTTCTACTTGGAGTTGAATTTCTATTGAAGTTATAGAAAGTATCTCTAGTGTATTCTTCACAGTTTGACCAGCACTATTTGAAAATTCTGTCTTTTTTGTCAAATATCATGTAGGCTTTGTCAAATATCAAACAGTAGTGTAGACTTATACATGGGCTCTCAGTTCTATTTTATTGGTCAATGCATCTGCTTTTATGCCAGTACCAGGATGTTTTAAATGTCTCATTCAGTTTTTGAATGTCTCATTCAGTTTTTTTCTTGTCTTTTAATTGTAGTTTTGGATATTCTTGGTCTTAATTGATTCCATAAGAATCTCAAGATTATTTTTTCAATTTCTATGAAGGAATTCATTGCGATTTTAATGGGAATTTCATTGATATTATATTGCTTTTGGTAGGATGGACATTTTACCCGTATTATTTCAACAAATCAATGATTATAAAAGAACACTGTATTCTCTAGTATCTTCTTCAACTTCATTTTTCATTGTCTTAAAATGTTCCTTGTAAAAAGCCTTTCACTTCTTTGGTTAGACTTTTTCCAAGAATTTTTTTTAGGTATGTTGTTGTTTTCTTTCTTGGTACATTTTCTGTTAGCACAAACACAAAGAGAGTCTACAGACTTTAGTGTGTTAATTTTTTTATCTTGAAACTTTGCTAAATGTTCCCATTGGGTATTGGCTTTTTCTGGTGAAGTCTTTAGGATTTTTGTTTATAGTATCATATCATACTTTATAGTATCATATTATAGGATACTTTGCATCTTTCTTTTCTACTTTTTTTTATTTTACTTTTCTACTTTATTTTCTTTTCTTATTCTTTTTGATCTAGCTAAGATTTCAAACACTGTATTGAACAGAAATGGGAAAATGAATGTCCTTATTCTATTCCTAATTTTGGAAATACTTTTAGTATTCCTCCATTAAGCTGATGTTGGCAGTGCACTTACTATTAATTGCTTTTATTATAATAAATATGTCCCTTGCATCTCTAAACTCTGTAAGATATTTATCATGAATATATGCCAGATTTTGTCAAGGACCTTTTTCTGCATCTAGTACTATGTAAATGTGTTTATGTTTTCTGTACATTAGTATACTTAAATTGTGGGATAATGTGATATACCCTCATCTCTGGAATGGAGCCTACTTGATCACTTTGATGTGTTCTTGAATGCAGTTTGCAAATATATTGTTGATAAAATTTTGTATCTCTTCCTCAGAGATATTGAGCTATATTTTTGTTGGAGTTTGGTATGTTTTCACTATTTAAGCATCATGTACTTAATACTGACCATTAAATCTTAAAAACTTTACTACTCACAATTAAGTTGATTTAATTTTAAACATATGCATCAATACTGCTATTGTTTGACTTTTTAATTTTGTTATTTTAGTGTTAACCATAATTTCGCACATTTAATGATTGTTAAACAAGAATTTTGCTTATGATGGATTGCATCATTATTTTTATATAGCAACTAACAAAGCAAAACACATGATTGAGTACAAGTGTTTAAAATGTGTAATGTGTTCTATCTCCCTAAGGATGATATTGATTGTGGTGAGTGCAGCCAGATATAAGCCAGAAATGGAAATTTCACTACTCAATTGAAATAACATGTAAGTGGTAAATTGAGTCAATTATTTTTTCCCAACATCAGCATTTATATGACTCAGACTTACTCCTTGGGGTGAGATGTAATCCAACTACAGTGCTTATAGATATTTGAATACTTGCAGTGTGTCTCTATTAAGAATTCTCTTTTTTATCTATATATTTATACATAAATATACATGGTGATTTTAATTACAATTTTATATTCAAAAATATACATTATTTATTCTGTGCTAAGCAAACATTGAAAATACAAATGCTTAATGCTGCCAAGCACTGTCTAACCTAATTCAATGGTTTATATTATCTTGCCTGCTTTCAGCAACATATAATATTTTTACCATATTTTATGCAAAAGAAAATAAATCACAAAAATAATTTGCTTTGTTAATAATCATGGAAGCAGATGAAAACTTATAAGTTGTGAAGCTTGTCTTTCCATTTAATATTGCAACTGATATGATGTATATAGAAACAAAGAACCAAGGTAAGTTATATTTGTTGCATTATATCTGGAAATTTCACAAATTCCTTTGTTCAAAGAACATTTGACAAATTAATTGTGCCCAGTGTTATATGATATTTGTTTTCCAGACTACATAACTTAGTATTATATGTACATAAGACAAATCATAATAATGGATCTAAGCTTTAACCTCAAATATAATTTTCAGCAATCTCTCTTTCTTGGACCATATCCCTTTCTTTTGTTAGCTGTGCCTTGCAACTTTTCTTTTTCAGTATCTATTGGACCAAAGGTGCAAGGAGACATATTGGTCAAATCCAAATCTATTTCTTTTGTTGGGTGTGCCTTGCAGCTTTTCTTCATCTGTACCTTTGTAGATGCTGAATGCATGTTTGCTGGAAGAGATAATCTTTGATCAGTAAAATGCCCTTAGCAAGTCCCTGCTATATGTAGTTGACATGTCCAGTACAGCTTCCTACTAACTCTTGACTAGGAATTTACCTAATAGGAATGGTAGATACATAGTAAAATCTCTTTGAATTATGCTTCTGTTGTCTAATGCTATAAATAATATTTTGTATGATATCCCTCATAAATTATTACTATATTGCTCAGATATCCAGGTCAAGGACTTAGCTATATTCACAATTTCTGTGTTCATAATGCTGAGAACCATTCTGGAATTCTTGTCTTATTGTTACATCATCTCATCAGTCTTCATAATCTGCTCTGCTAAGAGGAGTTTCAAAGCTTTCTGCTTGCGACTCCCACCTGATTTCAGTTGCAATTTTTCAGAGAACTCTGTTCTTTATATATTTACAACCAAGCTCTTCCTACTCCCTAGACCTAGAAAAAACAATGGCCTTATTCTTTTACACCCCAGTGATTCCCATGCTGAACCCTGTGATTTACAATCTATGAACAGGAATGTGAAAGAGGCAACACAAAAAACTGGAAAATAAAAGGTAGTTTAAATGATTATATGGTGTGTGTGTGTGTGTGTGTGTGTATATATATATATATATATATATATATATATATATATATGCAAATTATAGTAGTAATTGGATTAAAGTTATATTGGGTGAATGAGAGGAATGTTGTGTCACTAAATTTATCTGATTAAAATAAGAATTTCTACTAAATTTTAACAATAAGATAATGTTGTAGATATACAAGTGATTTGTTTTTCATTATTCTTCATGAGTTCTTATGTGGTACAAATTTGCAGAAATTTTCTTGATCATTTTAATTGCAAAGACTTTCATTTCTTTCATTCAATTTTAATTTAATTTTTTTTTTCCTTTTGGCTTTTTGAGACAGGATTTATTTGTTGTAACTCTGGATATCTGGCTGTCCTGGAACTCACTCTGTAGACCAGACTGCCCTGGAACTTACAGACATCCATCTGCCTCTACCTCCCACATGATTGAATTAAAATTCTGTCCCACCACAGCCAGAATTAATTTTATTTCATTAAGAATTATTTTAAAGTAAATGTAATTATTTCATAATTGAAAATGTGTTGACCTATTCCAGTTATTAAGTATTCTCAACTGCAGATTAGGCAAAGTACAATAAAGTAAAATAGTTATGTAGACAATAATTATCAAATAAATAATATTTTTCCATAACCATGCTATTACTCAAATTAGAAATCATGTTGCCAAAGTCAGAAGAAAAAAAAAAAAAACTCATTTGACATTATAGAACTGGGTGATGGCCTAGACTATGGGCTACTAAAATTTTTGAGTTATCCTGTGAAATAAGCCATTTTTTCCTTTTTAATGTAAATTCATAGTTTGGTATAATCTCAGAGAGTGCTCATGAACTATAAAACCTTGAACAAATTCTCAATTAGAATGTCCTGGACATGTACTTTTATGACTTTCTCTAATGAACCTCCAGTCAAACAATGAATAATTGACCTAAACAAAGAGTTCCTAAAAGGAGGGAAATACAATGGCTAATGAAAACTTAAAAATGTTCAATCCATTACCTGCCATTCAAATGAAAATTAAAATTACTCTAAGCCTATCATTGTAATCACAATGCCATTTCCAGTGTAAGAAATTTCAGTAAACAATGGTGTGGTTATGGAGAAAGGGGAATGCCTATTCATTGTTGGGAATGATGTAAATTAGAGATATCAGTATGGAAATTAGTGTGGAGGTTTTCAATAAGAAAAAAAAATTACAATATAACCTACCTCTATCATTCCTGAGTTCTTACCAAAGAAATCTATATCCTACTGAACAGATAGTTATATATCAATGTTTATTACCAGTATACTCATAATAGCTTTCAAAGATATTAGCCTAGTAGTTCTTAAGTAATGAATAGATAGTGAAAATGTGACCACACACACACACATATGTATGTATGTATATATATATACACACACACACACACACACATATATATGTATATATAAAATTAGAAAAGTCAAATGCTTCATATGTTCTCTCATATGTGGTATTTTTAATTAAGTTTATGTGTATATGTCTATTTTGGGGTAAGTGCAGAGTATGCTGAAGGGCCTGGGGATATTGGGAACCCTGTGGCTGAAATCTCAGGTGTTGTGAATCACCTGACATGGAATTTGATCACTGAATTCTAGTTTTATGAAACAAAAATACATGTTCTTAATCCCAGAGCCATCTCTCCAGCCCTTTGATTTTTAATTTTTATTTTACTTTTTTATTTTTAAATGCCTATAGATCTAGAAATGGCCTTACGGATAGGTGGAGATGGTGTACTGGCTAGTGTTATGTCAACTTGACACAAGCCAATGTCATCTGAGAAGACTCAATTACACCTTTTATCTGCTGGAATTGTATGGTAATATCTTAACTGCCAAGATAATTTGGTTACAGAATACCAAGAAACCATGTTAGAACAGAGCTGGAAGCTAACTTTATTTCTGCTTCCTTCATAATGTCAGACATGAAGAGTAAAGTCAGCAGTGGTCTTATGCATCTATAAATTTCTTTTGAACTCTAATGTTAACTTGCTAAGCAAAGTTAATTACTGATTCAATGACACCATGACAGTTACATGGGTATCTGATTGGATCTGAGGCCTACCCCATAGGAGAAATTGTATGTCTTAATGATATTTTGTACCTGGCCAAAGATTTGTGGCTAAAGAAGTTGTTTATACTATAGATGAACCGGTTAGTTTTATTTTAATAACTGTAAAATGTTGCAAATTGCCTCCTAAATGTTTATGTTTATGACCATTCACTAATGTAGTCTTCAGTTGATTTAAAAAGGTTCCCTTTTTTTTTTTTTTTTCGCTTCTAGAAAAGAATGACTAATGCAAGGATTCATAGCTGGTTGAGGTGCTGAGAACAAATGACTATTGAATACTTAGCCATAAAGAGGATGCCCATTTTACTCCTCCAAGTCTCAGGAAACATCACAGTAAAAGAAATTGAAAGAATGCAGGATGTAGGTTATGACGACAGACAAAAAATGTTTTCTTATAGGCATGATATTTTCATGGTACTCATCTACTTAACAACAGCTCAAGGTACCCGAATAAAGCTGTCTTCACAATGCTGAGCCCATAAACATTAATTTGTAGAAAAGGAAAGGCCAAAAGCGAAGGTACTAATGGAAGCTGAGGATTGCTGAAGATATTTGTGAAACTGATATAACCACTGGTGAATTACTCATGTTACAGTGGATAGCTTACACTCATAGTTATGTCAGTAGACCTGGTTAAACTCAGTGGGTCACAAAATAAAAGCAAAAACAGATGAAATTGGGAAGTAGTTGGAAAGAGGGAAATTGGTAGAGATGAAAGGGCAATAAATAAGATAGTGGGATGAGTTTTATCAGAATGTACTATACGTATGTATGTATGTATATATATTCATAAATAATGAATTAATTTAAAAATTTTCAAATTGGATACTGGAAGTGAAAATGTAAATTTCATAAATATGTATTTATCAAAAGAATACATGGCTTATATTATATTAAAATTAAATATTATAAAATATTATCGTATATGTGTTATAATATCTACCATTATTATAAAATAGCTACATATTCTTACTTTATGGATATATGTGAAATAAAGAAATACAGGCAGTGACTGCCACTGAATAATTTAAATATGAATTAATATAGTAAAAATGAATAAAGCATAGAGATTAGAGGTTTAACAATAACAACCATGTAAAGAGAAAAAAGTCTTCTCATTCAGATATAAATTATTTTTCCACAGACAATACAAGATAATTTTACAATGCAACTTTGATAGTTCAAATTAAAAAAAATATCCCCAGGGAGTCATGTTCCTGAATACTGGATCCCTATGTGTTGTTTTTTGGGAGTTTTAATGGCAGCATTATGAGGCAGAGCATGCTTAGAGGAATTATATCACTGAGGTAGGGCTTTGTGGTTTTTATATGGTCTTTTTAGTTCTAAACTTTTTATTCCCAAAGTCCATAAATTTACTTAGAGTTTTATAATATTCCAGCATAAAATAAACAAACTATAATATAGATAGATAGATAGATAGATAAATAGATAGATAGATATAGGATACAGACATAGATGTAGACGTAGACGTAGATGTAGACGTATACGTAGACACAGATATTTTCTCATCTGGACTGACAATGCTGCCTCAAAGAGAAGAACAACATCTAACAACATCAATTTTTTTTCAAGTGTTTTTTAAGAGTTGTCCGAGAGATTCTCAAAACAATATAAATTTTTGTTTTTGACTTAATTGCTTCTCAGAAGTCAAAGGTAAGTCCATATAGCTGAGAACACCATGCACTTCAGACTCAGGGTCCCCAAGCTGGAACTAACTATAAAACCCCCTCCCAGAGGACTAGCAATAATGGTACCATAAAGTACAAAAAGTCCTATCCAGTCATGATATCATGAATCAAAATAAAGATTAGAATCATAAGATAATCCTTAGGAGCAGTCATAGCATGCATATCTTGATAAAAACTAACATCTATCTAAATTGAATTTAAGAACCATTTAACAAAAAGGGAAATCATACCTGCTATTGGAAATCTATCAAACTACCCAGGCTAGTGAAGTAATGAATTATGGAGGATTCATTAAATTTACTAAACCAGCATAATATCTGACTATATTCTAAACACTTGTCCTTATACTCACAAATATATACAGTCCTCACCCCTCATCAAGGAAACTTCTCTTTGCAACAGAGACCAATACAAAAAACCACCACCAATCAAAATGCAGAGTTATGGAGCCTAGTTCCAAAGGATATATCTACAAAACATCTACCTTATTCAATTATCTAATTTAAATTAGTTAATATTTAAACTTACTTTAAATATTAATTAATATTCCTAAATTAAATTAGTTAATTAATTTAGTTGATTAATATTCCTAAAATAACTAGATGATTTAAAAGTGACTCCTGTAGTAATTGTATACCATTTCCCCAGGAATTCAAATATTGTAATTAATTTAATATATCTATCTACAAATACGTAATCAATCAAAAGGTACAGATGTGGAACACAGCCTTAATGCAAACATATACAAAGTACTACCACACCTAATATTCAGGGAACTTTGCAGGAAATGGTGTGGAAAGATTATAAGGAATAGAAGTTCAGGAAATTTGATGGGAATTTGTGTCTCCTAGTGATGTCAGAAGTGATACCCATAATGTCTCAAAAACATTACTGCCCAAAAATGAGCTGAAGGAGGACTATTCAAATAGGCATGCCAACTGGAAGAGGAAAAGCTCAGGAGGCCTCAGTACTACACAAAGAACTTCAGGCAACTAAGAAATGCTGCGAGTGAGAGAAATAGCCTTTTTGGGAAGAGGACACTAATTAGTTATCAACTACCAAATAGTCAGTCCTGAAATCATACATAAAAGTAACATTATATTGAGTGAGCAAGTTGTATTTAGAAATAGAAAGATATATCCATATACGTATATGCTTGTATTAACAATGAAGAAAGAAGTCATGAATTTGAAAGAGAGGAAAGAGGACTATGTGGGTGGGCTGGGGTCAGGAAAGGAAAATCCAGTAATTATATTAATCTCAAAACCATAAAAAATATTTCATTGTGTTCAAATGGCAGGAGTCCCTAGTCTTTCTGAACATCTGTTATACTATCTCAAACCTCTGTTCACCTAGAAACACCTTGAGCTCACACTGTCTTAAGTAACCAATTCTTGATCTCCCCCAGTTAACTTTTCTCTGAATCTATAGCTTATTGTATGTGGTTAAGACATAGAAAATGGATTATTTTAATCTTCTCTTAACCTTTCTCTTCCACAGCATTAAGTAACTCACAGGCAAAATACAAACATTAAGCTTCTTTGCACCATTCAGCCAGAATACAGCTACGTATAAGAAAAATGGCTTCTAAATTTATTTCATTTCATATATTGTAATATTGTTGTACAATATAATCTGATCAAAGTTGTATCTCTTCTACTTCCTCCTAGATCTTTCCCACTTTCTCACACACCCAATTCCACACTCTTTCTTTCTCTATCTCTGTAGAAAACAAACAGGTGAAAGAAAGAAGAGAGAGAGAGAGAGAGAGAGAGAGGAAGAGAGAGAGAGGAAGAGAAAGAAAGAAAATTTAAAAGAACAATGTAAACACATACACACACACACACACACACACCAAAACATAACAATACAAAATCAGAAGCAATTATATATGAGCAAGAAATAAGACAAAATATGTCCAAGCAAAGCAATGTGAGAGAGAAACTCTACAAAAATGCTATTGCATTCACTTTCTATTGGCCATCTACCACCTGGTATGGGCCACACCCTTATGCGTGTTCAGTATACACGGTGAGATGGCATTGGAGAACACCACTTTATTTTTCAAATAGATGTCAATTGTGGATAGCTTACTGGTTAGGGATGAATGTTCTTGTCGACCTCTGCCCCCCAGCAATGAAACCTGGTCAAGCAATGTGTGTACCATCACAGTATCTATGAATTCATGTGTGTCAGTTCTGTTGTGCATGGAAGTCACTATTTCTTTTGTGTAACTCATCCCCTCTGGCTCAAATAATCTTTCTGCCTCCTCTTTCACAGAATTATCCTAGTCCGGAAAAGAGGTGTTTAATGGAAACAATTTAGTCCAATTTATGACTGAGTGTTCCAAAATCCCTCACTCTCTGTGCATCTTCCAGCTGAGGACCTCTGCAATATTTCCTATCTACTGTAGCAGATGTTTCTCTGATAGTGGCTGAGTGAGGCACTAATCTATGGGTATAGCAGAAAATCATTGGAATTTATTTATTGCTATGTTCCATAGGCAGAACAACAGTGCTTTGGTTTCCCCTATGCCCATGATATATCTAATCTCAGGTTCTTGGACAACTGAACAGTGTCAGTCATTCATTCCATCAAGGAGTGTGAAAAAGGAAGGAAAAAAGAAAGTATGAGGAAAATAGATAACAGAATATAGGAAAGAGATGAAGAGAAGAAAAAAATAACAAAACAAGGCAAACATCAGACTCTACAACACAATTCTTATAATAGGGTCAAAAATGCTTAATACACTTTAGAAATTTATTAATAAGGTACAAAATAAATTTGAACTGCTTTCCCATTTTATACAAATTGATGGGTGAACATATATAATTGATATTAGTTAATATTACTGACAGCCATTTATGGCTTATGGGATAACATAAAGTACCCAATTTTCACCATGCATTTTTAATGGTCTTTATTTTTTGAGTTATATTTATTAACACCTGCTTTTAATATTCTTATACTAGTTGTGATCAAGTTTTAAAAGTAGGCACATTCCAGTATAATATAAATATACTTTACAGCAATTTATGGATTTATAATTGTAGTTTTATGGAATATTTTAATGTTTTGTAATCAAATATGGATAGGTAACAAAAGTACAATGTCAATGAAAAAAGGATGTTGAAATAGAGGGAATGATTTTAATCAACAAAAACTGACTTGCCTGATTTTGAGATAAGCTGTAAAATTTTTTCTTAGACACTGCTTTTCAGATTTCTGAGTATTAATCATGTCAGAACATTCCTCATTTACCAGAGAATATTTTTCTAGAACAGTTTCTTTGGGCATTCTATTTCTAGGTACTGTTTGGTGTTACAAACAACGAAACTTACAACTCGAAAATTATTTTCCTACAAACATCTACTTGGCTTATAGGAAGCAAAACATGTGACTGTCATGTACCTGAATGAGATTATTCAGAGTCAGTAGATATGTCTCTGATGCCAGAATCATCTCTTCATTATTTGGAAGAGACTAAAAGATGCTTATATGTAGATATACATTCCTCCCTAGGTGAGTAAGTGGAAATTAATACAAGTCTACAAATAGAAAATATTTAAAAAGTGACTGAAGTCTATTCTATTCTCTATAACTCCCTTTATCAAGAAAAATTGATACTCTGATTACACTTCATTTTAAAGTCAATATTTCAACATTCAAGCACATTTTGTTCATGGACATTCTTTGACTTTTACTTTTGTATTTGTTCAAGCATCCCATTATCTACTGTGAAAAGAAACAAACTAAATAATCTTTCCAAAACTGTTGATTTTAGGCTGATTTCATACTGATAAATGCAACAAGATATGAGTCAGTATCTGCGTCACCATGCTCTTGGCCTCTATTCTCTTAACATTTATTCTTGGTAGTAGAAAGTAACCTTAACCACCTTATTTCATAGTCAATGTCCATCTGTATTTCAGAGGAATGCATACAGACTTTGATGACAAATTGAAATACATAGAAAATTAGTGTCCCTGTTCAGCGAGTATATAAGTATCAATGTGGAGCTTACTCATCACAGCCATTCTGTATCTTAAAATTAAATAGTAAGAACTCCATGTTCCTCAGTCTAAATAGTTAGATTGTTTTATAGAGAATGGCTTTTACTTTAATGAGTTAATTAGTTACCAAGATATAAATGAGAGATCTATATATTCAAAATTTAAAACTGCTGGTGTTGCAAGTCACAGGCTGAATTGCAATGGGATGACACAAAATCTACAAATAGCTGAGGTTTACCTCACAGAATAATTAGGAAGTCTCTGGCAGGAACAAACTCTGAATTAGAGTTAGTGTCATACACTCCTGGAACTGCTCTGTAGTAAGAGGGTAGAGGTAAACATTGCAAGATTCAGGTAGGTTAAATTAATCGCTTAATAAAAATCCACTGTTGTATTTTCCAATGCTCTTTATTAATTACAAGCCATGTCAAATCTCAGGGAATTTCAATACCCAGGCAGCTAGGCAGAGACTTCATTCCATCATCCTCTCTTGCTTCTCTCCCTCTCCATTCTCCTCCATCCTCCCCTTTCTGCTTCAGCCTTAGACCCTTTAAACTTTTCCCCAGCCCCCTCTCCACATCCAGACCTTCATTACATCACAATAGTATTCTTCAGCTGGGGGTGATCAGAGTCTTCTGTGATCACCTGCCTGCAGACCTTTGATCATGATCCTTCAACCGTAAACACTTAGTTCTATCTATGGAGATCTCAGCAGGGCTACCACAAGGGTGTGAATAGGTAGGAAGCAAAGCCTGCACCTGCTGCAAGGCATCAGCTTCAGAGCTACAAGTCATCAAAGCCCTTTTACAAACCAAAACAACACACAGGAGTAAAATATCCCACAATACAGGTAGGACAACACAAAACATAAATCTGTATCCGAGTGATTAGAAGATGATGCTGAAGGAATATTACCATTAACACAGGTGAGCTGCAGCCCATGAAGGAATGATGCAGAATTAATGTGATATCCACAGGACGGGAGAGAGGGTGGTAATGCTCTCTCTTCTACACATGACATAGCTGTAACAATAATGAACTCATAATATCCATACTTACTGCCCAAGACCTTCATAAGACCAAGCCAGGCAAAATCTCAGCCTAAGAGATGTAAATGATCTCTAAGCTCTACCTGTAACAGAAGAGCTATTGGCAGTTCATAGCTTTTTGGAAAGGAGAATCATTTTTGAAGATGTTGCCACTGTACATGTTCCATGATACAATGGATGGCCCCACAGCTAAGCACATATGAGTAGCATTAACTATAGTTAGTGAGTTGTCAAAGAAAAACATAAATTTAGAAAAGCAATTAATTGGGGTATGTGATAGGATATGGGATCGAGAAACAGGTATAAATATGGTCAAATATTGTACATGTTTATTAAATTCTCAAATATATGAATCTTAATTAATACTTGTGGGGTCCTTTTAAGTAATTTGTACCCACTGGATGGTCTCACACACAAAACTATTTGGGCAGCATAAATTGGGAGTTTACAGGTTATTAAATAAAAAGTAAAACTGAACAGAATAAATTGGGCAATATAGATGTAAGACAGATCTGGAATGAGTTGAAAAGAAATATGATGGTCAAATACATTGGAGGAAATCTTTAAAGAATTAAAAATATTTTAAATTATTTTTTAAGTAATAAGCTTCATTGGTAATGTTTTATGATTGTAGCTTTTGATACTTCAAGATGGTACAATCTCATAGAAAACTTCCTCTTCCTCTGGTTTTTACAATCATTCTGGCCCCTCTTCCCCAAATATACTAGGACTTAGGTACAAGAGTTAAATTTTAGATATTTCAGTTGGGACTGGTTCCTAAACTGTGCATTTTGATAAGTTGTGGTTTTCTGTAATGGTCTCCTTCTGTTACAAAGAGAAGTTCACATGATGAAATGTGGGGACTATACTTATGTGTAGGTTAAAGGACAAATATTTAGAATGTAGTTAGGGGTTATATTGATTTAGTAAAGTAGTGGTTGTAGGTTATCCTCCAATATCCACAACTTTAGTAGCCCTGGGTAGTTGGCTAGGTTTCCAATATTAGTCATAATTTTTGACCTGCTGAGTTGTTCAACTAGAGGGCTGTTGGGTACCTCCAAGATATGAGTACCTATTATTTGGTATTTGCGGGAACATAGGGTAAAATATAAATTGATCTAAATAAGAATATGTTAAAGATGGGTTGAACATAACTCTGTTTGAGGGTCAATCACATATTTGTGTGTGTGTGTGTGTGTGTGTGTGTGTGTGTGTGTGTGTGTATACACATATGTATATATGTATATATCCATATAAATCCATATATAACCATATATATCCATGTATATCCATATATATGGACATTTTGCATCACCACTTTTCATTTTCTATGTTAATTTTTGTATTTATGAAAAATGACATGGAACCAAACAGATTTGATGACAATCAAAATATTATGTAAAAGAAGAAACAACGGATTTTGTACAGTTTTTGTGTTTGTGTATATTTGTATCTGTTGGACACTTGTTAAGTGAACAAACTCTCTTTACATTAGTAGACTTATGTTGGTTAAATTTCCCTTTTAGTTACAATAGCATTTTGATTCTTCACTCTGCAGGATGTTTGCATTTCTGTGTCTTTCTTTTTTTTTTTGTTTGTTATTTGTTGGTTTGCTTTTTTCTTTTATTGAAGTCATTCTGTACTGTGAAATACGTGACAAGAGGCTCTTTGGTTCTTATCCCTTGGTGTTCTGAATTGTCTCCCTACTGCTGTTATTATTCTGAAGGACACAGAATTTAATGCATTTAACCAGAGGTTGCTTTAAGCTCTTCCATGTTCTAGATATAAATAAGGCCTAATTTTTAGACAATTGTTTTCCATTACAGCAAATGTTACCATGAAATGTAGTCTGATTTTTAGGTTTTTTTCCTAATTATATTTTCCCTGCTTCTCAAAAATCTTGGGCGTTGAATGATTATACCAATGTAATATAGTAAATGAAAAACAATAAAATGACAAAAGAGGAGCTTGGACAAAAATACTTATTTTTGAAGATTGCAATGCTCATTATTACACATTGTTAGATGTATGCATAGCATTTAAGTCTAATGAAGTCTGATTATTGTGTTTCAGAAGAAGTGTGTATTCTTATAAAATGAATTAATTTAGGGAAATTTTTATCTGTTTGTGAGAGTCTGTCCACTCTAATCTTCCATGGAGTATTGTTCCAGCCACTTCTCAACCTTCCTATCTATGCCTTTCAGTTTGCTTCTTCTCCCCCTCAAAATAAGCCATGAATGGTATATGGCTATGGTATATGAATGGTATACATTGGTATATGAACAGGTATACAATAGTGGACTGGCATCAAGTTTTATAAATGATCACCGTTTACTTATGCTAAATATCAAGATCTCTATGACTACCTTTTATTTGCTTTTTCCATAATGATAAAATACTCTGATGAAAGCAACTGAAGGGAAGTTTACTCAGGTTTAAGCTACAGCCCTTCATGGAGGAAAAGTCTCATCTGAAAAAGCTGAGGCATCTGCTCACATTGCATTTAGAGGTACACAGAATAATGGAGTCTTATGCTTCACTTACTCCTATTTATACAGTCTAGAATCTCGTCCCTGACTAGGAAATTATATCTCCTACAGTGCATAGTGTAGAGAAATAGGCCTGTGTGGAAGCTAGGAAGGGTCTATACACCAGGGCTGTATATTCAGAAACCACATTCAAAGGCCTGTGTAGTCCTGATAGAATATAGAAATAATGTTAAGAATGTTGTTATACATATTTAATCCCAGGAAATCAGTAGTAGCAAACAACCTTATTTCCAACATTAAGAAGGCAGTGGTTGTCCATATCTTTAATCCCTAAGACAGAAACAGTATGTGGACACAGACACAGGAGGCAGGGGACAGAAGTAGTCAGTGTCAAATTGGAAGTGAGATCTGAAGTGAATCAGAGTGAAGGGCAGGCAAAGTGGAAGAGTTAGGAGACTCAAAGTGAGGACACACCCAACTCTCACAATATAAAGACAGGCTCCCAACTCAAAACAGTCAGTTATTGAAGAACCAGTTATGGCACATAGTATGAAACAAGCAGTCTGAAGCAGGCAGGCTGTGGGGAGAGACACAGAGACACAAAGCTGACAGAAGTCATTAGAGGGAAGAATGAGTCAGTCTGAAGCTAAGGCAAGCAGTTCAGTCTGAGGCAGTCAGAAAATCAGCTGGAGTCTGTCAAGTCAGAATAGTTCAGTCAGAGTCTGCCAGCTCAGAAGATCAGTTCAAACCAGAAAGTTTGGAGAAGAGTTTGAGCCAGTACAAGAGTGAGTTGAAGCAGAAGAGTTCAGAGCAAGCTAATCAGAGTGGCTCAGTCAGTAATACATCTAGAAGGCTTAAACATTTTAGATTATATGCAGGTAAAAATGCTTCAGGGCTCCTGGCTAGACCAGTGACTTAATTAGGCAAAAGAATAAATTGTCTTTGCCCTGAATCATGGCTACAGCATAGTTATTCCCTCTTCAGTTATCCTAATAATGATAATTCCCCACAGACTTTGTCTTTGTGAATGGCCAACTTTGATGTGGTTCTAATAGGAAAAAAAAAACACTTATGCAACTATAGGAGATTATTTAAGGTATAGAAGTAAGCCTCTTTTCATGAAATATATAACTTTAAAAATCTATATTAACTTAAATAGCAGAATATTCATGTCTAAAGTTTTGGTATGCCCTTAGTTAATATTTCCATTCCTGCCATCTTATATCATGAAAAAAATTATTTTGGGAAGAAAAATATCATTTTCTCTTAGAACTATCACGTCACCTTCTATCCTTTGGGGAAATCAGAGCAGGAATTCACCTATGTCAGGTACCTGGAAGTAGAAACTGAAGCAGAAGCCATGGATAAATCTTGCTTACTGGGTTGCTCAGCCTGTTTTCTAATACAACTAAGGATCATCTGCCCAAGGTTGGCATCACCTGCAGTGGATTGGACTCTTCCACACCAATCATTAATCAGGAAATTAGTCTGCAGATGTGCGTACACAGCAATATTATGCAGGCATTTTCTTCCAAATAAGATGCATTCTAAGATATATCTAAGTTTATATCGTTGACAAAAACTAAAATTAAAATAGGTATAAACATTAAGAAATTGAACTTTTCTTGCCTTAGAATTTCTATAGTAAAAATTCTCTACACATTTGTATTCTGTCAAGATCTTTCAAACTGACTTAAGTAATCTGATTCATGTCATTCTTTCCTTTAAAAGAATGTCAAAATTTTGACACATGAACTTTTCTATTTCTCTTACAAAATGTTCATTTTCTTAACATGTTTCTATTCTTTTCCAAAGGCAGACCACATGCAGGTTCATATTCATGTATAATCAATATGGATTATGATTTGGAAGAATCACTCAGTAAAACCCTAGTAAGAATGATAACAAATTGTGTTAATATTTTAATTTTTATTTTACTCCAGCCTATGGACATATTGCTTACTGTGAGTTTTTACTAAATGAAACCAAACTATGGATTGAAGTTTTGACTATTCAAGGCACTATATAATTGAAATTAATTCCTGTACATGAAAGAATAACTAAGAAAGGGCATTGAACTTGTAAGAGAAAACAAGCACAGAGATGATGGAATTATTTTCATGCTTCTTTTTAAAATTTCAAATTCTTCCAATGATTTATAAATTAATATTCACAAGATAAACACTTAATGTCTTTAGTATTATAAACACTAAGCACAAGGAGATAACAGAACATACAAATAACCACCTTTCCCATTTTATTTTTCATCTGTGCTGCATGTTTCAAAGGAAACATCTGATATTAAGTACTTTATATAACCTATCCATGACTTAGTAAAAGCTGAAACCAGATCACTTTCTGCATCATATCATCAGCTGCTCCATAGTCAGATAGGTAGATGGCTATAGTAGCAATGGAGCTAGAATGCAAAATGGAGAGTAACTGAAGTCCAGGGTTACTATGGTTTTTCTGTAAAATAAACTGATGTTTTTATGGTTTGGCATATATGTAAAAGTAGTTATCATCTGGGCTATGTTTTGTTCTAATATGTCAATCTCTAGCAATAATTTAATTTACATTCAGAAATTCAATGTTGTTTTTGTAGAATATTGTCTCATATTGATTTTGGCATCTAACTGCTCTATTGATAATATGTTATGCTTTCTGATTTTGTGTTCTTATGTGTTTTGTTTTTGTATGTGTCTATGTGTGTGTTTCGTGTGCTTTTTCACTGCTTGATTTTACATTCTGTTTTGTTCGCTGGTGTGAAGGTTGAGAAAATTTGGGAGTTGATGGAGTAGAAACAGTGATCACAATTTAATGTGTGAATTTTCAATAAACGTGTCTTTTAAAATATTTGGCAGTTTTTTTTGCTTCACTTTTAAAAATGTTACAGATTATAATATATTTCCCTCTTCCCTTTCCTACCTCCAATAAACTCCAATAATTCCCATATACTCCTCTTTGCTCTCTTTCAAATTCAAGGCTGCATTCATTATTTGTTATTGCATACATATATGTATATGTACATGTATATACATATTCCTATTTATAGCCTGCACTTGTGGCATCAACTCTACACAATGAACTACTGGCAAAGGGAAAGCTAGAAGTGAAAGAAATTGTCTTACCCATGGAAGAATCCACCAATTGATTATTCAATTCCAAATACTCAACCCTGAAAACATACATACAATTAACATTATGTGAAACATGGGTTATATTTAGAAAAAAAAGTAGTTTCTTAAGACATTGATAGTACGTATGGACAGGAAAACAATTATCATTTTTACTATTTTTGTATGTAATGATATTTAAAGAGTTTAATAGATAGTATATTTTTGATTATTTTAAAAGATTTACCTGACTTAAATTCTTCATATACAATATACAATTATATCTCAAGTTTAATGTCAAAGTCAGTAGCAAATCATTCATGTTATATGTCTTTTAACCTTCCCCATCCTTCCCTATCATCTCTTGTTATCCTATTTGTTCTTATTTTTAAAATTTTACCCTTTTCCCACATTTGTGCCAGTTTATTTGTGTACATAGAAGGCATTTATAACCAAGCTTTCAATTTTGCATGTTTTTAAAGGGGAATCTAAGTTTTCAAAGGACATGAAAAAAGAAGACAGACAATCACAAAAGATAAAAGGAGCAGGAAAAGAGGGCGTTGGCAAGGAAGTTTAATAGTGAGGTGATTATTTTCATAATGCAGATATACAAGTGTAAAAATGCCACAGTGAAACTCCTCTACTTGATACTATGAATATGTACTACAGCTTTAAGTATATGAAACCATAAAATGAATGTTCTTATGACAACAAAAGTAAATTATCAAATATTACAATCATGTCCTAGTTTTCCTGACAGTAGTGTTCTTACAAGAAAATACTGATCAGGGAGAATAGCATGAAATTTTTGTAGTACCAAAGGAAAAATACCTATCAAAAAAGAATAATGGAACCAGTGAACTTATCTTTCAAAAATAAAGAGATAAGGACATTGTAAGTGTAGAGGAATAGGCCTGTATGAAAGCTAGAAGAATCTATATTCCAGGAGTCTACATGTGGCCCAGATGGAATGTAGAAAGTAGGTTAGGTATCACCTGTAATCCCAGCTTTCAGAAGGCAGTCGGGGTCCACATATCTAATACAGAAAAAGAGTGTGGAAGCAGACATAGGAAGCAGAACTCAGAAAGAGTCATACAAGAAGTAACATCTGAGATGAATCAGTAGGCAAGTTGAGTCAAAATGAGTCAGAGTGAGGACAAGCTCCACTCTCAGGAGAGAAAGGAAGGCTCTCAGCTCACAGCAGGAGTCAGTTATAGCAGGTAGTATTGGGTAAGCAGTATAGCAGGCAGACAGAGGACAAGACACAGGCACAATGAAGCAGTCTGAATGAGGAGCAGAGAGGCTCACTGTTCCTTCTACTAAATTCTGCATATTTGAATTCACAGTAGTTTTGACAAGATATACTAAACCTATGAAAGCCCAAGACAGACAAAATCTCAACACAGAGGGAAGACTTGGCTGTATAATCCCACCCTTATCTGTAGAGTTATTGGTAAATGTAGCTGCTTTGAGAAAGAGAGAATTTAGTCTACACACATAATCCATGGTATGTTATCCACTCTCTAGTGGAAGACAAGACATCCAAAAGTAACTTGGGCAACATGAATTGGTCTTGAATGTTTAAGAACACAAAGAAGGGTAGGTAGTGAAAAGAGGTGAACAGGATCAAAACACATAACATGAAATTCTCAAAGAAGTAATAAAATAAATGAATACATTAAAAATATAAAAAGGCAATATACTATGAACAAGGAAATTTTATAACAATATCACTTATACTTTACGATTTATAGCAATAATTTTCATCATGGATATAGTTTTCTGATTTGCTTTTCTATTATTGCTAATTCCGTTAATTTTATCCTTTATAGTCCATGTGCTTGCTGTATTATATTATATGATATAGGACTTTCTATTATTTTAGTTTAAAAAAACCTACCTGTTCCCATTTGGCTTTGCAAGTAGCCTGTGATGTGAATTTTAATTGAATTGTTACATTTGACCTTTTTGTTTCTTTGAGACAGTGTCTCATTGTGTAGACTTGGTGGTCTGTAAATCACTATGTTGACTAGACTGGCCTGGATTCAAATGTACATAGACCTTCCTGTCTCTTCCCATGCTGGGATTTGAGGCATCAACCACCACACCCTGCTGTATATTTCTGGAATAAATGTTTTATCTGTATTTGTTCAGGATGCTACATTCAATTTCTCAAAAGAACATCAAAAACTAGACTTCTAATTTAAATACTATGAAATGTCTCTAGGCCTATTACATGGAAAACTCCAGAATATCAGAACACATTGTGTCATAAAGACACAAACACTTTGTGACATAAAACAACCAATTAGTAACCAAAATCAGTGCTCATGGATGAGTTCAATTCAAAAGAACAGGAATCCTGGCTCTTAAATATGGTAGTTAAAAAAAAAAAAAGTTTATTTGTGACATACTGTGTTAAAAATCTTCACTATTCCAAAATGATAAAATAACACTTAGGCAGAATAAAGTGTTTTTAACAGAATAAAGCTGAGTGTTAAGTATACAAGGCATAATAAGATCAGAAATAGACACATTTTGCCCACTGGTGGAATGTTTTACACAATCAAACATAATCGATTGATGTTTAAACTACCGTGTAGAGAATTGGATGGGAAGATGATAATCATGTGGCTGTCAAGTATCATGTCACACATTTTTTATTATTCACAAAGGGAAATGCTATTCCTAGCATGAGACAATCAGACAAAGAGATTTTTAACTTTACCATAAAATCTGCTCCACTGCTGAGTCACAAAGTATTCCCTATTTGGAAATAAAAATAAAAGCGAGAGTCTCAACAAGCTCTGTAAGGAGAAAAATTGGTGTCCTGTAGAACTACAGTCAAAACAGAACGGATACCTGGGCTCTGTCTAGTGGTCTCTCTTCAAAACAGGATTTTGTTAAACTTGACAGTAAACCTCTAAGAGCATGGTAGCTAAGAGCAATCTTGAAAAGGAATTACTGTTTAAGCTTAGCCTATTCTATATGTCAGAAACTTCCCATGATCTCACATCTGGAACTGTTTATACTTTTTAATAGCATGGACAGAAGACAAAGCCTATGGTCAGAGAAACACAGAGTAGGAGATGAACGTGATGGACAATGTGAGCTGACAAAGGGGATCAGAATATGAGTGTGCTCTATTCTAGCTACCCTCCAGGAGTGTGAGAAATTATCCTTTGGGATGCAGTATGACATTATGATGTGTTTTTGTGTGGGTACAAGGACTAAGCATGCCAGGATCAAGAATGATCATCTACTTGTCCTTGCCCACAGAGGTTTTGATGGAAGTTTTAAAAGAACCTAGTAAGACTCAAACTTCCTCCTCATTCCTTTGACACACAGTACAAAAGCTCCATAGAGCAGCTGCCTGAAATTGTACACATACAATGTCAGCTCAGCTTGACAAATATCTGAATGAATTTGCACCAGCTACAGCTTTAGAGGACTGCCAATTCACATCAGGGAGCTATTACAACTGAAAGTGAAACGGGAAAGGAACATAGAGAAAATACTCAGCACCTCAGATACATACCAAAAAAAATATCCTGAAAGAATTAGCTGTCATTGGCTTTTATATGTACTCTAACAACCGTATAAGGTTACTGTCTCCAGTAAGGTTTCTTTTCATAACTAAAGAAAATGTGAAGGGATAAAACAAAGAAAATGAATTCATGAATACATGACTGACCCTATAATGATACTTTTGAAAATCCCATTCCTAAAATTGTAAGAAAGATAATCACTGTCATGAGAGTGTGTGAATGAAAAAAAAAAAAATCACACTGAAAGTGGATTTGCAGATGAGAAATCGGGAAGAATCAAGAACTATCAAAACAGCTCATCATCTATCCACAAACCTGAATAAAAGATGATGGAACACAATATCCTAAGAGCTATAGTAGAGAAACAAGATGACAAAAAATAAACATGCCTCTTGACAAAATCTATGAATGCAAATGGGCTGAATTTGAGAATCAAGAACAACCTGGTTAGGAGAATCATAAAGGAAGAGATTGCACAATATTTTTACCAGGTCTTTACTGCCACTCCTATTGTCTTCTCCTTGTACTTTTTTGAAATATAATTTTCTTAAGACACTCAATGAACTGAAATAATTTTCTACATCCTTTATGCCCACAATGGTACGAGAGAATTTAACAGAAAAAGAAACTGCAAAATTTACTCAAATCCATGAATATTTAATAAAGAATGGATCATTAAAATGTCTGATGGGAAATTTAAATTTTCCTTGGATTAAATAAAAATGAACATATAACCTTCATAGACATGTGCATGAAAATTGTAATGAAGACAATTTGTATCAGAGTTTACATTAAAGGAAAGAAATGTCTCAAAGATTTCACAGTGGCATCTAGGAATTTAGAAAGGCAAGAACAAATTAATAAACAGTAGAGAGAAATTATAATTATTAGAACTGAAATAGTAAAATTATTGAAACAAATAATTGTTTTGTAATAAGAGATAAACAGAATTGAAAAATATTTAGGAGGATTAATGAAAGAAAACAGACAAATAGGTACAATTAAACCAAGAGATATAGCACAGAGGATTGATATGACAGTGGCAGGAAAGGAAGGAAAGAGTCCTGAGGAAAGTCAACAATCAGGGCTATAGTGCTTAATATCTTGTATCTCCCAGATTGCCCTTCCTTTTGTGTGTAATACCCAACATCATTTCGGTATATTAACATGATCTGATATTGTAGTATATTTCTGCCTTTAATTTTCTTTTTCCTTGCTTCTTAATCTTTTCTTTTCCCGGAGGACATATACTAGTTTGGTTTAGGAGCCCTTTGTGTCAGTTTCCTAATCTATGGGGCTGTCCTGTTTCATATAATAGTATGCCTTCTTTTCATATTACCTTTAGCAAAAGTTCCGTCTCTTTAAATCTTTTGCTGACAATAGTTGTCCTCCCCTTTACATTCCTTTGTGCTATAAAATTGCAAATATGGAGGAATCAATATGTCAAAATTTTACATGAACCCCACAAACAGGTCTACCCTTCCTTGTGCCAGACTGGCTATTCTACATAAATGATGATGATGATGTTTTTTCCTTACCTCTGCCACTATCCTCCTAAGAGATAGTCATTCCTTCTTTACAGGTTGATTATATTGTTACCACTTACAAAGGGTAAGGATATTTGTTTCTCTTTACAGTAATACGGAATACATTTTCAGAGATTCTGCATATCTTCCATTAGAAGGCTCTGAGAACTTTTATGCAAATTTTATTGATAAATGTGGTAACACATGCATAGACAAACACTCATGCCCACAGTCACATACACACATGTCCATGCAAAAACACACACATGCATGCATCCACAAACATACACACAGAAAAGGTCTTAAATACCATTAATATTGGCAGAATCAATTTTGACTCAAATCAGTCAGAAATGAAACTTTTCTGTTACACATGCTGAAGAACCATGTGTGCCCAAGTGACTATGAGGAAATCTGGGTCAGAACCATGTGTGCCCAATTATTACAAGGAAATCTTGGTCACAATAAGTATGTTTCACTTAACTGAGGACATTTGTCTTATTGCAGCATCAAAATTGTTAACAATTGATACATTTCTCTTTTTGTTGCACATATGTTTGTTTATATTAATCACTATCTCTGTATTTCTCCCCAAGACTGTGTTTGTAGTTCACAATCCTATTAATCCAACATTAAATTATGGGACATCATGGTGATATTAACAATTAACCTAAAAAGGATGGATGGGAGATGGATAGTATCAGTCAATTGTAAGGTTGTGTTCTGTAGTTGCTTAACAGTTAAGTATGAATAAATAGCAGTCCATTTAAACTATGAACTAAGCTGATTATTTTATCATTATAAACTCTGTCCTACACTTCAACAGAAATGTCTAAAATTAGATTTCCTAGAATCCACTTGAAATCATATTTCTGGCTGTACTTTATCAGTTGGAAGTTTGTGTACCTTGACCTTGATTTGACTTTTGGATTAAAATATTGTGTATAGAATTACTCTGGATAACATGGAGCCACACCAAACTAATGGAGGCAATTTTTGAAATCCTTGCACACTGTAGCCCTTTAATACTCAGGCAAGCTTCAGCATTCTTATTATAAAAATACCTAGAGATGTCTTTCTTTCACTTTAAGAATGATTGTTGTAGAAAGAACCACCACACGGTGGCCATTAAACTACCAAATTTAAGTGAGCCCAAATAAAATTTAAAGTTTATTAGTAGCTTTTACTTGGAAAATAATTCCATTCATACTGGTTTTACAGAAATCTTTACTCCAGAAATTCTTTTTAGAGTAATTTCACAACTACATCTCAGTAGTCAGGTCTTCAGAGTTTAATCGAGAAACAAAACAAAACAACAACAATAACAAAAAAAGAACTATGAAAATCCAAAGATGTATCCATTGTCTAACCTAATTAAATATTTGGCAAGAAGGATCCTGTTCTTTCAGTATGACATACACACATACACACACACACACACACACACACACACACGCGCGCACACACACACACACACACACACACACACACACACACACACCTCTCATGGTAAACAAGTTCAAAGAAGAAAAATATAAAGATATATTTTGCCTCATGGTTTCAGAACCTTTGATCCATAGAACATGGGTCCATTTTTCTGCACTACTGAAGAGGTTCTGAAGTAATGACAGAGAACTCATGGTGAAGGAGTTACTTATATCACATGGTCCAAAAAAAGAAGAAATAGGGCTACAGAAAAGTGTACCCTCCAATGGCATACAACCACTGACATAAGGCCTCCAAGTACATACTGCTCACTGATGTTTCCAAACCTGCTATAAATGCATCCATTGTTTACTTAGTCACCCCAACTGAACTGTTTAGGAAGATTAAGAGGTGTGGTGTTGCTCTGGAGATGTCATTGCAGGTGTTCTTTAAGGTTGCAACAATCAAAGAAGGCACACTCTCTCTCTTTGTTTCTCTGTCACTCTGTCTCTCTCTGCCTGCTGCCTGAAGATCAGGGTGGAAATCTCTCAGCTACATCTCCAGGAATATACCTGCCTATGTGTCACCTTTTCTTCCTCTGTGATAATAATGACTAACTCTCTGAACCTGTAAGTAAAACCTTAATCAAATGTTTCCTTTTCTAAGAGTTGCCTTAGCCATGGTGTCTTCTCACAGCAATAGAACAGTGACTAAGACAGAGGCCATTGTGAACTGACTGATGTGAGCACTGGGAGTAGAAATCCAGTCCTCTGCAAGAGCAACAATGTTCTTACTCACTGGGGCTATCTTCAGCCCCTATAAACAATTATAGCTGATTTTAAGTATGGTTCCATTACAAAGTCTCCAATTCACAAAAAAAGTTTCATCTTAATCTAATAATTCTGAATTAGTAATTTGAAAAAAAAAACAGTTGGCATGAGGTTTTTAGGATAAAATGTCTTTTTAAGTACCTTGTAAAATATTTATTCTTCAAGGATTTCATACACACACACACACACACACACACACACAAATGCACACCAATTATTCCCTGACCATTTTAAACGTGTATATAATGCATTCTATCATTCTCAACTGCCACCTTCATTTACCTCACCATAAAAATATATATATATATATATATATATATATATATATACTATCAACCTTAATTTGAGGAATCTCTATTTTCAATAGAATAGCAGAGAATACTCACAGATGCCCAAAGTACTGAGGAAAGATGAGAATCAAATTCTCAGCCCTAAACAGAACATTTCTACCATCCACAGTAAGGTTTAGGAAATATGTCCTCAGTGGGGGCAGAAAAATAGGTAAGATCTGGAGGATAGGAAGAAAGGCTTCTTCTTTGAGGGCCACAGACATTTCAATTACAATCTAACATCAGCCACAATTGCCAGCAGTTGTTTGTGAAAGAATGGATCCATCAACCATCAAGTATGATGGGAGCATGTTCAACAAGCCCTTGCAATCTTTGCAGAACTATCGACTGCTGAATCACATTGAGAGAAAGGAATAAGTCATGGTCTTCAGTTGTGTGCTCATTGATGACTCAACCATGCTCCAAAGCATAACTCCAAAATAATAGTCACACAGATGTCCCTGATTAAAATCAGTGGGATAAAAAGCAAAACAAAATTACCTAAAGCTTTTATAGAGAGGAGGGGATAGTATAAGGTTGGAAAAAAGAAAAAAAAACCCTTAAAATGATGTAGAATGAAGACCATTTGTACAGGGAAGACCAGCAGTATAAAATCAAAGGAGCAATACCACATTTGTCATTCTTTATTTCTCATCTCTTAATATAATTATGAGGTGAAAGATGAATTTAATTTAGCAACTGAGATTGCTATGGTACAAAAGTTGAACAGGAATTAATAGTAAATATAGAATAATAAAAACATTCTGTTTTGTCAGTGTTCCATAGAAGTACAACT
The DNA here is from genome assembly GCA_026225945.1 of Cricetomys ansorgei. Taxonomy (NCBI): domain Eukaryota; kingdom Metazoa; phylum Chordata; class Mammalia; order Rodentia; family Nesomyidae; genus Cricetomys; species Cricetomys ansorgei. Next base: position 16,121,737 of record JAMJFZ010001815.1, read on the forward strand.
TAAATCTTTCAATATATTTAAGTTTATAACAAGTATAATGAAAAGTATGTTGAAATGTAGTATAGGTGTAGATGTGTGCATTGATATTATTATCTACCTTTATTGGTTCATGACAGAGAACAGTTTATTCTTAGCTAATTCAATCCCTGGTTCTAGAGGGTTTCAACCTCCATACACTCTAATCTTAAAGATACAAACCTGGACCTTAAGGGCTTAGCCTCTATACAATCTAATCTACAAACCTAAATATATAACATTTCAGTCTCTGAGACTTACTGCTAACTGACTCACTCTGACTAGCTCCTTCTGAATTCTGACTCTTCTGGTTCAACTCACACTTGTTCTGGTTCAAACTCTTCTCTAAGCTGACTAGTTCAAACTGACCTTCTGAGGCAGCCTACTGTTTATGAATAAACGTTTCTAACTCTAGCTGACTCTGACTGAATCCTTTGTTTTCTCTGACTGAACTGCTCTGCCATGCTTCAAACTAACTCTCCCTGTTACCTACTCTTCCTATCTGACACTGACTCCTTCTGCTGAACTGTTTCTGTCTTCTCTGACTGATTTTCTAACTGACTACCCAACTCTCTCTGCTGACAGCCTGTTTTTATATCATGAGAGTTTTGCATGACCTCACTCCACTCACTCTGCTAACTCTTCCTCTGATTTGTCACTTTGCCTGCTCTTCACTATGATTCATCTCAGATGTCACTTTGCCAAGTCTTTACTCTCATTCACTCTCAGGCTTGCGATGAAAGGATTATACTCACTCTGTATTTCACTCTGCCTCTGATTTTCTGCTTCTCAGTTGACTAGCATGCTCTAACTCAATCTCCTTCTATTCTATCTTCACTGAGTCTCTCTTAACTCTAAACTGACTGTGAACTCTTAACTGAGAACCAGGAACTGAGAGCCATGGACTGAGAACCCTAATGTACTTCTGAACTGACTGGTTCAATTTACATCCTGAGAGCTGGGATTAAAGGCATGAACCACCACTATCTTCAGAATTGGGTTTAAAGCTGTGGCCTACATTGAGATTAAACATGTGAACTAATGTGCTTTCTACCCTAGAGCAGCCATACTGCTGAATCAGAGAACAAATGTCTATATACAGCCCTCTCAATGTAATCCTTTCTTAGAGCAGTCACACTGCTGGATTAAAACAGTAAATGTTCCTCTACAATATAGAATAAATTAAAGAACAAAAATTGTTAAATTTATTTGAATAGTTAAATTTTCAAGGATATTCATTTTTGTGATACATTGCTTTCAAGGTTTCTCAATGGAGGTCTAAATCTATGAATATTTCTAAAATATAGTAGCATGGAAGTTAAGAGAAAACAGATATAATTACTATTTTCACCTAATTTCCAATACTTTCTACATTAAAACAATATTCTGAGTAACCAATGTCATGACAGGGCAGTAGATTGAAAAGTAATATCTTTAGGAATCGTAATATTTGCAGAATTTGAACAGTTTCATGATTCATAGGAAAGTGTTTAACTTTTTACAATTTACTATTTCTCATTTTTTATCTTCATTAGCATTGTTGAGGGATTTGATATTTCTCCTTTAATCTTTTCTTTTTATTGAAAAAAAAGATTTTTCTCATACAATATATTCTGATTACAATTTCCTCTTGTCCAACTTGTCCAAGTCCTCCATATCCACCCAAATCCACACATCTGCACACTTTCTTGCTCTCTCCTTGAAAACAAGCAGAAATAAGAAAGTATTGTTTTCTTATTCTCTCACTTCTTACCCTGGAACATGGCTAAGCTCAGCCTGCTCAGCCCCAAGGAAGGAAAGTGCAGGGCATGGGTAAACACATCCTGGCAGGTCCCAGATCTGAAGACTAAGAGTCAAGGATTCTTGGGATAGGCTCTCAGAGGAGCTTCTCTCTCATTTATTGAAGTGAGGGTGGTTACATCTATAGGGTACAGGTAGGAGAGGGTCTTTGTACCGAGGCTTGGGATCCATTTGTTAAGACAAGAATACTGGAGTAGCCTCATTTGCATATAGAGCTCAAGTCTAAGCATCAAAGTCTTGCAAAGGCACCTTCTACATAAGGTGTAGTCCTACAGGGAAAAAGAGGAAGATACCTAATCAGTAAATAGACTCATCCCTAGGCTTCCAGCTAGGAAGATAAGCATCAACCAAACCACATTCCTTTGCTTCTGTGAAGCAGGTAATATTTAATATTTAGCTGGGTTCCGGCCAGGGCTAAAGTGGGGAGCAGCCAAATGCCTGCCATTCTCATCTCCTGGGATGATGAGGGGACCTACTCTTGGCTCTATGATAGTCCCATAAGAAAGAAAAAGAAAGAAAGAAAAGAAAAGAAAACAAAAGAAAACAAAAGAAAAGAAGTCCAAAACAAACAGAAGAAAAAAAAGAGCCAACAAACAAGCACAAGGAACACATAGATGCAATAAAAATGTATTTAGACTTTGGTTACATGCCTTAAAAATAGCTTAACATCTTAGTTTCTTTTCTTGTTGCTGTGATAACAAAAATAAAACCCTGACAAAGGAAACTAAAGGGAGAAAGTGTTGACTCCAGCCCACAGATTCAGGCAATAATTCCTCAAGGCATTGAAATCATAGAAACCAGCACTTCAGGGAGCCATTTGCATTGCATTAGCAGCACAGAGGCAGTGTGGGAAGCATGCTTGTCCCTTTGCTTATTTTCACCTACTCATTTTTTTCTCCCATTACAGTTCAAAATCCAAGCCAGGGAATGATACTACCATAGTTTGTGGACATTCCCATCTTTCCTGACTTAACCTAATTAAGATTATCCCCCATTGGCATGCCCATAGGCTCCTCTGTTAGGTGATTTTAGATCTCAAGTTGAGAGATGAAAGAAGTCATCCCATTCACAATGGCATTATGACAGAGACAGAATTGTTAAATTAAATTTGTTAAAGCAGTTCTCTGGTATAGATATGCAATCAACATTTATTTGTCATGTGAAAAAGGTCCTGGGTCTGATCCACAGCAACACAAAAACTAACAGAAACAAACGAACAAACAAACAAAACAGTTAATTCATTAACTAATACTACAACATACAAAGAACATGTTTTATAATCAGCTCCCCAAACAAGTCCCTAGAGACTAAACTCAAATGATATGACTTAGAATAAGGTTAAATGCCAGCAGTCTTGAACTCTGTTTTGATCTAACCTTTTAAGAAATCAGAAATGGCCAATTGCTCTGATTTTTGTCATTGTCATTATCTGTTTTTAAAATCAATGTCACATGATCAAATACTTGGAATTGACACTGTTTTATATAATGAAGAATTAGCAATACTATCTCAAACAACAGCCAACAAAGGTATATCTATATCTATATCTATATCTATCTATCTATATATATACACACACATACATATATACACACATATGCAATTACATATATACAGTATATATATTACACACACATTATATATAATATATAAGTATATAATATTTATATTATATAATATTATATAATATTATAATAATATATAATGTGTATGTAATATACATATACATATATTATGTAATATACATAATGTATGTAATATATATTATGTAATATACATAATATATGTAATATATAATATATATGTAATATATTTTACATATGATATATGTATATATATATAAAGCTTTTCTTTACACAGAGGGAAAAACAACATAATTTTGAGTATCAGAAAGTCATGATCTCATCCTCAAACACAGCCAGTTAGCAGTCATAGAACAAGACTGTTCCCAGGGTCATAGTAAAACATGTATCAACTGTATCAACTCACTTTCTCTACATTAACAGAAACATTTGTCTCCTTTTGCTCCCTGGTATCACACTGGAGACATTGAAACTTCATGATTGTGAAGCCTTTGAGGGAAAGACTGTGAGGTGAATTATAAAACCATGTGCTGTCAAGCGATGTAATAAGACAATACAAAGGCATGTCTGTGGTGACAGACTGACCCTACAATAAGGCTGTACCACACATGGTCTCTGAAGGCTGTCACGATTTCGCAAATCCACTCCACAGAAGCAACCTAAACCTCCCTCAAGAACAAACAATGAGCTGGGTAATGGTGGCCCAGACATTTGTTCCCAGCACTCAGGAGGCAGAGCCAGGCGGCGCTCTGTGAGTTTGAGGCCACCCTGGTCTATAGAGTGAGTTGCAGAAAAGTCAGAATTACAACAGATAAATTCTTTCTCTAAAATAAAAAAATAAAAATAAAAAAAAATACACAAGGAATTATTGTATCATTTATTTATGCTACACAATGAAAATAAACCAACCTTTAAAAATATTAAAGTTTTCAGAGTTGCACAGCACCACCACATTAGAGCATTAAGGGAAGCATCAGATTCTGCCAGAGATGAGGGCTTATACAATTGCTCAGCTCAGATTTTTATGATACTCAGCCATGGCCTCATGAAAGTGACCTACACCAGATGGTCTTTCTAGAGGACAAAGAGAATCCTTTAGGGACCAGCTTTATGACACTGATTGCTTAGAAATGTAAATGAAAGAAATACTTGTAAATTAGGTGAAAATTGCATGGGTTTCCCCTTTGTATCTAAACTATTTCTTTAAAAATAGTAACAGATTTAGCCTTCTATTAAATAATCTTAATATCAATGAATGACTGAAAATGAGAAGGTAGTAAAGCAGTTAATTGATTAGATTTTCAAGCAACAAAATACATTTATGTACTTTTATTTTCCACACATTTTTCCATTATCATTTTTCTGTGAAGAAGGATAATTCTCTCACAGTAGCTACTAAATGTCTATAGCTCTTCATCTAGAGGGGGTGACTCGTGATATTTTCCCCTTCCCCATTTATATGCCAACTGATGTTATCATTGTGCAGCTCTTCCTTAATACACCATTTTGCTGAGATTTCATAGGTGCAGATGTCATATATAAGTCTCTTCAATGATATGTCCTCTGATAATTTAATCCCAATTAGTCAGTCCTATATACACATAGACACAATCAACACTAAATGAACTGAGAACACTGTATTTAATATGTTTAATACAGTTCAATAATTCCTGAATATATACTTCTCATAAAATTCTTATAGTGTAAAATATATACTAAAGTATATTAGATCAATTTGTATCTTTTAGATTTCATATAAATATAAGTAAGTATTAGAATTGTTCAGTAGTTCTATAGGTACATATGCTTTATATGAACAGAAAATATGTTTTGTTGGAAAATGCATGTGAAGTTAAAAAACAGTGTTTTAAGTGGCAGACAAAATTATGCCTTTTTTGTTACTTTTACTATTAATTATCTCTTCACCAACTTAAGTATCTTGAGTAAAGACTTAACCATTAATTAATATTGCAATTACCTTCCAATATAAAATCTCATTGAATTAACTGATTAACTTTTTCTAAATTAACTGATTTAATTTTTCTTTTATAACTACAGTTCCCATTATATTTCCTGATTTAAAAGTTCATGAGATATTTTCTTTTAACCTTATGAACAATTTTCTAATACATGAATAATAATATTAAAATTCAATTTTAGATAATTTAAAGTTGTCTATTCTTTATCAATAATAAAATAACATCAAATCCTATCCTAATTGGTTACTTGAACATTATGTATAATTATGTATTCTCTTCACAGACCCAACAGTTGGAGTCACAGACATATTCTGAATTCTTTCCTTAGTATAAATAACTTTCTTTCTCCAAATTTTTTTATTATTTCTTTATTGAGAGTATATTGACTAAAAGGCTCAGTTTTAGAATATTCTGCCCTATGTAGCTTGAAAGAATATTTCCTAGAATGGTAGATTATTTATATCAAGAAATATTATTAAATTTGGTGCCATATGATTTACATTTTTTCCCAATTTGCAAAAACATTGTACTGCAAGATCTCATCCTATGCAACTTCACAGAAAATTTTAAAAATTAAGGAAGGAATCACACACTGGGTGGTTGTGGTACACACCTTTAATCCCAGCACTCAGAAGGCAGAGGCAGCTGAATCTCTATGAGTTCTAGGCCAGTCTGGACTACAGAGCAAGTCCTAGGACAGTCAGGGCTACCCAGAGAAACCCTGTCTCAAAACAACAACAACAGAGAAACAATCATAATTTTATTTGTTTAATTTTGATGAGAATAGGAGGGAAACAACATCAGTAGGGAAACATAGATAAAAACATGTGAAAGATTTGTTTCACGCTATCTAGATGATACAGAGAAACAGAACTAGACAATTCTCAAAAACAGTTCTCACTATTTGCAAGACTGTTAAATTTTTAACATAATATTATTAGTGAGATCCATTCATGTCTTTTACTTTTAATTTTCTTCAAATTTTTGTCCACATCATCGTTTAATTAACTACGTATATTCATATTTTTTAAATTGGTGCAGAATACTTTTCTGATGAGTGAATGTTAAAACTCATTGTTTTGTGGGGGAGCTGGGAAGAGCAGAGGAGGGGACAATGTGGATTGCATGTGTCTCTCATATAAATGAGAGAAGAAAAAAATCTTATTTTAATGTTAAGTCTGAGATATGAAAACAGATAAGAGTCCTACTTCTTTATTATATGTGGGTTAAGATTTTCTGTTTGATTTCCTAAGGAAATTTGACTCAAAAAGGAAAACAAATAGAAGTTCAACCAATTTTTGAAAACATATACTAATGTGAATAAGATGCTAAAGTTCAACTGAAGTACAATGTCTTAAATACTCAAAAGCTTTATGACATGAATTAATACTTACAATTATAACAACTTGTTGAATTGATCATGTTTTAGAGTAAGTTAACAACCAAAATAAATAGCAAAAATACAATGCAAATTTTAATATAAACATCAACATGTCTTCTATTCTTTTTCAAAATGTAACGGTGGCATCTGGATGGCATAGTTATAGTATTTTGGTAATTGTGGTAAATATTTATTTACAACTATATTTGAACCATCTTTCCACTAATGTGGCATGAAGGAATAATATCATTTCATAATACCAGCAATTTTTAAATGGTAATGGTACATCAATATAGATTCCTGCCTCATCCTGGATGGAGGGGACTATGGAGGGACTTTTTAACATCTTAAATGTTTTTTCTTATCCGTACCTAACATGGAACATACCCCAGTACAACTACAGAGTTGGACACACTGTCATCATAATCTCTGCTGCAGTCCTTCATTTCAGTCTGTTGTCTTGGAAATCAGTGACACTTTTACTGTAAGCTCTGCTGATTTTATAAACACTAATGACTGTACAAAGGTATTGACTCTCTGTGCTCATGATGTTGGCCCTTCTGATTGCACCAGATTGTCACTGCATGTTTTGGCATACTCAGTATGTCAAATCTCTGCTGGGCTTGCTCAAGTGCCGACCCAGGCTCATACTCAACATATGGTAACAAACAGAACTTTCAAAGCAGTGTATTGGAATAAAAATAACACTCTGGTTCTGCTATTATCTATTTTGTCATAAATTTCTGTTATGTGTCTTAGGGCTGGATTAACTTGTGACAAAGGCAACTGAAATTTCTTCTTACAATGCACATATTTTTCAACTTTTAGGATATCTTAGGGTCAGCGATTGGATAATTTTTGATATTTAAATCATTCAGTTTGCTTGATGGGGCATACTAAAATTCATTTTAATTTGAAAATGATTAGAACTGAATGTCATAGTAAAATCCTTTTTTTCTAGTTACTTGGTTGGCTTAGGCAAGAGATCACATGACCAAGTTTGACAACATACTGAGACTCCATTTTAATAAATTAAAAATTTAAAAAAAAGGACCACTAGCAGTGGGGGATGGAGAGCCTGAAAAGGCCATCTACTGTAACCAGGCAAGGCTTCCAGTGGTGGTATACGAAACCATCAAAGCCACAAAACCTTAGCTCTATAACCTATCCTCTCTACAGGATCTGCTGGGACAATGGCAAGGCAGATCCCCATGCCAAAAGATGGAATCCATGCCTGATACTGCAAGTCATGCCAGGAACTAGAGACTGGACAGCCCGGAAATAATTTCTAATGATATCATGCTCTACACATAGAACAGTACCCAGCCCATTCTTTGTCAGAGAGGCTTTCTTTCACAGCCGATAGGAACAAATGCAGAGGCCCAGGGCCAAACATCAGGCAGAGCTCACAGAAAACCACAGAAAAGTAGAAGGAGGGATTTGAGGGATCAGAGGGGTGGAGGACATCAGGAGAACAAAAGCACAGAGTCAACTGAGTCAACTGTCTAGCAATCATAGCGACTCACAGAGACTAAAGAGGCAGACGTGGAAACTGCAGGGTCCCCCAAATATAACTTATGGTTATCTGGCTTGTTCTTCCAAAACTCCCAAAGTCTGGAGTTATGGAGTCTCTGACCTTTTTACCTGCCGCTGAGATCCTTTTCTTGTTGCTGGGTTGTCTGGTCCACCATTGATATGAATATTATTATGTTCTGTTTGAGCAATAGCCCTGGGAGGACTGCTCTTTTCTGGGGAGAAGTAGGTGATGAGGTGGGTGGGAGGGTTCAGGGGAAGGATAGTTCTGAGTGAGAGGGAAGATGGAGGCAGATGGGAGGCAGATGGGGGGCGTTGAGATTTAGTACAAAAGAAGGAAAATTTAAAAACTATAAACCATAAAATTAAAATAAAGCTGTATTTTAATTAAAAATAATTAAGAAGGTTATTTTTTCTTTCAATTCATTATGATACTCTGTACTGTTATAGAGGATTAAATATTACTAGGAATCTACTATTACTAAATAGTTTGTTTTACTTAACTTTTAAAATCCAAGGACAAAACTCAAGCCTATCAAGATTCAATTTAGCTAATGAAATTCAAACAACTATAAATAACAGATGTGATGTGACACAACTATTAATATTCCGAGTTACATCTTCAAGGTCATGAATTGCATCTCTCAAGCTGATTATGTTGTGGCAAATCATTTGATCACAACACACAATAGGCAGAGGCAGGTTGGTCTTTTGGAGGTCAAGGCCAGTTCTTTATAGAATATTTCAGAACCACAAGAATTACAAACTGGGAACTTGTCTCAAAGATAATTTAAAAGAATTATACCTTTCAAAAGATCGCTGTTGAATAATTATACAATCATTTTTACAAGCAACTTAGGATACAATGGTCAGAACATAATCACTTCCATCTTGGTTTTTTCCATCTTCTTTCCGTGATGGAACATAAAGCAGAAGATACAGGTAGGCAGGAAAATACTTTCTTTGGGCATACACTTCCTGTCTTAATTAAGTTAAACATAATTTCTATTCAAAGCAAATTGTTGAACAAGTCAATACTCATTTAGATCCTGGTCTTATAATAGAGAAAAGCAAAATAACAAACAAACAAACAAAAAACACTAAGGATGTACGAAAAGCTGTAATATAATCTATTACTTTACAAATTTCCTGTGTATGTGTCCTTGTATGTGTGTGTGTGTGTGTGTGTGTGTGTGTGTTACTCTACATAAGGGATAAGGCTCCTCCAAGAAGCCATATGTTGCCAAATAAAAAGTTGGTGCCAGGTGTAGGATACTTTTCCTTGCTTACTGATCACGGGAATCCTATAGGCCCCAAATAATTCAGTCTATTGTCACTGCTTCTGGTGGTCCACAGAATGTGACTGTAGGACTCTAGTGCTGAAAACATCACATATGTTGGTCACAGAACTTGGATAGCCTCCTTTCTGAGGTCAAGAGGTCATCAGCAAGTGTTAAAAATCTGTGAACATTATGGACTACACTAATGACCGACCTGGAAATATATGACTATGGGTGCAATAGTGTCTTGAGTATTATAGGAATAATCAATTGCCTTATGATTATTATAACTCTAGCTAAGAATCTATAGGCTCATAGACCCTAGATGTGAACCTACTAATTTGTTTTGTTAGTGAGTGGTTATAAAATCAAACTGCCATCGGGGTAGTTCAAAATCATCATCAGAGAAGTTTCTGTAAGTACAGTGGGCAGCTACTGGGTTGTCTAGTTTTATGTCAACTTGATACAGTTAGACTTATCTGTGAGGAGGGAACCTCAACTGAGAAAAAAATGCCTCCATGATATCTAGCTATAGGCAAGCCTGAAGAGTTCTTTTTTAATTAATGATTGATGAGAAAGTGCTTAGTTCATTGTAGGTGGTGCCACCCCTGGGCTTGTGGTATTAAGTGCAAATAAGAAGGCAGACTGAGTAAGTCAGTAAAGCAGCAGTACTTCATGGCTCTGCATAAGCTCCCAACTCTAAGATCTTGTACTACATGAGTTCCTACCCTGACTTCCTTCAATAAACAGGGATTTGGAATTGTGGCCAGGAATAAATGTTTTTCTTCTCATGTTGCTTTTGGTCATGGTGTATCATTACAGTAATCCTGATCCCAACTAAATCATTAATGCAGAAATTCACAATTTGATGACAAGCAAAGAATTTGTACAAAGCTCCTGCACAGATGGATCATCTGTACATGTCCCTTTCCCAAAGTTCAAGGAACATCATGAAATAGGGGCTGTAAGGATTGTAAGAGCCAAGGGTCTGAGAGAACTAGGATGAAATGATGGTTTCTGGACATGACAGTTTGGAGGAGGGGGACAGTTTTCTTTAGGAAACTTAAATTGTGAACTCTCATATAAGCTAACTATGCTCTAGCACTACTTGAACTCTGGTTTATAAAGCAAACAAAATGTCATGAAGTTGAATGGAAATATAGGAGTGAGTAGTGGTTCTAGGGGGAATTAGGGAGAGAAGCAGATGTAGATATGATGAAGATACATTGTATCAAATGATCAAAGATGTAATATAAAATACTATTTTTAAAAATAAATACTAAAAAGATCTTTGAGTAGAATTAAGTGATAATTGTTTAATTCATAATTTATGAGTTTGGAGATCAGAATGAGGGGAAAGGCCGTGAGTCATCAATGTGGAAACTGTTCTCAGTTGCTAAACTGGATAAGCTCTCAATAATTAATATTTTCATTATGTTTATAATTAACATGATTCCAGTTTACCACTCACTAATTCCACAGAATAAAGAAGGATTATACTCATGTCAGAGTTACAGCTATTAATATTTAGGCTCCCAAGGTTTTCAAATTTGTTTTGGCTCTTAACAAACTTTGGAACTAAAGAGTTACACAAATTTTGTATATCCCAAGTTCTTCATCTACATTTTGTTTTTCTTTAAAAGATTATTGTATTTGTTTGCAGATGGAGGCTGAATGCACACCTTATCACAGTACCATTGGAGGCTGGAAGAGGGCATCAAGTACCCAGGAATTGGAGTTACCAGCAACTGAGAGTCGTGTGGCCACTGGCCACTGTACTTTGGTCCTCTACAATAGCAGTATACAAAGTTTAACACTAAGCTGTCTCCCCAGGCCACATTTCCATCTGAAATTAGGTATAATCACATGTATCCTAAAGGGCATTTGTACAATGTGTATGACAAAATATTTATTTGTAAATGTTGGTTAGCAGAAAACTCAGTGTACTTTTTAGTTTCCTTTCAGGTTTGAAATAAAAAACCTGGGGACGTGTTTATTGCAATTTGCATCCTCTTAGTGTAATGTCTAGATTTCAGCTTAGTGTTCTTGAAGTGGTATGTTTAAGACATAAATATTTTATAGCTCGTTCCAATAATCTAATTAGAGTTATAATATGAATTCATTGATTGAAGAGCATCAGCAATTATTTTGCATTATATTTAAAGACCTCATAAAGTTTTGTATACACTAGATATTTTATAAATAAGCCTAAATTTAACCGAAAGTAAAGAATATGTGTTGGTCTACTTTATATTCCAATATTGACCTAATGCTTCCATTTGTAAAGATATTTTATGACATTTTCTACTTCTGCACATTTTTTTTTGCATTTTAGAACTGCATTCCCTTCATAAATACTTTTGTAAAACATGACTATTTCAGTAATGTAAGCAAAAAATATGTTAAGAAAACTGTGAATTAAGAACCCTGTGCTCCAGAAATTGATATCCAGATAAGCAATCTTATTTATATATCAGAGTTTAAACCAATTAATGTGTACATTTAATTGAAAGTAGAAAAGAAAATAAATCAATAAATGCTTGTTTTGATACAGAAATCATGATAAAGATGCAGTTAATAGATTTGTTAAAGTAAATATATAATAACTTCTTTCAAAATATATTTATTTTTATTTATATAGTTATATATTTATATTTATATATATTATATTAATATATATTCATATATTTATTAAAGTGTACCTGTAAACATTGGGGAATAAACCCCAGCAATTTCTGTTTTCTCATAGTGGATAAACTTTAGCTAACTGATAGAAAATGGAGATCCCATTAAATATAAGAATGCTTCCATTTTACTGGTGGGGTCCTAAACTGTATAAAAACTTGAAAATGTATACAAATTATAGTATCATATTAGTTACTTTTTAGAATCAAATTGGTCGGAGGTGATGCACATTTTTAATCCCAGCACTCGAGAGGCAGAGGCAGGCAGATCTCTATGAGTTTGAGGCCAGCCTGGTAGACAGAGTGAGTTCCAGGATAGCTAGAGCTACAACAGAGAAATTCTTTCTTGAAAACAAATCAAAATAAAACAAACAAACAAAGACTGAAACATAAAAGAAAAGAATCAAGTGACAGAATAGCTGACAGAGAAACCTTAAGAAAGAAAATGTTTGTTTAGGCTTACAGTGCGGGGAGGCTTTCAGTCATTCATCTTTGGAAAGGTATAATGTAAAAGTACATCTCATGCTAACTGGAGTGCATAGTTAAAGCTGCACACATAATAGTGGACCTTGCATCAAAAAAGCAGTAAGGGCCAGAGATGGATATCACCTTCAAAATTCCATTCCCAGTAACCTACTTTGATCAGCGAATACTCACAAAACCAAAAAAGGACCCAAAATAACAAATTGGACAACAAACATTCAGAAAGTAACCCTGGTTTAGATATTTCAGAATATCAGTGAAAATTGGCTTTTGTACCATATACAAAAGGAGAAGCTACCTACCTCCAGATTTCAGTTGGTGATTTCTTCCCTAGTACAAGATAAATATGTGATTATATATCAGGCATAGTCTTATACACATTTAACCTGAGCATTTGAGAAACTGAGGAAGGAGAAACGACATGAGCTTAAGGCTAGCTTAAGTTCATAATATGTACCAGACTAACCAGTGTGGCATTACACGATTTTCCTAAAACATACTGACAAACTTACAAACAATAAACCACCTGAAATATATGATTATAATTGGACAATTTTGTCTGAAACCCACGATGTCAAGACAATTAAAGAAATTTAAATAGGACTTGTTTGCTGATGATGGAAAATTCCTGAGGATTCGTTGAAAGACAAACAAACAATTATAACAATAACATTGAAACTAAGAAAAAATTCACTTGAGTTTCATGAAATAGTATCCATATTCGAAATTCAACATAATTTCTATATGTCAACATTAAATTGCTTGACAACTTGAAACTTGCTTGAATAACTCTTATAACTTATAACTCTTTGGGAAGTTATATATACATACACACACATATATACGTATACATATATATATACATGTAAAGTTAAAGTAATTAAGAATAAAGTTAATTTCTTACATTTAAATATTTCCATATTTAAAATTATACAACAGTGATTAAATGAATTACATAATTGTATTTTGTGGATCTGAAAGTCTAATGTTGTTAAAATGTCTATATCACCCGAAGAAAGCCAAATGCATTTAATCCAGTAGCCAAATATATCCCAACCTCGTTCTTCACACTCCATATATAAAACTGCTTTGAAATCTTTGTAACTTTGACCTCTAGTAACCAAAGGTAATAATATACAGGGTATTCACCAAAACATATTTCAAGAAAACAAATGGGTTAAACATTAACAAAGATTATAAAAGTTTTCTGTTTAAAGAAAAGACATACAAATGACCAGCAGATATGTGCAAAGATGTTACATATCACTAGTCATGCAGAAAATACAAATTTACTATACCATTGGGTCTCTCCTCCAGGTCAGAATAGCAATTTGAAGGCCAAATAATCAAATGTTATCATGAATACAGAAAAATATACTGTTTATGAACTATTATTCAGAATGAAATAGTATGGTCAGTACAGTAAGTAGTGTGGTTTCTCAAATAATTGATAAAGCTCCCATCTGATTTAGGAATATTACTACTGAATATTTATCAAAGGGAATCAATAAATATGACAAAGAAAAAACTAGATTTCACTACTCACAGTAAAGATAAAAAAGTAAGGCAAAAATTAGGAGATAAGTAATGTGTACCAGCTGAGGAATGAATAATAAAAATGTGTTACATGTACAGAATTGGTTATTATGAAATCATAAAAGCAAAATATGCTGTCATTTCTAGAAATAATTAGGAATCTGAAGTATAGTTTTAATATGAAATATCAGACACAGATAAATTCTATGATGTGTCTCAAAAGTAGAATCTAAACTAAATAAATGTTCCTCTACAAAATACTATCTCATAGAAATACAAAAGAATAATGAACCTTAGGATGATATAGACATGTTAAGAAATATAGAACAAAGAACACAAAACTAGATAGAATGAATTCTATTGCCTTGTTATTTAGCTGAGTTTCTTCATAATAATTTTCTGTACTTTCAACAAATAAAAGAGAGGACTTTGAATGTTTTAGAAAAAGAAATGATTTTTCAGTTGATAGATATAGTGAATATTTTTCAGAAGATGTATACACCTATTATGCTTAAACCTAAAATTAAATAAAATTTAGGATAAAAGGGTATATGGGTTGTAAATATCATACAAAATTGAGTGATAGGACTAGTGTACCTACTCATGTAATTACTTGGGCAGCACACCATTGCACCAGCATAGCAACACACCCTTACACCATCAAACCATCACACCAACACACCATTACATCAGCACCTCTTTCTGTAATATAATCTCTTGGAACTTGCAGAATGACATAGAATACTCTTCATTCATAATGCTGCTCTAGTGAGAAAAATATTCTTTCATACAGCATTAGGGTCCTCTTTTCACCTCCTAGTAAGTATATAAGATACATGTTGTTGGTGGTTCTATTGTTACTATTTTGACTTTTTCCTTTTAACAGAAAAAAACTGGAATTTGAAATTCATTTCGTGTAACAGAAGAATGATAATCTCAAAAGGAGATACCTAATATAGCATAGTCATACATTTTATATAAAAATAGTGATGTCATTTGTAATTTTCCCTTTGGAAAACAATCATATTCTCTAGTTATATATAGGAAACCATCACATTAATAGAGGAAATTAAACCATAAAACAATACAAAATTATTTTTTTCCTAGGCCCAACAAAACATTTGTCTCAAATATTTTTAACTTGATGGTAATACCCCAAATTGTATTTGAAAAACAGACAACTAAAAACAGAAAACATGAACAAAAAAATCTCAAATCAATATCTCTGTAATGACAATCACTGTTTTACCTCTGACTAATTATATTTTGTGTCTCTGGAATGAAACAGCAAACTCTTTCACAGTCTTCAGATTGCATCAGGAAAAATAAGTGATACCACATTGTCCAATTATATCTTTCCCTCATCTTGGTCAACATTTTCATTTCCAGCCAAATGGTGTGTCTTTAAGGAAGACACCAGAAGGAATTGGGTCATTTTTACTTTCATGTACTATGCTGATAGGGTTACTCGATATTTCCTAATCATGGAATATCTTAAAATAAATGCTTATATTTTTATATTAGCTTTAATGTATTTGCATCATTAAGTACATACAGGAATCATGGAATAAAGAAGAATGGTAGATATATAGTTTCTTGATGGACACTTCAGATTGATGTAAACAAATTGTTGATGTCACTCACTTAGAAACTTCTTAAATAACTTCATAATTTGGTTTTTGATAAGAATAATATCAATAATAAAATCCTACATTTCCTTGTGACCTTTTCTGTTTATATAACCACTTCCATCTAAAAGTAGTAGAGAAGAGAGAATGAAGGTTGATAGGTCAATGTTCAAAATGGAGCTGGACTCTGCCATTGTTATATTGTATAAAAAGCAGTGTAGCTAACTGTATTAAGTTATAGAATATAATTAAAAAATGACAAAAAAGAGAGATTTTATAATATTTTCACAACAAAGGAATGCAAAATATTTGAGGTTATGTGCATCTTACATTGGGTTGATTATTTATAGTTGCATATATGCTGAAACACACATTGATTCTTACTAAACATATACAAATGGTATGTGAATTGTGCCAATTGCAAATAAAAATGAAGCAAAACAAAAAGGAAAATAGCATCTGCATGAATCCAATATACTTAGATCAGTCATACTTAGCATAATATTAAGGTTACAAGTTTCTAAGCACAATTCTGATACTGAGTGTTTCATGGATTGATCATGTTTACAATCAAATTATATTAAATCAACTTTAAGCACTTGAATATATAAACTAACATTCTTATGTTTAGAGAACCAAATAATGAAAAGCTGCATAAAAATAAATATTTTATGATAAACTAATAGTTCTAATTGACTTTAAATTATTTACCTGTCTGATGGCTATTCTTGCTTGTCAACTAGACTACACCAGGAATTTAGTAAAACCCAAGCATTTGGGTACATACGTTAGAAATTTTTCTTAAGTAAATCATTTGAAGTGGTAAAATCAAAATTAGTTCCTATTCTTTTGAGATGTGAAGACTCACCTTAAATGTGGGCCACACCTTCTGGTGGCAGCTTTTATATAGATACAGATAGGTACAAGTATAAATATAGATAGATAGATATAGATGATAGACAGACAGACAGATAGATAGATAATATGTGCAGAAAAAGGAACTCTTTGCTATTATCCAGCTTGACCTTTCTTTTGCTGGTAAGTTCATTCCTTCACTGGTATTAATAGTAGGATCTAATAGCCCTGATTTTTGGGAATTCCAGCATATACTGAAGACCAAGTGAGGCATCAGCCTTCTGGTATGAATAATTATTAGATTCTTGAACTTTCTGCTTGTAGACAATCATTGTTGGAATAGTAGTACCACAATTTTGAAGCTACTCTAATAAAGCCCCTTGTTTATATCCATTCTATCAGTTCCATTTCTCTGGAGAACCCAGAGACTAATATAGCCTGTATGCTAAATTACATGTCACATTACAAATAAAATCAAATTTAGTATATCTTGGTATCACAATGTGTGTAACCTCAGCATGTTCCTTTCTTTCAATTACATAATTTTGCTTTTAATTAATACTATAGCTTTGATATTTCTATTGACTTTTATATTATTGAAAGTAACTTCACAAGAAGACATAGAATTGAGTAAGCTGAGTATATATGCATAGTTTATAGTTTATACACATTAAGGTAACTTCAAAACCCACATTTTTTAATAAAATATAAATGCTTGAATTAATCTATAAATGCCATTAATTAAATGCTGGTATTCACTGAGGTTTTGAGGTAACCAGGAGAGAAGCTTACCAGGATGATTTCTTTAGTCATTTTTTGCTCTTATAATTTATTGACACAGCCAACCATTATTCTGCTCTTATGCTTACAAGAAGCAGATATTATAAATTGGTAAGTGTGGTCACTTTCCATGAAAATATGCAGTATTAATAAAGGAGTGTAAAAGCTGAAGTACAAGTACACAATAATGCATGCTATGATAGTGTTTTGTTCAGGATTCCCCTAGCATCCAAAATGATTTGCTAAGGGGTGAAAAATAATCTACCAATTTTTCATGTATACTACAACACTGGAGCAGTT
Organism: Cricetomys ansorgei; assembly: GCA_026225945.1. Classification (NCBI taxonomy): domain Eukaryota; kingdom Metazoa; phylum Chordata; class Mammalia; order Rodentia; family Nesomyidae; genus Cricetomys; species Cricetomys ansorgei. Next base: position 16,139,574 of record JAMJFZ010001815.1, read on the forward strand.
AACAAGAAAGGAAAAGGGAGGGAAAATGCCAGACAGAGAGAAGAGAGAGGCAAGGGAAAGGAAAACATGTAGGCTAAAAATCATAGAGATAGCACAAGTAAAAAAAAAATGAAGAATGAAAAAAAAAAAACACAAGCAACTGCTAAATATGTTGACTATAATATATAGTCTCATTGGTAATGAGGTTGGAATAGAGTAAGAATGGAAAGAAAGACCTAGAACTGAGAAATAATCTATGAGAAGATTTCAAGGTGCCTCTGGTATAAATCTATCTTTTCCTCAAGTTAGTGACTGTATAGGGAGACAATGCACAGAGGTAAGCCAATAAAGAATGTGAAGAGAAGTAAATCTGAGAAGAGTGGGTCTGCATCATAGGGAGCTGATTGCATTACAGGGAGAGCTAAAAATGAGTTAAGCAACAAGAGACTTTCTTAGTAATCCAGCAAGACATGACAAGTCTTTAATTAAGACAGTGTCCTTGGGGAGAGACAGGATGGCATGAGAAACAACCAATTAGAGCTAGCAGCAAATAATGTATAATTGACAGCAATTTTCCCTTCTCTCCTGTGTGTTAGATTTTCCTTTCTTAAATGGTTGAATCCTGTGGAACTATGCTGATACTTGGTCATTAAAATATACCAAATAAACACAGGCAAACAACACCGTTTACTTCAATTCACTTCATATGTTTTTCCATGAAGCATTTAGATGAAATTTTAATTCCCAGTATTCTCTATATTTTTTCCATGAAATTCACTCACTTCATGTTTAGTTAGTCTTTATTTAACATTGAGGACACATTGACATATTTGACACAGTTTAATACTTTAATATTGGCAAACTTTTCACTTGGCTTGTAGCATGCCGTCCTTGTAGTCTGTCAGCTGTTGCTGTTGTTAGCTTTACTTCTTCCTATACCACCTTGACTTCTTTCATAGATATCTGAAGTGCTAGTTTCTCATGGACTATTCTATTGAAATAATTTCTCTACATACACACAAATTTTTTGAGACAGCTTATGATTTTATCATCTCTAGCTATTGATCCACAAATTTAAATCTGTTTAGATAGTTTTATTCAAATCAAACTTTTAGTTTATTCACTGAGCTCTCTCCTGTCTACCTCTTGTTCTCAAACATCAATGTATCTGAAAGCCAGATTTTAAGCTGCTTCTCTAAATTGCACATAACCTTTTATTTAGAACTGTCTATGTAGTTCCAGAACTCAAGATGCCAAGGACAATGGCTTGCTCAGACTTACTCAGATATGTACTGAATACATAAAGCACAATTGTTGGCTTTCAAAATTGTTTAAAAATGCCACATGCAAACAGAAATAAAAGCAGATTCATTTACTTTTAAAAAGATTTTCATTTTATTATTTTGATTATATGTGTATGTGTGTGGATTTGTAGATGTGAATGCAGGTGCTTAACAGAAATAAGAAAGCATTGGATATACTGTAACTGGAGTTACATGGGTTGTGACAGCTATATGGATTCTGAAAAATGAACTCAAATTCTCCTCATAAGCACCAAGCTCTCTTACCAACTGAACCATTTTTCTGTCTGAGGGTATGCCATTTGCTGGTATGGAAGTCAGAAGACAACCTCTGACACTGCTTTGAACCTTCCACCCTGTTTGAAGCAAGTTCATGTTCTTATTACTTGCTATTGTGTCCCTTACTACAAGAATTCTGGTCTCAAGTTTTTGTAGGATTCTCCTTGCTCTATTTCTCATGTCACCATAGGAATGCTAGATTTACAGACATATGCTACTTCGTGTGGCTTTTTTATGGATTATCAGGAACCTAACCTGGGCCATCAGACTTATGTGGCCACTGTTTTAAGCTATTGAGTAATCTTACCATTCTAGAATCTTAGCGAGTCTTATTTCCATACATATAACTGCAGACAAAAGCTGGATAACTTAGCAAAATTTTTGTAGCCATCTCTTTCTCTATTCTTTTCTTTGACATTTTATTGAATTACTTAGCTTTTATCTTTGCATTTATTAATTAGCAAACAGTGTTAGACTTCACTGTACATCTTTCATTCATATATATATATATATATATATATATATATATATATATATATATGTTTATACATATGTATATATTGTTTCGGTCGCCACAGCTCCGGACACTGCCTAGTCTTCCGCTCTGGCCAGGGGTGGAAGACTCAAGCTGAAAGGGCAGCGAGAATGAGCAGAGAGGTGGGACTTTGGTTTCTTGGACTGGCCGTGGACTCTGATCCCCATGCCGAGAACAAAGGAATGAGATGAAATAAGTCTCTGGAGATCAAGGTCTGGTGGAAGCAAAACTCTCTTATTAAAAGCTTTTCCCTGAAAAAATAACTTCCCAGGGAAGACAGGATTTCTCCCTTGGGCAGGGAAGCATTAATTAGCATAGCATGGTGGGCGCTCCTATGCAAGGGACCCGCCCTAATGCAGATAAACATGTTCCTTTAGCTTCTGTGAAGCAAGCAAGTTATAAATAATATTTTTGGCTAGAGATCTCCCTGGGCTAGAGAGGAGAAGGATACCTCAGCGTCTCAACCCACTTCACCAGAAAGTGGGGGCACTCTTTGGCCTCACTTCTGCAACTCTCCATCCAGGAGTCCCACATGTATACACACAAAACACACACACACACACACACACACACACACACACACACATATATGTATATATATATATATATATATATATATATATATATATATATATATATATATAGTTGATTCTTCTACTTTTCATTTCTTTTGCATACCTTCAATTCTCTGTATATAATTTATAACTTGCATTGTAGGCAGGATTCAAGATTGTAATTTGAAGATGAGAAGATAAAAGTTAGGCATCTGTAAAAAAAATAAAATATAATCTTCAAACTACTTCGTAACATGTTCTTATTTGTTTCAATTTGTTTATCCTTGCATCCATAAAAACAAATTGGATTTCACTCTCATGTAACTCTCCACTATTTGAAACAGTATGAATATAGGGACAAAGGTTTTGAAGTCAATAGTTCATTCTGAACTACTTAGATTAAGATGAATTCTTCATCTAATTTAAGAAGAAATATACCTTTTTCTATTTCATCTCCTGGTCTAGTTAACTATACTTCAGAGTTACAATTTCAATTGGATGATTTACAAAACCAAGTAAGTCATTAACAATGAGAGAGAGACAAACAGAGAAACAGAGAGACAGATAAGATATAAAGATAACTAGACAGACAGGTAGAGACAGGGAAAGAGAGAGAGAGTATGCCAGATGACGTGTCACTGTGATATTAGCAAGAAATCTAGATGAATATAGATATATCTGGATTTCAGGGTGATTTGGAACTCAAGATGTCATTCAAAAAAAGCACACACACCTAGTTGTGGTGGCTCTCAATCCTCTGAATTGCATTTTTCCCTGGATTCTGGGTCTCTCCATCTAGTTCTGTAAAAACCAGATAACTAGTTAAGAATAGTTTAATAATTCAGAAAAGACACAGCAACACCTCTAACCATGAGAAAGGTTGAAATTCTCCAGCAAAACCAAACAATAACGCTCTTACTATTGTTGATATTATTATTATTTCCTACTTATTTAATAGCATATCAATTTGGGTAGTAAGAAATAAACATAATTTTTCCCAGATAAGTTTTATAATGAAGTCAAAATGGAATGTAAAATGAATAAAATTATTTTTTTCTTTATTGACTGAATATATCACACTAGTACTTATAATTATCTCTTATACTGAATTATTATATAAACTAGTGTATGTCTTTGGAATGCTGTTTTCTGAATAAATTCAGAATGCTCTTAGGTCCTTGCTTTTAAGACTGATGCAGCTTCTCTAGGTACCATATGTTCATCAAATGAACCAAAATTAGTTCAATATTCACTGTTGCTTCTATTGACACAACAACAACCAGGAATCAGAGAAGATAAAGGTTCTTTTTAATACTTTACATTGATTGATGTCTTCCTGTGCTGCTGGAGAAAGTACCAAATATCTCTTTAAGGCCACAAGTAGGTCATTAATATAAATAGTAATTATCCTCTGTTGGATACAAAACTGATTGAAAACAACATGGTCATCTTGTATCTGATTCATCAAGAATTATTTAAATTACACTGCTAATGTCGTGGTGTGTCCTGTAGGGCACTCCCCTGTACCATGCTCTACTTTTCAACCTATTATTACCCACAAAATCACTCATTCTTTTGCTTTTCCCATTTTAAAAGTATGGGGATAGGCTCAAAATATGAGTATATAAGGCCCTAATTTAACTTGTATTCCAGATAGGGAGAGAAGGAACACAATATAAATTAGGTCAAGGATAAAGAGGATTGAGTAACTCACAGATCTACGAAGAGATTTGGAGTATTCCATTTATTTGCTATAATTTCAAAGAAGAGAATTCTTCACTGCATGGACATATTTTCTTTGATTGGGCCTTTCCAAGGGCCAGAGCCAGTATTTGTTTTCCTCTCTTAAAAATAGATATTCTTGCTCCTTTGTACATGAAAATATCTTTTAATATTTTAAAGTGCAACTGTGAGTATTGATTTCTATGTATCTATAGGTCTATGACTCCTGGCTTTCCAAAGAATTATGGATGGATATTCTCTTAGACTAATGTTGTAATACTACTGTGGATACTATTTCATCTCTGACCTGAAAGCAGGTGACTTACACATACCTGGATTTTTTTAAACCTGTTCATATACATATGTATATGCGTAAATATGTTTTTGCTTATATTTTAGAAATTCAATAAATAATACTACCTAACCCCAATGATCATATTGATTACTTTCTCATCTCTGTGAGAAACACTGTAAAGAAACAATTTAAAGCAGGAAAGAAAAAATGTCAGCTTCTGGGGTATCAGTTCATTGTGGTGGGGAAGGGAAGGCAGTGCCAATCTGGCTGGGGCAGCCTTAGTGTGATATAACAGCTTGCTCATGTCATAATAGAACTGAACCAAGCCCATGCTATAATTTACCAGAAAATATCCCTGGACTATTGCTTCTGCTAGTGAAGTTCTCCCTTCACAAGTTTTCCTACTTTAACTCACTGGTTTAAAAGCCCTCCAAACTGATTCTTTAGGGTACATTTGAAATCAAAATATAGCAACAGCACAATAAATATTTACTGTTCATATATAAATAAAATGGCTTTGCCCATTCAAGTATACTTCCCTTTTTTTTGTATTGGAATTTCTGTAAGTCCTTTTATATATTTACAACATATATATGTTGCATGTATATATATTATAACATATGTTTATATACATGCATATATATCTTTCAGATCTTAGAATTATACATGTTAATTCTATTAATGTGAATTAAATACATTATATATATATATATATATATATATATGAGAGAGAGAGAGAGAGAGAGAAAGAGAAAGATACACCATACATTCTGAATATTTAAAAATTCACTGTGTATAGAAAGAACTTTCATATGCTTCCACATTTCTGCTTCAACCAGATTTCAGGTTTAAAGACATGAACTTTACTGCCCAGAATGTTTGAGTGGTCCCTTAATATCTGTATTTGGTAATAGCAGCTTACCGGCTGAAATTGTAAAAAGAGTAAAAATCAAGGGAACTGTATGTGACAAGGTTTTATCTGTGTGACTTGATCCCCTTCCTTTGAAGCCAAACACTGTTCATCATGTCATCCTTTCCAAACTGTTTCCTCACTTTTGGAAGAGCATCTATATTGTGGTGCACCATTGCCCATGCTTACAGTTAGGACCACTGTTGCAATTTTATGCTCTTTACTGTGTTATCTCAGTAAGTTTTTTGAGATATAATATCCCCAAATCATGTTGAAAAGTAAATAAGCTGATATTGAATGAACTGTGTTTTTTCTATTTGAAGGATTAGAATAGAGTATGCATCACAGAGTTCTGCTACATTAAATACCAATCTTATCTTCCCACTCAGCATTCAACTTATTTAACTATACAATATGTATATAACACACACATACACACACACATATGTATATAAAATACAGGGCATTATAACAAATCTTATATACATCTCAGTAAACTATTTTTAGATTTCTAAAAATATAATGACTTTTGCTATTTTCTGTTTTCCTCTCTCTGGTATATTCCAAAAGAATATTCCTTTTGAATGGCTATGCCCACTATTTTATACTATTTTGATGCTGTGAGTAGAGCTAAACAATTTGATGCTCACTCTCTTAGTTATCCCCTTGATAGGGTGGCATATGCTTCAAGGTCAGACTTGGAAGACTAAGCCAAGTTTAGTAATAAATGAATATTTAGCCAGACCAATATATTTTCCAATATTTGTTAAGAATAATGGTTTTTAAATTGTGGTAAGTCAACAGTGAAGAAAAACATCAATCTAACAATATTTAAAAAATTTGGACCCTACAGTGGAAAGGGTATGTGACATGATATAAAAACTGAACCCAAATCATGAAGAACATTTCTACTTTTTATTTTGCTTTCTAAAGGTTTGTAGAAGAAATAAGCAGACACTGATTGAGCATACAGAAGCATGCTCTGCAATGTGTACATGGAACATGAATGAGGCTTTGATACTCAAAAGGCCATGAGGGATGTTGTGAAGTAGACCTCATTTCAGACACAGGCTCAGTGCCACCTCACAGGGAGTACCAATGATTGAATTGTATCAGTAGAGTGGAGGTATTCTTGGGATATTTTGGAGTGACAGTATACAGAACATTTTGTTGGGTATGACTCATGTATGGGAGTAAGAGACATAAGAACATGGAATGTTTTATTCCCTATTTCAGATTTTGGGAAGTTATGTGGGTTAGTTTTTGTCAACTTGACAGATTCTAGTTACCTTGGAAGAAGACGCCTCAATTGGGAGACCTTCTTCCATCAGATTAGCCTGTGGACATGTTTGGGAGCATTCTAAAGATGGGTGCTGAAGGACTCATCATCTGTAACCTTTGTCACCAATGGGCAGGTGGTCTTGGCTGTATAGGAAATAAAACAACAAACTCTGGAAAGCAAGCCATTAAGAAGCATTCCACCAAGATCTCTGCTTCAGTTTCTAGCTGCAGATTCCTGCCTTGGCTTCTGTCAAAGATGGACTTTCCCTGTAAACAGAAATAAATCTTTTCCTCTCCAAATATGGTTTGGTCTGTGTTGTGTCATAGTAACAAAAAGAAACCTAGAACTGTAGGTGATTAGATTACAGTGACTTTTACTAATAGGAATAATAGTCGATAAAAGGGAGATTTGTAGGGACTGGGGCAAGTTTAGCTCTGGACACAATTTGTGATTGATACCAGGTTCACTCCAGGCATTTCAGTGGGAAACCTCAACAGGTATTTAAAGATATAGGCAGGAGCTCACTACAGATATTTTGGCTTGAGAGACACAGGAATCTCTAATGGGATCTACGGAGAGTGGAAGAAAAATAGCTAATAAACAACATTATAGTGAGTCAGAAGAAAAGACCTCACAAAGGAACCTGAAAGCCAGATGTAACTGAAGTGGAGGAGCACTCCCTCTAATAGCAGTGTCAGATTATTGGTTTAATGCACTTAGCTGAACACTTCAAAGTTACCTCTGATGTATGAAAAGTCAAAGCAAAACAATATAGTTCATGTCACAGGGAAGCAATTTTTATCTAAGCAGCCATAAAACTCCATCTATCTATCTATCATCTATCTATCTATCTATCTATCTATCTATCTATCTATCTAGCTATCCATCTATCATCTATCTATCTATCTATCATCTATCAATCAATCTATCTATCTATCATCTATCTATCATCTATCTATCTATCTATCTATCATCTATCTATCATCTATCTATCTATCTATCATCTATCTATCATCTATCTATCTATCTATCTATCTATCTATCTATCTATCTATCTATCTATCATCTATCTATCTATCTATCATCTATCTATCATCTATCTATCTATCTATCTATCATCTATCTATCTATCTACCTATCTATCATCTATCTATCTATCATCTATCTATCTACCTATCTATCATCTATCTATCATCTATCATCTATCTATCATCTATCTATCATCTATCTATCTATCTTTCTATCTATCTACTATCATCATCATCATCTATCATCTCTATCTTCTATCACGTATATTTTCTCTATCACCCATCTATGTATCAACTATTTTTCTATCTGTCTATTGTATATTTTGGCTTCTCACGCAGGTCAAATGGGATTGATAGTCTTTTTAATATCAGAAATTTTATTCTATTTCTTATATTATTTCTCTGGAATACCATTTATAAATGTTTTTCTTTTCATGGGTGTTTTGAATTGATACTATTCAGAATGTCTTGAGAATGTCTCATATTTATTGTTTCTACCTATCTAGAATTTTTTTACTCGAGTCTTATCTATCTAATTAGGTGAAAAAGATAAATAGAATATGTGATTTCAAATTTCTGGCAGAAATTCTGACAATGCTTCTCTCATCTTGGGGAAGGTACAGCAAGATGAGTCATCTTTATGTCTAACTCTTCCAACAGTTTGGCTTATAACATGTGCATGCTAATTTTAGTATTGTGGATTTTAGTGTAGGGTACAATGACAACTGTTAGGAATTTGTGATAAAAAATGAACTGTTACAGATTTAACATGTATTTTATAGAGATGTTTAAAGGTAAAATAAATATTTGTGAAGATGGTATGTTTGTGGAATAAGCATTGATTTTATAAGAGGTACGATGATTAGCATAGTAATGCTTGTATTATTTTGTTAGAGGCATGGAAGAAACGGGTTTCAAAAAACACAACCTAAGGAGTGAATATTAAATTAAAACAGCAGATTTTAACTCTTTCTTGCAATCATTTACTTCCAATTTCCTCCGGTTTTCTATGGGCAATACTGTATTTGGCTAAATGATTTTATTCCAAGTTTCACAGATAAGAGCACAAAGTAATTCTCAAGCAGGAGAAACCACCTGTTGATCAGAGTTAGGGTTTCTGTTAAAACTGCTTAGTAGAAGGGGCAGTAGATGTATGTCTATTCATTCTTCTAATACACACCATCCATTAACAATAACTTTCCCTATAAAACTTATAGGACAACCCATTGGAGAAGGATCACAGCCTGCAGACAGCAGTAGAGAGAACTAATGGGATCCTGCTTCCGGAAAATACTGGAATGCTATATCTTCTTATTTTATCTTCTATCTTTTATTTTGGAATTTCACTTACAGCAAAGACAATTATACTTTTGATTTTGTCTCAACCACCTGAAGAATCCTGAAGCTATATTATTGTTTCCTGTACATAGGAAAATTTCTTAGAGAATGAAGTACAAAACTTAATATTCAATAAAGCTGAAACAAACTATTTCTTTAATTTTTAAATCTCTGAAAGAACAGAATGTTATTAATATATTTTGTTTATGTTAAAATGAAAAGCTAATATACACTATAAACCCAGGAAATATTTGATAATTTGGGATGGCATTCTATAATAATTGTGATAGATATCTGTTCCTCTCATTTGAATATACTAAAATGGTGATTTTAAAAGAGTATTCTCTTTCCAAACCTGGACATGACTCAATTACATATTGTCCTTGATATGAAGTCTCAGAAACATACAACATATAATTATTTAAATGTAATTAATTAAGGAGAAGTGCAATCAAAATGCCTTTGTACTTTGCATTAATATACCCACATCATCAACTTTCTAAGGCAGGGATAATTTATTTACTATAAAAGTTTACCATCTCTCCCACTGTACTTTTGAGGAATCGAAATTTTCTGAACATGATATAAGTTTTCTGTGGATCAAACTCTATTTATTCAAATATGAGAAGTTGATACAAGCTTCCTTCTTAAGCTGAAATAATTTATATGCTTATTTCAGTATATCTTCAGAGAATAGCTACACATGCCACCTACTATGTTGCTCATAAAAAACAAAGAAGATACTTAGCCATTTAACATGCTAAGATTTTAATTCATTTATATACTAAACATATAGTTGATTTAGGGTAATTTACTAATATCAGACTAACATCACACGCACATATGGAAGAACTAAAACTAACTAGATATAAAAACATAAAATCAACTATTAAAATTACATAATTTTTGAAGAGTAAGTGTGAGTATAAAGAAAAAGCTGCTTTTGAACCATCTCTCCACAGTATCCATAACAGGGATCCAGATATTTGATATCATTGCACAAAACAATGAACAGTTTTGCAATGGTTTATTTTTATGTGATAACTGAGAGATAGTTTGAGTTAGTCATCATACTCCAGTACATTTTGTTGTAGTACAAATATTTTTGTGAACCACATAATAAATAGTGTTATAATTGGAGGAATTTTATCCTCTAAACAACTGAATTTATATTCATACTTTCTATGTAGAAGATTTTACTCAAGGCAAAATTCCCAGAGTGAAACATTAAGCAACACCTGTCATCTTTGTAGAACCTCATAAAAGAAGGGGCACTGCAAGTTTTAGTAAATGGATTATGCTACATAAAACACTCAGAAAGTACCTTCAAGCACTGCAACACTAGGCAGTAGGTTTTACAGTCTTCTGATACTAAAACGTGGTTAATATTTTACTGTAACCTGGATGATATACTTTGAGAGACTTATAAAGTAAAAGCAAGGTGTCCAAGGAGCTACAATGAAAATCACTAAGCATGTATGATTACTACCTGAATCTTTAAAATCCACACAAATAATGAAAATTGGGGGAGTTTGAATAAAAATAATGAACTGTTTGTATAAGAATCAAATCATTTAGTGTGATGGCTATTAAGACACTGTTATTATCATAATTAAGAATGTAATTAGAGCTGGGTGGTAGCAGCATAAATCTTTAATCCTAGCATCAAGAGTCACAGACAGCTGGATCTCTGTGAGTTCAAGGATAGCCTGGTCTACAGAGTGAGTTCCAGGACAGCCAGAGTTACAGCAGAAACCCTTTCTTGGAAAATCAAGAAAAAATAAAAGAAAAAAGAAAAAAGAATATAATTAGAAAATCATTATTCTTACTGTTAAAATATTATACTTTATGATGGCAATAGAAGCCTTCTGGTTATTAGCAAAATCCAATTTTTATTGTTTACATACTATTTATTCAGTAATATGCTACAGAAAAATGTACTCAAATCATGTATTAACATTCTCCAGACTCCTGGAGCTTTTCATCTATATAGTACAATTAGTCAATGATAGACTGCAAATAATGTGGAAGTCCTATGAGATACCATCTACTGGTAGATCTACCTATTTTTTGTGCAAGTGTTCTCTAGGATACTTGAACAATGGTGAAATTAACCACAGTTGTATTGTTAAGTAACACATGGGTGAATATATGAATGTTTCTATATATTTCCATTGTGTCTTGGTTCCTATAATAGTTTCTGTGATAAAATACCCTGACCCAAATAACTTAAGAGAGAAATGTCGTATTTTGTCTCACAGGTCAAGAATACAATGCATTATGGTTGGAGATTCATGTTAGCAAGTGCTTGAGGCATTTTATTGCATTATATCTCCAGCTAGGAGCCAGAGAAAGATGAATGTTTGTGGTCAGCTATCTTTCTCCTTTTTATGTCATCTAGGACCCATGCAAAGAAATGATGCCAATTCTATTAACGTGTGGCTTCCCACCTTGATATAAATCAAGAAAACAGCACATAGGCATGTCTCCCTAGATCTTGGTGATTCTAGATCCTGTTAAGTTGATAATTATTATTAATAAGCATAATAAGCCTCATACAGTCATACATGTGTCTGCATATATATACATGAGTATATATACATATTTAAGAAACTGTTTTAGCTCATTGACTGTCTGTCTTGAGAGTATGATACCTTCAACTCTGCATTGCCAGTTAGAAATTTCCAAAAATGTTGATAATAGAATTTGGGGTTTATGCCAATATAACACCCCATGTCCATAGTGATTTCCCTACAGTAGCAAGTCTCGGGTTTTTATATCAATTCTTGAAATAGATATTTTATTAGTTTCTTGTATATAAGATTTTTCTGATTAACTTTCAGAGGGGATTAATCCATCTATGAATGTGTATTTGGTTTATTTATGTGGGAAGGGGACAGCCCCTAGTGTCATTGACCCTAGGTTTTTAACATCATGAGCCAAGATACCAGATACTAATGAATAGGGATTCATCAGAATTCAAATGAGAATCTTCAACTTGTAGCAGATTATGATTAACACATATATTCACTTTGAATTATAATGGTGCTTCTCTTGCACACATATTTAAATATATTCAGTTTGAGGATTTTGCACATGCCATGGACATGATCATAAATATAAAACAGACTGATTAACAGAGAACTTATGCAGTCTCTAACATAATTTTTCATGTCCTATGTAGCCGACTTAGAAAACCAATTTTATTATCAACCAATTTTAAAGAAAAAAATAATGTAAAAAACTTGTTTTGAAATTTTTTCATCTGAGTATTTTTTCAATTAAAAATTTGCTCTTGCTTACAATCATTTGACTTATAAATAATATGTATATTTCCCAAAGAATAGTATCAGTGCACACAGCCTGAATATTCTGGAGGGCATCAGTATTTCAGTAACAAAATACATATAAATAATATTTTTCTTAAAATTTGACCCTAATTCCATTACAGAGAAAATGTTGAGTATATATATATATGTGTGTGTGTGTGTGTGTGTGTGTGTGTGTGTGTATGTATATATATATGTATATGTATATGTATATGTATATGTATATGTATATGTATATGTATATGTATATGTATATGTATATGTATGCCTAGATATAATAATTGACTTATTTTTTATTTCCTTTACTTGTTACAAACCAAACAGTACTTGGTGGTCATATATGGTATTAAAAGTCAAAAGTATTGCTCTCACAAACAGGGAAAAACAGATGCATTTACTAGTAATGTTTGTTTATTTCTTATTTGACTAAAATATTCAGTGCATTAGTATCTCAAATTATACTTTTATATATCGCAAGTTTTTGATTTTCATAAATTAACTAATTTGTTTTCATTTAAAGTGGAAAAAAACCCTTTCTTTAAAAACTAAGTAGGCTACTAAGCTCCTCTGGCATATGGATTACAATTTTTTTCAATAACTAACATTTTATTGGCAATTTCAAACTTGAATATAATATACTCTGATTACTCTTTCCTAGCATCTCTTTTATCTTCCTCTCAGTCTTATTAATCTTCCCTCATCTCTACCAGTCCCTGGGCTAGATTCATGAATTTTAGTTTTGTTTTGAGGCTCTTTTCTTTTAACCAGGGTCATCTGTGAAATCACTGGATTGCAAATATCAATGGGAGTGTGGTGGGGTCATAGGTGGGTATACAACTGCATGTGATGATTCCTCCTCTCCCTGAATGGACCAGTAGCAAACAGTTCATCAGTGAGAAGCAGGGCTTCCTAAGTTTCTCTTTCTTTCATGTCTGACTGCTGAGTATCCATTTAGAAATCAGTATTATAGTTCATTAGCATTTAATTTTTTTTAATGTGTGTAGCTGTGTAGATTTTCTTGTGGGGCATGTGCATGTGTATATTCAGGTCAGAGGAGAGCCTTGGGTGCTATGCCTTAAAAGTAATCCACACTTCTATCTTTTTTTTAATTTTAAGGCAAGTTTTCTCATTAATCATATAAGCCAAACTGGCTTCTCTGTGAGCACCAAGAAATCCCCTGATCTCTTTCTTATTGAGCTATGGATATGACACAGTCTCTACCTTACAAACACACACACATGTGTACATATGTATATGTATACACACATACACACATACACACACACACACACACACACACACACGTGTTATATCCAGGTCCTAGTGTTTCTATAGAAAAGTTTTACAACTGAGCCATGTTCTCTTGTTGTCCACTTATTTTTATAATACATACAGATATATGCTGTTGGTACAATTGTTTACAGTTAAGTGTCAATCACATATGCTGCAATACTTATCAGAGAAAAGTCTAACCTACTATATCAACTAATTTGCAATGCTCATTTTGATCTATTTATCATGTATTGAATTTAAGAAAATCCATAGGTAGGATCTTATATGTCTTTTGCAAGACAATATTATAATAACTTTATACATTTAATTGCACTTATAACTTCCCAAAAACTTCTGGAAAATTAATTTTATTGTTTATATTTGTCAGATAGTGCAAAATTGTAGCATTAGTAACTATCATTGTCTATTGTAAGGAGCTTGTAGTCAGTACCCAACACTGCATCCAGTGTCTTCTGTATTGTTTTTCTACTACTACAGCTGAATTATTTCATTTCCTTCTTTGCTTTCAATATCTGACTTTCTGCACAGTACATTCTATTTGCGAATGTAATCAGAGAGGTAAAAATTTCCTCACAATTGTTTCTACCACATATACTTGTTAAAATGGGTAAAAATTAAAATCCCTTTGTCGTATTTTAAATCTTTTGGAATAGACTCTGCTATTTAGGTAAGGAAAGAACTTCCTGAATGAATTTTATCAGATGCAAAATGGAAGATACTGGTCCCTTTCTGAAACTTCAGATATATCTCATCATTATCATACTATTATTGACTTAAAGCCAAACATTTTAAAACTATCATTAGATGTAAAGTCAAATGTTTTGAAGATCATAGATTCAAATTATTTGTGAACCTATAGGGTTTTACAAAGTTGCATGATACTGCCCTTCCTGATAAGAATTGACCATGTACAGATTATAGAAAAACCAACCAGTTTTTTAAGTAGTAAAACTATATTCCTCCAGACTCTTGTGAAAGTAGCACAGATGTATTTGGTTTTTTTTTACATGTGCATATTATAGAATTATAAACCTATTGTATTTAGGATCAAATATATAGAACAACAAAACTGATATTTGTTTACATATAGATACATATATGTACATATACGCACATCATATCTGATTATAATCAGAGAATAGTGTTTGCGCAAGTATATTTTCTTAAGTCTGTTGAAATGCATATCACTCTCATTTTTTTTAGTAATTACTGTCTCAGCATTATCAAACCATGCTAAGTATATACCAAAAAAGTTCAAATATAGCTGTATAGGTATCTGAATATACATTTAACACTAGAAGTTATCTTCAAATTTGGTAATCTAACAAATACTGAACAAATGTTGTTGGCAGATATATCCTTTACATCTTACACTTGAATTGGGGATTTTTGTACTTTGTTATTCACATTTAAATGAAAAAAAAATCTGACCAGAAAATATCAAAATCCAGTAAAAGAGTACACAAAGCTCTTTGATTTATTCATAAATAAATAGCACATTGAAATTTCATTGTGAATAAAGTGACACTTAGAGGGAAATGATAGATTATAAGAAGTATTTAGAGAATTTTTGTAAAAAAGATAACAGATATGTGTTGTGTTTTGTCAGATTTATATTTTCATCTGTGCTTTCGAGACTGTAGGTCCTGAGAATTCAGTAATGGCTCACAGTATACAAATCTGCAATGATACACTACAAATATATACCACAATAACAGCACAAAGGAAAGAAATCTTATAATCACCTCATAAGTTGCAGAAAAAAACATAATTTAAAAATCACATTAAAATCACAATAAAATAAATATAAGTAGAAAGTGCCTGACCATAATTAGAGCTATTTATGAGAAGTCTACTCAAAACATTATTTGTTATATTGAAATTTTAACAGTAATTGCTTTAAGAACAGGAAGAAAACAAGGACATTATTTGTTCTTGCTACTCCTATTCAAGGTATTACTGAAAGTAATTAGAACAATTATCCAGAAAATATAAATAAAAGGATGCAAATAGGAAATAAAGAGATAAGACTAATTTTGCTTTCAAATACAGTCATTTAATTAGAACTATAAATGCTCTAAAGAAAAGGAAGAAAAAACTAAACTGTGAATTCAATAAACTTAAGGCTTGCAAAATCAACATAAAAGTTAGATAATTTTCTATACATTCAGTATTGATAATCTCTACAAAATGGAATTAAATAGATTATAGCATTTCTTATACTTTTCAAATAATAAAATAATTATTAAAAAATAGAACTCTGGAATTAAAAATCTGTAAGCTGAAAAGTACAAAACATTGACAAAATGAACTGAAGTAAAGAGATTGAAGGATTTTCTAAGGTCATAGATTAAAAAATTCATGCTCTCTATGGAAAACTACAGGTTCAATGGAATGAATGAACAACTCAGTGACAATTTGAAAAGAAGAAGAAAAAAATGAATCTTACATGAAATCTCAAAGGACTCAAGTGATGGGAGAATCTTCTGAAAGGAATGATATCAAAGACACCATGTTGCCCAATTTGAAAATATACTCAAAGTTAGAGTAAGCAAAGAATGATGATAATACCATAGATGCAATTAGTGGACCAGAAACACTACAAGTATTTCCATTCTCAAGCGTTGCACTGACTGACTGAGAAAGAAATAACACATAATATTAAAAAACAATCAGCGAAATCAGGAGCCATTAGGAGAATTTGAACACACATTATATTTTTATTCAGACTGTTACACCATGTTGATCCTCATGATCTTGAGCTAAGGAGCTTCTATCCTCATTCTTGGGAGAAGCTCAGGTTACAAATACTGTACTGTCCCTGTCTCAATATTATTACTTATATTAAGGGGATCTAACAATAGATTTATGAGAATAAGTATTAGATTATACATATGAAAAGATCAGCAGACTGAAGATATGTGATTCAGAATGATAAAAATAATTTCTAAATGACACATGTTGTAGCGTGGAGGTGAGTATTTCTTGTAGAACAAAATAGGCTCTCTTTCATAAATTAATGTTATATTCTTTAAACATGGAAATTCAAGTTCAGCAAGAGCTATGTCATAATCTGGGGAAATTATTGATGTATTATGTTTTTGATGGAAAACAATAAACTGTAAAATACAAATTGGCCTCTCAGTCTCAATAGGCTAGTAAAGATATTACTGCTTATGGTAATATAATCATGCAGTATTATCAGTGAGTCAAATAATCTTTTTATAGAAATAACATGGTCTGTATTACTTCAAGTTCTGTCTTTCCCTTGTACCAAAGAATATTAATGCTCAGCCAAGAAGAGTTTAAATTTTTCCATCAATGAATTAGTAAACAGGACATTTACCAAGTAGTGCTTCTTAAAGGTGTTTAAAGTATAAAGCTTTTGTGAATATAAAGGTAAAGAGCTTCCCAGCTTTTGAGATTTACCTTGTTCCTTCTTTAAGGTAGATGATTAAGAAACTAAATACTGTATTAGAATGCATGGTTAGAATGTATTGTATTCATTTACACATATTAAATTAAACAAAATATTATTAGTTTTTTATTATAAGATTTTAAATAGAGAAAATAACAAAAAAATCCAATAGAGGCATATAGGCATACCAATATTTTTAGTATGAGAATAGGAGCAAAAATATCTATTTAAAGAAATTATCAGAGACTTAATTATATTTTTATATACAAATATACACAAATACTTCACATTCACATTTACAATTATTTTCATTTTATTCCACTAAATTTGATTCCATTCAATTCAGGAAATTGTATGTTTAAAAAAATTAAATAAGCTGGGTGGTGGTGGTACATGCCTCTAATCCCAACACTTGGGAGGCAGAGACAGGCAGATCTCAATGAGTTTGAGGCCAGCCTGGTCTGCAGAGTGAGTTCCAGAGTTACAACAGAGATACTCTATCTTGAAGAAAAAAAGTTAAATAAAATACTCTAAAAATTAAAATTTTAAATAACCTGTGTTCATTATCATCTAGTTTATTTCCCCAAACTGTTTATGTGATACATAGCAGTTTTTCATGTTAATAAAATACATTATAGTTCTTCATAACTATGTTTATTTTTGCATATTATTTTAATTACCTTCTCTTTTGTGCTTTATATATTTAGAATTTAATATTTTTCTTTTTAAAATTATATTTTAACAAAATAAATTATAATAAAATAGGATTTAAAAAATCACATAAATGTTAAACAAGGCAAATCAACAGAAGGAACAGAGACCTACTTGTTCACATATTCCTATAAAAGCAATAAACTGAAAGTTATAATATATAGAGGACCTAGTCCAGACCTATGTACACCTTGTACTTGCTGCTTCAGTCTCTGTGAGTTCATATGAACTTTGCTCAGTTGATTTAGAGAGCCTTGTTCTCCTGGTGTCCTTCATTCCCTCTGGCTCCTATACTCTTCTACCCTCCCTCCTCTTTCTCTGGGTTCCCTGAACTCCGAGGAGAAGAATTTGATGGAGACAACCCATTAAGTGCTCTTTGTTCTAAAATCTACCTCTTTGTATAGTTTCTGACTGTGAGTCTCTGTATTTCTTCCAATCTGATGCAGTAGGAAGCTGTGTTGATGATGGCTGAATAAGGCACTGATCTGTTGAATATAACAAAATGTAACAAAATGACTCATTATGAGTCATTTTCTTTTAACTTTTTTTAAATTAGTAGTATTTGGTTCTACCCATGATCTCTGGGCTATCTGATCTCAGATTCGTAGTCAGCCAAACAGTGTCAGATATGGGTTCCATCTCTTGGAGTGGGCCTTAAATGAAATAAGACCTTGGTTGGCTACAACCTCATGTTTTGTGACACTATTGCCCTAGTATATTTTCAGGCAGGACAGATTGTAGATCAAAGGTTTTGTGTCTAGGTAAGTGTTTATATTTCTCTTTTGGTAGCCTGCGGAGTACCCCCTAGCACTAAAGACACTAAAATATAGGTGGAGAGGCTTCATCTAGTCACAAGTTCAACTTCTCCATGTTCAATAAGTTATGTGGGTGCTGTTCAGCAATGGGACCTTGCTGCCCATTTTCAGAGAGCAACCTATTATGTTGGCACCTACCTGGCTGGTTCGAGATTCCATGGGACTCCTTTGGCCTACAACTCATTCAGATGTAATCCAGCCCTAGTATTGGAAGCATATTTTGGTAACAAGAGATGGACAGTTGAGACTTTGTCTCCCTCATTATTTGGAGACTCCATTTGAATCAGTTTCATACATTTTAGGAAGTTTCCACTACACTAGGTTTCAAAACCATACCTAAAATGCCCCAATTCTGTCTCTCGCCACATTCTTTCCCCTTCTCAACTGATCATCTCATTCCCAGTCCCCCATCTCCCATACACCCATATAATCTATTCTATTTCTTCCTCTGGGGGACATCCATGTGGTCCCCACAGCCCCTTCCTCTAAGTTGATTTATTCTATGTCTAAGGATTTTAGACAGGTTATCATTTACTTAATGGCTAATATCCACATAAAAGTGAATACATACCATATTTCTCTTTCTGGGTCTGGGTTACCTCACTCAGGATGTTTAACAGAGCTCTGTCTATTTGCCTTCAAATCTCATGATGTCATTATATTTTTAACACCAAAATAATAATCCATTGTGCAAAAGTATCAAATTTTCTTTATCTATTCTCCTGTTGAGGGACATCTTGTTCTTTCCAGTTTCTAGATATTATGAATATAGCAGCAGTGAACATGGTTGAACAAGTATCTCTGTGTTAGGGAGAAGTTGTCCTTTGGGTATATACCCAAGAGTGGTATAACTTGTGTAGTTTGATTCTCATCTTCTTGAGGTACTGCCACACTGATTTCCATATTGGCTGTACAAGTATGCATTCCCACCAGCAATGGATGAGATTTTCCCCCTTTTCAACATCTTTGCCAGTCTGACCTGTCACTTGTGTTGTTGATCTTATCAATTTTGACAACATAGGATGGAATCTTAAAATAGTTTAGATTTGTATTTCCCTGCTGGCTAACATTGTTGAACATTCCTTTAAATGTTTCTCAACTATTTGTTTCCTCTTTGAGATTTCTCTCTTTAGATTTGTACCTCATTTTTAATTTAGATTATTTATTTTCTTTCATATCTTTTTTTTAGTTATTTATGTATTTTGGATGATAGTCTTCTATTGGATGTAGAGTTGACAAAAAATTTTCCCCATTCTGCAGGCTGCTACTTTGTTCTGATGATGGCATCCTTCATTTTATAGATGATTTTCATTTTCATGAATTCCCATTTATTAGTTGTTGATCTTAGTGTGTGTGCTATCGGTGATCTGTTTAGTAAGTCTTTTCCTGTGCCAATGAGTTCAAGGCTATCCCCCACTTTCTCTTCTATCAGATTCAATGTATCTTGATTAATGTTGAGATCTTTGATCTATTCGGAGTAATGTTTTACACACGGTGATAAGTACAGTGCTATTTGCATTCTTCTCCAGGCAGATATTCTGTTTGACCAAACTCTTTTGTTATAGATGCTGTCTTTTTCCTTTATGTATTTCTAGCTTCTTTATCAAAAAAGCGGTATTCACAGGTATGTCGATTTATGCATGAGACTTCTCTTCAATTCCCTTAGTTGATATGTGTGTTTGTGGTTAGTTCATTCCAGCCATATAGAACTAAATTGGAAGAAGGAGTCATGATATATTTTGAATATATGTGTATTACAAATTTTCATCACATATAAAAAGAGTTATGTATGCCTGTGTTTATGTGAAAATTGTTGTCCTCTTATAAATAAATATATTTACCACTTCTTATGTCCACCTCATTATCTACTCAATGATGAAAAACACAATGGTAGAGGCAAAATTATCAGTGAATGTCTGTTGCAGTGCTGTGCAGAACCAAGAGAAGCAGTAATTAGTGACTTCAGAATTCTTCATACAGTGAGTCATTTTGTTAGAATTTTGAACCCTAATTATGTGGTTCACAGATGCAGAGTTTCAGTGTGTAGATTAGTGAAAAGATGTGGTACTGTCTATAAATGTAGATTTGGGGCAAAGGGCAGTTTATTCCTTCGCCTAATTAAATCACCAGGAGCATTTCAGCCTCCATAAAATTTATACTTATTGCTAGAACTGGAAGTTTCCAGCCTCTGTACAAACTACAACATTTAAACTCCATATAATCTAATCAGCCACCAAGACTTACTGCTCACTGATCCACTCTGAATAACTTCTTCTGAACTCAGACTCTACTGGTTCAACTCACTCTTGTTCTGGCTTAAAATCTGCTCTAAGTTGACTAGTTCAATCTGACATTCTGAGCAAACTGACTGTTTCTGTCTGAGATCTTCTGACACTGGCTTACTCTGGCTGATTCTCTGATTCTCCCAGGCTGAACTGCTCTGCTTGGCTTCAAACTGATTCAATCTTTCCTTCTGGTACTAACTTCTACTGTGATTAAAGGTGTTTGCTACCATTGATTTCTGAATACTGGTGTGTATTAAAGGTGTGTGTCAACATTTCTAACATACTTTCTACATTTCATCTGTACCAAACAGGCATCTAAATGCAATCCTTTCAAATGGACCCCCCAGAACGTAGGCCCTTCCTAGCTTTCACATAGGCCTATTCCCCTACATTCCAATATATAAATGACAAATGTATTGAGAAAGACTTTTAACAATGTCTTCAAATAATATAAAATATCTTGAAGCAATGCTAACAAAGCAAGTAAAAGCCTTGTCTGGTAAAAATTTCAAGTCTTGCTGAGTGATGATGATAGCCAGAATCACAACGGAGAAACCTTGTCTCAAAGCAACAACAACAACAACAACAACAGCAATAACAATTCAAGTCTTTAAAGAAAGAAGTTGAAGAATATAATAGAAGAGGGAAAAATCTCATAGATTTGTAGGATTAACATAGTAACCAAAAGCAATCTACAGACTCAACATAAGTCCTATTAGAATATCAACACAATTCTAGAGACCTTGAAAGGACAATTCACAACGTCATATGGAATCACAAAAAATCCAGGATAGCTAAACCATTCCTGAACATTAAAATAACTGATGGAGATCTCACCATTCCTATTTCAATTTCTACAGAGCTATAGTAATAAGAAAATCATAAAATATTGGCATAAAAACAGACAAGTTGATCAATGGAATTGAGTTGAAGAACCAGACATAAATCCACACCCATATTGGCATCTGTTTCTGGAATTTGACTTGCTGCCCACCCTATTATTTTTTTATACATGCCTTGGACATACCCTGATAAGATGTTCTGCCAAATATTTTTGAAATATTCAGCCATGTTCCCAGATAACCAAAATTTCTCTGGAAATTCCCTGAACCTTGGAAACCTAACCTTAGAGTTTGGGGGACTACATAAACCACAATGTCTCCTATGTTAAATGACATTTTATTGAACTCTGTTTTGGGACTTGGTACTGACTGACAATAAATGAAGGTTGATTAATTTGACTAAAGAATTTGGTAATGTTCTTTTTATCTTGTCCATTGGGATTAACAGGATCTCAAATGTTTGAGAAACACTTAAAGAAATGTTCAACATCCTTAACCATTAAGTAAATATAAATAGAAACTACCTTGAAATTCATCTGACACCTGTCAGAATGCCTAAGATTAATATCACAAATGATAGCTCACACTGGAGAGAATGTAGAACAAGGGAAACACTCCTCCATTGCTGGTAGGAGTGATTTCTAGTACAGCCACTATGGTAATCAATATAGCAGATCCTCAATAAATTGGGAATCAATTTACTTCAAGATCCATCTATACCACTTTTGAATATACCCAAAGGATATTTCATTCTACCATAAAGATACTTGCTCAACCATATTGACTGTGGCTTTATTCATAATAGCCAGAGACTGAAAACAACATAGATGTTTCTCAACAGAAGAATGGATAAAGAAAATATGGTACATTTACACTATGGAGAATAGCTCTGCTGTTAAAAAAAGTAACATCATGAAATTTGAAGGGAAATGGATATAACCAGAGAAAATTATCCTGAACAAGATAACCCAGACCCAGAAGGAGAAATATTATGTGTATTTATTTATAAGAGATATTAACTATTAAACAAATGATAACCAAGCTAAAATCTGTGTACTTAGAGAGGTTAGGTATAGATGAAGGTCCAATGGGGGAAATATAATAGATATTTCAAGCAAACTGTAGGCAGGAGTGATGGGATCTGAAAGATCTGAAAGGGAAGGGGAGGAGAAATAGGGTAGAGCTATAAAGAATACTGGAAGACACAGCTGGAACAAAGAAGCACTTAAGAGACAATATGGAAACTTAATGCAGTGGAAACTTTCTAAAATATATAAAAGTGATTCTAATGATATTTTCTAATAAATGGGATACTGAGTCTCAAATGACCATCTCTTGTCACTAAACACTTCTAATAGAGGGACTGGGTTGCAATCAATTAAATTTGTTTTCCAAGAGAGTCCTGTGGAAATCTTCAAAGTGCACAGGCTGTTATAAAGACAATGGTTTTCTCTCTTTAAATGGACAGTGGGGCCCCATTAACAAAGACAACAACCTTACAACTCTTTGAACATGAAGAAGTTCAGCTGGTGCCTACATGGAGCCTTCACCCCTAAATCCTAGTGTCATTTGTGCAGGAAGATAATCTACAGGTTTACACTAAAGCAGCCATAAAACATTTTACCTAAAATCTGTCGTGTCTGAAAAATATGTTAGGGCAATGATTGCACAGAACTTGTGGGAACAGCCAACTAATATTTGATTTGACTTAAGGTTCACTCCATAGGAAGAAACCCATACCTAACATTGCTAGGGTAACCAATAGCCAGAGAGTAGATATCCCTGAGACCAAAGGCAAAAGCAAACATTAGTGGTCTTAAATTGAAATAAAAATAAAAAATGAACCCCTATTGATATTCTGCTATACTCATAAATCAATGTCTTAGTCATCATCAGAGAAGGTTCCTCTGGCAACAGATGGGAACAGAGGCAAAGACTTTCATCCAGACATTATGTGGAGAGTCTAAATGCAAGGTCTCCATTGAATACCTCCTCTCAGAGTTCAGGTAATCCCACAGATGAATAGGGGAAAGAACATAACAGCCAGATGGGATGAAGGACACCAAGAGAACCATGCCCTCTGAATCAGATAAGCAACGTGCATATGAATTCAGAGATACTGAAGCATCAAGCACAGGGACACCAGGGTATTGATTAAGTTCTCTGTTCTTTTGCTCCTGTTGGGTTGTTGTGTCCACCTTTGATATGATGGCTTCTGCTCTATCTTATTATATTTTATTTTGTCATGTTAGGTTGTTTTCACTTAGAAGCATGTTCTTTTAGAATGAGAAACAGAAACTTTCATTTCTCAAAGAAGACAGAAAGGAAATAGATCCAGAGGGGAGGAGAGGTGGAAAGTAGCTGGGAGGGATAGAAGAAAGGGAACCTACAATCGGGATAGAATGTATGAGAAAAGAATCTATTTTCAATGAAAGAGGAAAAATCGGGGGAAAAAGAAAAATCAAACTAATTGATTCAGTGTTTTATGGCTCAGACTGTAAGCATATGTGACTTTACAATTCTTCAGTGTGCTTAGGGGCATGTTGACATTTGAGAACCAACACTTTTCTTCT
Source organism: Cricetomys ansorgei (assembly GCA_026225945.1). Lineage (NCBI taxonomy): Eukaryota > Metazoa > Chordata > Mammalia > Rodentia > Nesomyidae > Cricetomys > Cricetomys ansorgei. The sequence continues at coordinate 16,164,063 of JAMJFZ010001815.1, forward strand.
CACTGCATTTACTTTAATTCAAACATGGGTCAAACTAAAGAGCTCAGATTGATATTTGTTTGTTTTACTTTCTTTTGCAGGTAAACATAGAGTGCTTTCCTAGTATGTCCTTAGCCTTTTGCATAGCCATCCTTAAATGAAACTGTAAAATCTCATCTTCTGTTTGGTAGCCACAGTATTCAGAATTTCTAGGAAATGCCTCAAAAAAGTATTTTCCCCCAAAATATTAAGCACTTAAATGCTTTCCAGTAAAAACCATTACAGCTAGATAAAGCCGTAAGTAGTCTATAAGTGTTGGCTGAAATAACATAGAGAAATGTCAGATCTCTTGACATTGAGTTGTTTTAATTTTAGCATTTTCTGATAATGCAATAAATCAAATAAACCAAGATAGATGTAGAACCTAACACATAATTACAATGTTTCCATATATTCCTGTGAATTTGGATGATCTTTGCTCCTAGGACTTCCAAGGTTCCTCAAAACATTCTAAAATTTTCTCTCCACTGGTCTTTCTTTCCATGACTTCCAATACAGATAATACCTTCCTGTGCATGCTCATTACTCCCTGTGAAATACTTCTAATGTCCGGCACAGACAGTGGAAGCACGTGTGATAACGTAAAGTTTAAAGATCAACAAATAAATTTGAAACCTTTAAATTTCATGAAAATTTGTACATTTCTATCAATAAAATTTGCTTTAAGCATGTATGATGTTGTATGTCTTAATTTGTACTGACTTTAAATTTAGTCTCTTAGCTGCTTAATAACATTTTATTATGAAGACCTGTGAATTCAAATACTTTCTTAGCCCTATCTGACTGCCTAATAGTGTTCTTTTTCTTATAATTTCCTTTTAGTTTTGATAAATTCCATGTGTATACTCCAAAGAGTATTTTCCTACCTCCCTTTTTGCAGGCAAATATAAAATTAAAGTTACTGACTATAATAAATTGTGCACAGCTGCTCTGTATGGACAAAGAAAAAGTAAAAGACTCACTTGGGGTTTTATTTTCTCTGATGTAAAAGTTCATTGTGTTTGTTTTAAAGATGTTCATATTCGAAATTAAGAATTCTCATTTAATGACACCAGGGATCCTCAATAAGGTAAGGAAATTACTGGCATGTTTACATTTTAATCTAAAAGTTATCTGACAGTAATAGAGGTTTCTTGTGGTATATTAAAATGCACTGAGAAGCATGTCTGTAGAGACTATACCATACACAGAATGAGCTGAACCATCTCATTACATTCAATTAGGAAAAGTTAGAAAGGTAAGCATAGCAAATGAGCCTGTGGAATATGCAAACAGCTCCAGGGAAAATAAAATGAATGAAGGATTGCTAAATGAGAAGCAAGCACTGGTGCTTTGTCAAAAGACTTGAATGACAGTCCCTTAGACATTAAATTATGACTAATTATATTAAAAATAGTATTAAAATGAGAAAAAAATTAATCTCCAACTTTCTCAAAACAAGATGAATGCCTTCTTCCTTTCTGTGTGCATAAAGAATCATGTCACTTTAGGTAATGCTTTCTACGTAGTTCCCCATAAACCAGTCATGCCTCATTTTATTAATTTTAATAGAAGTAATTCTCACCTCAGGGTGGTACTACTTGTCTACTCCATAATCCATTCTGGAGTTTTGTCTGGCTTGAGCATCATCCAGTGCTTTGCATGCTCTTACAACCACTGTGGGTTCATATATGCAGCTCCCCTGCTTTGTGCAGAAAACATTATCTTTGTAAGGCTCTTATTATATTGCTGCCTCCTCTTTGGAAATGATTTCTAAGTTGTAGGGGAGAGAGTGAATGTGATCTAGAAGTCCCACTTTCAGTTGAGCTTTTCACAGTCACTCATCCTTTGTACTTTGGCCAGTTCTGTTAATGGCTAGCCACCTACTATGGAAAGAAGTTTCTTTGATGAGGTTGGCAGATGCATTAATTCCAGCTATAGAGAGAGGTTATTAGGAGTTAATTTAATTCTGTGATCCATTAGCATAATTATAGTAGTAGATTTTCCTGTAGTGCCTATGACATGTCTAGTCACAAGTTTTTTAAGTCCAGATACCTGTGCCAGGTATGAGTTCTTACTGCAGATAAGGTCTTACATCAGAAAGTAGTTGGCTATTCCATAACATTGTAATACCATTGCAGGTGGGTATTGTTTGTAATACTCACCTATTATTATAGCTTGAAGACAAATGGCTCATTTTTAACACAAAAATATTGAAAATCCTATGCTGTAAAGACAATGCAAAATAAGACTACTTTGAGATTTCTTTCTTACCACAGTCATAATGGATATATATATGTGTGTGTGTGTGTAACCTATCCACTTCTAGTAGTTATACAAATTAGTATAGACATTGTAGAAATCAGTGTGGAAGATCCTCAAAAAGGTAGATATAGATTTACCACATGAAGCATGTAAACCAGTAGTGAATAAGGTTGATACATAAGTGAGCAACTTGGCATGACCTCATCAACAAGGAAGAATACAATATACCCTAATTGAGTAAAATATTGATAAATGTTTTATATACAATACTTAAAACAGGTAGGTAGATAACAGAAAAAAATAAACTTCCTGAATCATAAAGTTCATTCTAGTGAATGTTAACAAAGAATGTAAGCCAGCAATCCAGGGAGTTGATCATGTTTGTATACATGTATTTTAGATTAAAAAATATTAAATTGAAGTCTTTAAGCTTCAAATTTTAAGTAATTACTCCAAAACAAATAATGGAATATGTTCAGGGGAAGAATGAAAACAAGTACAAACAACAACAACAAAAAACAAACAAACAAAAAAAGAAAACAAAAAAACATTGCTGCAATAGAGTTGTTCAGAGAATTCACTGAGACGTCTCTTTTCTTGAACTGTCTCCATAGCATAGTAACAGACAATGCTGCTTATTTACCTGGAGACTTAAAAAGAGAGACAATTAATAAATGTGGTATAAATGATGGGAGAAGGGAGATAGACTGTGAGAAACTGGGTGGACTGTAAGGAAGGGAGGTAGGGTGTTGGGATGTGTTATGTGAAAAGAGAAGAAATGTTTTTAAAAAGTTGTTATTAAAAATGTTATTTAAAAAAGACGGTTATGTCAGCAATGGATAGGTGGCTACAGGTGAAGAAATACCTGTGCATGGTAAGGATAACACTACTCTTTCTGGATCTCAAGTTAAAGAGTAAACATTTATATCTGATAGTCTTTAAAAACTGAGGAAAAGTTGATAGAACACATATGAATAGAAAGAGAATATTACCTTACCAATACAATTTATAATTAAAAATAGAGTAGAAATTCTAGCAATATTGGTCTGTATTAGACTGACTTTTCTTACTTCATCTAGTCTTTTACTATGTGAAACAAAATTCTAGCATTTTATTAAGACACAATTATTTCTTATTTAAAATAAGAATGCCTTTTTTTGTTAATTCATTGAAACCATTGAAATTTTCAACAAATTGTAACCATTATAAACCATCAAAGCTATATACTTACTTACTGCTAAGATAATTATGTACTCTTCATTTCACAGATCATCTGCATGTTTCTCTTTTTCACATGTGTGCACATATACATAAAGACAATATCCCTGAAGTGTAATTAGGAACTTCAATGCATAGGCTGTACATATTGTGGGTTTTAGGATAATAAGACAAGATTTAATTTATGAAATAATTTACTAAAGGCACTGGATTAATATGTCAGATTTCCTTGTTTGGGCTATTTATTCTGAAAATGAAATGCAGTTTTCTAATATCTTTCCTATTAAGTATAAAAATTGCTGCCATGTTTTAGGAAGAACTCTTAGAGAAGTGATTTTAAAATCATAACTTTCAGCATGCAGATTTTAATTTATACTGGTTTTGTTTTGTTTTTTAAAATACTTTTTGATTCTTATTTATGCATTTTCATGTATATTAATGCTCTATCTGAATGCATGCTTTTCTAAAACATGGCAGCAATTTTTATACTTAATAAAGAAAGCAAATGCAGAGAAATGAAGACTAAAATTATCAACATAGTTGTTGAAATCTAAGTATAAAAGAAAATTGTCATTAAGTAGACAATGAAATTCAAGTAACATTGAAAGACTTATGAAGAAAAATATGAACGCTCATGTAATAGATGTAAGAATTAAAGCAAAAGTTTGGTGAAACATATATTTCAAAAATATTCAGCATTTTTGTCTCTCTTTCAAAAACAATCCTGCATGAAGACAACTGTCTCCCTCTCAAGTTCTAGGATATAAACCTTTTTTTAAAAAAACCTGATTCAAGACAGTTTTGAGACAGACTCTAGGAAAATAAGTAATTGAGTGTATTTTATTCACATTAAGAAGTAAAAATTAACCTGGGTGTTGGTGGCACATGCCTTTAATCTGAGCACTCCAGAAGCAGAGACAAAAGGATCTCTGTGAGTTCAAAGCTAGTCTGCTCTATAGAGTGAGTACCAGGACACCAGAGTTACAACAGAGAAACACTGTCTACAACTCCCACCCAAAAAACAAGAAAAAGAAGACAAAGAAGTATAAATTAGGGATGGAGAGATGGCTGAGGGGTTAAAAAAACTGACTTCTCTTCCAGAGGTCCTGAGTTCAATTTCCCACAACCACATGGTGCTTACAAACACCTGTAATGGGATCTGTTTTCTCCACAGAAGCATTTTCACAAAATTGAAGACTTCCAACTGAAAGGAGGCAGCTCACACCCATAAACATTCTCTGTTTAGGTTGAAGCAGGAAGATATTAATCTTGAGGCCTATTTTGGTGGGATTTATCTCAATCACCAGTAAATCAACCAACCAACTAGAAAGAAAACTTTATCTCTTGATATAAGTTTCAAGCTTCTGTTTAGTATGAGTACATGCAAATAAGATGTCATGCAATTTAATAGACTTGTTTAATTTATATCATCATGATTATTTTTTTTTTCTCTTTGTATTATCAACTCTAACTTTACCTACAACTATATCATGTATGTAGTTAAGAACAAGGGGGCAAGAAGAGTGACTTCAGAATGATTTTGGTATGGAAGACTCGGTGTCGCTTTCCCCATGATAGGCAGTTGTTTAATCCCTTTCTAGAATCAGGATAACTATGGTAGGATTTAGGAATGTTTTTGAGAAGCCTTAAGTATATAATAGAACAAAAGTCTCAGAATCAAGGAAAAGGAAATAAAAAATAATTGTTTCGTTTCATCTTCTCACACTACCTTATCTCACAGGTGGCCTGGCCAAGTGTAAAGAAGGAAGTCAAGAGCTCTAGTGTTTCCATTACAGAGAAAATATTCAGAATCTTACCTGCCTTGTTGGCCTTTCAAGATACTAAAGAATGACAAGCCTTATGTCACTTCACACACATATCACTGGATAAGATCAGCATAGCAGAATCAGTGAAGAATTAAAGAGAGGAAGAGGGAGATGGAAGGAAGGGAAGAAAGAAAAGGTAATTCAAATATATTAATTGTTTTAGTGAACATCTGTGATTACTAAGTATGACAAATTTTTCAAATATTCAAACTAAAAATACTTAAACTTCCCTTTCAAATTAATCATTAATTTTTATCAAGTGCATTTATATATATAAATATTGAATGGATTATCTCTAAAGTCCCACTTATATTGATATTTATTTATACATTTGTCTACATAATTTTTATAGAAGTTTTATATTTCTCTAAATTCTATCAATTTGAAAGCTGTACTCTCTGGTTCTGTTTTTAAATTCTATATGAGACTAGATTTTCCAAAGGGGAAAGATTATCTCTTTAGTAAGTTGCATTATGAAAATTGGATTCTACATACAGCAGAATGAAATTAGACTCATCTACTAACTAAACAGAAAATTAATTTAAAATAGACAAAAAATAACCAATGGAGCTAAAACATCAAATGATCCTGGGATTAAACAGAAAAGGCATGACTCCTGCTATTGACCTTGACAACAATTGTATGGATATGTCACCAGACATGCAGCCAATGAAGCAAGAAAAACAAATAGGTGTATTTAAACTAAATGTTTTAATTGAAAAAACAGGTAAGAATAACTATATTATGGATGACAATAATTCCGAAAGACATTCAAGTATGCAAAATATGCAGAAGAAATATAAATTAAAAGTGAAATAAAAAATAACTCACTTGAGATGTGAATAAGGAACCAAAACAGAAATTTCTAAAAAAGAGACATAAAACTAGTCTCTGGGTATTGAAAGAGTCATTCAGCATCTCTAATTAACAAGTGAAAATCAGTACATGAGTTATCACCTCAAAGCACTTAGAAGGTTTGTGACACAAACTTCAAGCAATAGGGGCTGAAGAGATGGTTTAACTGTTAAGAGCCCTTACTGCTAATATAGAGGACTTGAGTTTTAAGTTTCAAGCATTCACAATATGTCATTTGCAAACACATTGAACTATAGTTCCAGGTGATTCTGCTGCTGTGGCCTCTAAGGACACCTGCACACACGTCACACATACAACACACACACACACACAAACACAAAAACATGCAATGTACATATAATTAAAAATTATAAAATGAATCTTTTTTTTGAAAAATTTAAGTACTATATTGATAAGAATGTTCAGAAAGATAAACTTGTAGAACACAGGTGAAATTGTAAGAGGTATGTTTACTTTGAAAAACCATATGTAATTTACACAAAAAAATAATAAGTCATAGATTGTACTTCAAGTTACAAACTCAAAGGAATTGAAATCAATGTGCTGAAGAAACATTCCATGCAACACCGTAAACAATAGGAAAGTTGTCTTAAGTATGTTGAATGTCTCTCAGTAGGATAGCATGTACTCAGCATGTTCCAGGTGCTGGTTAAATCCCTAATACTGCAGAAATAAAATGAAACAAAATCATATGTATATCCCTAAACATTTCTGTCATCAAATATGAAATAAAACTATTGTATAGGGTCCATAACTTAAAAACTTAAAAATTACTTTGTGTGTTGTTGAAATCTATATTATACTTAGGGTTTATTACCTGATTGTGTTGGTAGGCTGAATTCTGACAGGATTCGTCTAAATATCATTAGGAAATAATAAAAATGTGGCATCTCCAGTGCACAGTCAGTTAATGATTTCACTCTTTCTGAGTGTTAAATCTTTTAAATGATTCCACATATTCAATCATCAATAGTATATTCTCTTAGGTGTCCTTGGAAAGGTGAGAAGGAATTTTTAATTTTACTCAAATATATCAGATTCAGTTGTGAACCAACAGGACTCAAGTGAATTTCCTTTTGATGTTTATGTATTGGTTCCCTAATATTGTTGCATAATTTACTCAGGTTCTATTTGTAGTTATTCCAAATGATAGAACTTGTTTATCAAGCTCTAATGTATTATGTATGATTTAAATTGATCATGAGTATTTATCTGTGCTAATTATGTTTATTTTCTATGTCAGGACAGTAAGCTTCCATTGATTTAAAAATAAAAATGCAGAGTAAATTATTATTTCTTGTCTATCTTCAATCACAAACCTTGAGAAATTTGACAATGAAATTTAATAATTTTTCATTGAACACCTACAACTTATATAGATATTTTATTCAAAGATACACAAAAGAGTGCAACTTCTTTAACTATGCATCACATTTACATTTTTATTGTATAATCTTAGAGGAATTCATAGTGACAATCTGTGAAATTAATTCACAATCTAATTAATCAGTGGGGACATTATCTTTTAGATCTTCTAACCCACTTCTGTTAAAGTTATAGGCACAACAATTAATGAAAAAACAGACCCTGTGATGGATAGAGAGTAAGGAGAGCATATGGAAGGGTTTAGACAAAGAAAAGAATTGGGAGAAACCCTGTACAGTGCTAAGTGTATGTTTTATCCACTAAAGAAAGTATTTCATTACAGACAGCTGTAGATATGTTTAACCCTTTAATCCATCATCTAGAGTAGAAAGAATGTTGATACATACCTTTAATCCCAGTATTCAGAAGGCAGTAGTGGTTAGACTTTTAATCACTAAGATAGAAACAGAATGTGGAAACAGTCACAGGAAACAGAACTCAGGAGTCAGTGTCAGAGTGGAAGTGACATTTGAGATGAGTCAGAGTAACGGGCAGGCCAAGTGACTAATCAGAGGAAGAATTGGGAGAATGAGTTAGTGTAAGGACACATCTAACTTTCAAGATATAAAATTACTCTTAGATCAGGATCATTTACTGAAGCTGTATGTCGAAGGCAGTATAAAACTAGCAGTCTGAAGCAGGCAGGCAGGAGACAAGACATAGAGGAAAATGTGAGGTCTGACTAAAGAGCAGAGAGCCTGCCTGAGATAGTATGAATCAATGACAGCTCAGAGAGACACACAGAGAAACAGGGGCTAAGCAGGAGAATTCAATACTAGACAGGAAGAATGTGTCAGTTTGAAGCAGAGGAGAGCAGTTCAGTCTGAGGAAGTCAGAGAATCAGCCAGAGTAAGCCAGAGTCAGAAGAGTTCAGTCAGAAACAGTAGGCATATGGAGTAAGTCAGTTTGAACCAGGCAACTTGGAAGAGTTTGAGCCAGAAAAAGAGTGAGTTGAACTAGAAGACTGAGAGTTCAGAAGGAACTAGTCAGAATGGCTCAGTCAGCAGTAAGTCTTACTTTTGTTGTACAGAGGTATAAATGTACTAGAAGCCTTCTAGTGCTAGACTGAAGACTAGATTATATGGAATCTGGAATACTGGGCTCCATCCTTTAGGACTGGTGATTTAATTAGACAAAAGAATAAGCTTCCTTTTTGTCCTGAATCAAAGTCTACATCTGGCATCTACAGCTATAAAAGTCTTTAATTTCTTACTTTATTTCTATCTTGACCTATTTTTAATTCTGTAAAAAGTTGTTTAGTTACCATGAGTTTGTAAGCTTTCTGCTATATTTGTTGTTGATAACCAGCTTTAATTCATAGTGGTCTGTTAGGATGAAGGGAGTTATTTCAATTTTCTTGTGTCTATTGAGACATGCCTTGTATTTGTAAATGTGTTCAATTTTGAAGAAAGTTCCATGAGATGCAGAAAAGAAGATATATTCTTCTGTTTTTAGATGAAATGTTCTGTAAATATCTTTTAGGTCAATTTGGTTTATAGTATCTGTTATCTCAAGTATTTCTCCATTTAGTTTTTGTCTGGATGACTTGTCATTGGTGAGGGTGGGGTATTGAAGTCTCCCACTATCAGTGTGTGAGGGTCAATATGTGATATAAACTGTAGTAGTGTTTCTTTTACAAATGTTGGTGCCCTCCTGTTTGGTGTATAGATAATAAGAACTGAAAGTCATCGTGGTGGATTTTTCTTTCAATGAGTATGTAGTCTCCTTCCCCATCTTTTTTGATTGATTTAGGTTTGAAGTCTATTTTGGTAGATACTAAAATGGTTTGTTTCTTATGTCCATTTACTTAGAATATCTTTTTCCATCTCTATTCTATGAGGTAATATATAACCTTAATGCTAAGGTGTGTTTATTGGATACAAAGATAGATAGATCCTGTTTTTGTATAGATAGACCTAAAATGGTAATAGAATAATCAATAAAGAAAATATAAACTGAGAGAATCCTGTAAATGAAAAATTTAGAAATTTTGATGGGAACTACAGAGTTCAGCTTCACTAACAGAATTTAAGAGATAAAGAAAGGCTCTCCTGCATTGAAGATACAATAGAAGTAATGGATACATTGGTCAAAGAACATGTTAAATGAAAAAAACAAAACAAACAAGCTATCAAAAATAAAACAAAACAAAAAAACAAAAATTAACAGAAAGCATCCAGAAAACCTGGAACGCTATGAGAAGACTAAACCTAAGAAAAATATGAATAGAAGAAGGAGAAGAATCCCAACTCAGAGGTCCAGAAAATATTTTCAATAAAATTATAGAAGAAAAATTTCCTGATCTAAAGGAAGTTATTCCTATAATGTACAAAATCATACAGAATATCAATTAGATTGTACCAAAAAACAAAGTTCTCTTGGCACAAAATCACTGAAACACTAAACATACAGAACAAAGAAAGACTATTACAGGGTTCAAAGAAAAAAGACCAAGTAACATATAAAAACAAAACCATTAGAATTACACCTTATTTCTAAATGGAGACTCTAATAGCCAGAAAGGCCTGGACAGATGTACTGCACACTATAAGAAACCACAGATGCCAGCTCAGACTATTATACCCAGCAAAACTTTAAATCATCAAAGATGGAGAAAATAAAATATTCCATGATAAAGCCAAATTTAAACAGTATGTATCTACAATTATAGCACTACTGAAGCTGCTAGAAGGAAAAATTCCAACCTAAGGAAGTTAACTATACCCACGGAAAAACGGAATAAATAATCTCACACCAGTATAACCAAAAGAAGGGAAGTACACACACACACACACACACACACACACACACACACACAGACACACACACACACATTGCCACTACCATCACCACTACCACCACCACCAGTAAAATAACAGGAATCAACAATCTTTGGTCGTTGATATCTCCCAAAATCAATGATTTCAATTCCCCAATAAAAAGATACACACTAACAAAATGGATACAAAAACAGGATCTATCTGTGTATCCAAGAAACACACCTTAGCATTAGGGATAGATATTACCTCATAGAATAGGGCTGGAAAAAGATATTCTAAGTAAATGGACATAAGAAACAAACCATTTTAATATCTACCAAAATAGACTTCAAGCCTAAATCCATCAAAAAATATCATACAGGTGTTTTTAAAGTTGTTTACTTGTGTTTCAGCTATGTTGGGCTATTCAAGGCCTGCTGTGGTAGTATATTTGGCATCTATTGGAGACTTACTTCTCACACTGTTAATAATTGTGTTTTTACAATGACATTTAGGCATCTGAGTTTGGAGTAATTACAGGTCGAGGTGATGGTTTCTGGAGTTATCTTTGTTGGGTGAATGTTTTCTTCCTTGGTTACTCTTTCCTCTGTTTTGTTTTGTTTTTCTGTTTTTCCTTTTTTGTTTTTGTTTTTTCAGAGTGTTATGGCTGTGTGTTTCCTGTTTTTCTGTCTGCTCAGCTGGTGTGCTCACAGGGAGCTTGAGTTTGGCACTGGGGTGGGGTGCCTGCTGGGTTGGGGGATGTTTTCCTTTTCTGCTCAGCTGGTTTGCTCCCAATGAATTCCTGCTGTTGCTGAAGGCTAAGAACATGAGATGAGTTTGGGCAAGGAAGTTTTCAGAAGATCTTTGTGATTCATTGGCAATGGAATCAGAGAGGGAATGGAGATGTTGGGTTCCCGAACCAGACCCCAACTTGATGACCGCCCACAGAGAGACACAGTCGGATAATCGATGCAAAAAGCAAGAGGTTTATTAACCAGCGCGCTGAGACCGTCCTAACTCGCAGGAAAGGGCAGTACCCCGGGGCAAAAAAAGCGTTTTTATTTACAGTACAAAACAGTTGCTGGGCACAAACTGAGTTGGTTGGTCCCCAAACTGTACTTTATCCTGATAGGTTGGGGCCAGTTAACCTTTAAACTGATTGGTGTTGGTGTATAGCAAGGTCACAGGCTCCTGAAAAGAATACAAGCTCAAGGTTCTAGTCAACTTGGGTGGGGGAAACTCTTTAGCCCAAGGCCATGGGCGTCTAAGGGAGAGAAGGGGGAGGGGGAACTCTCTAGCCCAAGGATGTCTTATTTGTCTTAGAAAATGTTTTCTTACAGAAATTGTTTTTATGCTTCTGCTTGCAACTGGGCCTAGTGTCAAGGGTCTCAAACCCCTAGTGTCAAGGGTCTCAAACCTCACAGAGACAACAGCAAATTTCCTGCTACAGAGCTGGGAATGAGACTAGGGGGGGATTGTATTTTAGGAGCCTTTCAGCTAATTGACGCCCAGGGCTGAGCCTCCCTTGTTTTTGCAGGAGCTGCCTGGTGGTTTTGTGCGAGGGGGCAAAACAATAAGTGGGAAGTGGGAAGTTAGAAGGGGAAGATTCCTGGGCTCTTTAGGAGATGGGACCAGGGAAACAGGGAAAGCTGTAACAGGTATTATGCTACAAACTTGGGGATGATACTGCAGGATTGAATCAAATGGAAGAGAGGGGACAGAGTGAGTATGCAGGCATCCTACCTGATTTTTAGTAAGCCTGGCTGGTGGGTGAGCCGGGGGTCCCTGTTGGAGTGGCTGGCTGCGATAAAACAGTGAGTGTCGGGGGAGGGGTTTTAGGAGGTAAGGTCTGTGAGATTCCCAGGATGGGGGAAAGAAACAGTGTTGCCACAGGTGTTTTGTTGCAGCTCTAGGTGTGGGATTAGGGGGTTGGATTTGGAGTGGAGGAGGGAGTGGTTAATTTCCTCTGTTAGTTTATCGTTTTCCTGGACTACTCAGCTGGTGTGTTCCCAGTGAATGCCTACTTGTGTTGAAGGATAGGATAATGGAATGAGTTTGGGAAAGGAAAGCTGTTGGAGAAGATCTGTGTGATCCACTAGAGATATGATCAGATAGCAAAGGAAGACAGCAGTAGTTTTCCTGCTAGAGAGTTTGGGATGAGGCTGGGGGAATTGGAACTCAGGAGCAGAAGGAGATGCAATTAAGTTTCATTAGGCCCAGTTTTCCAAGAGCAGTCAACCTGTTGCAGAGAGCTATTACAAGTTTTTCTACAAATATGGCCAGTATAATGACTCTGAGAGTACCTCTAACAGTTTAGATCAAGTTAATTCTTCCTGATGTACACAGTTTTTTGAATCTATATACAGTACTTTATATAAGGGTACTAAACTTTTATTCAGAGACCTGCTAATACCTCCAACTGGAGTCATATTGCTTATAGTTTTGAACACATCATTATAAATTCTGGATCCACTAAAACATTCTGGCACACAGTGGAAATTCCATGTAAATATTGGTATCATTTTTCCTTGTTTGTGAACAATGACTGAAATTATTTTAACTTGTATTCATTCATAAAAATGACAAACCAGACTTGGACTACTCTTCTGAAAAATATATAAAAATAATAAAAATTGAATTCTTTCAGACATTGATAAAAGAAGCCAAATTGGAATGTTGGTAGTAATAATCCCATGGCTCTGGGCTATTGGCTGTGATTGCATTCATTATGTATGGTAAATTAGCCATTTTCACAGTATTAGTCCTTCCTGCACTTAAGTATAAAGTATCTTTCTGTCTTCCACTTTTTTCCTATGGCTTCTTTTATCAGTGTTTGAAAATTTTCCCCGTAGAGGTCTTAAATTTCTTATATTATTTTCAGGGAAATTTTTATAGGTATTTTTTAGGTTGCTCTACATATGATTATTTCCTTATTTTTTAAGTCTATTTGTCATTGATATATGACACTGATATCTGAGTGCTGATTTTGTATTGTACAACTTTGCTGCAAGTGTTTATCAGCCCTAAGTGTCTTTTAGTGATGTCTTTAGGGTCTCTGCAAAGAGATTGCTTTTTATTTCTTTGTTATGTCTCATTGCTTTCGTTAAGACTTAAAGTACAATAGTGATCCAAAAAAGTGAGAATAAACAAGGGTTTGGCTTCTGCCTCAGCTATCCCCGGGGATAGCCCACTTTTGTTCACCTCTCAGCATTGGGATTGCACATCACTGTGCCTGTTATTTTTTAAAGCAGATGCTGGATATCCAAATTCAGGTTTTCAACTGTACTCTAGAACCCCAAGCACTTAGTGAACCCATCCTAGCACAACCATACACATTTTAAGTATGTTTCCTGCGTTTATAGTAATTACCAATCTTAATATTAATGACTTTATATATGTGTGTGTAAATATTAATAAAATGTTTCTCCTACATAAATTCTACACCCTGACAAATCCTTAGCACACTCTTACAATATTCATTTTCATGATACTATACCAAAGGCTTTAAAAAGAGACTATCTTTATAGTCAGGTATTTTTATTCCTACTTAAGAGCTGAGAGAGTTCAGTCACACACTTTGCCATAGTTCTGTAGATAATAATTGTCCACAAACATTTTAATCCAGAAGCTCTGATTTTATGACCTTTTGTATTATCCTACTTTCTAGTTCTTCCTTCATCATGATTAATCATTTATAACATAATGTTATATATAGCTTATCCACTGAGGTTCTGTATAGAACCTACTAAAGAAGGAAGAAAGGAAGGAGGGAAGGTTGTTTCATTCATGATGTCACTCAGAATCGTAGATATCATTATAATTCTACCCAGAAGGTTCAAAAAAAGAACCAAAAACACTCCTCTAATATAAATTTAATATATATAATATATATATAATATAATTTATACATATATATATATATATGTTGAAAGGAACAATTTGTGAAATGTGGTCAGGGAGAAGGAAACTTTGGCAGAGAAATGCATAAGCAACAACTGCTTTTTTTCTGAACAAGGTTGGAGAAAAGGATGTCACTAAACCCAGGAAGCAGCAACCTGTGAAACTATAATTTAGGTAGAAGAAACATATCCTAAGGCTATCCTACTAATTTGAGAAGTATTCTTCTTAATCTCCACACTTTACTTCCTACATTTGCTTCTAGGATGCCCATTGACAGAATCAGAACAACAGTGCTCATTATGTTAGTGATAATCTACCAGGAGTAGAGCCTAGTGAGGAGGCGAGGATGGAATGGCAGGTGCAGGGTGGAGAACTCATGCTCAGTCGTTAGCAGGTCACTAGGATATCTGCTTCAAAAAAATCCCCTCTGTAGCATTATGCTGCTATGTCGCTCAGCAAGGAAGACTGGTTGGCCCTTTCATTGATGCACACTCTGCCAGCCAGACCTCAGTAGAAGAAATAACTGTCATGGCCAATGACATTCTCGACAGAGGAACCACCATCACATCAAGTGGCATCCTGGACAGTGAAACCCGAGCATCTCAGCTCACTGTTTTATTGATTCAGAACTCCTGAGGTGCAGATCATAAGCAATCAAACATCCCCATAGAAATCCAACACCTGCAGACAATACAAAATTCTAAGTCCCAGGTAGCCCTTTTCCTAACAGTGCAAAAAACAATTACTTTATACACAACTAAAAGTAGACTTCCATAAAACTCCTTCATGATTATTATATTAAAGTGCTTATATAGAACATTACTCTGCAGCTTTAAGATTTATTACTGTCATAAATTAATCCAGACTAAAATGACATCAAGCCTTGCCTGTATTTGGCTCATTGCTTGTTTAATTCAGTCTTCTTCTGCTATTTGTTTACTGTATGTTGTATTCACTGAGGAAGTGTAGGATGGTAACATTTATATGTATCCATTATAGAAAATGAATATGTACCACTATTAAAATATTTACATTAATTACTATGATAATTGAATGAGAATGGACCCATAAATTTGTATATTTGAACTCTTGCTCCCTTGTTGGTAAAACTGTTTTGGGAAGGATTAGGAGTTTTGGCCTTTTCAGAGTAGATGTGTCATGGGTAGTGTGGCCAATATGGTTTAAAAAAGACCACAACAGGGACAATCTCTCCCTTTGCCTCTCACTTGCTAATCAGGATATAAGATCTTAGCTTCTGTACCAGAACCATCACAGCCTGTAAGCTGCTATGTTTCTTGTTATGTTCTAATGGTTATAGATTCATCATCTGAAAGTGTAAGTAAGTCAACCCCCCACCCCAAAGTTAAAAGCTTTCTGTTAACAGTTGCCTTGTTCATGATCTCTTTCTAGGAATAGAAAGTATACTAGACAATCAGTAAACACACTATTATGTGATAATTCAGCTTCGCTAAGACACACTAAACAAATAGTTTAATGTTTGTAGCATCCTATTATTATGGATGATGTTACTGTCTCACAATTATAGATAACTAGAGTCAAAAGTAACAGAAACTAGTGGCGTTTAGATCAATGAGAACAAAAAGCATCAATGCAGTCAGTGCAAATCAATACAAAGAGCTATCTTAGGACAACAGTGATTAGTTTAGTGACTCTTGTCTCTTGTCTCTAAGACATATGAAATTTAAGTACATGTTAGTACACCCAGTGGTACTAGTACTTTCTTATGGGCCATCAAATTCTACACAAGTTTGTAACACCTGTGTTCTTCCCTTGGAAGAGATTATTAAATTTTATTATATATGAAAAAGGAGAAAGAGGGGTTAATACTTTTAAAAGTTTATATGATAATGATAAATAGCATACATCAAATCAATCATAACATTTCTATATCTAGCATTATGTTAGTCTATATATCTGAACTATTAATCTCATCCTCAAAAAACTAAATATGACTGATAAACCTTTGCATGCATAGATGAGCTGTGAGATCTTAGAGAAATGACAGCATGCAGACGAATTTGTTTCACGTCAAATTGCACATCTTGGTGGCTTCAGTTTGTTTTAGCTGTCACCTGGTAAGGACAGGACAAGGTGAAATAGGAATCTATAAAGTTGTACTCACCACATAAGGGTTAAGAAGAATAAAATCTACCCGTTAGAAATGATAGGTCACAAAGCTGAGTTAAATTTGACTCTGTGGGGAAGAAAAATCCTAATTTCTAGTGAAATTACAAGTAGGAAGGAAACCACATGTATTTCTCCCACTCAAATGCCCACTATTTGGTCTATGGAAACTTTGCTAGGGAATATAAATGTCAATTTGCAGTAAACTAAAATAAGTAGAACTCAACATCAGATAAGGCTTCATCTCCAAACATAAAAGAATGAGAACTGAGGGAAAAAATCACACAAAATCCACAAGAAACATGATGCTCTATCTTCTATCTACAGACAGAGTACAGATCTCAAAACAAGTATTAGGAAAATAATGGCCTGGGAAAATCAACTGGTCCCAAGGTAGTATGTTTAATTGTTAGAGAAATACTTTAATTCATTAGTACTTTTTCTTTGCTATTTCAAGTGACTCTTTTGTGAGATACCCACAAAAAATAGAATGAGTCTCCTAAACAAATTGAATTATATTAGCTCATACACTATATGTTTGTTATGGTAAAACTTAACTGGTGTTATTTTCAAGTCTAAGGGAAATTCTCTTTTATAATTATGACATTTAAATTTCAGATGTATTAATATGTATTAATATGTTTTTTAATTCAGTAGAAAATAATTATAATTTTGTGGAACAAAAACTATGGATATTCTTAAGATAATCATAATTTGGGGTTTATATCTGAAAATGTGTGAATAGATAAAAAATCATTTGATAACGGAAAAACAAACACGATTTTATATGAGTTATAAATAGGCAAAACTGTTATTTAGCATATACATATTATATATTTGAGAAGTAAATCTGTTACAAACAGAGACTTCAGGATATTATACTTTAAAGCAACTTATGGAAGAAAAGACTTCATTTCAGGTTAGGGTTCCTAGTTGCAGTCCATCACTGTGTCCAAGTCAAGGGAAGAACTTCAAACAGCTCTACCTATATCCATAGTCGGGAGCAATGTAAATGAATGCATTCATTCTTGCATTCTTACTTGGCTGTGCTCAGAGATATTTATCCACTTTTATACAGCTCAGAATCCTGGCTAGGGAATATGGTAGAGTGGGCTGGGTCTACTCACAAGTAACTTAATTAAGACAATTCCACCCCCACTTACCCACAAGCCAAATCAATGTAGACTGATAAATGCCCCCATTGACATTTTCCTTCACAGGTGACTCTTTGTTGTGTCAAGTTGACAAAACTAGCCATCACAGAAGATAAGTACATTAATATATTTACTTACATCCCCATATATATGAGAAGGGTGTAAGCAAAATTTTAACAAATAAGAAAAATTAACCTTAAGTATTTTGTAGAAATTGTAGAAAGACACATCATTTCATAACATGATGTATCCCAAAAGCTAAGCAATGGGGAGATAACACAGTAATATATGTACGTATGTGTATATACATACACATACATACACACACATATATATGTATATATATGTGTGTATATCTATATACACACACATATATATGCATATATATATGTATATGTGTGTGTATATATATATACACACACACATGTAATCATGTATATATATACATATGTATACATGCATGTATAATATATACATACATATATTTATGTATATATATTAAACATTCTGAGGAAATTTGTTCTTTGTACTCAAAGGATAGTCTCTTTAATCACCATACATTGATTTAGTGATATTTTGTGAACCTCTCCTTGCTTTTGTAGCCAATGTAAACCCTGTTGTAATGTTTCATGAAAAGTAAGAAGGAATTACATATTTAAAGAAATAATAAATATAAAAGTAATGTGCATTTTTCCTGAAGTCATGTAGATTTCTAGATTAAATTGGATTATTTACAGGAATAAGAATAAGAAACTGAACTCTCTGCTGCCCAGACACTTTGTAATTTAAACATTTGAATAATCATGGATAATAATTAAAGGGATGTTTTGGGCAATTCCTTTCAGACAGCAGGAAAATTTCCTTTCTCTAGTAGTGGTTAAAATGGAAGACCCCAAAGCAACGTAATGTAGTTACTTGCGCAAAATAGTCTTCAACTCCAATTGTCCACTTTTCAGCTGTCTTCTCCATATTTGAAATACAGTAAATTTCAGGAAGATATGTATTATATTAATGAAAATGTTGTGTTTATGAAATTATATTAGCATTTAATGGTAACATTTGCCACTGTGCTATATGCTCGTGTTTTGTTTTACATCATAGTTTCATTGCTCTAGCATTTTATGCTCCCTTTTATTTTCTTCCTTTCCACATGGGCCCCAGTTATAGAAACTTTTTGCACTATACCACTGTGTTCTAATATCTTGAACAATTCCCAAGTAACACTTTTACTGCCCAAGGCTACAATTTGAGCAATTTTTGTTTCTATACAACACTGGAAATCTAGTTTTTATGCCTGATGATAGAACCCAACATCTCTAAAGATGTAACTTCCTTATTTGGAAACTTGACTACATTTTTATCTGCTAAGGCTTTTATATTAAAAAAGAAAGTTTTCTATTATAACTGTTTTACAGGCAAATCATTTTGATAAGAAAATTCCTTAGAACAAATAAATAAAATTATTTGTCTTATTTACACAGCTAAATGACATTACAACTGGATGGCATATATAAAGTTAAATTCTGCTTTCTTTTATTGTATTGTAGATTCACCAGATGTAGACATTAATTCAGGTTAAAATGCCATTTTTTTTCTTTGCCTAATTCACTCACTTGTCCTTTGTCCTGGAACCCTGTAACATTTCAGTCTCCATACAGTCTCCTTTTAAGTCTAGAACTTTAAGTTTTCAGCCTTGGCCTCAGTACAATCTAAAGCATTTAAACCCTGGGACTTATTTCTGACTTAGCCTCTCTGAGTAGCTCCTTCTGAACTCTGACTCTATTGTAACTCACTTTTCTGGTTCAACTTATTCTTGTTCTGGTTCAAATTCTTCTCTATACTGACTGGTACTGACTGATCTTCTTGTAATCATACTTAAACTTTATGGAGCACCTGGAATTGGAATGCTTAATGCCTGAAAACCTAGTATGGGAATTATTATTGCCTGGAGACCCTTGTCCAAATTCTACTGTGTTAAGTATACCTACAGTAAACCTCCTGGTATTAGACTTTCCAAAGTCTTGATCTGGATTGACAAAGTCATCTGAACTGAGTTTTCATTCTCATCTCTTTGTGTAGTTCGCTTCTCTGCTTGACACATACAGAGACTCCTTTGTGTGTGTGTGTGTGTGTGTGTGTGTGTGTGTGTGTGTGTGAGTGAGAGAGAGAGAGAGAGAGAGAGAGAGAGAGAGAGGGAAATGGGGCGAAGGGGGGAAGGGGGGAAGGGAGAGGGAAAGAAAGAAAGAGATAATTCTTTCTCTGAAAGTCACAGACATTCAATTGATCCCATTGCCAGACACAGAAAGCCTCCTTTTTAGTTGTTGGTAAAAGGAGTCTGAAAATTTTTCCCAAACTATATAGCATACTGCCATTTCCATTAGTAACTACCTAGAACTTAAATGTACATCCCTTTTGCTAACTATATCACACAAGTCAGACACAGGACTTAGAGGAACAAAGTTGGAACTTACCTGAAAGTTTTCTCCCTGAATACTAGCTCACGTAGTATCTGAAGGTGCTAGGAAATCCTCTAAGAGAAAAGTATTTCATTGACCTAGCCATCAATGATGTCAAGAACCACATCAGTAACATGCATGGCAAGATATCTCCATGAATCTAATATTGGCATTTATATCTTTGGAGTAACCAAAAGCATTCAATTTAATTCAAGTATTTTGATAGAAACATAAGGCCATTCAATAGGAGGAAATTCATGTCTGATACTATAGCCCAATCAAATACCTGAGGCCGGTGAGGTCACAAACCATAGAGGAAAACATACTACTGTCACTTTGCTAAACTAATATAGTTTCCAAGTACATTCAAAATACCTATCCTTATACCCACACATAAATACAGCTCTTACTACCACCACCACCCCTATGCTCACACACACATCAAAATCACTTATTTTTGCAGTAGACAGAATCTTTACAGGAATACTCAACTGGTCAAAATGCAGAGAACAACTGGCTATTATGAATTCAACCTCAGTAGATAAATCAATAATACAAACAATTGCTACATTCAATGCTCTGGGAACATTGTTAAGGAGGAGGTGAAAAGAGTATGTGAGCCAGAGGATCAGGAAGTCTGCTGTGAAGTGCTGTGTATTATATTTGAATGAAAAACTGGAAACATAAAATTACTGTAATATCCTTTAAAATTTTTTCAAAGTATAATAAAATTACAGCACCATTCCATTTCCTTTCTTCTCTCCAAACATTCCCATGCATCCGTGATACCTTTATAATTCAAGGTTTCTCTTTTCTTTAATGGTACTTACACACACACACACATACACACACGTATATATGTATGTATACATATATATTCACAAACACTTAAATACAACCTGACCAGTCTATATAATGTTTCTTGTATGTACATTTTTATAGCAGACGATTTGGTGTTTGATAACAAATTGTTGTACTCATTTGTCAGTTGTTTTGGCAAACATGAAATCTAAATATGGTTGTCTGAATAAAACCACTATTATAACACTGGTTGAAATAAAAAAAAATGGATAAAAATTTCATAAGTCCTCACAGCTAGTTGAAGAGCCACAGACAATTACTGGTTGTTGAGAGAGGGAGAATCAATATTTTCTAAGATTGAGAACTTTAATGGATTGTGCAATTAAAAGTAATCAATTCTAATACCATACACATATAAGAAACATGAATGGTCTCTACCACATATATGTATATTTAAATATGTGTGTATACACATTAGCAGTAATTAAAGAAATAAGGGTCATGAATTTGAGATGGGTGGGGAATATGAGAGAAAAAGTTTGGAAGTGATATAAGTACAATATTCATGTGTGAAGGTATCAAAAATTATTTAATGTAAGTTTTGATGTTTTAATAGGAATCTCAGTCTATATTAAAGCCATATATACACACACATACACTGGGATCAAATAGTTAAATTGCAAGGATATGTACATATATTTGGAAGTGCTGTCTTCAAGAGCCTATGTAGATACACACTGAGAAGAAAACATACATGAATTATTAAGAAGGAAAAAAGAAGATAAAAGCTAATAATTGAATATTAGACTATAATTCCTATGCCAAATCCTTGCAAAGATTTGAAAAAGTGTGCTCATATGGAGGAGGAAAATGATAGGACACAAAGTAGCTTAAGTAGGTGGGATTTAAGAAAAGAGAATGATTATTGTGGTTATGTATTATCTCTCAGTATATCAAAGAAATAAATTACATTAAACAGAAGTTTTCAACCCACAGGCCATAAAACCTTTTTGTGTATGAGCTACATTTCTTAGATAACTGCAGCTAGTGTACCTTACCAAAGAATCCTTCCTTTACATTAAATGTAGATGATCAGTGTGTTTTCCTTATGGAAGATTATCTCTCTTATTAATCTTAGGATTCCTTAGCTTCCTGTAGGTTTTGTCATTGTTGTTGGTTTTTTTTGTTGTTGGTGGTGTTGTTTGTTTGTTTTTAGTAAAGTTGAAACTTAGTGAGTTTTCTCACACACATATTAGCCTGTCTATTTGAGTTGTTTTTGTTCAGGTTATGTTAAGGCAGTTTAAGGCAGCCATATTGGATGGAGTTGATGTCACCCATAAAATCTAAACAACTAGATACAATACAAATGTAAATGGAAAGTGGGGAGCCCAGCCTGAAAAGGTACATCTATATCACAGATCCTGTATCTATAGGCCACCGAATATTGTGGATGATGAGGTGGGAAGATTATAAGAGACGTAATACTAAACACACACACACACACACACATACACACACACATACACACACACACACATTATTATGTGATTGTAATAGTAGTAATCAAAGGAAAGGAGGCTATCAGCATGACTGAGTAGGACAAGGTAGAGTTTTGAGTGAACATATCTGTGAGATAGTTTAGAATTAAAGGAAAGGGAGAATATGACAATTTTATTTAAATTTAAAACTTTAAAATATATATATATATATATATATATATATATATATATATATATATATATTACACTAGAGCTTTACTTCATGATAATTACACAAATTAGTGTGTTTGATTATATATTTTATAAGCTATCCAATTCAGGCTGATAAGAGTATATGGAATATGAGAATAATAAAAAATGTTACAAATCCTATCACTATTTTATTGCTAATACCTTTAGCCCTCATGAAAGAAAATTGTATTAAATATTTTTCACTAGCCATATATTGTTACAGTTATTATTCTTTTATTATTATCTTTTTGTAGAGATAGATTCAGGGCAAAAAACAATTTATTCTTTTCTAATTCAATCCCTGGTCCTTAGAGGGTTTTAGCCTTCATACAATCTAATGTTCAAGCTGAAACTGGAAGGCATCAGCCTCCCATATGCACTGCGAAGTGCGTACACTCTGACTAGTTCCCACTGTACTCAGAACTGTACTGAACTCAACTGACTCTTCTGGTTGGCTGATTCAATTCATTTGCTGTCCTGGCTCAAACTGTTCTCCAAGCTGCTGGTTCAGATTGACCTTTTGAGTTGCCTGACTGTTTCTGACTGAACTCTTCTGACTCCGGCTGACTCCTGCAACTTCTCTGACTTAATTGCCCTACCAGGCTTCAAACTGACTCTTGCTGCTAGCTTATTCTTTCTGCTGAACTGACTCTGTGTCTCTGCCTTAGACTACCTTAGACTGCCTGTGTCTCTCAGAACTCAGAGCCTGCTTTTATATCCTTAGATTCGGGTATGTCTTCACTGTCATTCAATCTCAGACTTCACTCTGATGGCTCTTCACTGTGATTCAGTATCAGAGTTGAGATTAAATGTGTGGTGTATTCATTCTGTAACCCTGAACTGAGAGCTGTGACTGACTGCCAAGTGCTATATTGCCTTATCCACAGAAATCCTTTTCGCCTAGCTGCACAGAGGACAGGATTAGTATAACATTTTTCCTGCATTCCATCCTGAACACACAGGCCTTTCAATGTGATCCCTACATACAGGACTTTGGATTTGATCCCTTCCTAGCTATCATATAGGCCTTTCAATGTGATTAAAGATTAAATTTTTCTCTACATCTTTTCTATAAATATCTTTCAAATAAATAAAAGCATCATACCAAAATAAATCTGATAAAAAAAATTCACACAACTCAATGAACTTTTATATAATTAGAATAGTATGGAATACACTTTGTGCAATTACCCATCATCATAAACCTCATGATATAATTTTATTTGTGATACAAAAATGCATTATTGTCATGCAGTCCTATTTGCTTATACTTGAACTTAGTCTCTGTCTTGTTGATGTTTTAGCAAATGTGTTTGCTTATCCAAATGTCTTGAAGAGTATCCTTAGTGTTTCCTTCTAAAAGTTTCTGCACTTTGAGTTTTAAATTAAAGTCTTTGATCCATTTATTTTTATAGTTCTAAAGCTCTAAATTGAATTTTGCCAAGGATAGGCAAAATTTTAACAACTAATAGTATTTTCCAAAGATCAAATTGACCAATGAAAAAGACAAATTTGATTACTACACTAATTTGTAGAAGCCAAAATCAGAACCAATTTGGCACTTGGTTAAGGACTCACAAAGCTAAATCTTTTGTAAAAAGAGCAAGGGTAAATACATGTGACAGCATAGCTAATCAGTTGAAAATATAAAATGAGGTATATTGGTTTATATCCTACTGGTGCAGCTCTTTAAGACAGAAAAATAGTCATTGTTGATATAATTAAAATATTCCAGTAAGGCACTTATTTTTCTGTTTCAGCAATTGGATTTAGCATGTGGAGATAGCCATTTCAAAACCTGCTTTAAATTTTTATGTTTCAATGTTAACCATGTTATGTAGATCTAGATTCTAGTTTAAAAACCAGTAATTTTTTTTTCCTAATTGAATCACTGGTCCTAATCCTGGAGCCCAGGAGCACTTCAGCCTCAGTACAATCTAGTCTTAAGCCTTAGAAATGGAGGGCTTTACCTTCAACCTGTGTACAATCTAGAACATTTAAGCCTCTATACACTCTAATCAACCTTTGAGACTTAACTGCTCACTGAGCTACTCTGACTAACTCCTTCTGATCTCTGACTCTTCTGGTTCAACTCAACTCACCATTGTTCTTACCCAAACTCTCCTCCAAGCCACTGGCTCAAACTAACTTTCTTAGCCAGCTGACTATTTCTAACTAAACTTTGGACTCCTGCAGACTCTTCCTGAGTCTCTGATTGCCTCAGACTGCTATGCTCAGTTTCCAACTGATTATCTCCTCCCATCTACTACTAGCTTCCTCTGCCTATCTGCCTCTGTGTCTCCAAACCTGCCTAATACTGTAACTCACAGCTCCATGCTGCCTCAGTTAGCATCTCTTCCTTATCTTCCATCAGATTGCTTCATTGTCTGTGTCTTGTTCCATGCATACCAGCTTCAGACTCCTCGTCTCATATTGCCTGCTGTAACTGACTGCTATAACTGACTTCTTGCTCAGACTCCTGTATGTCTCCTCCTCTATCTGCCTCTCTCACTATGTGCTGGGAGGCTACTTTTATATCCTGAGAGCTGGGTATATCTTCGCTCTGCTAATTCTTCCTCAAATTAACCACTTTTTCCTTCTTCATTTGTAGTAGGGTTTTCATTCAAGTGGCTGTTATCACAATAAATCTGTGACATTAAGGTTAAATGATACGATTGCTAATAGTGGCATTTATCATTTAATTGCTCTATAACAGAAATTGTA
Source organism: Cricetomys ansorgei (assembly GCA_026225945.1). Taxonomy (NCBI): domain Eukaryota; kingdom Metazoa; phylum Chordata; class Mammalia; order Rodentia; family Nesomyidae; genus Cricetomys; species Cricetomys ansorgei. The sequence continues at coordinate 16,189,360 of JAMJFZ010001815.1, forward strand.
TTCACATGAAGAGCAGGTGGGAACAACTTTTACCAGAGTAATGAAATGTATTCATGTATGTCAAATGTTATAAAAGACTTTAAATTTATTTTACAAAAAAAGGTTTTTTTATAATGAAAGTTCATAAAGTTCTTTATAATAAGTTACATATCACTGAAATAAAGAAATATTGAACTAAAATTTTTTTTAGAAAAACACAATCACTGAGAAATGTCTTAGAATTTAATATTCAGATCCACACAATGCAGGTCGAAAGTTAAGTAAGCAATGTCAAAGAGAAAACAATACATTTTTAAAATCTTTACTGTTGGGAGCCGAGTTGAAACGCCATTATAAGATGGCGCCGGTTTCCTGTTTCCGGGTTCTTAGTAAACAAGTAACAGCGCAGGCGCAAGTTGAGTAATCCTTGCCGCCTATGCTAATGAGGTTCTGGACATGCATCCAATTGTTGATGGTCACGTTGCTTGCCGCCTCCCCCTATGCTAATGAGGTTCTGGACATGCATCCAATCGTTGATGGTCACGTTGCCTATATAAGCAGGGTGCCTCACACATTCAGGGTCTTTCGCTCTCAACACTCAATCAAGCTACAGTCCTCAATAAAGCGTGAACCAGAAGAATCCTGTGTGCGGCGTCTTCCTTGCAGGCGAGGCGGGCGTCCACACTTTACTTTGCTCAAAATAAAGCAAAGACTTGGAAAGTTAACATAAGAAAACTGAGCAAAATAAGCTGTGCTCAAATAACAAAATAATTATGCCACTTCTACTCCTATGACAAAAATAAAAGCATTGAAATGTTTAGATATTGTATGTGTATGCTATTTAAAGTGTTGAACTAGAGTGAGCTTTATAACTCTTCTAAATCTTGATACGTATTTTTTGTCTTTTAAACACATGGTCACATATATAATTAACATTTATTCACATGAAAACCTTTATTGCTAGGCATATCACTAACTGTAAGTATTAAATAAATAATCCTGAGTATGAAACTTGTTCATTATATCCATTAGTTCCATTCAAATGGTAGGTGATATTTTCTTGGTAAAGTTAGTAGAAATAAATTCTGTCTTTTTACATTTCTGTTCAAAGTCCCTTTGCCTGTCCCCTGCATATTTTCATTAGAAAACTCTGGATTTGCATGCTGAGCTGCAGCCTAAAATAAGGGTTTTAGCACAATATACTCAAACGCTGACATTTTCTCAACAAGGACATGATATTAACCTCCCACACAATATAATAGTTCCACCTAATTTCCCAGAATGAGTTCTTAATTTAATTGGTCATTTGAAGTGCATCTATGTATAAAGGGACTATTGACTTATTTGAAAGGAGGAAAGCTCTTACCGATTAAAATTCCTAATGTCAGACAGAAATGTAAGAAGTGTGTTGATTGAATCAGTGAAGGTTAAGAAGAAACAATTAACTGGGAAGCAAATCTGTTGAAATATGAACAAGTAATATATTTTTAAGGATACCATGAGAATCACAATATTTAACTACATAGTGGACTAAGTATTTGGAAGAAATTTTAAGGAAGAAAATTGCAATGTATGTTACTAAAATTGCTAGAGAATTGCTTATGGGAAAGAATACCCCAAGTTTCCCTGTGTCAATTTCACCTTCAATGTCTTTAGAATAAAAATTAAAATACAAGAAAATTAAAGAATAAAAACTCACAAAATTATAGACATAAAGCAAAACTGGTGGCATGATCATGCATTCAACATAATATAGAAAGAAACAGCATTCTCTATGAGGTTGGATCAGATTTATAGGTGGAATTTACTTCTGTTAAAAGCATCCTTTTATCAAGGTTTAAGAAGTGATATTATATCTTCTCCTTATGACATTTTGTGTATTTGTATTCTGATATAATCACAAGACAGTTTTTTTATACCAAACACTACAGTTTAATATAAAATTGTGTTTGGTTGTAAAATGACTGTTCCTAAATTAATCAATATATCACGTTGCATAAATACATGTGCATATATTCATAATTTTCATATATAATCTTATGTTTATCAACTGGGGAGAAGGAAACAAATAACTACTCACTCCAACAAGACACTGACAAAAGATGAAGTGAACAACTCTATATAGCTTTAGCTTGAGTGTACTATGATTGATTACAGAAGCACAGAGGAGACGTTACTTATAGAAGTATGGATTATCAAAAAATAGTGCAATGAAGAATCCCACTACAAATGTTCACATATTCAAAACTGCATAGATGGAGTCCCCCTAACATGCTGACCATACTATATGCTATAATAACTGTTGAGACCATGTGCAACCAGAACTATGTGAAGCTGGGGATGAGGACAATTGAGAGTGTAGAGTCTCAGATGAGGGTCTAATAATAGTCAGCACCCTTTCTTTCTGTAATAAAATATTCATAGCCCAGAATTATAGGTAACTGTTTGCTGGGGAAGGGATAAGAATGAGTGAGTAGTGGAATCTTTGTTGAGTGTCTAATGACCCTCTCTATGCTCTGTTGATTTTAAGAATGTTAATAGCATTTATTTTATGAAGGTTTTGTGCCTGTGTGTGACCACAACATATATACAGGAATAATAAATTCATCTGAATACAGGTTCTTGTTGAACAATAATTTTAAGCAAAATTGCAAGTTTTAGAGAAAGATTCTTTATATTCTTTATCTCTAAAATAACTTTCTATTAAAGTAAAATATCTTTAGAATTGCATAACATTTGTCTTTCATCGCAATGTGGCCACCATTTAATATTAATGAGGTAAAGTGTGATGTATTCCCTCAGATTTTTTACTCACATAAACAGCACGGACCGGTAAGATCATATATTGATAAAGTCAGAGTAACTGGCAATTCCATCTCCTATCACTATTTCTGCCCTCCACTTTTTCATAAAATGAGTAATTTACCTGCATGGGTAGCTGTACACCGTATGTATGCAGTACCGGAGGATGCCAGGAGAAAGTCTGGACCTTTTTAATTGGAATTACAAGTGCTCCTATCTATAGAGTTTTCACTCCAGTCCCATAAAATCCATATTGTCAAGGACCATTCTCCCTGCAGCACTAGAAAATAATTTTATCTACTCAACTTTGATTTCAAACCCATTATCCTTCAATTCCTTACTGTGCTTCACAGCATCTGGCAATATTGTTCTACATTCAGAACAACACGTTTTCTTCTATATAGGAAAGAGAACTTGTAGCATTTGTCTAATTTTATTGAATTGTTCTTTTTAGAATAATGGGCTCCTATTCATCTGGTTTCCTAGAAATCCCAATATCTCATTATTCATGATTGCATGATATTCTACTACTTATATATGCCAATGTGTCTTGAGGTATTCATCCATGGATGGGTAATTAGGTCTCATCTTTACAGTGCTGCATTATACATCTAAATGCAAGCAAGCATTGTTCCTACATGTCTTTACAATTTCCTTTGGACATGTAGCCAGATGTGAGTTAGCTGGATTACATAGTACACTCATGCTTAGTTTTCTGAGGAAACTCCAAAATTTCAAACGTTTTGCTGATTTACTACCAACTAATTTTCTATTCCCCAGTATGAGAGAATCTTTTTTAATTAGCATGATTATCACTATTGCTTTTTTGTCATTATATTTATTTTAACAAATTTCTACATTTATTAATCAATTCTTTGAGAATTGCTTTTCACAGAGTAATTATAGTTGACTAATGAAAATATGAAACTGTCCTTTTTAATAGCATATCATCTAAAAATATTATGTTACACAAATAAGTAAAATCATCCCTTAAAATTTCTAGTGTAAATTAGTCTTTGTAGACCCAATAATTTATTTTTCATAAATGAAAATAAGAAGTATGAGTTTGACAATTATGCTAATTGATGGTGGAATGTTTATAATTTTATATTTCTATATTATAATAGGACAAAGAATACTTAAGACTTATAGAACTACAGCATTAGATTATGTTTTTAAAATATTTAAAATTTTGATCAGCAAAGTCTAATTACTGTAGTACACTGCCTAGCAAAAGTTATTTTGTGAAAATAAAAATATTCAGTCATTGTTGAGTTACTAGTTATAATTTTTTATGAATTTCTCAGCATACCTTATAATCTTCATGTCTTTGTGTTTCTGAAGGAAGTATTCATTTTGTAGTGTTAAATGCCCTTTTTGTATATCATAGAACATAAAAACAGAAGGAATCTTTCCAGCTTCTTGCAAACAAAACAATTACAACGAGTTGTTCAAACATGGTGTGTGTGAAATATGCTTACATCATTATCAGTGCTTCAGGTATTCACAGGAATAAATTAGTTACATGAAACTTAAAACAAATTTCAAGAAGTGTTCATCTCAGGGTTAAAGTTCTTAAAAAATTGATGACATATAACAATAATTTTAGCTGAATTAGAGTCAATAAGTGTACAAACAATTTTTAGTTCTAATGTGACTTTCACATTGAAAATGTGATATTACTTAATAACTAGTAATTGGTAATTAATTCATTTATAATTAATGTTTAATAAAAAGACTATAACTTGTCCATCACATGTGTTCTAGTGTATTTTTGTCTCAGTTGCCAATGAGTTAATAGCTCTTAAATATGGGATGATCATGATCACCTGTATAGAGTAACTCCAATTATACTCCATTGTGAAACTCTCAACTGGTCAAAGTGCAATGACTGGGGAGTGCTTAGCCAGAAAATGGGACAACTCCATGATCCCTTCTCTGTAAGGCTCAGAGAACATCATGAAAGGAAAGACAAAAATACTGTAAGAGACAGAAGTTGGGTAGAGCCAATGTGAAACAATGTTTTATGGACATGAACTCAGAGCAGCTTTGGTGGTCTGCGCAAGAACTTCACAAGATCAAACCAGTAAGTATTCTAGCATGGAGTTGGAAGGGGTTCATAAGCTTTCATACATGAGGAGCTACAGGCTAGTGATGGCTTCTGGGAAATGAGAGTTATGTTTCCTTAAGGGTGTAGGTCATGGTATGTAGGCCAGGCTCCAATAAATGGCTACACAACCAAAAGTACATGAACAGAAAAATTGGAAGTAATGGGTTATAAATTAGTTTTAAAAATAGGACATGAATTTGGAAGGTAGAGAAGTGTAGGTATTTCTCATAAGAGTGAAATAGAGTAGTTGAGATACACATTATCAAAGCAAAATATATGAAATTCTCAAAGAAATAATAATACTTACTTTAAAAACTCACAAATCATAGTTGGTAATTGAAAATACATTAACTATCTGAGGATTAGTGATTTCTTCCTAAACAAAAAGGTAAAATAATCTGTGAACCTATTAATCACCATTTCTACATAGATAAACTTGCATATTAAAATCATCTACTTAGAAATGAGAAAAGCCTATGCGGGCTCTGTATTTGCCACTTCAGTCTCCATGAGCCCATTTGAGCTGTGCTTAGTTGACTTAGTAATTGTAGACAAAAAATCCTATCATTTAACACATAGTTGCTAAGCATTTACTCATAATTGTAATGGTGCTTTGTAATGTGAATACAGTTCTGATCTTCTACATGTGATCATTGCTTTTGTATACTATTCATGAAAAGAAAATCCACACTGCTCTTTAATGACAAAAATTGCACCAGGTCAAAATATGAGTAAGCTATCAGGCTGTTTCTTATGAACATGTGTAAATGTGTGTGTATGTCCACGCTTGTGTGATTTGTTTGTATGAATCTGGAGGGAAGAAGTGATTGTTTTTCTTAATTATTCTATACATTATGTTTTGAAACATTCTCTAAGTGAACTCAAGCTTACATTAAATACAGTTGATGTTTCATTCAAATTTGCAGTTATTTTTCCCATGCATATTTTTCTTTAAATATTTTTGTCATTTTCCTTAAATAATCTTAATTTGTAAAGCTATCATAGCAGAATTAAGAGTCTTTGTTTTAAATGATTCAGTAGAACTTTAAAAATCATCCTAATATTTAAAATTGTACTGCTTTGTTAATTTATATTTCTTTAAAGTCACTTTTGATTTGTACCTTATTAATAGAAGAAGCTGGATTAAATTTAGAATAAAATGATATTTAAGCCAGATGGGGCCCCATTTCTGAGAGAGTGAAATAGACACAGGTTTCTGTCCCTAAAAAGCTAACTGCAATTAATATCTTCTTGCAACAAGAAAAAAAATGTTTTCTCCAATGAAGTCTCATTGGGTAGGCAAATTAACTATATTTCAGGGTAAGCCTCATGTCCATAAATAGTAGGCCAATGCAAAATGAAATCAATAATATATTTGTAGAATTTTGTATCATGTTGATTTGTTTGGGAAATTTCACTTTTCAGTTCTATCTTTTTTTTATTTTATTTTGGGGATTATAATATAATTTCAAATTTTCCCATTACCTTTCTTTCCTCCTAATCCTCTTATATATACCTCCCTACTCTCCTTCAAATCCATGATCTCTTTTTTATTAATTATCATTTATATGTATATTTGATTATATAAATGAGAATTAATATATTAATGAATGTATGTATTATATATATATATATAAATATGCACACATATATATTTGTATATGAAAATGCATATATATTCCTAAATAACATCCTGCTCAGTTCCTATAATGTTACTTGTATGAATGATTTCTGGGCTGACAATTGGTACTAAATAATAGTTGGGAAGTCCTTGGGAAGTCCATTTCCCTTGCCTATTTTTGTATTTTGTCTTCTTGGTGTTTTTTTTTTTTTTTTTTTTTGTATACTTTCTTTGATTTTGTGAGGTTTTGTGTGTATTTCCTGTTAATTTATTCTTTTTTTTTTTTTTAAGAAAGAGATAAAAATGTTTTATGAGCCAGGTAGGTTGGAAGGATCTGGTAAGTTTGTGAATTGGGGATAGATTTATTAGACTATATTATAAGAAAATTGTGTTTTCAATAAAAAAAAAGTAATGCTGCACTCCAGGACAGACTTCAGGATTAGAAGAAGAGAACAACACAAATCAAACTCTGTCTTTTTGTATTCTTTCTTTGACTTAAGAGATAGAGTAGCCATGAAATTGGGTAGGTAGGGTATCAAAGAAGGATCTGAGGGAAAGTTGGGTAGAGAAAAGACGGTAGCTAAAATATATTGTATGAAATTCTCAAAAAAAGTGAATTAAAGCATTAAAAAGGAATCTATTATTAATAGTATTTAAGAAGTAATATTTAGATAATTACTTCCTGGATTATGGTATAAATTTTAGTGTATGTTGGAGGAATTAGTACTCTCTAAATAAAATCAATCATATATGAGAACTTAATGACATTTACATTTGCAAATTGATGATATATAGACATAAATTATGGTCATTACTCAAAATTTGCCTTCATGGAACTAAACTTGAATTACTACTGTATTGTATATGTTTAAAAATATCGAACAGGTCTCATTTAAGATTTGGATGATGGTAATTATAATGGTATTATTGTAAAAACCGTTGCAAATTTGACATGTTGACATTTTGATCTCTGTATGAAATACACACAGCAAGATGTTTTATGCTTTAATCTCTTTATGACTGGAATAAATTGTAACACATACCAAAGGAATTTGAAATATCTCTAATGATAAAATGATAGTCAATCGTACTTTTGTAAATACTAATTATACATATAGATAAACATTCATTAACTTATTTATCAATATTTTCAGCACCTAGTGTATACATGCCACTAAACTTGCTGTTTTGATGTGTATCATGATGAAAATCTAGTAGCTGTAATTCAGATCCCAGGAGAGTTTTTGTGTTTACATCTCTCTCACTCTCCATTGTGATAAACATATACAAACATACATATATGACACTACTCACAATAGCCGAAATTTAAAATTAACCTGTCCTCAGTACATGAAAAGACAAATGAATTATATTGCTTAATAGCGTGCCATCCAAGCATAAACAAAGCCAACTTCTATTATCTGTTTTTAAATTAATAGAGCTACAGAGACGTACAGTGAAATAAGTCAGACATGGAAAAAAAATGTTACAGTCAGAGTTGGAATTTCTGAAAATATTATCCCACAGTAGTGAGAAATACAACAGAGGTCACTAGAAACTTAAGAAGAAAGAGTGTTGTCAACATTAACGCATTGAGTATGAATGAATCAGTATGCTGAGAATAGAACCTTCTTCCTTAATTTTATAGGTACCACTCAGGATATTGGAGTCCTAGATGAATTGAAAAGGAGCAGGAGAAAATATTTCCATGTGGCCCACAAACTTGAACCCTCTATAAAACATCACGTCATAGGGAGATACAGTCTTTGTGGATTTACACCACTTACCCTCTAAGTTATTCATCCCGGGATGGAAGCACTGGGTCCCTCTTGTTTTGAATCTGCTATTATCTAGGACTGAGCAGTAGATACTTTACATACCGTTCAGTTTCAGGTGGCTATTTGGGGGGCTCTCTCGTCCCAGTTGTTTGGTCTTCTAAGACTATTGTTGTGAAGAGACACCATTGCCACAGCAACTATTGTAAAGGAAAGCATTTGACTGTGGTTAGCTTACAGGTTCAGAGATTTAGTCCATTATCATCATTGCAGGAAGCATGGCAAAACTCAGGCAGACATGATAATGAAGAAGGAGCCAAGTGTTCTACATCTGTATTTGCAGACAACAAGAAGAGAGAAATGTAGAGGAATAGGCCTGTGTCAAAGCTAAGAAGGGTTTATATTCCAGTGTTCTATACAAAGGAATCACATTCAGAGGCCTATGTGGTCCAGATGGAATATAGAAAGAAATTAAGAATGTTGGTAATTGATCCAGTAACACAGTGGTAGCAAACATGTTTAAGCCCAGTATTCAGAAGGCATTGGTGGTCCACACCTTTAATCCCTAACACAGACACAGAGTGTGGAAGCAGACACAGGAAGCAGAGCTCAGAAAGAGTATGATGCAAGAAGTGATGTCTGAAATCAGTCAGTGAAGGACAGGCAAAGTGACTAATAAAAAGAAGAGTTAGCAGAGTGATTCAGCATGAGGACACACTCTCAAGTATAAAAGCAGGCTCTCAGCTCAGAGCAGTGTCAGTAACAGCAGATAGTACGGAGCAATTATAGCAGTCAGGCATCAGACACAGTCAGTATGAGGGGAGCAGTCTGAAGCAGGGGACTGACATAGAGACAGGACAAGACATAGAGACAATGAAGTGGTCTTACTGAGGATAATGCAGAGAGGTTGACTGAGGCAGTATGGAGCAGTGAGTTACATAAGCAGCTAGACTGGAAGAGACACAGACATAGCTTGGCAGAAACAGTCAGTATCAGATGGAAAGTGTGAGTCAGTTAGAAGCCAAGCAGAACAATTCAATCAGAGGCCATCAGAGAATTAGCCAGAGTCTGCCAGAGTCAAAAGAGTTCAATCAGAAACAGTCATATGGCTCAGAAGATCAGTTAAAACTAGGCCAGGCAGTGTACAGAAGAGTCTAAGTCAGAACAATGAGTGAGTTGAGTTGAACCAGCAGAGTCATAGTTCAGAGGGAGCTAGTCAGAGTAGCTCAGTCAGCTGTGAGTCTCCATGGTTGAATAGATTGTACAGAGATTTAAATATTCTAGATTCTATAGAGGCTAAAAAGTTCCAGGACTCCAGACAAAGAATAAGCTGTCTTTGAAACTGAATCTATAGCTACATGTGATGAATCTATGCTACAGAGAAAGACACTAGGCAAGGCTGGTTTTTCTGAAACTTCTAAGCCCACCCACAGTAACATGCTTACTTCAACAAATCCATAACTACTCCAACAAGGCCATACCTCCTAATAGTACCACTCGCTGTGAACTCATGGGGACCATTTTTATTCAAGCTACCATGGCTAACATAATTTCCTTTTATAATCATAAATACATTGATTTTCTAAAAAACCCCTGTCAATTTAAGGATATGTCTAAAATGGGCAAAATAAATACATAGACTTATTTAAATGGTTTCTGGAGGTCACGGAATGTAGTGAGAGAGGGGACATAGTGGATGGAAGAAAGTGGGGGAATGATTGTATTGGTTCTGAAGTTTCTTGTTGGATATGAAAAATATAAAACTTATTATTAGAGTCATTGATGGGCATTTAGGAGGATTCTGACAACTATTAATTTTGAGATATGTGTATCATAAAATATAAATCAAAAAAGAGATAGGAATCATACTTTTAACAAAAATTTGCATTATAAACACAAGCATATACACATAAAGTGAATTAGGAAACTTTAGAGGGAACAAAATATGATGAGAGCAAGAGAACAAGGAATCAACACATACAGAAATTATTAATGTTGGTACATCTTGGGAATTTATTTTCTATTTCAATTCAATGAGGCCATTGGAAAATATATGAATTAAGCAAGATAGAGAAAATAATACAGCCAAAATTTAATCTTGTTATAAAGGACTACATTGCATATAGCAGAAAGATGTAGCATTTACAGAAAGTTATGTGTCTCTAAAGCAATCAGTATGTTTTTAAGAGATCTGGGGTGTGTGTGAAAAACTTGTATCAAAGGCAGTAAATTCAACAATAAAAGCATCCTCATGAGCATGAGTTTATAGACTGTTTTACATAGTATTTCTTTTCAATACTGATTGCAAGCAATGCTCATAATTGAACATTCACAATATTCTTATATGTATATATGTGTTATATATATGCTAATATATGTTATAGATAATATAAACATTTTTGCTTTTTGTTCATATATGTGAATGTAAAAACCCTGAAGTTCATATTTTGTAGAGTAGTAATCATTCTTGTGACCCAGGTCTATACATTTTTAAATTGACATGAGAATCAAGAGCATCATGGATTCAAGGCTTGTGAGGGTTACATAGGCAGATAATGTTTCAAAACTATACAAATTACTATTTCCAGATGCCCCATTTTAACATGCTAATGATAATATGTAAATTGCATTTCCATGTGAAACCATAGTGTATTTCCTTATGATCATGTATGTTCTAGCTAAAGATTACTATATCAGGTGTATTAGAAACTTAGACACTTTTTTGTTTTACAAAATATATCCATTTTATTTTTGTATTAAGAAGTTTTGAATGTGTGATGGCTTCACACCATTTTGTAAATACAATGCAAAAGCAAAAAAGAAAAATATATTATTGACATTTTTATGCAAGATAAAAGTTTTTAAAATATTTCAAAGGTGAGATTATATAATTTGCACACCACATATTATCATTTAGAATTGTGTGACGGTCATCAATGATATTAAGATATAGATATTAACATTAAGTTTAGATTATCTAAATTTGTGTCAAAGAGCAATCATTTCTCCATGAAGAACTGAAAATATGTACACTGGGGAAAGTTCTTTCATAATTTTCCATAGTTTGTATTGACAATTATAAAAGTCATTAAAATAATGTATTTTTTCAGGAAATTTTAGATTTTTTTGTTGGTACAATTAGACTACATTAAAGAGAAGAGTATAGAAACTATATGCCTTATACAAAATATTTTTATGATGATCTTCAAAAGTTATTTTGAGAGGGACTTATCATGAAGGTCGTTAAAGAGTCAACACTGATCATTTAAGATTTTTGTGACAGTTTTATTCTTATTTACTAAATTCTTTAAAATGTTATATTTGTCACATGTTCCATGAACTATAAATTATGACAGGTAAGTTGATAAATACATATGGATGCTGATATAATACATCGATTTTCAAAATAGAGTTTCCATATTTTACATTTTTATATTCTTTGTTTAAATGTTTTTAATTCAAATAGAATTACATCAACTTAAGCATTCCATTTCCTCACATTAGTCCCTATCAGGTACCCTTCCTCCAACCTCTTCCACAGGTCCCTTCTTTAAGTTGATATCCTTTTTATTTTGATTATTATTGTTACACACACACACACACACACACACACACACACACATACACACACCAATAAACACATGCATATATATGTATGTGTATGCATACACACACCCACATATATATTTAACATGTATTTTATTTGCTTTTTTTATTTTAGGTAATATAGAAACATTATTTCAATGTTCATATAGGGGACTTGGAAAAGTACATCCTTTTTCTCTAAAGGAAAAGAAGTGGTCAGTAATTGTGGACGCCCGCCTCGCCTGCAAGGAAGATGCCGCACACAGGATTCTTCTGATTCACACTTTATTGAGGACAGCAGTTCAATTAAGTGTTGAGAGCGAAAAGACCCTGATTGCAAAAGGCACCCTGCTTATATAGAGCATAGGGCTACGTGACCGTCAATGATTGGATACTCATCCAGACCCTCATTAGCATGGAGGGAGGCGGCAAGGACTGCTCACCTGTGCCTGCGCTGTAACTTGTTTACTCCAAATGCAAGCAATTACTCCAAATGCGAGCAAGAAGAACCTGGAAGCAGGAAACCGGCGCCATCTTGTAATGGCGTTTCAACTCGGCTCCCAACAAGTAATATTTTTGAACACTTTTGTAGGTGTCTGTGGTCTTTCATCTTACCTCCTGATGGACAGCTGGAGCTCATGCTGTAGCATATGGAGTATAGTGTTAAGAGTTTACAATACATTCAGACTGGTAAGCACGGATTCCCATGTCTAATTCTCTAACTGAATCATGATTACACAATATATTTTAACTTTGTGTTTTAGCCTTCTCTGTTGTGCAGGAAGATGAAATTACCACAGTGGTTATGCACTTAGTAATTGTATAGTGTATCAATTACTCAATGATATTAACTAGTTTTTTGCTTGTATTCAATGTAAAGTTTGAAATGGGTTATAATATGCAATAAAATAATAATCTAGAATCTACACCATAAACCACTTTAACTCACAGAACATATTGCTACATGCTAATACTACTACTAATAAAAATAAACATTGTTTAAAACATGTATGAAATAGTTTCATTCATGCTAATATTTATGTGTATTTAAAATTTTATACTTTTTGGGCAACTTTCACTTTATTTTATTTACAGATTTTCTTCTGGGAACCAAAAGGAGATTGTTTTTCCCATTTCTTTGTAGTTATCGAATATCAATTGTTTGTTTGCTTCTAAGTCTATACACTACTTAATAAAATGTCAAGTAATTATGAACTGCAAAAGTTCCATGCCTGGAAAGTATTATACTGGCCAATGGAATGTGGTAAG